>LR738713.1:864909341-864931182 GCA_902687465.1 Secale cereale | reverse complement strand
CCCCGCCTTCTAGCGCGGGAGCGCACGGCGGCCGGCGGGCAGCGTCCTCCCCCACCCCTCCCCGCATCCTAGCGCGGGGGCGCACGGCGGACGGCGGCAGGCGTCCTCTCCCCACCCCTCCCCCGCCTCCTAGCGCCGGAGCGCACGGCGGCCGGCGGCCGGCGTCCTGCACCTCACCTCCACCACCTCCCCCCGCCTCGTAGCGGCAGCGGAGCGCCCGCCAAAACGGCCGCCGATGCAGTTCGTCGGGGACGAAATTTCCGCGGCGGCGTTTAGGAAGCGACGCCGCACCTCACCTTCACCCCAACAACACCTGGAGGATCCGCCCCTGAAGCATCCAGCCTCAGCCATGCATGACAGGGGGAAGCGAACTGCAACGTTGACTACTACATCGCATCCGTCCTGGATGCGAACAGCAATGGTTCACGTCCAACCTTCTCCCGCAACAATGGCCAAGGTGGAAAAAGCGCATGAGTTCCTGCAGCGGAGGTGGACTGCACGACAACAGCAGCAAGAGCTGCATCTGCAGAAGGAGGGAACTGCTTATAAGGTAAGAAAATCAACATACCAACCCCCCCATCCAGTTTGCAGTGCCGTTTTTATACACATGCAGTCCCCCATCTTGCGTCGACTGCAGTCACGTGTGTCTCCAAAAAGTAGAAAATCAGAAAAGGATAGTTCGAAAAATAAAAGACGATGTATGGATCAAAATTGCAGTCCACATTGACTAAAAAAGTAGAGCGCTGTTCCTAGAGCTGAAGTGCATTGTTTCTTCACGTTAACTAGCAGTGCCCCTGCTGTAGAATGACACATTGAAAGTGCAAATCCTTACCGTTTGCAAAAATATAATGATATATAGAACGAAAGATGCAGTTCATTTCATTGTTGACCTGCATAAAAAAAAGCTTTGGCTTAATAACCTGCAGGAATTCGCTATGCCTCAAAAACAGAAGATGCCTCGAATCATTTACGACCCTGAGCCCCTGAACTGCATTGGAAGAGAAGAGTGGGAGATGCCTGGATGGATAACACCTGAATTACCTAGGGGTTTCTTTAACACGACAAACAGAACTGTCTACTCCGTGGAGGAAGATGTAGAGGATAAATATTAAAACAGTGAACCAAACATCATTCGAGATGGAGAAGGCAGTGAAACAAGAAAACCGCAGGATGAAGAGGAGGACGACGACGATCTGGTCTTCATGGGTGAACACGCGCAGAAAAATGATGAGGACGAGGATGATGACGAGGAGCAAATCATAACAGTTATGCAGCCAAGGTACACGCGTGTCTTTGAAACATTTGGTCAGCAGATCAGAACGGATGATATAGCACCTCCAGAAGCCGATGTTGAAACCCAGAAAGTTCGGCAGGTCCATGTGCAAACGATTCGTCGACAAAGGGACAGTGGAATTCCACCAAGGCCGCCTACTGCCCAACAAAAGAATCGGAAGCAGAATCAAGGAGGGCCGCAGGCAACCAAAAAAGTAAAGTTCTCCACACTCCTGCCTCCTCGCGATCCTCAATTACACAGGTCTGTTGTCACCCCTCCATGCCCAATAAACATCGGTGAGCTGCAAACACCGTTAGAAGAAAAACAGTACACGCACGTAAGCATCCTTGCCTGACTACTGCAGTTCAGTTATTACGCATAGTTTCAGCTTGTGCATCCTCATTAACAAAAAAAGAAACATTCTGTGTTGTATGTGTGCAGGATGAGAACATGCTCCAAGAACTTGTGCCTGTGAAAGGTATGCAGTTCACATCAGAAGATGCGGCGCGAGAATTCTACAACACGTATGCGAGGCATGCAGGCTTCGGCACACTCAAAAACGGCGGATACAGAACAAACAGATACATCGTGTGCTCAAAGGAAGGCTGAAGCAAACAAACTGTCACTGATTATGGCAGAAAGCGGGAAAAAACATCAAAGAGGACTGGCTGCAAGGCGGAGATGAGATTGAAAAATATAAAGGATGTGTTTGTGATAGCAGAGATTGAGCTCAATCACAACCACAGGATGATTGACAGCCCGGCTATGCTTCTGCACATGCACTCGCATAAGACGGATGACCTGTTGCTCAATAAACTAGTGAAGGACATGCAGAGCGACAACCTCACGCACACGCAGATGATGTCAACCCTGTCGAGGATGTCAGGAGGACTGCACTTTATGGGGCGCACCAGCCATGACTGGGTGAACAGGTACGTTCACTAAAACAAAAAACGATATCTCGTCTATTTCATGCAGTTTGCTTTGTGCATTTTCTGTATGTCCATAATGCTGAAAGTATATTATTATTTCGAACTGCAGGAAGCACCAATTCGCGAGGGAGGAAACAGAGGACGATGTAAAGAAACTCCTGGCTTTCTTTGAGAAGATGCAGCAAATAAACCCGGAGTTCTTCTATGATTACGACAAAGATGTCGATAACCGTGTGCGCAACATATTCTGGGCGAACGCCAGCTGCAGGGGATCGTACGAAGATTTTGGAGATTGTGTCACATTTGACACGACATACAAGACCAACAAGTTCCACATGCCTCTGGGCGTCCTCGTTGGAGTCAACCACCACCTCCAAAGTACAATATTCGTTGTGGCTCTCATCAGAGACGAAACAATACCGACTTTCGAGTGGGTGTTCCGGACGTTCTTGCGTTGCATGAACAACAAGCGGCCAATCTGCATACTCACAGGTATACTGAAAAAAAGTGAACTTAAATAACAATGCAGTTCACTGCAAAGTTTTGTAGTACATTTCTTACATCCAATGAAAAAAAATGAAAAAAAGCAGAAAAAAGGATATGCAGTTCTCTCAATAACTCGATGCTTTTTTTTCAAAAACATGCAGATCAATGCCCCTCCATGGATGCCGCGATAAAAAGTACGCTCGTAGGCACGCTGCACAAGTTATGTCGTTGGCATATACTGAAAAAATACAAGGATCACCTGTCCTTGCTGTACAAAGCCTATGAGAAATTCAAGGATGAGCTGACCTCCGTTCTCAACCACCCACTGATGCCATCAGAGTTTGAACGCGCTTGGCGTGAGCTCATGGGAAAGTATAACCTGCAAAATGAAGAGATTATGAAGGCGCTGTGGGCAGACAGAAAAGAATGGATATCGGCTTACTACAAGGAGGTGTTCTGTGCACGGATGACGTCGACACAGAGAAGTGAAAGCATGAACCGGATCTTGAAGAGGAACTTTGTCAAGGAAAGACACGACCTGCACATCTTTGCGTCCCAGGTGGACAGGTGCATCCAGACAAGGAAGGGCGTCGAGCACGCGGAGACCATAGCTAACGAGGTATATAAAACAGAACAAAATTTTCAAAGATGGATCAGCAATTAATAAAAACAAATACTCGCTTTCTTGATTTTTGCTGCAAAAAAGACAACTACTTAACTGGTTTTCTTTGTTTCACAGACGGAGATAAAGACTACTACTCAGTTTGGATTCGAGGTTCAGCTCTCCAAGATTTACACCAGGGCGGTCTTTGCTGACTTCAAGCAAACGCACTACCGCAGCACAGCCTTCAGATCAGAGCAGTCCACTGACAACCCAACGAAATATTTGGTGCGCCACTACAACCGGTCTGATGATTTTGATTGGGCAAGACACGAGTTCCAGGTGGTTGCTGATGTGACGAACGGTATCTACGAATGCGAATGCAAGCTGTGGACACACACAGGCAAGTGATACAGGAAAAACAAAAAAAATAAGCACACGTAAAACAAAATGAAGTTCACTTATTGCTCGTAGCAAAAAAAGAGATTAAAAACAAAAAAATATATAGTGAGGTTCACTATAGCAGCGGACACAGGACCTATTTATAATGCAGTTCACAAAAACCAAAAAAAATTTAAAAAATGTTGCCTGTTTATGTGAAGTTTGCTGGCACGAGTAACCCAAAAAATTTCTTTTGCTGCAGGCCTGTTCTGCGTGCACATCATTTGCATGTTGGATCAGCTGCGGGTGGACAAGATACCTGAACAGTACATATTGAAGAGATACACACGGAACGCACGCCAAAATCCAACTTTTGACCGCAGAGACTATGAGCAAACTGCTCCGGATGGGAGTTCGATGTTCTGCCGTAGGAGACTACTTGCAGAAACTGCAATGGACCTGGCGAACAGAGGTGTCAAGTCGGATAGAGGTTACAACAGAGCTTTAGCTGGGATGAGAAAACTCATACAAGAAGTGAACGTAATAAATGAAGAAGAGGAAGAGGCAGAGAAGATAATGGATGCGCGGGGTGAAGTACAAGGAAAGGAGCAGGAACATGCTGCTGATGGTGCAGTTCATAATATGGATGACACAATTCTTCCCCCGCCTGTTTCAAACACAAAAGGGAGAAAGAAAGAGAGCAAGTCAGCCAATAAAAAAGCTACAGCAAATGAAAAAAGCCCTAGAAAAAATAGCAGGCCTGAGCCGGAACTGGACAGCGAAGGAAGACCACTGGGGGTAAGGATGTGTAAATCATGCAATAAGATTGCGGGACACAACTCAAGAACATGTGAGGAGAGGCTGAAACAAATCCAGGCTGAAAATGCCACCACAAATCACCAAGCTGACCAACAAGATAATACGCCAAAGAGAAGACTATGTAGCGTCTGCAACAAGAGAGAGAGGCATAACGCAAGAACTTGTCCAAAAAGAACAGAGGAGAAAGATGAAGAAGATAACGAAGAAGATGACGAAGAAGATGCTGACAGAGAAGAGAGTGAGGAAGCGAGCAAAGCTGATGAAACCGAGGAGGAAGATGAGGAAGAAGAAGAAGAAGACGAGGAAGAAGAAGAAGCAGATGAAGAAATCGAAGAACCATCATCAAAAACGAAGGGGAGAGACAGAACGCATAATCCAGCGCGTATGCAAGCGTCGCGGTCGCACGGTCCCGTTACGAGGGGTAACGCGAACAACAAGAGCAAGACAGAAGCAGCAACAAACGTTGAAACAAATGTAGTGCACAATCTGCGAAGAAGCACCAGTAAAAGGGCGTAGATCAAAACACATATGCAGTTTTGCATTTAAAAAAAACATATTAACTTCATCATTTATATATATCGTTATCGTGTAATAATATACAGTTCTCTTCTATATGAAAAAAGAAAATAAGATGAGAATTCCACTCTCATAATGCGGTTCTCTTCTGTATGAAAAACCCGACATCGGAATGTCATTTTGAGAAATGCAGTTCTCTTGCTCGTATAGAATCTGACCATGAACGTGTATCAGTACAGAAAAGCAGATAGAAAAGAAAAAAAATGTAGAGTCAGGCTAGGATAAACAAATACATTGAAGTGCGTGCGTGGTGCGTTTAAAAGCTTCAGTGCAGTAACCTTCGAGTACACAGTGCAGTGCGCTTAGTGCAAAAAAATGTAAACAAAAACGATTCCGCTTCTGAAGCGATGCAGTTCGCTTACGGGAAACGATTACGCTTCTGAAGCGATGCAGTTCGCTTACGGTGGACGATTCGGTTCGCATGCCCTAAAATAAATGCGCCCACTATCGCCCGAAGCGCCCGCGCCCCGCCCCTCCTCTATCCCGACGGTTGCACGCCGCACGAACGCCAGGATCATCACGAACCCACGATCGCCTACACGGTTGGGAGAAGAGATCGTGTCCTCGACAGAAGTTGCTGCCGCTCCCATTTAAATCCCGCGCTCCATCGAACAGGCCGTCCGCACAAAAACACACGACGCTGCGCCTTCCTCCTCCTGTACCTCCTCTTTGCAGCAATGGGGTTCAGCAGGACCTACGACGCCGTGCATGCGCACGGGAACACGAAGCTGAAGGTGATCTACACCACCGACGTCGCCGCCATGGCGTCGTACGTCGAAGAGTTCAAGACACTTCTCCAGCGGCGCCGCCAGAAGATCATCGGCATCGACGTGGAGTACACACCCGACCACCGCAGAGCGGCCGCGGTTCAACTATCCATCGGCAAGTACCAGCCAATGCTTGTTTTCCAGGTATGTGGTACATTGGGCAAGAGATGCGTCCCCTTCGACAGGTTCCTCGACGACCCAAGGTAAGCAATTCTCTCTGCCGAGTACGCGTTGCAGTTCTATATGCCCGTGTATGCAGTTCCGAAAGGTATAACTTGCGGTTCACTTTCCCTAGGTTCGAGTTCGCTGGCTTCGCCATCGAGCAGGACAAGCAGAAGCTCGCAGCCAGCGACCTCCACGTCGCCAACTTCGTCGACATCCAGACGAACTGGAGGGTGCCTGATGGAACGAAGCCACTGGACTCGCTGGGCGATGTAGCTGCTGCCATCATCGACGACGAGTACGCAGACATGAAGACGAAGATGACAGACCACGACCACAGCCTGTGGACTTCCATTCTCAGCACCAAGCACGTCGAGTATGCTGCCAAGGACGCCTACGCTGCGTTCGAGATATGGAACAGAATCAGCACCATGAAGAAAGGCCTCGCGCGCGCTGAAACAGAGAAGACAAGGAAGCGCCCGAGGTCCTCCAGGAGGGGGTGGGGCAAGGGCGGATCAACTTCCACCTCCAACTCCAACGGGTGGAACTGGTGAAGCAGGACAGATGCTGAAACCCAACGATTCCTGTCGCAAGTGCTCGATTTAGTTTCCTCTGCGTATGTAGATTAGTTTGCTTTCGTTCTAGTTTGCTTTGGGACAATGTTTGCTTGTGTTGCGTTAGTTTGCTTGATGATGTACTATGTTAATTATGACCGCAGAACCGTGGTTTCTATCTATCAAATATATGCAGTTCTCCGTAGTATGTTTTCAGTATGTATATTGCTTCAAAACTGCTGCTGCATCTAGGATACACATAAAAAACAAAACTATCAGAGCAGTTCACATAGAGGATTCTTTCACAAAACTACTCCCTGTTAAGAAGGTTGATGCAGTGCTCTTTTATTAAAAAAACTCTAGTTCCCTCTGTGGGTTAAGAAAAAAGGAAACTGCTGCTGCTGATAGGATGCACATGAAAGACTATATGTAAAAAAAGCAGTTCACTTATACTCAGAATTCTCATAAGAAAAAACACTAGAAGCCACGAAAAAAAATGTCAGATTATTACAACAAAAATGTCTCATGCTGCTGCTGCTCAAGCGAGACTGATCTAAAGCAAATTTAACTTGATTTCCAAACACTTTGCATGCCTAAAAAACATAGCCATCACAACATCCCCTGCCTGAAGACCAGCTTCCTCCACAAATTCCTTCCAGCCGTCTTTGAGAACCAAACAATCATCAGAGCCAACAGAATACATAACATCAAAATCATGATATCCATTCTTGCTGACCAACACCAAATTAACACAGCTTTCTGTTACCCTCACTAGACCAGAAGGGAATTTCTGCAAAGAAAAACAACAAGAACAGAAAAAAAAAATATGAACAACTAAGAAAAAGATTACAATCTTTCATAAAAAAATATTGATGTCAACACGAAATGATATTGACTAGACAAACATTGCTGCTGCTCCTACAATGTTCATAAAAAAACTACTACAGGAAAAGCAGTTCGCTTATACTTGGTAGCAAAATAATTTCTTCAGAAAACTAATACTCCTACAAAAATTCAGGTAGCGTTAACTACAAACAACACATGAAAAAGAATATCCGAGAAATACATACCCATGAAACACTGCTATCATCGTCAGTCAACTGATGGACGAATGGAGCCCGAAATCCAATACCTGAAGAATATAGAATAGAACAGAGAGCGCTGTGCCGCTGCTTCTGGTTCAGAACCAAACCTTCAGAAAAAACCCATGTCTCCAGCATCGGCTCCGCCCTTGCCAGGCAGCCGCACGCGCAATCCATTGCCAGGCGAAAAACAGATCTGGTTGGGAGAAAAAACAGATCGAGCAGGAGTGGCGCCGCCACGGATAAGATGAGATGGGAGCCGCCAGGGATAAGGTGGGAGGGGAGCCAATTGACCCACCAGTATATATATATATGTAAAACAAACAACACAAAAAAAACAACAAATAAAGCAGTGCGGTTACATAACAAAATGCATTCCGCATTGCATATTGCTGCAGTCCACCGCGCTTGACAAAAGCAAAAAAAACTAATCAAACTAGTCCCCCGACACCCCGGTGGCTGTAATGCAGTTCATACAGGCTCGCATTGCATATTAATGCAGTTCGCCGCACTATAAAAAATTCAAACACGCATTTGCATATTACTGCAGTCCACCGCTCTTGACCGCGATTCACAGACAAAAACACAGCCTGCGATGCAGTTCTAACAATTATATAATGCAAAAAAACTCAAAGAACATCTCTTGATAAGCGACCGGAGCCAGTCGCGCCGCAAAAAAACGTGGACAGAAAACTTAAAATTCTTCCAAAATAACAACTTAATCCGCTCCAATTTATACGGATAGATCAAAAGCAGCCCGTAAATGCCGAAAACAACAAAACATTACATACAAAACGCAGCAATTTCGATCCGCACTGGGGAGAACAGAGAAACAGAGAAAGGCGGACGAACGGACGCAGATCCGCCAAAATCCAAGGATTTCCGTCGTTTTCTCGCAGAATTCAGTGCTTAACCACAAATTAAATCAGCGCAAGCACGAATAAACCAGTACAAATCAGTCAAACTAGCCAGAAACGATTGTAGATGAATGTTTCCTGCTGCACCTCTATGTGGTGCACAGCAGAAGACGGAAGCAGTGCGCATAGTTCTCCAATGCATTTTTGCAATGCAGTTCGGAAGTGTTATGAGAATATTATTCTCATAATGTTATGAGAATAGACCGGCCATATATATATTGCTTGTTGTTTCATTATTTTAGTGAGATAGGGCCCCATTTTTTAGTTTCGCACAGGGCCCTTGATTTTGCCTGCCCGGCCCTGGTGCTCGATCACTGCTGAACATTTGCAACTTTTGCACGAGCTAAGGAATTATTGTGTCATCCACTAATTATTCCTTGCAGGAGTACTAAGAAACTAGCTAGATGTAAGTTGTGAGTTGGGCAACAATACAACTTATTGCATTCCTTTCTTCTTCTTCTTTTTTCTTTATTCCTGGGGAGCATTCCTTTCATATTCCAAGCCAAAGTTCTACCTAAGAACATTGAAGACCCATGCAAGACAGAAGGAATTACATCCTCCATCACGTAAAAATAAAATCATGGAATTCGGAAAAAGCAAGGTGAATATTATCACCCTACCCACATAAAAACATATAGACATTACAACTGCTTATTTTGATTTGCAACCGACAACAAAAGGCGGAGACCATTCTATGGGCCGATGATAAAAATCTACAAATCAATCAAATAGTTGTTCGTTTTCTCCTTAGGTTTCCTCAAACTTACAATAAATATCACATCCATAAGAACATGTGACAACACACGGAAACAACAATGTCATTGGAATTGGTTTTCAGTCAACGAAGATGGCCAATATCAGGATCATCCATTGGCACAAAGGTACAACACACAGGAGCAACAAATGTTCATTGGAATTGGTTTTCAGTCAACGAAGATGGCCAACACCAAGATCATCCGTTAGCCACAAAGGTAAAGTAAGTCACATTAGCCACATAGGTTAAACAAAAGAATATAGTAAGTGAATAAGAAATTAGGGAATTTAATTTATCCCCAAAAATGGAACTACACATAGTATTTGTTTACTTTGGTGAACTATGTATGGTGGACATTAGCCGTCCTACACCATTTCAATCAAGTGTGAGAATTAGAATACGGAGACATGCAATGGCAGTACAAGCACACATACAAACTCTATAAAACGGATTGGTGATCTCACACCATGACCCTTATGTGTCGGCACCATAGTCGCAAGGGAACAGTTGGCCGAGACGACACCACAACACCTCTTTTGTTGTTGGTCTAACCTAAAGGCTAGCAATGAAGACCACACACGACATTGATGTGCTGTTGCGTGGATGAAAGACAAAATTAATTAATGTTCCAAGACAACACCACACAACATCCCCACAAAACACTAACTTGTGTGAATGAAAGACGGTAGCCGAATAGTTTTTCATATTCTCCTTACATTTACTCAAATTATAACACCATCTAACCAAATAATGTTACATCCAAAAGAGCATGCAACGATACACCAACAACTCCACATGTTCGGAATGGTGACGACGATGGGCAGCACCAACAATCTTAGTGATCCTCTATTAGCCGCAAAGATCAAAATAGATCACGCTGGCCACTTTTTTTTAGGGTAAGTTAACCACATCGGTTAACGATCAATTTTTTTCCGTGAAATAGGTTAATAATCAACTTATAGTGTTGTTAATAAGAAATTAGGGAATTCCAGCAACTTTACTCTTTTCCTTAGCACAAGCCGATCACTTCATAGCTGGGCCCAACTCCAAACATGTGTAGCTGGTCAACATCAAACCGGAGACACAAAATGTTTATTTGGAACCAAAAACTACCCACGGTACATAAGAGAGCTCGTATACAACGACGCTTACGGGAGCTCCTATTTAGCGTGTGACGCGCTGGTGAAGAAGCAAGCGCGCACCCTCCCCCCTCTCGCGCGCCTATTGGGCCGGCTCATCAGCGGCATTGGACGCCTACCTCTTTTATATATTTGGCAATTTTCTTGTTTTTATTTTTCTTCTTTAAAACATTAGGGAGTTAAAAAAAGTTCCAAATTTAACAAAAATTACCCAAATCATAAGTTGTTTGTTTATACAAAATATTTGTGAATATGAACAAAACTTTTGTGACTTCAATACATCTTCCTTAAAATTTAATGTTCACAAAAATAGAAAAAGAGCGTGAATTACAAAAAAAAGTTCAAAGATTCAAAAAATGTTCGCCGATTCAAAATGTTCATGCACTTAAACAAAATGTTCATCAGAAAAAAATGTCCGTCTATTACAAAAAATGTTCGCCGATCCAAAAAAGGTACTTTGATTCAAAAATTTGTTCAACGATTCAAATTTCTTCTAATTCAAAAATGATCATCGCTTCAAAAAATCTTGCTAATTCTAAAACATGTGCATCGATTTATAAAAAGTATGCGATTTAAAAAAATGTTCATCAATTCAAAATTGATCTCTTAGTCAATAAAATGCTCACAAGTTTCAGAAAAATGTTCATTATTTGAAAATTGTTCAAGGTTTAATAAAAAATATTCATGATTTTATGAAAGTGTTCTCCATCTCAAAACAATTATAACATGGAAAAAGTTGGTTGCACCAATGGATAAGAATATGAAAAAATAACTTGAGAAAACGCGAAAGAAAAAACGAAAAGAAAGAAAAAAAAAAGAAATATAAAAGAATGAAAAATCAAAAGAAATAATAATAAAAAAGGAAAAACCGGTTCACTGAAGATTCTAGAACCTTTGCAAAACGAGGGCCGGCCTATAGGCGCACATGGTACAACCTCAAATTACCCCTTTTCGAATAGGGGAACATCCGATTGGACTGGCCCATTTCTGGGCTCTGTATCGATTGGGAACTGTCGCAAGAGATATGTCTCGCACTCAGCGAGATGTTGCGATCTCTTGCTGAATCGTTTGGTGTAATCTGGCCGGCCTACTAGCTATATTTTGTCGAAAAACAGAGTAAGAGGGCAGTGAGAAGGGTATCAAACCTCGGACCTCCGGGTTGTTTCATCCAGTGATAGCAAGTAAAACATCATCGATTTCGTGTTAAACTACTTGGGCGCAACCTACTGAAGGAAAAGAGTTATTTTTGCACAGGTTTTCTGTTTTTTTATATCTTTCTCCATTTTCTTCTGTGCTTTTATTCGGTTTTCGTTGTATGTTTCATTTTCAATTCTTTTCCTTTTATCTTCTCCATTTTTCAAATTTTACTTAATTTTTTCATCGGTTTTCAATGCTTTTTAACGTATTATTTTATTTTTATTTATCTTCTCCGGTTTTTTTTGCATTTTTAACTCCTACTACATTGTTTTTTCTGTTTCACTATCCTTTTTTGGTTTATTTTGTTTCTTTTTTGTTTTAATTTTTTTATATGCCAACAACAATTTTCTAATACACCTTTGATATTTTTCCAGTTTGAATTTAACATTGTTTTAATACGTGGTCAACATATTTTATGTACATATTTAAAAAAAATTCAAATGATTAATCAACTTTTTGAAATACAAGGTTAATATTTTTCTATGTACATTTAGCAATTTTCAAACACATGCATCTATACACATTTAATATTTTATAAGTTCTGGACTAACAATTTTGAAATACTTGTTCGACATTTTCAAATGCTTGATTAATTTTTTTTTCTCAACATGATCAAACTAATTCATAGTATTTTTAATACATGGTCAACAGGTTTTCTATACACATTTAACCATTTTCAAATACTTGGTCAACATTTTTTCAAATGTTTGATTAAAAAGTTTTTATATATGATAAAAATATTTCATTACTTTTCAATTACATGGTCAACTTTTATTATATACATATTTAACAATTTACAAATGCTTGATTAACATTCTTAAAATACTTGTCCAAAAATTGAAATGCTTGACTAATATATTTAAATACATGATCAAAAAATCTATACATTTGTTTATGCATTTTTCATATACATGGTAAACATTCAAGATTTTTCGAATGCTTGGTCAACATTTTTTCAACATTTTAAAATACATGATCAAGAATATGTTAAAAAATAAAACAACTAACGAAACAGAAAATATAAAAACAAAACAGAAAAAAGGGTGTTGTTGCCTCCCACGTTCCTCGGCCAGCCCATCTGAGTCCCCCTTCCGCGAGGGTTCCTACCCTCTCGCTGAAGGCAGGACATAGTCGCACCCATAAAGTTCTTGTGTACCTGTAATTATTATGAGTATGACTAATTTCTTTAAAGGAGCAGGAACAGTTTTCATTAAAAAACGGAGAAGGAACAATATCGATCATTCTCCTAAAAACAAATATTTTTTGAAAACATTAATATTTTCTAAAATTTAATAGTTTTTAATAAAAGTCAACATATTTTAGAATATTTTTATTTAATCGATTTATTTATTTTTATTTAAAAAATTGAAAATGTTAACATTTTTTAAAATTATAGTTTTTTACCAAATTTCTAATATATTTAAAAATAAGACAAATATTTTAGTTTTGAGAACAACTTTTTAAATGCTACTCGTGTTTTTTTAAATTTATGACTATTTAAAAAAGAATCGACTGAGGTTTTTTTTAAAGTGGTCTTGGATGGTAAATGCTAGTGGTAATACTAACCAAAGAAAAACAACTTGCGACTGGTGAAATGAATGCCGTTGAAAAAATTGAGAATTGAACTTGCAAAATTCGAAAGGATTGAATTATCTTGAATAGAAGCACATTTGTTGAAAAATAATTTACATGACAATCTCGAAGATCAAGAAGTATTTACACTCCTGTAGAAATATGCAAACACCACTTAGGAAAGGTATGGGATCAAAACTTGACGTACATGGAAGCAACTCGAATACTACAAGTCAAATAAAATATTGAGCCTGTAAAATAAGCCGGACACAAATTCATGCTAGAGATTTTGTTCGACATTTTCGTGGTGAGGCCCCACGGGCTCGATCGTACAGTGACTACGAAGCGTCCCCGATCATAGCAAAGCTACATGGATTCTTTAAGATGCAACGAGACCCACTATAAAACCGACCGTGACAAGCGAACCACTAGATGTGGAACCCCAACCTCACATCATGCCTTTGTTGGAAAGACACCCTAGGAAACTACTTGAATTCCCATCTAGGTACTCCCAATTTTTTTTCTTATGCAATCCGGCCCAACGAGTACAAGGAGAAAAATCCTCACATAACTCCTGACATACTACGCTCCAAATGTACCTCCTCCATCAACACATAAACAAGAACCCCCAAAACTCGGGTCCCTCAGACTTTCGGAAAATAACAGATATACTAGCCGTGGCAGTACATATGATGTTCCTCCCTAGTACTATGTGGCGTCAGACTCCTCTCACCACAAACAATATAGAAGCGTTTTTTATGTCGGCATTCTCTGGTATTCAGGAACTGAGACGATAGAGAATGTGACTAGAACACCTTGGAGCCCAACTCCCCGGGACTTCCCCCAACTGTCAGGAGGCACCAAGAACAGAACTCTGTCACACCGATATCGCAACGATTGTACAAATACCCGCGTAATCTTAAAAAAATTGAGTGAGATGAGTAGTAGAATCAAAATACCTACGCCACAATTCCTCACCAGAGCGACAAAGGGGATAAGCAGTAAAAAGAATTCCTACTCTCCAATGTATAACTAGACACAAAAAAGTTTTTTTCTAGACTCGACAACAGCAAGTTCGATCAATCAAGAGGGTTGTTGTTGTCTAGAATTTCTGAAAGTGGTATGTGGCTTCTGTTGGAGGAGGTCGTAAAAATCGATCCTTCTCCTCGCCCGGGGAAGCAACGCCACGGAGGAGAACAAGGAGGGGGGGATCCGGCGAGGTCCGGGGAATCTCCGTCGATGCCTGCAGAAGCTATGCGGGGAGCGGAGCAGGGGACTCCGGTGGGGGAGACAAGCGGACGAGACAGGCGGGGAGGAGTTTTATCACAAAATTATCACGGGTGACATGCTTTTTCCGACAAAGCGATTATTTTATTAAAGAAAAGAACACTTTCAGAAATTCTGGGAAAAAACTATGATTTTTTCTTAGAAAAGAGAAGAAATTAAATACGAAACAGGAAAATGGAAATGAACAAACGAAAAATAAAAACCAGTAAAGAAAACTACAGAAAAAACCCGTTCAGGAACCTTCTAGAAAGTTCCGAAAACCGGATAGTTTAGTCACTTGTGGTTCAACCCTATTAGTTGTGCTTCCCTCTCTCCCGTGGGTTTGAAATGCAATCTGATGCGTTGAGCGTCGTATAGGATTTCTGGTGCATAGTTCCGAATTGAGCGAGTCTATAGAAACGGGCCGAAAGCTGAAAAACTCTAGGCCCACCCAACTCGAACAACAACTTCTCTGCAGTTGGAGGAGGTAAGAAATGCAGCAGTTGCATCCAAGACTGATGGTTTGATGAACATTCCGGCGAGTTTCTCTGCACACAAAAATATCAAGCTGTACAATGTTCCCGTCGACATACACAGTGCAAAAACGGCTGCGTGCACCTCTAAGGGTCCGCTTGGAATAGGTGTAAGATTTCACATCCGGATTTAGTATACAGGTGTATTATACCGGTCGCAGCGTGACTTGTGCCTGGAGAAAAAACGACGCCTAGAGACACATACCATCAAAAATAAGAAGAAGGGGAAAGCAGGATATTGCGCTGTGAAACTTGGTATGCACAAAGCTTATGATAGGATGGAATGGAGATTTCTGTATAGAATGATGGAGAGGTTGGCTTTTCACACCGAGTTCATTGATATCATTATGGTGTGTGTCTCTTCTGTGAAGTACAAAGTGAGGTACAATGAACAAGAAACAGAGGGATTTACCCCTACAAGAGGGTTCCGTCAAGGGGATCCCTTATCACCATATCTTTTTCTTTTGTGTGCAGAGGGTCTTTCTAGTGCTCTGGCTCATGCAGAGGAGGTTCGTGGCATTGAAGGTATCAGGGTGTGTAGAAATGCACCATCAGTCTCTCATTTACTTTTTGCTGATGATTCCCTGATCCTTATGAAAGCAAACATGATTAATGCAACCTCATTGAGACAGGTCCTGAATGATTATTGCACCAGTTCTGATCAAATGGTGAGTGTAGGGAAGAGTAGTATATTCTTCAGCCCCAATGTTGCTGTTGATGTCAAGGCCCAAGTGTGTGCTGAGTTGAATATCATGATCGAGGCCCTCTCTGATACTTATCTTGGTCTGCCGGCTATGATCGGATTAGATAAGAGTGAAAGTTTCACACATCTTGTTGAAAGGGTGGTGAACCGTCTAAAAGGGTGGAAGGAGAAACTGCTATCCTTCGGTGGTAAGGAAATCTTGTTAAAAACTGTGATCCAATCAATCCATGTGTTTGCTATGGCTGTTTTTAAATTACCAAAGAAGGTATGCAAGGAAATCACTAATGCTATGGCAGTTTTTTGGTGGGGAGACACAGAGGAAGAAAAGAAAATGCATTGGGTAGCTTGGTGGAGAATGTGCCTTCCAAAATCAAGAGGAGGCATGGGATTCAGAGATCTACATGCTTTTAACTTAGTGATGCTTGCTAAACAAAGTTGGAGAATGATTACCCATCCTGAATCCTTATATGCCAAAGTTCTGAAAGCAAAATATTTCCCTGATGGGAATATACTAAAGGCAGGACCAAAAAAAGGATCCTCCTACACATGGCAAAGCATTTGGGCGGGATTGCAAACATTTAGGAGAGGACATGTTTGGAGAATCGGATCTGGTGAGAGAATTGATATATGGGATGATCATTGGATCCCCTCGAGCCCCACAAGGATGGTGTTCACAAGGAGAGGAAATACATTGCTGAGAACAGTAAATGAATTAATGATACCTGACATGAGGGTGTGGGATGAAAATCTGATCAGAAGTTTGTTTCTCCCGGTGGATGCTGATAACATTTTAAGAATCCCTTTGTCGGAGCACCTTGTTGAGGATTTTGTAGCCTGAAACAGAACCAAATCCTTCTCCTTCTCTGTAAGGTCTGCGTATTACACTGAATGGGAGCACAAGTTTGGGGCAAGAATGAACTGTACCCAAGGTTCAGCTACAACCAATCCAGTGTGGGATATAATCTCGAAGTTGCAAGTTCCTAGCAAAATCAATTTTTTATTTGGCGGGCACTCCATGGTCTGATTCCTGGAATGGCCATCCTAGCTCATAGACACATCAAGGTCTCGCCGGTTTGCCCAATATGCCAAACAGGGCTTGGGGATGTTAAACACCTGCTGTTCTCATGCTCACGAGCCTCCCAAGTTTGGCGAGCCCTTGGACTGGACGAAATCATAGCTCAAGCGCTACAGGTTGATCGCTCTGGCTCGGTGGTGCTCGAGGAAATTCTCAGGAGGCCGAGAGGCCCCTCCCCTTTTCTGGGTCAGCTTGGATTGCATGAAACAGTGGCAGTGGCGTCATGGTACATTTGGTGGGATCGAAGGCAGGCACGCAAAGGTGAGAGGGTGAAAACTCCTAAGCGTACAGCTTTTGCTATTAATGCGATCACAACAAATTCAACAATAAAGCAGTAAAGCATCCCTGTTAAAACTGGCTGGGTCAAACCCACCACCGGATCCTATAAATTGAACTCTGATGCATCTTATTTTGAGGATGGCTCGGGTGCTGTTGCTACTGTTTTAAGGAATAGCAAAGGAGAAGCTGTTGCAGGTGTTGCTGAACCATTTGCATTTACTATCAGTGCAGCAACAGCAGAAGCTGTGGCGATCCGTCGTCGACTCCAGCTGCTCCAGGAGATTGGATGTACCACGGTCATAGTTGAATCAGATTCCCTGGAGGTCATCAAGGCATGTAAGGGAGAGACAGATATTTTGGCTCCTTACTCACCAATACTTGCAGATTGCTTTCAGGTAGCCCATGAAATTCCATCTATACGGTTCAAGCATTGCCCTCGGGAAGCCAACTCCTTGGCACATTTCTTTGCTAGACATGCTTATGATGTAAACTTCATGTACTGGTGGGATGATGATCCACCTAGTTTTCTTCTTTCTCATGTCTTAAAGGATGTAACATTATTGAACCAGCAATAAAGTGCCAACTGGCTTTCCCTAAAAAAAACATTCCGGCGAGTTTCTCTGCACACAAAAATATCAAGCTGTACAATTTTCCCGTCGATATACACAGTGCAAAAACGGCTGCGTGCACCTCTAAGGGTCCACTTGGAATAGGTGTAAGATTTCACATCCGGATTTAGTATATAGGTGTATTATACCGGTCGCAGCGTGACTTCCGCCTGGAGAAAAAACGACGCCTAGAGGTTTGTATCGTACGGAGGTATTCAGGGCCAAATGATAATTCAAGATGAGCCTACCTGTATATATACAGTAACACGGATACACACACCCTGGGCGAAACGATAATTCAAGCGGAGCCTAACTATAGCAACGGATACATTATGGATGTTGTTCTGCATTCCGTTCCTGGCTAGCCTATGCTGCACCCTCACCTTGGGTCTCCTCCTCTTTGTGCGCCGCGAGCTTCCTCTCCAGCAACTTCCCCTTGTTGCTCCGCTTTGCGATTAGCCCCGTCTGGTCATTGCCGAAGACGAGGAGCTTCTGCAGCTTCTCTGCTTCTCGTACATCTGGATTCGCTCCTGTTGCACATACTAGAGTCTGTCGGCACGATCGCACTACCCTTGGTTGCTGACCCCTTTTTTTGGAACGGCTTTTGGTGTTTTTTTTTTTCTTTTTATTTGAATTTTCACCATTTTTTTTATTTTTGATATTTGTAGACATTTTCTGATATCAGATTTCAGATTTCACGAACTTTAATTTTGAATCCGTAATTTTTTCAGAAACTTTATGATTTTTTTTTCAAGTTTTCTGAACTTTTTCATAATTCCTGAAATTGGTTCCAAAATTGATGGACTTTTTAAAATTCATAGAAATTTCTTAAATCTATAAAATTTCTAACAATTCTAAAACGTTATAGATTTTCCGTGAACTTATTTTGCATGTCTATCGACATTTTGAAAATACATGTTTTTTTTTCATTTTTAATGATTTTTCTGATCAATTTAAAAGCATGAACGGTCAACGGTTGACCAGCCACTATCCAACGAACAGAAGGGCTCCAGGTCAACCAACCCACGGTGACCCGAGTGACCGTCTTCCTTTGTTGAGCCAGGCCCGGTTAACTCATGTATGGGCGCCAGGTAAGGTTAGCGGTGCTCAAGCGTCAATGAGCGAAATCACTAATTGAGGGGTGCCCCTTGCAAATGTCACTCCTACCTTTCCAGGTTGTACTTGACGCAATCTGGGAGTTGTCCCTTTTT
Organism: Secale cereale; assembly: GCA_902687465.1. NCBI lineage: Eukaryota > Viridiplantae > Streptophyta > Magnoliopsida > Poales > Poaceae > Secale > Secale cereale. The sequence goes on along the minus strand of LR738713.1, from coordinate 864,912,295 downwards.
GAAATTATGATTTTAAATACTCTTGCTTTAAAATATATTTTTAACAATTCTCTTTATTTTCTTTTGATAACTTAAAATAAAGCATTAAATTACTGTTTTAAATTGTGATTTCAACTACTCTTGCCTTCAAATATTTTTGGTTTCACATTTGTCTTTATTTTTATGTTCATACTTAAAAATAACAGTTTAAATTATGATTATAAATACTCTTGCCTTCAAATATTTCTTCCATGAACTGCATCCGTGAAATGTCCCCAAATTCCTAAGAATAACCATGGGCATGCACACTTGCTGGCAAAAGTTGGGTCATTCCTAAGAAATACAAAAAAACATGTTCAAAAGACGGCGTCCACTTAGACTTGAAGGGTGCATTTATGAGTACGCCCTTTTCATCAGTGAAATTTCCCCAATTGTTTTCCATGACCTATCATGACCAACTCAAGCATCCATGGCAACTGGTTTGGTTTTCTTCAATTTTACAATTTTGGAATTATTTCAGTGAAAAAAGGCCGAGAAATGGCCACACGTGTCACAACGTGCAAACGGTGTTGAAAGCCATTTGAACCACGCATGGATGCCTACCATGGGAATGCCCCTTGGTGGTAAATTTGGCCACAGTCCTAAGAACTCCTCAAACTACGTTCATCACCGGGAGTGGTCCCGGCTATTGTCACTGCGGGGTTGCCGGATCATAACACGTAGTAGGTGACTATAACTTGTGAGATCGGATCTAGAACATGAATATAATGGTGATAACATAAACGGTTCAGATCTGAAATCATAGCACCCGGGCCCAAAGTGACAAGCATTAAGCATGGCAAATTAATAACAACATCAATCTCAGAACATAGTGGATACTAGGGATCGGCCCTAACAAAACTAACTAGATTACATGATGAATCTCATCCAACTCCTCACCGACCAGTGAGCCTCCGAAGGAATTACTCACTCCCCGAGCCTCATGGAATTGGCGATGAAGAAGGGTTGGTCATGATGAAGAACGAAGAACCCCCTCTCCAGAGCCCCAAACGGACTCCAGATATGGCCTCCCGGTGAAGAACAGGAGGTGACGGCGGCTCCGTCTCGTGGACCGCGATAATTCTTTCTCCTTGATTTTTTTCTGGAAATATCAGATTTTATAGCATCGGTATCAGGGTCAGCGGGTCCACCAGGTGGGGACAATCCACCTGGGCGCGCCAGGAGGGGGGCGCGCCCTGGTGGGTTGTGTGACGCCCCCGATTTGACCGTACACTAATCATGCACGCAAATGTGTACGACTAAGATCAGGGACTCACTGAAAGATATCACAACACAACTCTAGACACAAATTAAAATAATACAAGCATTATATTACAAGCCAGGGGCCTTGAGGGCTCGAATACATAAGCTCGAAAACACAAGAGTCAGCGGAAGCAAAAATATCTGAGTACAGACATAAGTTAAACAAGTTTGCCTTAAGAAGGATAGCACAAATATAGCAACGATCGAAAAGGCAAGGCCTCCTGCCTGGGACCTCCTAACTACTCCTCGAAGCCCAACTCCATGTAGAAACATCATCGGGATCCTCCGGCTCCTGGACTCCATCGATCTGGTTGCATCAACCGAGAAGAATGAACATAAGGGGGAAAAGGGGGAGCAAAGCAACCGTGAGTACTCATCCAAAGTACTCGCAAGCAAGGATCTACACTACATATGCAAAGGTATATGTGTAAAGGGGGGGGGGTAATATCTGTGGACTGAACTTCAGAATGCCAGAATAAGAGGGGGATAGCTAATCCTATCGAAGACTATGCTTCAAGCAGCCTCCATCTTGCAGCAGTAGAAGAGAGTAGATGGAATAGTAACAAGTATCAATGCTTCTGGCAGCCTCCGTCTTGAGTAGCTGAAGAGTCCACCGAGTAACATCGCATAGCATAATCCTACCCGGCGATCCTCCCCTCGTCGCCCTGTGGGAAAGCGATCACCGGGTTGTATCTGGAACTTGTCTGGGTGTGTTTTATTAAGTATCCAGTTCTAGTTGTCATGAGGTCAGAGTACAACTCCGGGTCGTCCTTTTACAGAGGGACACGACTATTCGAATAGATTAACTTCCCTGCAGGGGTGCACCATATAACCCAGCACGCTCGATCCCATTTGGCCGGACACACTTTCCAGGGTCATGCCCGGCCTCGAAAGATCAACACGTCGCAGCCCTACCTAAGCACAACAGAGAGTTCAACACGTCGGTCTAAACCCTAATAGCACGGGGGTCTGGGCCCATCGCCCAATGCACACTTGCACATTGCGAGGGCGGCCGTTGAGCAGACCTAGCAACTTCCATTACTAAGGAAGTTACGTTACGCGGTCCAACCCGGCGTGCGCCGCTCAGTCGCTGACGTCAAAAAGGCTTCGGCTAATACCACGACGTCGAGTGCCCATAACTATTCTCACGTAGCTAGTTAGTGCGTATAGGCCAATGGCCAGACTCAGATCAAATACCAAGATCTCGTTAAACGTGTTATTATGAAATAACCGCGGATAACTACCAGGGCCAGGCCCACCTGTCTCCTAGGTGGTCGCAACCCGCCCTGTCGCTCCGCCACAAAGTAACCATCAAGGGGCTGCCGGGAACCCAGGCCCACCACTACCTGTGTGGAACCACCTGCCCCTTCAGCCCCCATCTCCGAATCATCATCATGTGTATGTAAAGTATGTATATAATATATACCCATGATCACCACCCGAGGTGATCACGGCCCGATAGTATAGCATGGTAGACGGACAAGAATGTAGGGCCACTGATGGAATACTAGCATCCTATACTAAGCATTAGGATAGCAGGTAAAGGTATCAACAGATGTAGCAACAATGACATGCTATGCAACAAAATAGGATTCATCGAAAGCAGTAACTTGCTACACTACTCTAATGCAAGCAGTAGAGAGAGGAATATGCGATATCGGGTTGATCAAGGG
>LR738713.1:864894198-864907380 GCA_902687465.1 Secale cereale | reverse complement strand
GGGGGAAGGGGAAGTGGCCGATTGGGCCGGCCTGGTTGGCCCGGTTGGCCGGCTGGGCCACGGTCCAGCAGGGCGGGGAGGTTTCCTACTCCTTTTCATTTTTATTTGTTTGTTTGTCTTTTCTTTTATTTATATCATTTCTTTTCTATTTCTTTTTGTTTTTGTTTATTTTAGTTTTAATAATATACCAAAGTGGCACCTAAATTGATGTTGCGATTTGTACCACTGCTACAATGATTTACTAAGCAAACTAAAATAGTTACATGATTATTTAATATTTAAGAGTATTTGAATAATAGTTTTTGCTACTGTTTTTATTATTTTGGTGCATCCAGACATACTATAATAGTGTGGTTTCTCCATCATAAATACTTATGATTTATTTGACACATCCCGAACATTTTAGTTTTAATATTTGAAAACTTTTGGTGTTTGCCTTTAATTCAAATTTGAATTCGAACCGGTTTCGAACTAACACGAGATTACCAACAGTAATTACGGTGACGCGTCGTCATTAGCAGAGGGTTACTGTAGCTTAACTATCCGGGCGTCACAATTCTCCTCCGCTACAAGAAATCTCGTCCCGAGATTTAAGTGGTGGAGTAGGGGGGTTGCTGGTAGCGAAAACCTAACGAGTCTTCTCGGTCTTGGCTGCCCTTTCGAAGAGGTTGATCCCTTTTGTTGATGTCTTCATTTTTCTGCTTCAAGTCATCGTGATCAAGCCGTCATCCTTTTTTCGGGATCTCAATCGTCCTACGAGCGCGACCAGGTTGAAAACTCCGGAAGAACGCATCTCCACAAAGTTGGGCATCTGACGATGAACCCAATGGGAAGTACACGAGGTACCCCACGAGTTGTATTTCAGTGAATTTGTTGAGTGCAATATACGATGGTACCAAAGTTTCAAATGGATAGGCAGTCATTCAATGCCTAACCAGAAGCTGGAATGGGGTCTTGATCAACGAGAATAATATGGTGTTTGATTCCAGGATGAATAATGGTAAAGAATTTAGCTCGTGAATCATATACGAAGCCAGGTGCCAAGGATACATTAGAATCCGGGTTGTAAAGAAGAGTCAAGCTTCGATCCAGTGGACCTGTGGGTTATGGGCCCACCATGTGGGTTGAAAATAGGAAGGGTGGTGACGTCTTGCACGATCTCGTAAGAAAGGTATGTCACAAGATAGCATGTCAGTTACGTCGGCAACAACATCGGTACCAAGGGTGAGGGACGGAGAGAACAATTTTCTTGCTCGTTGAACGAGGCGGTCCAATAGGCAAAGTTCTCGTCCATTGGTGGTTACTGGAATGTTATCAACAATAGTAACAGGGTCTTACTGACAGAGTTGTACACCAAGGTGTTTACATAAGCAGAAAATTATTACTGCTTAGATTATATGTAGATCAAAGAAAGGTTAAACAAACAAATGGAAAGGAAAATTGTGATTACACACAATTAATAGGAATATATCCTCCCCATGGACAAGAAGAACATGGCATATAGGGTAGGAGAGCAAGTACCCAATCATTTAGATAAAGAGGCAATGATTAATCAAGATGTTACCCATACAACGGTGTTTGGATAACTGACCAAGAAACATTTAGCATTGGGCTTCAAATGCTCCTGTTGATGAGCAGGGTATCATAGTCATGCTTCGAGGTAACAATGATATGGTGTTTCAATCAAGGGTCAGACTTTGGATACACATATGATCCATCAGGAGCAACTTATAAAATAAGTCTTACAATTCCCTCCTGGAAGAATGGTTATCCTTGCAAAAGAAATTGTAATGATAGGTCCTCCAGCCAGGGGTGCTAGGCATGACATCATATTGCCGAGTCATCAAAGGACCAACATTATAACTCCTGCAAAGTTGTCCCAACCATCATATTTGACCGAGATTCAGATCCGATTGGTGTCATGATACCTCAGACTCGGGATGTTCGAGAAGAAATGATGCAACATTAATCGATGAAATGACATTGCAAGATTCTCGAGAAATGAACTATGGGAGCGGGTTCCCGAAACAATAGTTCATCATTAAACCAAGGAGAGGATGAGGAGTTGGCTGATGGGCTCAGCGACAATTCATCAAGAATTCCACACGGAGGGATTTCCACAATAATGTGAACAAGAGGATGACACTTATCAATTCAAATGATATAATGTTGTATGCTCGAGGAAAAACATACAACATTAATCATTTGGTGAAAGGTGTGCCCGAAATATGACCTTAGGCAGCAAGATCAATGTTAGAGTGACAATTCAATAACCAACAGTCTAAGAACAAACTGTCGATCTTTAACTTCAAAGCAATAGGGTTGCTAGAAGCGCAGAACTTAAGCAACATCGTTAGCATATTGGTATCCCAGTGAAAAACAACACGGGGACCGAGGAAGAATGGTGATGATGAGAAGTATCTTCATACCGAGAATTTCTAAGAGGTGGAGCAATCCCCACAACATTCTCGATATAGAAGACAGTAATACTTCAATGCGGAACACAACACTAGCTGGAGAACAGGTTGTAATCATAATGTGGACAAGTTCGCGATGAAAGGAAGTCAAGGGTGTTTTCGATGATAATAAAAATCATCGAGGGCAAGGAGGGTATTTCTCATCATGAACAGTGTTGACATCTCGGAAGAAGTCAAAATGTTGAAGGTGATCCGACACATTTGCCGGGAGGTTTCAAGAGGATGCAATCAAACAACAAAAGCAACAAGCAAGGGAATGACGAAGTGGCAAGTTATAGGATCAATATATAGGATGAAAGCTCGGAACCAACGTTGGCTTTCAAGACAAGCAACATGATGTTGAAAGCTCGACGTAAGTCGTGCTCACACACTGAAGAATTCGTGCACCGGAGAAGGATGAGGTAGCATAGTCAAAGATAGCAAGACCAGGATGCAACCGATAGTCTAGGAATGACCAGGTTGAGTTCAGAATTTCCTAGTAAAATACTAGGGGTATTTGATTTGTAGTGTGGAATAATTTCACTAGTCGGTGTCCTCGGTTGACAACAACCCAGAACCCGTAGAGTGATTACGAGAAAGAAAGAGATTACTTCAACAAAGTTAGTAAGATGTGGTGCAATGGCAAGACATCTTCGAGATACCAGTGGGTAATACTCAAGGTAGAACATGATAGAAGTAGAACCGGGTCATTGACCTATGACAGTAGATACTTCAACCTTGCCAAAATAGACGAGGCACTGGAATGAATTCCCATCAGATATATCAGATCAGGACAGCATGGTCGGAACCATAACTGTAAGGAATCAATTCAAGAATACCGAAAGAATCATACAGCTGAATAATCATTTTGCAAGAAGCTTCCGAGACGGTCTACATCATTTTCATGGGCATGAACACAAAGTTCAAGGTCGACTCCCACTTCTTTAATGCATATCATTTCATTCACCTCTCACTTTGATAAAGCTATAGTGTTGGAATTTTATCTGGTAGAACACCGGAAGGGTATGACTTGTGAAAACTTTCGGGTTCTCACGAATTAGTGGAAGGCATAGGTTCAGCCCATCGGGCATCTTAGTACATATACCACAAGTTTCAAAAGTAAATACTCAATCTCGAAAGCAGAGTATGGTTGGCCAAGAAGAGGATACAATTTACCAAAGGCATTATGTATCAGTGGAAGAACTCACAAGGTGATTGAATATGAAGGACACTGTTGGATAACAATCCAACAATGGATCGGGCGATCCACAACGGAGCTGATGTGAGTATCGATACTCACTCAGAGGAAGAAAGAATGCAGAGGCATCATGTTCAAGAATCACCTGATTAGTCTGATGCTTAAATAGAAAGAAATTATGGTTTCCAAAATGAAGGATCATAAGCAGACACTCTGATCAAGGATGGATAAGTTGAAAACACTTAGTCGAACAATCAATAAAGGTTTGAATTGCCGAGAACCAACTCATGTCCGGAATGACGTCTGAGCCGGAAAGATACTTTTAAAACGGATAACCTAATGACTGCGTGCATACGCACACATTGAATCAATAGGCTGAAAAATGGCTAAGACAAGGGATGTTAACGAACACTACTAGTCATATGGAATTAACCATAATGCAAGCAGGCAAGAATTTCAAGAGTAACAGGCTGCAGAGGATCTTCGAAAGATCGAAAACTATTCCGCAGAATATTGTGAGACACATGAACAATTGAGAAGAACGGATCCTCGATTAATGTGAGGAAATAACCGTAAGGGTTTTTATGCGAAAAAACTAGTAAACTCAAAGGATTGTCGGGACAACGGAGAATCTTTCGAGGCATCTTGTAACAACAAGAGCGACGAGGAATAATCATGAGAATGACAAGTGCATGCAAATATCCATAGGGATATATTGACGGCAGTGAATTGCAAAGGCGATGAGCACAAGGGTCTCGGGAAAATATCGAGGGATATCCTCAGAATCTTCTGACGAAGCAGGTGATCTTCCGGAACGAGGGCTCTTCGGGAGAATCAGTTACGAGAACCTAGAGTCAGAGTTAGTAAAATCTTTTAACCCGAATAGATGAGAGATCAGAGTCCCAGAGAATAGAAGAGGAATAAAAGATCCTAATACCACCCAATGGCGATGTGGGCCCGTAAGCCATACAACCATGTTAGTAAAAAAATCAATGACTAGACTCAACTTCGGCCAAGGAGTTGGAAAGGGGGATTCCTACAGGCAGTTGGCTCTGATACCAACTTGTGACGCCCCCGATTTCACCGTACACTAATCGTGCATACAAATGTGTACGACCAAGATCAGGGACTCACTGGAAGATATCACAACACAACTCTAGACACAAATTAAAATAATAGCTTTATATTACAAGCCAGGGACCTCGAGGGCTCGAATACATAAGCTCGAAAACACAAGAGTCAGCAGAAGCAAAAATATCTGAGTACACACATAAGTTAAACAAGTTTGCTTTAAGAAGGCTAGCACAAATATAGCAATGATCGAAAAGGCAAGGCCTCCTGCCTGGGACCACCTAACTACTCCTCGAAGCCGAACTCCATGTAGAAACATCATCGGGATCCTCTGGATCCTGGACTCCACCGATCTAGTTGCATCAACCGAGAAGAAGGAACAAAAGGGGGAAAAGGGGGAGCAAAGCAACCGTGAGTACTCATCCAAAGTACTCACAAGCAAGGATCTACACTACATATGCAATGGTATATGTGTAAAGGGGGAGGGGGGTAATATCTGTGGACTGAACTGCAGAATGCCAGAATAAGAGGGGGATAGCTAATCCTATCGAAGACTACGCTTCAAGCAGCCTCCATCTTGCAGCAGTAGAAGAGAGTAGATGGAATAGTAACAAGTATCAATGCTTCTGGCAGCCTCCGTCTTGAGTAGCTGAAGAGTCCACCGAGTAACATCGCATAGCATAATCCTACCCGGCGATCCTCCCCTCGTCACCCTGTGGGAAAGCGATCACCGGGTTGTATCTGGAACTTGTCTGGGTGTGTTTTATTAAGTATCTAGTTCTAGTTGTCATGAGGTTAGAGTACAACTCCGGGTCGTCCTTTAACCGAGGGACACGGCTATTTGAATAGATTAACTTCCCTGCAGGGGTGCACCACATAACCCAGCACGCTCGATCCCATTTGGCCGGACACACTTTCCAGGGTCATGCCCGGCCTCAGAAGATCAACACGTCGCAGCCCTACCTAAGCACAACAGAGAGGTCAGCACGCCGGTCTAAACCCTAAGCGCACGGGGGTCTGGGCTCATCGCCCAATGCACACCTGCATGTTGCGAGGGCGGCCGGTGAGCAGACCTAGCAACTTCCATTACTAAGGAAGTTACGTTACACGGTCCAACCCGGCGCGCGCCGCTCATTCGCTAACGTCAAAAAGGCTTCGGCTGATACCATGACGTCGAGTGCCCATAACTATTCCCACGTAGCCGGTTAGTGCGTATAGACCAATGGCCAGACTCAGATCAAATACCAAGATCTCGTAAAACGTGTTATTATGAAATAACCGCGGACAACAACCAGGGCCAGGCCCACCTGTGTCCTAGGTGGTCGCAACCCGCCCTATCGCTCCGCCACAAAGTAACCATCAGGGGGCTGCCGGGAACCCAGGCCCACCACTACGTGTGTGGAACCACCTGCCCCTTCAGCCCCCATCTCCGAATCATCATCATGTGTATGTAAAGTATGTATATAGTATATACCCGTGATCACCACCCGAGGTGATCACGGCCCGATAGTATAGCATGGCAGACGAACAAGAATGTAGGGCCACTGATGGAATACTAGCATCCTATACTAAACATTAGGATAGCAGGTAAAGGTATCAACAGATGTAGCAACAATGACAGGCTATGCAACAGAATAGGATTCATCGAAAGCAGTAACTTGCTACACTACTCTAATGCAAGCAGTAGAGAGAGGAATAGGCGATATCGGGTTGATCAAGGGGGGGGGGGGCTTGCCTGGTTGCTCTGGCAAGAATGAGGGGTCGTCGTCGACGCAGTCGATCACAGTGGCACCGTCAGCAGTCTCAGTCCCGATGTCTATTGGAGAGAAGAGGGGGGAGAAACAATAAATATAAAGCAAATATCGCACCACAAAGCATAACATGGAAAAACGCGGTGCTACGTATGACCTAACGCAGTGCTCGGTGATACAGGCGAAGAGGAAAATAACATCCGAGAAAGTATTCCCGATGTTAGGCATTTTCGGGCAGATGAAACAGAGGGGGAATGTTGCATGTTCGATATGATAGAGATGTGTGGCGGACGAACGGACCGCGCATTCGGATTCGTCTTGTCGTTCTGAGCAACTTTCATATATAAATTATTTTCATCCGAGTTACAGTTTATTTTCTATGAATTTTCAAAGTTTTTAAACATTATCTGATATTTATTATTTACTTAAATCCAACATTATCGAGAACAGTGAATGATGACGCAAGCATGACATCAGAGTGATGTCGTGAGGTCAACTGGTCAGTTGACCAGTCAAACCTGACAGGTGGGTCCAGTGGGACCCACATGTCATTGTCAGGGACACTAACAGGGGGTTTAGACTAACTAAAAGGGTTAATTAGCGTGTGGGGCCCAGTAGTCAGTGAGAGATTAAGGTTTTAATTAATTAATTAAGTAATTAGCAATTTATCTATTTATTTTATTCGTTTATGTCGTGAGGCCCGCATGTCATAGACACAGAGGAGCCACGTCAGTGCAGACCAAGTCAATGGGTCTACGGGGCCCACCCGTCAGCGACACAAGGGGGCCCACGCGTCAGGCCAGCTCAGCGACGGCCGGCGACTCGTCGGAATCACGCCGGTGAGCTCGTTCGCGGCGGCGTGTCCTCGGGCACCGTTGGAAATCGCCCACAGGGCGCCATTTTGGTCGCGGCCGGGCGCGTTAGAACGGCAAGACGACGGCGCGTCGGTTGGCGGTGGTCTCGCGGGCTGCGGTGACCGGAGACGAGCAGTACGACGTCGCCGGCGGTGGGGTGTTTCGGGCGAGCAACGACAACGGCGACGCGACACACTTTTGGGAAACAGAAGGGCGGGGCAAGGCCTACGTGCGCGCGTGAGCACACCGGCACAAGCCCGGGACCAAATGGGTCACCGGATGGCCGCCGGCGACGAGCGCGTGCGAAGGCGCGTTCGGGCGCCCAACGAGCTAGGGGCTTGGGGCCACGGGGAAGCGTGTGCACGGGCGCGTTGGGTTCCTAGAAGCACCAGGAACACGATGTCGTGCTCAGGCGAGCACGACGGAGAGCATGGCCACGGCGGCGAGGCGATCCACGGCGACGTGCTCACGACAACGGCGACGAGGTAGCTACGGTGCGCGAGGGGCTTAACGAGGAGGAGCAGGAGGCAGGGAATCTCACCGTGCGGCACACAAGATGGCCCGTGGTGGTTTAGTAGCAGCAGGTGGGCGTCGCCGGAGTTGGTGAAGAACGGCGGCGACCGGAGATGTGGGAGAAGGGGACCGTTGCAGCAGCGTCTCCGAGCTCCAGTTGCGGCCACCGGTCGATGAGGAGGAGGACGACGGAGACGACGGACACGCAGGCGCGGCGAGGCGATGGTTGTGGCCGCGTGTTTCATGGCGGCGGGTCCATGGCGGCGTTCGGACGCGGTGGGGAAGGGGAAGCAGCGAGGTGGATCTGAGGGGGAGAGCTGCATGGAGGGAGAGAGGGAGGTAGCGGCGACTAGGGTTAGGGTTCAACGTCGGGGATACCTTATTGGAGTGGCGCTGCCGGCGGATGGCCACCACGGCGACGGCCGGTGCCGTGGCGTGCATTGGTCGCAGCCACGGGGGGGAGTGAACAGGGGGAAGGGGGAAGGGGAAGTGGCCGGTTGGGCCGGCCTGGTTGGCCCGGGTGGCCGGCTGGGCCCCGGTCCAGCAGGGCGGGGAGGTTTCCTACTCCTTTTCATTTTTGTTTGTTTGTTTGTCTTTTCTTATATTTATATCATTTCTTTTCTGTTTCTTTTTGTTCTTGTTTGTTTTAGTTTTAATAATATACCAAAGTGGCACCTAAATTGATGTTTCCAGTTGTACCACTTCTACAATGATTTACTAAGCAAACTAAAATAGTTACATGATTTTTTAATATTTAAGAGTATTTGAATAATAGTTTTTGCTACTGTTTTTATTATTTTGGTGCATCCAGACATACTATAACAGTGTGGTTTCTCCATCATAAATACTTATGATTTATTTGACACATCCCGAACATTTTAGTTTTAATATTAGAAAAGTTTTGGTGTTTTCCTTTAATTCAAATTTGAATTCGAACCTGTTTCGAACAAACACGAGATTACCAACAGTAATTACGGTGACACGTCGTCATTAGCAGAGGGTTACTGTAGCTTAACTATCTGGGCGTCACAGGTTGTGCCCACCCAGGTGCCCCCTCCGGTGGTTCTTGGCTCTAGTATTTTTCTTTTATTGTATAAAAATTCCTCGCAAAGTTTCATACCATTCCGAGAACTTTTATTTCTGCACAAAACAACACCATGGTAGTTCTGCTAAAAACAGCGTCAGTCCGGGGTTAGTTTCATTCAAATCATGCAAATTAGAGTCCAAAACAAGAGGAAATGCGTTAGGAAAAGTAGATACGTTGGAGACGTATCAAATCTCCAAAGCTTAAACCGTTGCTTGTCCTCAAGCAATTCAGTTGATAAACTGAAAGTGTGAAATAAAAACTTTTACAAACTCTTTTGCTCTCGTTTACATAAATAAGCTTAAACATCACCCAGGTTTTCAGCAAAGATCATGACTAACCATGTCAACAATAACTCTTAGAAATTATATTAACTCATATCAATGACATAATCAGCTAGTGAGCGATAATAAGACATCTCAAATAGCAACATGTTATCAAAACAACGATGATATAATATGACAATAGTGGTATCTCGCTAACCCTTTCCGAGACCGCAAAACATAAATGCAGAGCACCTCCAAAGTTCAAGTAGCGACTAAACATTGTAATTCATGGTAGAAAATATCCAGTCATGCTAACACCCAACATTCACTACACACAATGCATAGGCATGACAGCAGTGCTCTCAGATCTGGTGCTTATTTTAGAAGGTGATGACACAACATAAAAGTAAATAGATAGTCCCTTCGAAGAGGGAAGCAGTGATTTACAGAGGTGCCAAAGCTCAAGTTTTTAAAATAGAGGTAAATGATATTGTGAGACATGCACCCTTCCCATTTACTTCACGACTATCTGTTATCAATATCTCCCATGCTAAACACGCTAGTGGCGGTTCCCAAGCAGAAAAGTAAAGGTTTGGACTCCATTGGGAGTTTTTGTTTGTTTATTTATAAGCTATTTTTCTTTTTGCAATTTGGGACTAGGAATCCCTATTACCGCCCTGTTCTCGTGCGATGGCGAGTGAATAAACACTCGACCTGAGAATAACCCGCTTAGCATGGAAGATACCGACTACCTCATGTCGTTCCATGAACGGCCCAGGCAGACAAAAATGATATTTATTTGAAGTTTTTAGAGGTGGCACATGCAAATTTACTTAGGACGGCATGGAAGTACCACATATAGGTAGATATGGTGGACTCATCTGGAATAACTTGGGTTCATGGTTTTTGATGTACAAGCAGAATTCCCATTTAGTACAGGCGGAGGCTAGCAAATAGGTTGGGAAGCGGCCAGCTAGAGAGCAACAATGGTCGTGAACATACATTATGCTTAATAAACATTGGACACCAGCATGAGGAGGATATGGACACCATGAACATAAATATCATAGAGGCTATGTTGGTTCTGATTCAACTACATGTATGCACATGTGCCAAGTGAAGCCACTCGAACATTCAGAGGGGGATACAATATCATCACACTACATCATAACCATTTTAACGCAATGTTGATATCCAAGATAAATCAATATCAACTCCTAGCTACTTATGCATGGCATGTGAAACTATAATCTCTAATTATCATTGCAAACATGTTTAATCATAATGAGCGGAATCATGGATACTAGGTTAAACATATTTACAAAAACAGAACAAGTCGAGTTCATACCAGTTTCTCTCTGCCACGGCTAGTTCATCAAATATCGTCATTATTGCCTTTCACTTGCACGACCGAACGATGTGGAAATAAATATAGTGCAAGAGTGACTAAGCTCGAATCTGCAAATATTTTATTCAATAGGAGAAGACAAGGTAAAATGGGCTCTTTATTAGATAAACAATTATGCATATGAGAGCCACTCAACATTTTCATCGTGCTCTTCTCCTTAGTTCGACTTGAAAGGAAGGAGAAATTCAGAGAAACACACTGAAATATTTTTGAAGTTTTTAGTTTTCTAGAACAAGCAAATAAAAGGGGAAAGCAAAAACGAGAAAAACTATTTACACGGGAAAGCTCCCAACAAGCAAAAGAAGAAAAATGAATTCTTTTTGGGTTTCTTCTTAACATTACAATTAAGCAAGCATAGAAAGTAAACTAACTACAACTAATTTTTTTCTAATGTTTTTCAAACACACAAGAAGAAGGCGAGAAAATAAATGAAGCATGCATAATACAATGAAAAAGTGTGAGCACCGACAACTGAAATGTGTGAACATGAATGTAAAGTCAGTGAGAAACATGTACCCCCCAAGCTTAGGCTTTTGGCCTAACTTGGTAAGCAATCAGTAGCCTGGATATTAGTCGGCGTGGTAGCTCACGGAGTGTGACACCCCCGATTTGACCATACACTAATATGCACGCAAATGTGTACGACCAAGGTCAGGGACTCACTGGAAGATATCACAACTCAACTCTAGACACAAATTAAAATAATACAAGCTTTATATTACAAGCCAGGGGCCTCAAGGGCTCGAATACGTAAGCTCAAAAACACAAGAGTCAGCGGAAGCAATAATATATGAGTACAGACATAGATTAAACAAGTTTGCCTTAAGAAGGCTAGCACAAATGTAGCAACGATCGAAGAGGCAAGGCCTCCTGCCTGGGACCTCCTAACTACTACTCGAAGCCGAACTCCACGTAGAAACATCCTCGGGATCCTCTAGGTCCCGGACTCCACCATCTGGTTGCACCAACCGAGAAGAAAGGAGAAAGGGGGAAAAGTGGGAACAAAGCAACCGTGAGTACTCATCCAAAGTACTCGCAAGCAAGGATCTACACTACATATGTAATGGTATCTGTGTAAAGGGGGTAATATATGTGGGCTAAACTGCAGAATGCTAGAATAAGAGGGGGATAGCTAGTCCAATAGAAGACTATGCTTCTGGCAGCCTCCATCTTGCAACAGTAGAAGAGAGTAGATGGAATGTAACAAGTATCCTCGCTTCTCGTAGCCTCCGTCTTGCAGCAGTAGAATAGAATAGATGGTAAGTTCACCAAGTAACATCATATAGCATAATCCTACCTGGCGATCCACCCCTCGTCGCCCTGTGGGAAAGCGATCACCGGGCAATATCTGGCACTGGTAAGGGTGTGTTTTATTAAGTATTCGGTTCTAGTTGTCGTGAGGTCGGAGTACAACTCCGGGTCGTCCTTTTACCGAGGGACACAACTATTCGAATATATTAACTTCCCTGCAGTGGTTCACCACATTACCCAGCACGCTCGATCCCATTTGGCCGGACACACTTTCCTGGCTCATGCCCGGCCTCAGAAGATCAACACGTCGCAGCCCTACCTCAGCACAACAGAGAGGTCAGCATGCCGGTCTAAACCCTAAGCGCGCAGGGGTCTGGGCCCATCGCCCAACGCACACCTGCACGTTGCGTACACGGCCGGTAAGCAGACCTAGACGCTCCTAATACCAGAGCGGCATTCCAGTCCAATCCACCGCGCGCCGCTAAGTCGCCGACGTCAAGAAGGCTTCAGCTGATACCACGACGTCGAGTGCCCATAACTATTCCCACGTAGCTGGTTAGTGCGTATAGGCCAATGGTCAGACTCAGATCAAATACCAAGATCTCGTTAAGCGTGTTATTATGAAATAACCGCGGACAACGACCAGGGCCAGGCCCACCTGTCTCCTAGTGGTCGCAACACGCCCCGTCACTCCGCCACAAGGTAACCATCAAGGGGCTGACGGGAACCCAGGCCCACCACTACCTGTGTGGAACCACCTGCCCCTTCAGCCCCCATCTCCGAATCATCATCATGAGTATGTAATAGTATAGTATATACCTATGATCACCTCCCAAAGTGATCACGGGCCGATAGAATAGCATGGCAGACGGACAAGGGTGTGGGGCCACTGATGGAATACTAGCATCCTATACTAAGAATTTAGGATTGCAGGTAAATGTATCAACAATTGTAGCAACAATGACAAGCTATGCAGCATAATAGGATTATTCGAAAGCAGTAACATGCTACACTACTCTAATGCAAGCAGTAGAGAGAAGAATAGGCGATATCAGGTTGATCAAGGGGGGCTTGCCTGGAAGCTCGGCAGTGAAGGTGGGGTCGTCAGCAACGTAGTCGATTGGGGCAGCAGCAGCGTCGGTCTCGCAGTCTACCGGAGAGAAGAGGGGGAAGAAACAATGAATACAATACAAACAGATGCATGACGATGCATGAGATGACATGTAACGGTGTTAGGTGTGTCCTAACACAGTACGGGGTGATACTGGCGAAGGGGGGAAACATCCGGGAAAGTATTCCCAGTGTTTCACTTTTTCGGGGGGATGAAACG
>LR738713.1:864847346-864894174 GCA_902687465.1 Secale cereale | reverse complement strand
GGGGGGGGAAGTTGCATGTTCGCTATGCTAGGGATGTGTGGTGGACGAACGGTCTGCGTATTCGGATACGTCTCGAAATTCTGAGCAACTTTCATGTACAAAGTATTTATATACCACCTCCGAATAATAAACCAGACGAGGGCCGACGGGGACGGATATTAAAATCATGGCACTATGTATAACAAACAACGTACGACCCGGGTAAGATAATTATACAAGTAACTATATATATAAATCACACAAACATGATTTTTTTATATAAATAAAGATAAGAACAACAGGCTCACCACAAGGTGGTACAGGCGACGGGACGGTGCGGACAATCGACGGTGGTTAGGACGGAGACGGGAAGGCACTAAGTAAACCACACCTAAATATGCAAACTAAGAGTTATTTTGACCTCAAATTGCATATAAATCAAATAAACTACCACATATAATTCCCTCAAACTAAAAAACCCACAAATCACTATACTTATAGAGCATTGTAAGAGCTAATCTAGCAATGAGAGATAAAATGACAAAGTTGCTGACCTTTGTGATCACTTGAATGGATGGGGAGCCTTCAAATCTTCACAAATTTTGGCAAAATTGAAGGATGAGCTCGAGCAATGGGGAAGAACTGAGGAGATGAATGAATGCAAAGGGGAAAACATAGAGAAATGGGCTCGGGCTCGACGAAGGGTTTATATAATGATCTTTTGTCCTTGTTTGTTATACGAACCGGGACTAAAGGTGCATCTCTAGTCCTGGTTTGTGGAATGAACCGGTACTAAAGGTCCTGGTGGGGCCCCAGCCTGACAACAGCCTGCCACCACCTCTTTATTGCCAGTTTGTGGCACGAACCGGTACTAAAGGTTTGGCACGAACCAGTACTAATGAGCGCCGCCCGCCTAGCCATTGGAACCGGCACTAATGGTCACATTAGTGTAGGTTCAGTTACAAACCAGAACTAATGAGCTTCACATTAGACCATTTTTCTACTAGTGTACAAGCAAAAGAAAATGTTTTTCTCTGATTTAAGACATTACTTCTGGGATGACCCACACCTTTATAAAGAAGGAGTAGATATGGTGTTATTAGACGTTGTGTACCTGAGCAGGAACAGAAACAGATCCTACGCAAGTGTCACTCCGAGGCTTACGGAGGACACCATGCTGGGGATAGAACTGCACATAAGGTATTGCAGTCCGGTTTCTATTGGCATACTCTCTTCAAGGATGCTTGTAATTTTTTCTTGTCTTGTGATGAATGACAAAGAATTGGTAATATTAGTAGACGTCAGGAAATGCCTATGAACTATTCACTTGTTATTGAACCATCTAATGTTTGGGGTTTTGATTATATGGGATTTTCCTTCCTCTAAGGGGTATACACATATTTTAGTTGCTGTTGATTACGTTACTAAGTGGGTAGAATCTATTCATACTAGTAGTGCTGATCATAACGCTTCTATTAAAATGCTTAAAGAAGTTAGTTTTTCCGAGGATTGGAGTCCCTAGATATTTAATGACTAATGGTGGTTCACATTTTATTATTGGTGCTTTCCGTAAGATGCTTGCTAAATATGATGTTAACCATAGAATTGCATCTCCATATCATCCTCAGTCTAGTGGTCAAGTAGAATTGAGCAATAGAGAGATTAAACTGATTTTGCAAAAGACAGTTAATAGATCTAGAAAGAATTGGTCTAAGAAACTTTATGATACATTATGGGCTTATAGAACTGCATATAAAAACCCTATGGGTATGTCTCCATATAAAATGGTTTATGGAAAAGCATGTCATTTACCTCTTGAATTAGAACATAGAGCTTATTGGGCAATAAAGAGCTCAACTATGATTTCAAACTTGCCGGTGAAAAGAGGTTATTTGACATTAGCTCACTTGATGAATGGAGTACCCAAGCCTATGAGAATGCCAAGCTATTTAAAGAAAAGGTTAAAAGATGGCATGACAAAAGGATACAAAAGCGTGCGTTTAATGTAAGTGATCATGTTTTGCTATAGAACTCTCGTTTAAGTTTTTTTGCAGGAAAACTCCTCTCTAAATGGGAAGGTCCTTACATTATCGAGGAAATTTATCGCTCAGGTGCCATCAAAATCAACAACGCCGAAGGCACAAATCCGAAGGTGGCAAAGAGTCAAAGAATTAAACATTATATCTTAGGTACTCCCATAAATGTTGAGACCAATATAATTGATACCATAACACTGGAGGAATACACAAGGGATACTTTCCAGGACATTTCAAACTCCGAAAAAGAATAGGTATGTGGTACGGTAAGCAAACCGACTATAAAACGTTTCTAACATAATTTTTTCTCCGTTTTGGAATATTTAAAAAATAGGAAAATTAAAAGTAGTCCGAAGAGCGCACGAGGCAACCACAAGGGTGGAGGGCGCGTCATACCCCCTGGGCGCGCCTCCTACCTTGCGGGCACCTCGTGTGCCCTCCGGACTTCGTTTTCTTGCACGATACTTCTTTTGGTCGGTAAAAATTCATTATATAGTATGCCGAAGGTTTTGACCTCTGCGCCATGACAAAATCCTCCGTTCTTGTTTCGAGCTGTTGTTTCTGACAGATCTAGATCACCATGACGTCTCCAAGTGCCCCCAAGGACAAGTTTTTCTAGAAGGTCATCAACCCTTACCTTGTGGAGGTGCTGCAACACCCTCAAACCATTGAGATGCGTGAGGGGGTGCTGCACATCCGCTACGTTGAGGGGTCAAAGACCGGAAGCGTGGAGACAAGACTCGGAGCAATGGAACAACAAGTTTTCAAGTGTCGAGGGATGGTGGAGCAGGGACTTAGCACCAATCACATGATGATCGCGGAATTCACCAATAATCACAAGCTCGACGCCAAGAACATTGGGGAGGCCATCTTCAAGCTTCACGAGAGAATCGAGCATCTCCAAGCCCAGATCTATGACCTGCAAAACCAAAACTGTGAGTATGAATATAGATTTAAGAAGATGAGTTTGGCTGCAGATTTGAGGATCCCGGAGACTCGTTCATCCTTCTATGATGGTGAGACTATGCCTTGGAGGATGGATGAGAATCCTGCTACATCAACAACTTCATCAACACCCCTTCCGAAGAAAGAAACATAAATACATGGGTATGGGCACTCCCCTTGGCAACTGCCAAGCTTGGGGGAGGTGCCTCGGTATCGTATCACCATCACACCTTTATCTTTATGGTTTTTCTTAGTTTGGTCCTTTTTATTATATCTTGATCTAGTAGAATAAAGTTTTAGTTTGATCTACCTTTGAGTTTTGTTTCGGTCTCTATCTATGTAATCGAGTCCTTGAGTTATATATAATAAAGAGTAGCTTTGAGTTGATGGTTTTGCTATGTTGCTATGATCTTGAGGGATTAAATTAAAGAAAGAATATAAATAAATAAATAAATAAAACATCATATAATGATCTTATGGGGAGTAATGACTTCACATATAAAGAGTATGGAGAATAAAAGTTGTTGAGAATTGACAAATATAGTTTTGGTCATTGTTGCAATTAATAGGAAGTAATAAAGAAAGAGAGGTTTCACATATAAATATACTATCTTGGACATATTTTATGATTGTGAACACTCATTAAAATATGACATGCTAAAAGGTTGAGGTTGGACAAGGCACTATTAGGAAAAGGGCTATAGCTAATATGGACATTAATGGCGCATCTGGTGGGCGGTGCGCCATTACTAGTTAAAAAAAAGATAAAAAATTGTTAGCAGTGGCGCACCAGTGGATAGTGCGCCATTACTAGTTCTAACTAGTAATGGCGCACTGCCCACTGGTGCGCCACTAGTAACATGTTTTTTTCAAAACTAGTAATGGCGCACCACTACCAGGTGCGCCATTAGTAACCCTAGTTACTAATGGCGCATTCTTAGGTGGTGCGCCATTGGTAACCTTGGAGCAACTAGATATTTTAGACAGCCACCTACCACACTCACTTTCCCCACTTCATTCCCTCCACCTCTATCCAAGCTTGGTATCGGCTGCCTCGTCCTCCTCACCTCATTTGCACCATAGATTCACCCAAATTAAGTGGTTAAATTTCCTTTTTTTGATAGGTAAGTAAGGGGAAAGCTTTCTTTACGTTCTAGATCTACTTTTTTCTCCCTCCAACAACGTACACACTTTTTATGCCCTAGATCTACGTATGTTGGTGGTGTTGCATATGTTTATGGTGTTGCATATGTTTGTGTTTGCAGGTACCGGTATTTGAAATGCGATAGTTGCCAATATTTTGCCGGAATGTTGATTCATTTCCGTTTCGGCGAGAATTTGGCACTATGCATTCTTTTTTGTCCTATTTTTAGGCAAAGTCATGCCAATTTTTTTTTGGTTCTAAAATGTCGTTTTGCTCTACCCCGCAGGCGACCATGGTCCACACGATGACCGAAGGCATCGTGAATAGGTTTTTGAGCTCTGCGAAGGACGAGATGCTTCAAAAGAACGAGACAGAGATAAGATGTCCATGTCGAAGATGCAAGCTAAAGAGCCTTATTACGGACCCGGATTCCGCACAGGTGCGGGACCACCCGCTCTTGCGTGGTTTCATGGATGGCTATCAGTGGCAAGGTGATGAAGATGACTATGAAGTCGTCCATGGGGGCCGGGCAAGAAATGAGGAAGGGCAGCAAGACAACCGCAGCGAGGGCGGGCGAGAAGACGAAGAATCTCCAGGACATGATCACGACAGTGATGCAGTACACAATCATCATGTAGAAAATGCCGGACATGATGATGAGGAAGATCAAGACGAAGGGCATGATCATGAAGATGAAGGTGCCGGAGCAAACGACGATGGACCATCGATGGGCTGGGTGTAGGACCCTCATATTCAAGAGCTGCTTCTCAAGCAGACGGATAACGCAAGAGCTGCCGCCCGAGAGAAAGCCAAGCTAGATCAACTGGAGATAGACGCGGTTACTCCATTGTAGGAAGGATCCAGGCCCGAGGATACCCAACTGAAAGTAACGCTCATGGCTCTGGAGATGAAGGTAAAACGCAAAATGACCGACGCATGCTTCGACGAGAACATGTCATTCTGGAAGCAACGTCTTCCCAAGGGGAACAAATTCCCGACCATTTTCGAGGAGGCGAAGAAAATCGTGTGTCCTCTGGATTTACCGTACGTGAAATACCATGTGTGCATGAACAATTGCATCATTTATCGGGACGAGCACGCGGAGTCTACCATATGTCCGGTGTGCGACGTCACTCGATACAAGAAGAGGAAGAAAGCTCGTCGAAAAGTGGTGTGGTACTTTCCGATCTCTCCTCGTCTGCAACGGTATTTCGCAGACCCTAAGCTAGCAAAGCTCCTGCGTTGGCACGCGGATAGGGAGGAGAAGAAGCAAGAAGATAACAGAAATGATCCAGATATAAATAAAAAGACAAGATGCTGAGTCACCCTAAGGATGCAAGCCAGTGGCAAGCGTTGAACTTCGAAGACGCATAATTTGGGGACGATCCAAGGAACATCGTGTTGGGCGCGAGCACCAATGGAGTCAATCCGTTTGGCAGCCAGAGAAGCACACATAGCACCTGGCATGTGTTTGTGTGGATGTACAACCTTCCCCCTGGTTGTGCATGAAGAGGAAGTACATTCACATGAGTATGCTAATTGACGGGCCGAAACAACCAGGGAACGACTTCAATCTGTATCTGGGGCTGCTGAAAGAGGAGCTAGACACGCTGTAGAAAACGCCAGCCAATACGTGGGACACTGCAGAGAAAGAATATTTCCATATGAGAGCCGCACTGCTCACGACGATGCATGACTATCTCGGTTACGGATATGTCGCGGGGCAGGTGGTCCACGGATTTTCTAGATGCGTGAGGTGCATGGACGACACAACGTGTCACCATCTAGATAGAGATCCTGGGTCTTTGAAAACCGTGTTCATGGGACATCGAAGGTGGCTTCGCGATGATGACTTGTGGAGAAAACCCCGAAGACGCCCGCGTACGAGGAGCGGCGAGGAAATAGACGAGCTGTTGAAAAACTGGAAAGAGTGCCCACCGCCGGGAAAGACGCCAGAGCTGGGAAAGAAGCGAAAGGCGCCAGAGCCGCTGCTGAAGGTATGCAAAATGAGGTCTGTTTTTTGGTACTTGCCGTACTGGAAGATCCTCCGTGTGCCTCACAGCCTTGATGGCATGCATATCACGAAGAATGTGTGCGAGAGTCTGCTTGGTACCCTGCTCAACATGCTAGAGTGGACCAAAGATGGGCCGAAAGCAAGGGCAGACTTGAAATCAATGGGCATCAGGGAGGAGCTTCACGCTAATGATGATGATGATGATGATGAGGCGAAGCAGGACACGGAAAGTCGTCGCAAAGGAAAAAAGGCCAAGAAGATCGGAAATGACTACCCTCCCGCGTGCTTCACTCTAAGTCAGGAGGAGATCGAGCAGTTTTTCACCTGCCTCGTAGGAGTAAAACTTCCTTACGGTTACGCGGGGAAGATAAGCAGATACCTAGACTCAGCGAAGCAGAAGTTCAGCGGGATGAAGTCTCACGACTGTCATGTTCTGATGACGCAGATACTTCCAGTTGCAATCCATGGGATCATGGACGCGCACGTCCGTGAAACACTATTTGGCCTATGCAACTCTTTCGACGTCATCTCTCGAAAGTCGGTTGGTGTGAGGCAACTCAGAAGGCTACAAGAAGAGATCATGGTGATACTATGTGAGCTTGAGATGTACTTCCCGCCCGGATTCTTCGACGTTATGGTGCATCTCCTGGTCCATAACGTGGAGGATATCATCCAACTCGGGCCGACGTTCCTACATAGCATGATGCCGTTCGAAAGGATGAATGGTGTCATCAAAGGATACGTTCGCAACATGTCACGTCCAGAGGGAAGCATAGCCAGGGGCTTACTGACCGAAGAGTGCATCTCCTACTGCACGAATTATCTAGGCATCGAGAACCCCGTTGGTCTGCCCGTCAACAGGCACCTCGGTAGGCTCGCTGGATGGGGTCACCACGATGGTCGCTGCGAAATGCATGTCGACTTCGAGGGTCGACTCGCCGACTTTGAAAGAGCAAACCTAGTCGCGCTACAACACATAGACGTGGTCGATCCTTGGGTGGTAGAGCACAAAACCTTTATTCAGAAGACGTAAAATGACCGAGGCCAACAGAGGACGGACGGAGATATAATCAAAGAGCACAACTCATGTTTCACGCGTTGGTTCAAGGAGAAGCTTATGTCGTACCCTTTACATGAGGATTCTTCCGCGGAAGAACAACTCATATTCGCCTTGTCACGGGGCGCCGAGCACAACCTGATGACGTATGAGGCGTACGATATCAACGGCTACACATTCTACACCGAGGGAAAGGACATGAAGAGCAATGGTTATTAGAACCCCGGGGTAACGATGGAATCCTACACCGGTAACGACAAGGAAAGATACTACGGAAGGATCGAGGAGATCTGGGAGCTGAGCTACGCTGGCGAGAAGGTCCCGATGTTCCGTGTCAGATGGGCCAAGAGCGTCCTAAAAGAAGACCGGTATTTCACCACCATGGTTATACCCGAAGACAAATCCAAGACCGCGGGCGCAAACGTCACCGCGAAAAATGAGCCATGGGTACTGGCTTCCCAAGTGGACCAATGCTTCTTCATTACCGACCCGTCAAAGCCCAGTCGTGTTGTCGTGAGGAGAGGCAAAAGGAAGATCATCGGAATGGATGGAGTCGCCAATGAGCAAGACTTCGACAAGTACGGCGACCCGAAGATGGAACATGACGACGACGATGAAGTGCCATACACCACAAGATGAAGCAGGACCACCCTACCCAAAGGACGCCCATTCAACAAAAGAACTCCATTTGCGAAAAAGAAGGGCAAGAAGATTGTGAAAACATAGCTAGCTAAGATCGATTGTATTTAAATTGTAGCCTTCATTTCTCGATTGTATTTCGACATATGGAAATGACATTTGTTCTGTTCTAGTCCTCATGAATATTTATTTATGTTTATTTGAACTCATGAATATTTATTTTTGTTTATTTGAACTCGTGAATATTTTTTGAACTCATGAATATTTTTAAATTTCATGGGCAGTTTTTGAATTCATGAATATTTTAAAATTTCATGGGCACTTTTTGAATTCATTAATATTTTTTCAAATTTGATGATATTTTTTCATATTCATAAATGTTTTACCAATTCACAAATGAATGCAACTAAAAATCCAAAAAAAGAGTTACTAATGGCGCACCCCTAGGTGGTGCGCCATTGCTATCAAGGTACTTATGGCGCACCCCTAGGAGGTGCGCCATTGGTATACCAATTTTTATTTAATAGGTTTATTCTGTTATTGAATTTCTAACTCACAAAAAGTATTGAATTTGTTAATATTTTTTGAACTCATGAATATTTTAAAATTTCATGGGCACTTTTTGAATTCATGAATATTTTTTCAAATTTGATGATATTTTTTCATATTCATAAATGTTTTACAAATTCACAAATGAATGCAACTAAAAATCCAAAAAATACTAGTTGTGCTTTGTTAGATGTTACTCCTAATTTCTTATTACCACTTGTACTTGTTGATGTAACATTGCCACGTTATAAATAAAAGTGCGAGCAGGCTTTCCTTCAAAACAAAATCCAAAAAAAAGATACTAATGGCGCATTGCTAGGAGGTGCGCCATTGCTATCAATGTACTTATGGCGCACCATGAGAAGGTGCGCCATTGCTAACCCCCCCCACTCCACTTGCTCCCCTCTCCCCCTGGCCTCTCTCCCTCCCTTCGCCAGATCCACGCGCCCTCCCCCGACCCACTGTGCCGCCCCCCCGACCCACTGCGTTGCCGCCCCGACCCACGCGCCGCCACCCAGACCCACTGTGCCGCCCCTAGCTTCCCTCCACTCCTCAATCGCCCTCTTGCCCTCCCTTCCTCCTCCAGACCCACCTCCCCGAGCGCGGCCGCCGTGCATCACCGCGGCCACCGACCGCCCCGTGCTCCGTCGTCGTGCCGGCGTCGCCTAGGAGCTGCGCCAGGAGCAACACCATCATCACCTTCATCGCCTACGTCCACGGATTGGAGCCGGGTCATCAAGGATCGAGCGCATCGACCTCTTCTTCCTCATAACCGACCACTGCTTCTCGGCGTCGATCTGCGCTGCCTCGACCACCCTCGGCCTTGCCGTCTCCTTCCCCAGCTCCGCGGTGAGCGTCTCCATCGATTCCCCCGCTTTTTAGAATCAGCATGCTAGCAACTTGCCCAAAAAGGATATTCACACAAATATAAATTTCATGCTACCATGAAATAGTCAGAGCTTCTTGATGATAATCATCAAAGAAACTAGCCAGCGCATACCGGACCCAATTCATACGCATTGCGCCAATCACAGAAAAATAAGAACATGACTGGCAGTTAGAAAATTTAAAGGGGAACACAATCTTGGACTTGTGCCTGACCACAATAACCTTTCTTCTGCTTATCAATACATGTTTAGTCGCTGTTTAGTCACCGTTTGTGCATACTCTAAGGAAGATGATGCTACTTAGTATGTACTCGCCTTTAGGATTTACTTGATGGGAACTAGGAAAATCTGGATTAGTTCAGAGTTCAGACAACCTAATTCATTTGGCATATCTCCATCAGTCACTGCATATTGAAACCCTGCAACCTTTCTATTGCGTTGTGAATTACCCTGCTTGGATTATATCATAAACTTTGCTGAAAACCCACCATGCAAAGCGTAGATTTAGGCTGGCCAAGATGAGATGTATTACGATGAAGTCTTGAAGAATCACACAAACAACAATTGCAAGATTTTCTCGTTGGTATTGGTTTGTTTAGGCTAGTGCATGGTGTTGCTTTATTCTGTCATCATTTGTAACTATGTCACAAATAAATTGTTCCTTCTTCTGTATTTGACAAGTAATGACTGTTGATAAGCTAAGGCATGGGTTAAGATGTTTCTTTGCTGTAACATACTGTATATCACTCCACAATGAAATATAGTACATATTGATGTGCTTTGTAAAACTTGTTCATGTACTGAACTACTAATGCCTTGACTGTGATGCTGCTGCTGTACTACTTGTGATGTTGTTGAATTACTTGTGATGCTGCTGCTGTACTACTTGGGAATTTTGTCAACTTGTCGTGCTCTTGTGATCTTCTGAAATGACCCATTTCTCCTGAAATGTTGATTAATTTCCGTTTCGGTTGAGAACGGGGCACTCCTAGGTCAAGAAAATTAGCAAAGGTCATGACCAATTTTTTTGACCTAGAAGGTGCCCGATTCTCAACCGAAACAAAAATTAATCAGCATGGTTGGATTAGTTTAGTATTTCTTCACACATTCAGACACCCTTGCTTGCCATGTGTGTGAGAGAGATAGTGAGAGGAGACAAGAAGAAGAGGGTTAGGAAGATGCTGCCTGCTCATCAAAGCTAACCATCTCCCCCTTTTCACCCCTTTTCCTTTGTCTTTTGTGGGTTGCAAGGAAGCTACTCTCTTAGCTAGCTTAGCTTGTGCACAAATCCACTGCCACTGCCCGGATTAAATTATCTTAGACCTTGAGAACGTGGACTTGGACCTTAGAAACAACACACTAACAGGTTCCATCCCAAAACACTTAGGCAATACCACAAACATCTCTCACTTGTTCCTTGACAATAACCAACTTTTTGGTGACATTCCTCGAGAATTGGGTTATTTGGTCAACTTAGATATCTTGTTCCTTGACAATAACCAACTTTTTGACCAAACTTTTTTTCCTATTTAGAGTGAACATGGCCCACATAGATGGGGCCGGCGGTTCGGGCAAGGCATTCTTGCAGCTGTCCCAGGAGATGGAGGAAGAACCTCACCGCTATGAGGACGCCGCGGAAGACACCCATCCCGACTACACAACCCCTAGTGGCGTCGGGGATGACACCACTGATGGTGCCGCCGAGGATGCCACCACTGATGATGACACTACTGATGCCGCCGAGGATGCCGCATGCACAGATGGCAGCGAACCGAAGAGGCAACGGAAGGACCGGCTCCCGAACGTGCTCGGCACCGTCACTGAGGAATTTACTGAAGTGACCTCCAGTGGGCATCCAACGGCGCCCAAAGTATTAGTCAAGGGGTACGCGGGACAGCTCGGGTGCATTTTCCGGATCACCGTCTCGATCAACACCGAGAACCTAAGGCATCGTGACCGAGGGAATTTGCGCAACCTCCTCTTCACGAAGCTTCACGAACGATACAAGTTCCCCGGTGAGTTCGCAAACACACGCCTCTCAAGGAATAAAGTGAACGGTGCCGCCCTCATGAAGATGAGCACGGCCCTGGCTACTTGGAGAGCCGTGGTGAAGAGTATGATTGAAAAAGATGATATTTATGAGAAGATCAAGGAGAAACATCCTTCGATCAATGAAGCTGACTACCTCGAGTTCAAGATCAAGTGCGAGAGCAATGCATCCGAGGAATCAAGTCAGTGGGGGAAAGATATGCGAGACTTGAACTTAGGGGTCCACACACTCGGTCCCGGCGGTTACAGAGTGGCGGAACCTATATGGGACAAGAAGGACGCGGAGCATGCCGAGCAAGGCCTACCGCCCCTCTTCGATAAATACTGTGACAAGCAGACCAGGAACTATGTCAGGGCCCGGTACAAGATTGACCCGGTAACAAAGGAGCTTACCACGGATCCGAAGACCAAGGCGCTTGAGCTTGTTCTGGTAAGGAATACCCCCCTGCGTAATTAGCTCCATATGGTTGCATTCTAATTAATGAAGCCAAATTTCTAAATGGTTCAAGTTCTTTCCGCAGGAAACTGAAAGCAGTAGCGCTGGGTCGTCTAAGAGCTCCCCTTGGGACACCACTTTAAATAGAGCGTTGAACGTAATGAAAAACAAGGATAAGCTCAGTAAGCCGTCGTCAGCTGGTCGTGTGGTCGGCAAAGGTTTGTCCGCGAAATGGTCGGAATACTATACCGCTGGGCGAAAGGAGAAAAAGACCAGCTCGGAAAGCCAGGAGCGCGAGGTTCAAGAACTCAAGGCACAAGTGGCGCGGATTCCGGAGACAGTCGAAGAGCAAGTGCGAGACCAACTGGGAGCGACGATCACCGTCAATGTGCCTACCTTGATTGAGGGGCTGTAGGCGTGGATTGCGGGCGACCAACAGGGGCCGCCACCAATTCCCAGCTTCATGGGTAGCAACTCGCACAACGCGCCGGCGGCACCATTGGTGTCTCCGGCGGAGGCGGCATTGGTGTCTCCGGCGTCGGCGCCGGCATTGGAGCTTAATGAACCCGGGTATGGGAAGAATACGCCGGCCAGCACCTCGGCAGCAAGCGGCCCCAACGTCACTTGCACGCCCGCCGTTGGTGGTGCGTCGACATTAGCCGAGCTCGATGCCATCACGGTAACTAATTAAGCCTCTCTCGGCTGATGACTTCATCTCCTTGCCTTTGACTGGGCATCCCTGACGCCCTACATGTTTTCGCAGGGCGCCGCCGACGTTCCATGCACTCTCCTGCACTTCGTGGACGGCAAGTTGATCGATGTCACCAAGGCTAGAATCGTTCAATCGGGCAGCCGCGTGTTCCACGGTAATGCGATGCCACCCAGCGTGTATAGGGTTCAACTGGTTCAGGTGCTGCGGGGCTTCAACGACTTGTTACCTCCGTATCGACCCCCTGGGGCCGACGAAGATGATGCGATGAACCGCGCCTGCATAAGCTGGCCCATGGTATGGCCGAAGAGCCAGATTCGTTTGGGGGTGGGGGACACCACCCCACAAACAGCACCGCCAGTCGTGCCGGCGCCAAGCCATGACAAGACCGCCACAATGCTACCGTCATCAGCTCATCCAGACATGCATATGGCACATGATCCGAACAACGATGACGGTACATTTACCAACATCGATAAGTACTTCAACGAACATGGGTACGATGACGAATTCTTGGGGCCTCCTTCTCAAGAACCCAACCCTGCAAAAGACGATCGCGATCTAGATGGTACCACGGAGAAACCCAATTGCAACAGGCGTCGTCTGGCGTTCAGTTCTCAGGAGAAGCTTCCAGCTGCCTCCTTCACCGAGACTCAGATAGCCGAGGTGCGAAATATTATCAGCCCCAACACACTCAAGAAGGTGGTCTCTGAGCAGAACTCGATCCCATTACAGCAGAAGAAGCAGAAGGGACGGAAAAGAAAGAATAACAAGGGTGCGAGCCAGCCGGCACCGAACGATCCATGCTCAAGACGGGCCACCTTCACCTAAGGATATCTCGAGGAGGGTGCATGTGGCGGGTATAGATGCTACCGACTAATCTGCTCAATGCTGCAACCGATGCTATGCGGAGTATGCATGACAGTGTTCTTTCTTTGGAGAAGCAGCATCTCTCCGAGAATGATGTGGCATACCCGGTTTTCGTGGCCAAGGTGCCAGAGCGCAAGGGCTTTGTTGATAGCGCCATCGGGGGTATGACCATCCTGCGGTTTGATGACATCTTCGCTATGTTTAACCTTCATCCGCTGCACTACACCTTTGTTCGGCTATTTTCGCTGAGTATGGAGATGCGGATCATTAGAGACAAGACCCCGGACATCGTGATAGTCAACCCATTCTACATGCGTGCCAAGATGTTGGGCAGCGCTGGGGATGGGCAAGTCGCGAGTTCATACCTCGAAGGCGTCATTCTGTCGAATGTAGATAAGGATAACTTCCTCATGCCTTACTTTTTCGAGTAAGTCATCCCCTCACCGCCCCGTAACATATGATTTTTTAGATTTCGATCATTCTTTTTTTCTGACATTCCGTGTTTTGTGCAGTGACACACATTGCACACTCATCCTCTTAAGCCCGCAATATTTCATGGCCACGTATTTCGACTCGGACCGTCAGTCGAAGAAAGACTACTCAAATGTGAAGAAAGTTCTTGATGGTGTTCTCCCCGGCTACGCCAAATCTGGAGGCACCTTCAAGAGGCCAATTTGTAGGTACGGCAGACACGTGTTCACCCACGTAACGACGTTCCCCCTGCATCAAGCAGCTGCCTGGCGGTCAGAAGGATGCCTACTATGCCCTCCATCACATGCGGTCGATCGTACGGAGCCATCATCACCTTCTGCTACCAAATAGTCTCAAAGCATGGGCCACATGCTTCGGAAATCCAGGACGCGGACCTCAGACAAGAATTCTTTCGCATCCAGTCGGAGTTTTCGGAAATCATCCATCAAGATATCCTTCGTACCTCGGGGCAGTTCTACCTCAAATATAAACATTCCAACAGTGAAATAGAAACAACGCTACAAATGCAGGCTGACAACGACCGCACAGTCATGACCATCATGAAAGACGGCGGCTTCATCCACGCTCCGGTCCCTGAGTCGAGTAGAAAGTAGTAGTGATGCTATGTAATTCTGAAATATCGATTAGCTCATGTTGTAATTATACTTTTTAATGAACTTGTATGTCTCTTTGGTTTGGACAGTCGTTCAACTTATATGTAATCGATGCTATTTATTAGTAGGACCATGAATCGTGCTATTAATGTGTTGCTTTTCTCTTCCGATCCTTTTGTTTCATACTTATATATTGCTTATGTATTGTCTGTGAATTGCTACTAACGTTTTGTTTGTCTAGTGCATAGATCTGCCGTCGTATGTCGTGTACAAGGGTAAGGTTCCCGGAGTCTAAGACGACTGGGACGAGTGTCGAAGACAGGTTCACCGTTTCAGCGGTAACAGTTACAAAAGGTACACCACTAGGGCGGAGGCGGAAGCTAGATACGCACGCTATCTAGAGGGAGAGCGGAGGGAGCGGAGGAGGAACCGGATGAAGACCAGTTTCATCGCGACGATGCTCATCGTGACCGCAGCTCTCTTCTATGTGATGGTAGTTTAGATATTGATATGTAATGTGAAGAAAACCTCGCTACTCCCGGTCTCGAGACTTGTAATGTTCTAACTTTGTTTGGTATTTTGAATTCGGAGACTAATATGATGAATTGTATTCAAAGACTAATCTTCTATTGTATTCAATAAATCTGCTGTTTATATGTTGTGCTGTTTATATTCTGTGTTGTAATGTATTTTTTACCTGTGCAAATATTAGAAAAAAAAAGAATCCTATTATTCATAGTAGTGGCGCACCTTGTTGAGCATTAGTGGGGCACCAGGGCTAAATACGAGTGGCGCATTGCGGAGGATAGTAATGGTGCACTTGGGGGCATACATGAAGGTAAATATGCCCCCCTAGGAGGCATACTAATGGCGCAACTGGGGACATAGTAATGGCGCACTGCCAGGTGCGCCACTATTGTCTGGTATACTAATGGCGCACCAGGGGTGCACCATTAGTACTTGTTACTAATGGCGTGATGATAGTGGCGCACCTGTAGTGCGCCATTAATGGCCAAAACAGGTGCGCCACTAACAGGCCTTTTCCTAGTAGTGAGGAATACAACATAATGGGTTATGTCTTCTTACATTCTAAGAGACGTTATATTGTCGTAGATCCTCCGACATGTTGAGTTTTCTTTTCCCTCTTATGCTAGCCAAAATTCTTTGTACTAAGTAGAGATACTACTTGTGCATCCAAATATCCCTGAACCCAGTTTTGCCATGAGAGTCAACCATACCTACCTATGGATTGAGTAAGATCCTTCAAGTAAAGTTGTCATCGGTGCAAGCAATAAAAACTGCTCTCTAAATATGTATGATCTATTAGTGTGAAGGAAATAAGCTTTATATGAACTTGTGATATGGAAGAAATTAAAGCGAGGGACTGCATAATAAAGGTCCTTATTGATACATCTCCAACGTATCTATAATTTTTGATTGTTCCATGCTATTATATTATCTGTTTTGGATGTTTAATGGGCTTTATTATGCACTTTTATATTATTTTTGGGACTAACCTACTAACCAAATGCCCAGTGCAAATTGCTGTTTTTTTGCCTATTTCAGTGTTTCGCAGAAACGGAATATCAAACGGAGTCCAAACGGAACGAAACCTTTGCGAGGATCATTTTTAGAACAAACGCAATCAAAAAGACTTGGAGTACACGCCTGGGAAGCCACGAGGCGGCCACGAGGTAGGAGGGCGCGCCTCCCACCCTCGTGGGCCCCTTGTAGCTCCACCGACGTACCTCTTCCTCCTATATCTACTCATATACCCTGAAAACATCAGAGAGCACCACAAAACCCTATTTCCACCGCCGCAACCTTCTGTACCCGTGAGATCCCATCTTGGGGCCTTTTCCGGAGCTCCACCGAAGGGGGAATCGATGACGGAGGGCTTCTACATCAACACCATTGCCTCTCCGATGAGTTGTGAGTAGTTTACCACATACCTTTGGGTCCGTAGTTATTAGCTAGATGGCTTCTTCTCTCTCTTTGGATCTCAATACAAAGTTCTCCTCGATCTTCTTGGAGATCTATTCGATGTAATACTTTTTGCGGTGTGTTTGTCGAGATCCAATGAATTGTTGGTTTATGATCAAGATTATCTATGAACAATCTTTGATTCTTCTCTGAATTCTTATATGCATGATTTAATATCTTTGCAAGTCTCTTCGAATTATCAGTTTGGTTTGTCCTATTAGATTGATCTTTCTTGCAATGGGAGAAGTGCTTAGCTTTGGATTCAATCTTGCGGTGTCCTTTCCCAATGACAGCAGGGGCAGCAAGGCACGTATTGTATTGTTGCCATCGAGGATAAAAAGATGGGGTTTATATCATATTGCATGAGTTAATCCCTCTACATCATGTCATTTTGCTTAAGGCGTTACTCTGTTCTTCTGAACTTAATACTCTAGATGCATGCTGGATATTGGTCGATGTGTGGAGTAATAGTAGTAGATGCAGAATAGTTTCAGTCTACTTGTCGCGGACGTGATGCCTATATACATGATCATGCCTAGATATTCTCATAACTATGCACTCTTCTATCAATTGCTCAACAGTAATTTGTTCACCCACCGTAGAATATGCTATCTTGAGAGAAGCCACTAGTGAAACCTATGCCCCCCGGGTCTATCTTCCATCATATTAATCTTCAGTCAACTAGCTATCTTTTATTTTGCAATCTTTTACTTTTCAATCTATACAACAAAAATACCAAAAATATTTATTTTATTATCTCTATCAGATCTCACTTTTGCAAGTGGTCGTGAAGGGATTGACAACCCCTTTATCACGTTGGTTGCAAGGTTCTTCATTGTTTTTGCAGGTACGAGGGATTTGAGTGTACTCTCCTACGTGATTGATACCTTGGTTCTCAAAAAACTGAGGGAAATACTTACGCTACTATGCTGCATCACCCTTTCCTCTTCAAGGGAAAACCAACGCATGCTCAAGAGGTAGCACTCATCACAAGCAGAAATATAAAGTGACGTTCTTTTGCATTAAGATTTTGTGCATCCAACCATAAAAGCGCATGGCAACCTCTGCTTCCCTCCGCGAAGGGCCTATCTTTTATTTTTTATCTCCTACCCTTATACAAGAGTCATGGTGATCATCACCATTCCTTTTTACTTTTGTTCTTTGGCAAGCACATTATCTAACAAATGTAGAGAGCCATCAACAATTATTGTTGACATTACCCTTGAGGTAAATCGTTGGGAGGCGAAACTATAAGCCCCTATCTTTCTATGTGTCCGACTGAAGCTTTGAACTCATAAGTATCGTGTGAGTGTCAAAAATTGTGAAAGACTAAATTATAGTTGACTATGTGGATATATATATATATATATATATATATATATATATATATATATATATATATATATATATATATATATATATATATATATATATATATATATATATATATATATATATATATATATATATATATGACAATATATGTTGCTGTTATAAAGATGATCATGATGCCCTCATGTCCATATTTATTTTTATCGACACCTCTATCTATAAACAAGTGGACATATTTTTCGATTTCGGCTTTCGCTTGAGGACAAGCGAGGTCTAAGCTTGCGGGAGTTGATACGTCCATTTTGCATCATGCTTTTATATCATTATTTATTGCATTACGGGCTGCTATTACACATTATATCACAATACTTATGCCTTTTTCTCTTATTTTACATGGTTTACATGAAGAGGGAGAATGCCGACAGTTGGAATTCTAGACTGGAAAAAGAGCAAATATGAGAAACCTATTCTGCACAACTCCAAAAGTCCTAAAACTTCACGGATAATATTTTTGGACTATATAAAACATATTGGGCGAAGAAAGCAATAGAGGGGGCCACCTGCCATCAACAAGGGTGGGGGGCCCACCCTACCCCCTGGGCGCCCCCTGCCTTGTGGACAGCACGGCAATCCCCCAAAGCCCAAATTCTGCTATATCATGTGTTTTGACCTAGAAAAAGTCATAAGGAGGTTTTCGGGACGAAGCGCCGCCGTCTCAAGGCGGAACCTGGGCAAAACCAATTTAGGGCTCCGGCAGGGCTGTTCTGCCGGGGACACTTCCCTCCGGGAGGGGGAAATCGAAGCCATCGTCATCACCAACGATCCTCTCATTGAGGGTGGTCAATCTACATCAACATCTTCACCATCACCATCTCCTTTCAAACCCTAGTTCATCTCTTGTATCCCATCCTTGTCTCAAAACCTCAGATTAGTACATGTGGGTTGTTAGTAGTGTTGATTACTCCTTATAGTTGATGCTAGTTGGTTTATTCCGTAGAAGATCATATGTTCAGATCCTTAATGCTATTCAATACCCCTCTGATCATGAACATGAACATGCTTGGTGAGTAGTTACGTTTGTTCCTGAGGACATGGGAGAAGTCTTGTTATAAGTAATCATGTGAATTTGGTATTCGTTCGATATTTTGATGAGATGTATGTTATCTTTCCTCTAGTGGTGTTATGTGAACATCGACCACATAACACTTCACCATTATTTGGGCCTAGGGGAAGGCATTGGGAAGTAATAAGTAGATGATGGTTTGCTAGAGTGATAGAAGATTAAACCCTAGTTTATGCGTTGCTTCGTAAGGGGCTGATTCGGATCCATTTGTTTCATGCTATAGTTAAATTTATCTTAATTCTTCTTTCGTAGTTGTGGATGCTTGCGAGAGAATTTAATCATAAGTGGGAGGATTGTCCAAGGAAGGGCATCACCCAAGCACTGGTCCACCCACATACCAAATTATCAAAGTAACGAACGCGAATCATATGAGCATGATGAAAACTAACTTGACAATATTTCCCATGTGTCCTCGGGAGCACTTTGCTTTATATAAGAGTTCGTTGAGGCTTGTCCTTTGCTACAAAAAGGATTGTGCCACCTTACTGCACCTTAGTTATTTTTGTTACTTGTTACGCGTTACGAATTATCTTATCACACAACTATCTGTTACCGATAATTTCAGTGCTTGCAGAGAATACCTTGCTGAAAACTACTTGTCATTTCCTTCTGCTCCTCGTTGGGTTCGACACTCTTACTTATCGAAAGGACTACGATAGATCCCCTATACTTGTGGGTCATCATGCATATCATTGGTGACTTGCTAGAACTACGTCGGTATTTCCCCAAAGAGGAAGGGATGATGAAGTATAGTAGCAGTAGGTATTTCCCTCAGTGATGAAACCAAGGTTATAAAACCAGTAGGAGAACCAAGCAACACAAATTAAACGACACCTGCACACAAATAACAAATACTCGCAACCCGATGTGTAAAAGAGGTTGTCAATCCCTTTCGGGTAACGGATGTGAGAGAGTTGTAAATATTGATAGATCGAACGCCAAATAAGATAAATTGCAGCAAGGTATTTTTGGGTTTTTGGTTTAATAGATCTGAAAATAAAGCAAAAGGAAAATAGATCGCAAAGGCAATTAAGAAAGAAAGAGACCCGGGGGCCGTAGATTTCACTAGTGGCTTCTCTCGAGAAAAATAGCAAAGGGTGGGTGAACAAATTACTGTTGGGCAATTGATAGAACTTCAAATAATCATGACGATATCCAGACAATGATCATTATATAGGCATCACGTCCAAGATTAGTAGACCGCCTCCTGCCTGCATCTACTACTATTACTCCACACATCGACCGATATCCAGCATGCATCTAGTGTATTATGTTCATGGGAAAATGGAGTAATGCAATAAGAACGATGACATGATGTAGATAAGATATATTTAAGTAGAAATAGACCCCATCATTTTATCCTTAGTAGCAACGATACATATGTGTCGGTTCCCCTTCCGTCACTGGGATCAAGCACCGTAAGATCGAACCCACTACAAAGCACCCCTTCCCATTGCAAGATAAATAGATCAAGTTGGCCAAACAAAACCCAATATCGGAGAAGAAATACAAGGCTATAAGAAATAATGTATATAAGAGATCAAAGAAGACTCAAATAACTTTCATGGATAAAAAGATAGATCTGGTCATAAACTCAAAGTTCATCTAATCCCAACAAACACACTGCAAAAAGAGTTACATCATATGGATCTCCAAGAGGCCATCGTATTGATAATAAAACGAGAGAGAGGAAGCCATCTAGCTACTAACTACGGACCTGTAGGTCTACAAAGAACTACTCACGCATCATCGGAGAGGCACCAATGGAAGTGGTGAACCCCTCCGTGATGGTGTCTAGATTGGATCTGGTGTTTCAGGACTCTGAGGCGGCTGGAATTGATTTTCGTCGACCCCCCTAGGGTTTCTGGAATATTGGGGTATTTATAGAGCAAAGAGGCGGTCCGGGGGGCACCCGAGGTGGGCACAACCCACCAAGGCACGCCTGGGCCTCCTGGCGCACCCTGGTTGGTTTTGCTCCCCTAGGAGCACCCCCAGGTGCTTCTCCGGCCCCCTGGATGTCTTCTAGTCCAAAAAAAATCCTCAAAAAGTTTCGCTGCGTTTGGACTCCGTTTGGTATTGATTTCCTGCGATGTAAAAAACATGCAGAAAACTACAACTGGCACTTGGCACTATGTCAATAGGTTAGTACCAAAAAATGATATAAAATGATTGTTAAACATCCAAGAATGATAATATAACAGCATGGAAAAATAAAAAATTATAAATACGTTAGAGACGTATCAATCATCTATGCATAGACCTGGCTCATGATGCCACTATTGGGGAACGTTGCATGGAAAACAAAAAATTTCTACGCACAGGCAAGATCTATCCATCGAGATGCATAGCTACGAGAGGGGGAGATCACCTTCATACCCTTGAAGATCGCTAAGCGGAAACGTTTATAAACGCGGTTGATTTAGTCGTACACCTTCACGATTTGCCCCGATCAAGTATCGGACGTACGGCACGTCCGCGTTCAGCACACGTTTAGCTCGATGAGGTCCTCGCCTTCTTGATCCAACAAGAGAGGTTAAGTAGTATATGAGTTCCAGCAGCACGACGGCGTGGTGACGGTTTGGTGATGAATAACAATCTCCGCAGGGCTTCGCCAAGCACTACAGAAACTAGACAGAGGATAAACTAGAGGGTCGGGGTTGCCGGCACATTGCTTGGTGAATCTTTATGTGTCTTGGGTGCTAGCCCTGCCCCTCTATTTATATGTTGAGCCCTGGTGTCAAAACTTGGAGTAAAAGCCTCCTCAAAGTAGGTTTTGTGCGAAAGGCAAGTGTCCCACTCGCACTCCAGGACCAGACGCCAGGGTTCCCGGTGTCTCGAACCAGACGCCAGGGACCCCGGCGTCTGTACCAATTGCTAAAATAAGTTATTCCTAGCCCATCATGCTCAACCATTGATCCATTCATGAAACACACTTGGATATTAACTACACCCAATGCTCAAGTACGATCATAGTGATTCCTAGTTGGTGCTTTTATAAGAGAAGAAGGAGACTCAAATTCAAAATAAAAATTGCATAAACTAAAAGAAAGGCCCTTCGCAGAGGGGAGTAGGGATTTTTAGTGGTGCCAGAGCTCAAAGCTTAAATTGAGAGATACAATTATTTTGGGTGGCATACTTTTCCCACCAATGAAAACTACTTAGGGCTAGTTCTTTTGGTAGCTTTTTTGGGCTTCTAGAATAAGCTGCCCCCTACCCAGCTTATTCTATAAGCCCAACCAAATTTAATTTTTTGGAAGCGTACTAGTCAAGTCTTAATTAGTAGGCTTCTAATTTTTTAATTGGGTTAGGCTTCTAGAATAAGCTGGGTTGGGGCAGTGTCGGGGGAAACTGTCCGCCACGAACACCTATGGGACCGGAGCCCCTTGTCTGTGCGGTACGAGGGCGGAGGGAGCACAAAGAGCAGATCGAAGCCGACGCGCGGGCAGTTTTTACCCAGGTTCGGGCCGCACGGATGCGTAAAACCCTACTCCTGCTTGGTTGTGTATTGAGTTGAGCGCTCGGGAGCTTGAAGAAGCAGCTACACCGTGCGTGAGAGTAATCTAGGTTTCGAACCCCCTCCACGTTGTGCATGGGCCTCCTTTTATAGTGCAAGGGGTCACCGACAGGTGTCAACGTAGGAGAAAGGGGTAAAAGAGTAAAAGAGGTGGTAGTTGTAATAGTGCGGGAACAGTGGAGCTACAGTACAGAACAGTGGTCTATACCTACTTTAACAGTGGGGGACAAGGGCATTTAATGCCCGTCACCGTCGACCCCAAAAGCTCCCGCCTTAGCGTCTCCGTCCGCCACGGCGACGGATTTATCACCGTGGTGTGCCACCGTGTACCCCAGGCTGCACAGCCATCCGCCACGCGTCCCTGGTTAGACCCCAGGGCGACGCGTGGGCCGATGAGCTGGAGCGCGGGCACACAGCGTGGTCTTCCCGGCAAGCACCTTGCCGGGGCCTTGATCTTGCCGGGGCCTTGATCTTGCCGGGCCCGTGAACTTGCCGCTCCCCGGGCCCCTTGCCGGGGCGCGCGTAGCGCCGAGGTAATACCTTCTAATCTTCCTGGCAAGCTCCTCTTGCCAGGGTCTTGTGTTAGTGGAACAGTCTCGAGCCTGGTACGGCCTTCCCGGCAAGCTCCTCTTGCCGGGGTCTCGATCTTCTGCCTTGTATACTTTGTTTTTGAATGGTTTAATAAGAGGCAGGAAGGTCTCCGGCGAGCACGCAGTAAACCTTGCCGCGGGAAGCTGCAACTGCCCGTGCACAAGTTGGGGTACTAGGGTACCCCTACCTTAGTACACCGACAGGAGCCCCCGGGCCTGGGCCACACACGGTGCCGAGCGCTGTTGGGCCAGGCCCAAAACAGTGCACGGGCACCCGCGGCCCGCGGCGCGCCGAATCCACTTCCATATCCGCCGCACCCCACGGTAACGGCACGCGTCGATTGCGGCGCCGTGGGATGGGACGTGCCCACGATCTCTTAATGGAAAGGGGAAAACGCCCCCCACTCCCCCATAAAAGCAGAGGCAGCGGGCGCGGTTCCCCTCCCTGTGCTCTCATTACGTCGTCTTCCTCCTGCAAAAGATTCCTTCTTGCGCTCCGCCTCCACAGCTCCGCCGCCGCCTAGCTCTTCGTCCCCTTCCTTCCGCCGCATCCGCCATGGCCCCAAAGAGCGACAAGGGGAAAGCGGAGAAGTCCAAGAAGGAGAAATCCGAGCAAGCAGCCAGGCTCATCGCTTACCGGAAGCGGAACGTCGTCTTCCCGCCGAAGCTCGGTGTGGAAGAACTCTGGAGCAAGTACTACTTGTTCTGGTCCAAGCGCACCGATGCGCATCCCCGCACCCGAGCATACCCGGCCGCCGCCAAGGACCACTATCCCGGCGGGTATTACTTCTTTGCTCCCTTTTTCCACTGTGGTCTCTGCCCTCCATTTTCGAACTTCTTCTGTGATATCATGAATACGTATGGCTTCCATCTGCTTGATTTCACCCCCAACGCCATCCTCACCATGGCCGTTTTCGCACATATGTGCGAAAACTTCATAGGAGTCCACCCCAACGTAGCCCTCTTTAGACACTTTTTCACCCCTAGAGCCGAGGCAGATGCCCCCCTCTCCGGATGTATTTCTTGGGTCTTCCGTCTCGGGAAGAAGGGGTCGTACTTGCCGGGGGAGCTCCGCGGCAAGTGGGAGGAATGGCGAGCTGAGTGGTGCTGGATTGTAGAGGACCAGCCGCAAGCCTTTACTGCGCCGCGCACAACGCCTATCGCGCGCGGCAGAGATTGGAGCGAACTAGACTCCGACGACGTCAAGCTTGACATCGCTCTTGTCCGGATCCTCCGTCTTCGGCTGGCCCGGCTATCAGTTGCCGAGGTGGGTGCAGATTTCCTCCGCCGGCGCATCGCCCCCCTCCAGGACCGGAAGAGGCCGGCCTGGTTGTACGGCGGCCCGGCAGACATCATGCGGCTGCGCCCTGGACTTAATTTTAACTTCACCACTCTGGAGCTGCGCGGGATGGTACGAGAGCTCTTCAAGTACGACCCGGCGCACCCCGAGTGGTTCCGGACTCCCCGGGAAGTGGTGCCGCTCTGCAACAACGCCGCGAGGGACCGAATCCTTGCCATGATGCCGATGTGCGACTCGCATGGCTTGGACCGCTCGTGGATCGCCCCGAAGCCAATCGACGTCCTCAACTTCTACGACAACCTCGTCGAGGTGGCGAACAACAAGGAGGACCTCAAGCTGCATACGCGGGACACCACTGAGCGGGAAATCGCCTACATAGCTTCTCGGGCTGAGGAGGCCGCCGCAGCCGCGGCGGCAGGAGTCTTCGGATTCTCGCCGGAGGAGGCGGAGGCCGAGGAGGCGTCCACCCAGGCGGAAGAGGCGGAGATCCGTCGGTTGCTGAACCTCCCACCCGACGCGCTCGCCGGGGTCCCCTCGTTGAGGCACTCCGGGATCCATGGGATCGCGACGGAGGCCGCGGCAAAGGAGGGAACCGCCGGAGGAAGCAGAGGTGCCGCGAGGGGCGGAGGCGCCAAGGGGAAGAGGGCCGCATCGCTGGATGCTGGGCCCAGCGAGCCGGCCGAGGCAGAGGAGGAGGAGGAGGAGGAGGCCGAAGACTCCGGCGGATCGACAGAGTTGTACGCCGACGACCTCTCCTCGTCGGAGAGCTCCCCGCCCCCGGCAAGCCCGAAGGAGTCCCCGGCAAAGCGTCTCCGCAAGGCGGCGACGGGGGAAAGGGCACAGGCGCCCCGGCAACAGCCACCTCGGCGGGCGGCTCCCCGGGGGAGTCAAGCCGCGCCAAGGCCGTCCGGCGCACCAGCCGCAGCAGAGGCGGGCCGGGCGCGGACCACGACGGAGGCGCCCCGCAGGCCGGCAGCGAGCCGGCAGGGGTCTTCTCGGAGCGGAGCAACGGCTCCGCCCGCCCCCCGGGCGCCGGCAGCCACAGGGGCTGGGTCTTCGCAGCCCCCAGCCCCGGCGAGCACCAAGCGCGCGAGGGAGTCCTCGCCTCCCGCTCCTCGCGTCGACGCGCCCACAGTGGAGTACGATTTCTCCGCCCTGAGCGAGGACGACGAGGAGGACCAGGAGTAAGGATCCGAGATTCTTCATCTTCTTAATTTTCATCTTGAGCTTCTGCTAATGCTAACTCTGTCTTCTGTTCTGGTTTCAGGACCCTGGCCCATCGCGCCGCGAAGAAGGCCAAGGCGCCCGAGGCTGAGGTCGCGGAGGACTCGGCAGCGGCGGCAGCGGAGGGCGCGCCGGAGCCGAGCCTGCCGGACTCTCGCACTGCTCCGATGAGCAGCCCCCAGCGCAGCCCGCAGCGCAGCCCCCAGCGTAAGTCTGGGGTTCTTTCTTTTTGCTTGTCGGGGTGCGTCTGAGGCTTTTGACTTTATCTTCATATTTTGATATCTCTTGTCTTGTTCCGTGCAGAGGAGGAGCCGCAGCGGGAAGAGCGCCCGGAGACTACCGCCGAGGAGCCGCAGGCACCGCCATCCCCGCCAAGGCAGGACTCTCCGGCAAGGGAGAGTGCTCCGTCAAGGGCGGGTACTCCGCCAAGGCAGAGCACCCCGCCAAGGACGAGCAGCCCGGCAAGGGCGGCCACCCCGCCAAGGCCAAGTTCCCCGGCGAGGGCGACTACCCCGACGAGGCCGAGCTCCCCGGCGAGGGAGCCCGCCGCTGAGGACGTCCGCCAAGGTAACCTTTATAACTTGTCTTTTTGGCTTGTCTTTTTTGGATATTTGCTTGAGTCTTGAATTTCTTTGTCTTCTTCTTCTTCCTAGATCTTCCTCCTCCTGTGCCTATGGAGACGGAGGTAATTATCCTCGAGGAGGAGGACGCGCAGGGCGGTGGCGGCGACGCTCCAGTCGTCGAGGAGGTGGGCGAGGCCGCCGAGCCGGCCGCGCAAGAGACTGCTCCGGCTGCGGATGCAGCGGCCGGGGAGGGGGACGGTGGCCGCACCGCCGACCCGGAGGCGGCGGGAGCATCGGATGCTGCGCCGGCCACCGGCCCCTCCGCCGGCGAGGAGCAAAGGTTTTATCTCGAGGCCCCCAATGGCGTCTTCATCCAGATGCCGTGGGGGTCTTCGTCGCGGGCTCCTGCGGAGGGCGAGGCGTTCGACGGAGAGGTCCTCGCCTCCGCAGGCCTGAAGATAGTCCAGGCGCCCGGTGGAGGTGAGGGGCCCGAGGAGGAGCGGTTGCTTCATCAACTCCTGGCCCTTTACCGGGCCAGGCAAGCAAAGCTCGCTTCCCGGGAGGCTCTTGCCGCCAAGGCTGCGGCAGAGATGGAGAAGCGCGCGGCGGAGCTCAGCGCCGCCAACCAGGCTGCCCTCCGGCAGGTGGCAGAGGAGCGAGAGCGTCTCGCCGGCGAGTACCAAGAGTGGGTACTTGAGAGGGCCGAAGCCGACGAACAGCAGCGCCTCGCCGGGGTGGAGATGTCCCGGCGAGAGGGAGAGCTCGCGCAGCGGAAGGTGGATCTGGATTCTCATGAAGAAGACCTTGCCGCTCGCGAGGCTGCCCTTGGCGGGGAGCTGAAAGAGGCGAAGGCCGCCGCGGCTGCCGCGGAGGACGCCAAGAAAGAGCTCGCCGCCAAGGTTGAACAACTGGAGAAGGCGATGAAGGTGAGCGCCGAGAAGGTTGCCGCGCTCACCCTGGAGCGCGAGAAGGATGCTCATACCAACTCAGAGCTCCAGGTGAGT
This sequence comes from Secale cereale, assembly GCA_902687465.1. Taxonomy (NCBI): domain Eukaryota; kingdom Viridiplantae; phylum Streptophyta; class Magnoliopsida; order Poales; family Poaceae; genus Secale; species Secale cereale. The sequence goes on along the minus strand of LR738713.1, from coordinate 864,867,142 downwards.
TTGTCCCAGAGGGGTGACGAGCTGAAGGCCGCCAAGGATTCCATTGAAGACTTGGAGCTGAAGGTCACCACCCTGAAGGAATCGCTTGATGCTGCCCGGGCCCAGGAGACCAAGCTGAAGGATGAGCTCCGCAAGGAGCGAACCTTGATGGAGAACGTCAACAAGGCCTCCGAGCTCTTCCGGCAGACTATCGAGGTGTGGACCGAAGAGCTGGTTTCTTCTGCGTCCAACATTGACCAGGAGTTGCTTGCTTTGAAGGTCGAACATCTTATCTACTCGCCGGATCCAGATCTCCCGCACAGCGCCAAGCTCAGCCTCTTCTTCAGAGGCGTCGCTCCGGCCCTTGCAGGTCTCCGGAACCGCATCCCCGCGCAGCTGGCCGAGGAGTCGCGCCGTCTCTGCGCGGGAACTCTGGAGCGGGTCTTGACGAAGATCGTGTACCGCAACCCGGGGATCAACCTCAGGAACGTTCTTTGCAGCTTGCCGGCAGATGCAGACACGGAGGCCCTGAAGGAGCAGGTCGGCCATATCATCGCCAAGGTGGCAAAGCTTGGCAGGAAGGAGGGCGACCGCGTAGACTAGGGCCCCATTTATCTTTATCTTTTTGTTGCTGCACGTTATGTTACGAACTCATTAGTCCATTGCGACAAGTTATCCTTGTAAGATATTTGCTTTACTTCAATCAATCAGTGCAATGTTATCTTCCTTGTTCCAATCTTTGACTTTGTATGTTCTTCACCCTACGCTCCCGGGGAGCTTGCCGGAAAGGGGCCCTTGCCGCGAGCGCTGAGTGCTGGACTCAGAGCGGCCTGCTGGCCAAGGTCCTCGCCGGCAAGCAACCTTGCCGCAGCAGGTCGCAACGCGCTTAGCTTGCTGAGTGTACTCGGAAACGAGGCAAGGGCGCGACACTTGTCGCAGCTCACTTAAATCGTTGAGTGGACTCGAAAACAAGATAAGGGTGCGGCAGGCTACGGGTAGGTTCCTCCGCGCACAGGTTTTCCATACAAAGTGTGATCGTTCAAGGAAGACAACCAAAATTTAAAATTTGAACTGGTCAAATTCTAACAACTTATCTTTCATATGCTGCTTGCTCATGTTGTTTGCTTTTCGGTAAGGCTCTTCTTACTTGAACGGCACTTAGTTCCTCCTCCATCTCCTTCCCCCCCGGCAAACTTGTGCGCGAGGAACGTTCCTTCTGCTTAAGAGAAAAAGGAAAAGGAGAGGGAAACAGGCATATCGCCTTTCGGCGTAATAGTGCTTACCGAATGTCTAAGTGTTGCATCAAATGCCAAATAAAACATGCAAATAGCAAAGAGAAGCATGCAAAAGGCAATCGATGCAAAAACACGAAATCTTTACTGATGCACGGGGTCTGCGCCCGGCTTTGTACAAAGGGTTACATGCAACAGCGGCAAGGCTTGTACAAAAGATGGTTGCCGGAGCGGATCACGGCAACCGCGCCTTAGGGGTGAAACTTGCGAAGATGCTCTATGTTCCAGGAGTTGCTCACCGGTAAGCCTTCTTCGGTCTCGAGGCGGACAGCGCCGGGCCTCGTAACTTGTCTCACCCGATAAGGGCCTTCCCACTTCGGCGTCAACTTGTTGGAATTCTTGGCGGACTGAACACGCCGAAGAACAAGGTCGCCTTCCTCGAGACTCCTGGCCTTGACTTTGCGGCTATGGTAGCGGCGCAAAGCTTGCTGGTATCGAGCAGCTCGTACAGCAGCCTGGAGACGTCCCTCCTCAAGGAGCAATGCGTCATCTTGCCGCAGTTGCTCTTGCTCGAGCTCATCATAAGCGAGCACTCGAGGAGATCCGTATACGAGTTCCGTGGGGAGAACTGCTTCTGCTCCATAGACTAGAGCAAAAGGTGTCTGTCCGGTGGCTCGATTTGGTGTCGTTCTGATTGACCAAAGAGCCGCCGGGAGCTCCTCTATCCAATTCTTTCCGCACTTGCGCAGCCTGTCAAAGGTCCTTGTCTTGAGTCCGCGCAGCACTTCAGCATTTGCCCTCTCCGCTTGGCCGTTGCTCCTCGGGTGAGCAACAGAAGCGAAACAGACCTTGGCGCCAAGGTCTTGGACGTACTGCATGAAGGTGCGACTAGTGAATTGCGTACCGTTGTCGGTGATGATCCTGTTAGGGATCCCGAAACGGCAAACAATCGACCTGAAGAACCTGACTGCTGACTGTGCTGTCACCTTCCTCACCGGCTCCACTTCTGGCCACTTTGTGAACTTGTCGATTGCAACGTACAAGTACTCAAAGCCCCCGACAGCGCGAGGGAAAGGGCCGAGGATATCGAGCCCCCAGACCGAGAAGGGCCAGGACAAAGGGATTGTTTGGAGAGCTTGAGCTGGCTGATGAATTTGTTTTGCATGGAACTGGCACGCTTCACACTTGGTTACTAGTGCAGTTGCATCTTGGAGGGCTTCTTGCCAAAAGAACCCTTGCCGGAAAGCTTTCCCGGCAAGCGCCCTTGCGCCAATGTGGTGGCCGCATATGCCTCCGTGTATTTCTGCCAACAGCTTCTGTCCATCTTCCCTGGAGATGCACTTCAACCTGACACCATTGAGTCTTCTTCTGTACAGCTCGTTATCCACAAACTGATACATACTTGACTGCCTGGTTATCTTCTCTATCTCTTGAGGGTCGTCGGGAAGTTCTCCAGTTTGTAGAAAACGGACGATCTGCTGTGCCCACGCCGGAGCTCGGGGCTCGACGGCAAGGACTAAAGGCTCGAGGGCTGCTGCGGGAACCTCAGCTTCTACGGCAAAGACCTCTGGTCCTGTCGGAGCTGTCGGTCCCCCGGCAAGCTCGCCGGGGCGAGGCTTGTCGGGAACACTTGCTTCAACTGCACAAGCCCGAGGGCTCGCAGGAGCAAACTGTTCCTCAGCGTTGTTGTTGATCTTGGGAACTTTGGCGGCGGGTTCAGGAAGATCCGCCGGCAAGTAGTCGCCGGAGACCAACTTTCTCTTCTTGGACTGCCCAATTGATGGTGTAACTGATGGCTGAGTCAGCTTGAGCAAAAAGGTCCCTGGTTCCACAGGTAACTTCATCGCGGCGCACTTTGAAAGGCCGTCTGCAATCTCATTTTGAGCTCTTGGGACGTGCTCCATCTGCAGACCTTCAAAGTGCTCTTCAAGCTTCCTCACTTCATCGACATATGCTTCCATCAAAGGGCTCTGGTAGCTCTTGTTAACTTGTCGGACCACCAACTGAGAATCTCCCCGCACAATCAGCTTTCTGATCCCAAGTTCGGCCGCAATCCTGAGGCCGGCAAGCAAGCCTTCATATTCTGCAGTGTTGTTTGTCGCTTGCTCCCTGGGAAAGTGCATCTGGATAACATATTTGAGGTGCTCTCCGGTGGGCGCGATGAGTACCACGCCGGCACCGGCGCCTTGCAGCGAGAAGGCACCGTCAAAATACATTACCCATTCACTTGTCACTTCTTGCACGGGTACGCTTGTTTCTTGAACTTCATCTTCTGGTGTTGGGGTCCACTCAGCAATGAACTCTGCCAAAGCTCGGCTCTGAATGGTTGAAGTACTTTCAAATTTGAGTCCGAAGCTTGACAGCTCCAGTGCCCACTCGACGATCCTGCCTGTTGCCTCTGGATTGTGTAATATCCTCTTCAACGGAAATCGAGTGACCACCGTTATCTCATGGGCTTGGAAGTAGTGGCGCAGCTTTCTCGAGGCCATAAGGAGGCCGAAAAGCAATTTTTGCACACCAGAGTACCTTGATCTAGCTCCCTGGAGAAGGGAACTTACAAAATACACTGGGCGCTGCACCATCTTCTTCCGCACCTCTCCTTGTTCCTGCGCAGAGTCTTCCTTGTCGGGGCCAGAGCTTGTCGGGTCAGCCCCCTGCTTGTCGCTAGATTCTCTTGCCGGCGATGCTGACTCCTCGTCGGACTCCCTCTCCGCTACTAACGCAGCACTAACCACCTGGTTGGTTGCCGCTAAGTATAGCAACAACCTTTCCTGCGGTTTAGGTGCGACAAGTATAGGAGTGGAGGACAGGTATCGTTTCAAATCCTGCAACGCCGCCTCCGCTTCCGGAGTCCACTTCATGGGACCTGCCTTCTTCAAGATTTTGAAGAAAGGTAGGGCGCGTTCCGCGGATTTTGAAATGAACCTACTGAGGGCAGCAACGCAACCCGCAAGCCTTCTGACATCCTTGACGCGCTTCGGGGCTTCTATCTGCTCGATGGCTTTGATCTTGTCGGGATTGGCCTCAATCCCCCTTTGTGATACAAAGAACCCGAGAAGCTTGCCGGAGGGAACTCCAAAGACGCACTTCTCGGGGTTCAGCTTGAGCTGTATCCTGCGCAGGTTCTGAAATGTTTCTTCCAAGTCTTGAATCAGTGTTTCTTTGCTCTTGCTCTTCACCACGATGTCATCCATGTAGGCTTCTACATTCCTGTGGATCTGTGGCTCAAAAGCGGTGTACACTACCCTTGCAAAAGTTGAGCCTGCATTCTTCAGTCCAAATGGCATGCGGATAAAGCAATAGGTGCCACATGGAGTGATAAATGCAGTCTTCTCTTCATCTTCCTTAGCCATGAAAATCTGGTGATAGCCTGAGTATGCATCAAGAAAACAGAGTAGCTCACATCCGGCAGTGGAGTCAACGATCTGGTCAATGCGCGGCAAAGGGAAGGGATCCTTGGGACATGCTTTATTGACATCAGTGAAGTCTATACACAGTCTCCACTTCCCGTTGGCCTTGCGCACGACGACTGGGTTTGCCAACCACGTCGGATGGATCACACCTCTAACTAGGCCTGCTGCCTCTAGTTTCTTGATCTCCTCATTGATGAACTCTTGGCGCTCCACGGCTTGCTTCCTCACTTTTTGCTTGATGGGCCGCGCATGAGGACAGACAGCAAGCTTGTGCTCAATCACCTTCCTGGGAACACCGGGGATGTCAGATGGTTGCCAAGCAAACACATCGACATTCGCCCGCAGGAAGGCGACGAGCGCGCTTTCCTATTTGCTGTCAAGGGTGGCACTGATGGTGAAGGTACCACCAGTGCCATCCTCCTTTGCGGACACTTTCTTGGTTGCCGGAGGAGCAGCCATTCCTTTCTTGCTCTTGCCGGTGGAGCTCGATGGAACGTCCTCGACGGCGGCGCAGCACTCCGAAGAGGTGCGGTTGCCGGAGTGGGTCCCAGAGCATTTGCCGGACTTGGTCTTCGTCTTCTTCCCCCCGGGAGCTTCAGCGGCAAGAGTATCCTTCTCGGCCGCAGCTGCCGCATCCCGGTAAATCTTGTCGGCGCAAATAAGCGCATCTTTCTTGTCGCTGTGGACAGTGATGACGCTTATCGGCCCCGGCATCTTCAGCACGTTGTAGGCATAGTGGGAAGCTGCCATGAACTTGGCGAGGGCGGGACGGCCGAGTATTCCATTGTAGGGCAATGGAATATCAGCAACGTCAAAGGTGATGCGCTCAGTCCTGAAGTTGAGCTCCCCGCCAAAGGTCACCGGCAGAGTAATTTTTCCCTTGGGCTTGCTCCTTCCCGGGTTGATTCCTTGGAACGAACCGGTCTCTTCGAGCTCGCCGTCTTGAATCTGGAGTTTCTTGATCACAGCAGAGGAGATCAAGTTTAGCCCGGCCCCGCCGTCAACCAACATTTTGGTGACCTTGAGGTTGCGGATGGTGGGGGAAACCAGCATCGGCAAGCACCCGACCGCCGTGGTGCGGTCAGGGTGATCCTCAAGGTCAAAAATGATGGGCGTGCTGGACCATTTGAGGAGCCTGCGCGACTCCACGGGCGGCTCCGCTGCATTGACCTCACGCACCCACTGTTTCAGCTGGCGGTGGGAGGTGTGCAGAGAGGCGCCACCGTCGACGCACAGGACCTCCGTGGCTTTCTGGAACTCCTGCTCGCTGTTCTCGTCGTCCTCCATGTCTTCATCGTCGTCTTCGTCGTTGTCGCGGCCCCGGGGAGGTCGATCTCCTTGCCGCTGCTTGGCCTTGCCGCGGCGTCCTCCCCGGCCATTGAATGGCCGCTTCTTGCTGGGCTCTTCCCCGCCACCTTGGGCCTTCTCCTTGTCGCGCCTCTCGTACTCAGCTTTTTGCTGCTCGACGAGGTACTCGACGCGTTTGCAGTTGGAGAGGTCGTGACCCTTGGTGCGGTGAATCTTACAGTATTGCTTGTCGGAGCTACCCGGCTTGTCGGCCGCCGCCGCAGGGGCAGGCTCCTTGCCGGAGCCGCCGGCCTGCGCTTGCTTGGCGGGGGCCTCCTTGCCGGACTTCTCGACGGCAAGCACTTCCTTCTTGCCCTTCTTCCTGTTGTTCCGCCGCCGGCTCTTCTTTGCCGGGGCGGCGTCGTCGCTGTCGCTTCCCCCTGCGCCAGCATCCTCCCCGGGGAGTTTCCTCCCCTCTTCTGCACGGGCGCACTTGTCGGCAAGAGCGTAGAGCTCGCTGACGTCCCTGATCTTGGTCATCGCCATCTCCTCACGCATGCGGCGGTTACGCACGTTCTGATGGAACGCGCTGATAACCGCAGCAGGGTGAACGTCGGGGATGTTGTGCTGTACCCGGCTGAAACGTTGGATATACTTGCGCAGGGGTTCGCCTTCCTTCTGGGCCAAAATGTGGAGATCGCTCTCCTGGCCATGGGGTTTGTGGCCGCCGGTGAAGGCGCCAACAAACTGATGGCAGAGGTCGGCCCAAGAAGAGATAGAGCCTTCCGGCAAGTGCATGAGCCACGAACGGACGTTCGGCTTCAGTACGAGCGGGAAGTAGTTGGCTAGGATCTTCTCGTCGCGCCCCCCGGCAGCTTGCACTGCGATAGTGTAGACGCTGAGAAACTCCGAGGGGTGCGTCTTGCCGTCGTACTTCTCCGGTACGTCGGGCTTAAAGTTCTTCATGCTGGGCCACTGGACGCGCCGCAGCTCGCGGGTGAACGCAGGGCAGCCTGCCGCGTACGGCAAGTCGCCTGGTTCACCGGGCGCGGGCGCGTCGACAGTGTTCCCAGCTCTCTTGTCGGATTGTCGCCGAGCTTCTCGGCGGCGCTCGATCGTGGTCCGAGCGTCTTCATCTCGCCGGTCGTCGAGGACCTGGCGCTGGTCCCGACGGGCCCGCGGGTCCGACGAGGCTGTGGAGCCGTCGTCGGGGTTGTTCCGGCGGGGCGGCGTCTTCTGCTTCTGCGGCGGGGAGTGCACGCTTGTCGCACCCCCGGCGGTCTTGTCGCCGATAGCCTTCGTCTTCTCAGCCTGCCGCGGCCGTGAGGCCGACGGCTGCTGCGGAAAGTCGTTGTTGGCGAAGTCTATCAGGCTCCGGATAGTGGCCCTCCATTCTTCGGCCTTGTCGGCCGCTGGAGGAAAATCGAGGAGCAGCTGCGCCCTTGCGAGCGCTTCTGCCGGAGTAGTGGGGAACGCGGGCGAGCGGTGCGAGGAGCGGGATACGCTCGGACTTCTAACGACGTTAGAAGGAGCGGGGTCCCGCGCCGGCGCCTTCGCTTTGCTTGTGCCCGGACGGGGGTCCGGGGCGTCCCGCGAACCTCCAGTTTGGCCTTGCCCCAGCAAGCGGATACCACCTCCCGTGGTATGGCGCTGCGGGGTCGTCGTATGTTGCGATGGACGCGGCGCGTCCACGGAGACCGAGGTCCGGTCGTCCGTCTTGTTCTTGGATCTGGTGGCACCGTGAGTATCCTCGCCGGCAACCACCCTTCCGACGGCGTCTCCCCCGCCCACCGTTGGCTCTGGTGGCGGCGGGTGCGACGCAGACGGGCCTCCGACCTCCGAAGGTTTCTTCTTCGGGGCCATGGAGTTGTCGCTGGTGAAGTTGCTGATGAAACTTGGAGAGGTTGATGGAGAATGCGCCCGCGCGAACGCCGGATCAGGTTCGCACAACCTCGACGCCCCCTACCTGGCGCGCCAAAGATGTCGGGGGAAACTGTCCGCCACGAACACCTATGGGACCGGAGCCCCTTGTCTGTGCGGTACGAGGGCGGAGGGAGCACAAAGAGCAGATCGAAGCCGACGCGCGGGCAGTTTTTACCCAGGTTCGGGCCGCACGGATGCGTAAAACCCTACTCCTGCTTGGTTGTGTATTGAGTTGAGCGCTCGGGAGCTTGAAGAAGCAGCTACACCGTGCGTGAGAGTAATCTAGGTTTCGAACCCCCTCCACGTTGTGCATGGGCCTCCTTTTATAGTGCAAGGGGTCACCGACAGGTGTCAACGTAGGAGAAAGGGGTAAAAGAGTAAAAGAGGTGGTAGTTGTAATAGTGCGGGAACAGTGGAGCTACAGTACAGAACAGTGGTCTATACCTACTTTAACAGTGGGGGACAAGGGCATTTAATGCCCGTCACCGTCGACCCCAAAAGCTCCCGCCTTAGCGTCTCCGTCCGCCACGGCGACGGATTTATCACCGTGGTGTGCCACCGTGTACCCCAGGCTGCACAGCCATCCGCCACGCGTCCCTGGTTAGACCCCAGGGCGACGCGTGGGCCGATGAGCTGGAGCGCGGGCACACAGCGTGGTCTTCCCGGCAAGCACCTTGCCGGGGCCTTGATCTTGCCGGGGCCTTGATCTTGCCGGGCCCGGGAACTTGCCGCTCCCCGGGCCCCTTGCCGGGGCGCGCGTAGCGCCGAGGTAATACCTTCTAATCTTCCTGGCAAGCTCCTCTTGCCAGGGTCTTGTGTTAGTGGAACAGTCTCGAGCCTGGTACGGCCTTCCCGGCAAGCTCCTCTTGCCGGGGTCTCGATCTTCTGCCTTGTATACTTTGTTTTTGAATGGTTTAATAAGAGGCAGGAAGGTCTCCGGCGAGCACGCAGTAAACCTTGCCGCGGGAAGCTGCAACTGCCCGTGCACAAGTTGGGGTACTAGGGTACCCCTACCTTAGTACACCGACAGGCAGCTTATTTCAGCTTATTCTAGAAGCCAACAAAAGAACTGGCCCTTAGAGTTCCCAACACTTTCCATGCTAGATATATCATAGGTGGTTCCCAAACGTAAAATAAAGTTTATTCCTTTTTCGACCAAACTTTCACTTTCCATGGCTAGCCGAATCCATGGTTGCCTTCCATACCAACACTTTCCAAGGAATTTATTATTTGACAACATAAAGTAAATTCATTTTTCAATTCGGGACTGGGCATCCCTAATAACTTTGCCTTGCTCTCGTGCAATGACAAGTGAATAAACACTCATCATGAGAATAACACATCTAGTATGGAAAATATTAGCCACTCCTCACCACCTCGCAAGCGGTACGAGCACACAAATGAGAAATTTATTTTGAAAATTAGAGATGGCACATACAAATTTCCTTAGAATAGCAAAGGAATACCGCATATAGGTCGGTATGATGGACTCATGTGGCAAAACTGGGTTAAAGGATTTTGGATGCACAATTAGTGATCATACTTAGTGCAAAATGAAGGCTAGCAAAAGATTGGGAAACGACCAACCAAGAAACGAATAATCTCATAAGCGAGCATTAAGCATAATTAACACTGAATAATGCACCACAAGTAGGATGTAATTTCATTGCATGACTACTGACTTTCGTGCTTGCATAGGGAATCACAAACCTTAACACCGATATTCTTACTAAAGCATAATTACTCATCAACATGACTAACATATCACATCATCATATCTCAAAACTATTACAAGGAATCAAGTTTATTTTTTCCAATGATCTTCATGAAAGTTTTTATTATATCCTTCTTGGATATCTATCACTTTGGGACTAATTTTCATGTGTTGCTTTTGATAAGCTCAAACATATATAAGTGAAGATCATGAGCATAATTTTTTCTTTCTCTCAAAATAATTTAAGTGAAGCAAGAGAGAATTTCTTAAAAAATTTACTAACTCTCAAATAAATCTAAGTGAAGCAAGAGATTATTTCTTCAAAAATATTAAAGCACACCGTGCTCAAAAAGATATAAGTGAAGCACTAGAGCAAATCCATAGCTCATAAAATTTAAGTGAAGCATAGAGAGCAATTATATCAAGTCATGGCATAATTAAGGCTCTCTCAAATAGGTGTGTACATCAAGGATTCAAGACTTAAAAAGCAAAAGAAAACAAGAAAATACTCATATCATACAAGACGCTCCAAGCAAAACACATAATATGTGACCAATAAAAATATAGCTTCGAGTAAAATATCGATGGTTGTTAGAAGAAAGAGGGGATGCCACTCGGGGTCATCCCCAAGCTTAGTTGATTGCTTCTTTTTGGATAATAGCTTGGGATGCCATGGGAATCCCCAAGCTTCGGCTCTTCTTACTCCTTATTCCTTCGTCCATTGTAAGATAACCCAAAACATGAAAACTTCAATCAGACAAAACTCAACAAAACCTTCGTGAGATCCGTTAGTATAAGAAAACAAATCACTAGTATGAGTATTGTATAAAACCAATTCATATTTTATTATTGCATTATATCTACTGTATTCCAACTTTTCTATGGCAAAAACTCAACATAGAATCATCAAAACAAGCACACAACGCAAATAAAACAGAATCGGTCAAAAACAGAACAGTTTGTAGCAATCTGGAAATTTAGAATACTTCTGTAACTCTAAAAATCTTGGAACAAATAGGACCACGTGAAGAATTTGTATATTAATCTTCTGCAAAAATAATCAACTCAAAAGGACTCTTCTATTAAAAATGAGAATTTTTCTCATGAGCGCAAAAGTTTCTCTTTTTCAGCAAGATCAAATCTACTATCACCCAACATGATCCTAAGGCTTTGCTTGGCACAAACCTTTATTCAAACCACAAAAACACATATAAACAGAGGTATTAAAGGGTATTTTATTTAAAAGAGCAAGGAAATCAAAAATCAAAAAGATACAAATTGGGTTGCCTCCCAACGAGCGCTATTGTTTTACGCCCTTAGCTAGGCATAAAGCAAAGATCTAAGTGTTGTCATCCTTGTTCTATGATCCCTATGTTGCCCTCATTATAGATTCATAAGGCAATTTGATCTCTGTTCTAGGGATGTGTTCCATGCATGTCCTTTCTGAAGGGAAATTGGAATTTAATATTCTCTTCTTTCATATCAATCACCGCGCCAATAGTGCGCAAAAACGGTCTACCAAGTATAATGGGACAAGAAGGATTGCAATCGATGTCAAGAACAATAAATTCTATGGGTACATAGTTCCTATTTGCAAGAATAAGAACATCATTGATCCTTCACAAAGGATTTGAATTGTATAATCCGCGAAATGCAAATTAAGAGAGCAATCTTCAATATTTGTAAGACCAAGAACATCACAAAGAGATTTCGGAATCGTGGAAACACTAGCACCCAAATCACACAAAGAAAAACACTCATAATTTTTAATTTTGATTTTGATAGTAGGTTCCCATTCATCATGCAACTTTCTAGGAATTGATACTTCTAATTCCAACTTATCATCTAAAGCTTTCATCATAGCATCAACAATATGTTTAGTAAAAGCTTTATTTCGTTCATAGGCATGGAGTGAGTTGATCATGGATTGCAACAAAGAAATACAATCAATCAAAGAGCAAATATCATAATTAAAGTCTTTGTAATCCAAAAAAGTGGGCACATCATTACTTAAAGTCTTGACCTCTCCGAACCCACTTTAATCAATTTTCTCAACAAGATTTTCACCCTCTGAACTATTGGGACAACTTCTAACTAAAGTTGACTCTTCTCCAGTCCCTTTTTCATCAAGTTGAACCTAACTAAACAAGGAATCAATAGAAGAAACACCAATCATTTTAAGATCTTCATCGTTTTTATGAAAGCAATCACTAGAAAACTGTTTTTTCCGAAATTTTTGTTTTAGCTCAAGCATAGCGGTTCTTTTCTTACTTTCATCCATAGAAACATAAAGAGCTTCGATTTATTCCTCAACTTTAGGCACAACAATTTTCAACTTAAGATTTTCCACAACATGAGAAATTCTATCAATACTCCTAGACATATCATCAATCTTATTCAATTTTTCTTCTATGGAAGCATTGAAAACATTTTGAGTATTGATAAATTCTTTAATATTGTTCTCTAGATCAGAGGTATTCCTATTATTATTGTAAGAAGAATTACCATAGGAATTACCATAACTATTAGAGGAATCTCGCGGGAAAGGCCTAGGATTAAAATTAGCTCTATAAGCATTGTTATTGAAATTATTTCTAGAGATAAAAATCACATCTATGGCATCGCTATTTTGCTCAATCAAGGTAGACAAAGGCATGTCATTGAAATCAATAGGAGCACTTTTGCTAGCAACCATTTTCATAAGAGCATCAACTTTTTCACTCAAAGAATCAATCTCGACCGAATTAACTTTTTTGCTAGTAGGCGCCCTTTCGGTATGCCATTGTGAATAATTCGCCATCATATTATGAAGCAATTTGGTGGCTTTGCCCAAAGTAATTTCCATAAAAGTACCACCAGCGGCAGAGCCTAAAAGATTTCGAGAAACAAAATTCAATCCCGCATAAATTTTTTGTATGATCATCCAAAGATTTACCCATGAGTTGGGCAATTCCTTATCATCACTTTCATACTTTCCCAAGATTGTGCAACATGCTCATGTTCAAGTTGCTTGAAATTCATGATCTAGGTTCTAAGGGAAATAATTTTCGCGGGCGGAAAATACTTAGTAATAAAAGCATCCTCGCACTTATTCCAAGAATCGATACTATTGCGAGGCAAAGATGAAAACCATTTTTTTGCAGAATCGCGCAAAGAAAACGGAAATAATTTCATATTCATAACGTCATTGTCCAAATATTTTTTCTTTTGCATATCGCATAATTCCATGAAGATATTAAGATGGGATGCGGCATCCTCATTAGGAGTACCGGAAAATTTATCTTTCATGACAAGATTCAACAAAGCAGTATTAATATCACAAGACTCCGTGATACGTCTCCAACGTATCTATAATTTTTTATTATTCCATGCTATTATATATGATGTTTTGGATGTTTAATGGGCTTTATCATACACTTTTATATTATTTTCGGGACTAACCTATTAACCCAAAGGCCCAGTGCAGATTGCTGTTTTTTTGCCTATTTCAGGGTTTCGCAGAAAAGGAATATCAAACGGAGTCCAAACAGAATGAAACCTTCGCGAGAGTTATTTTTGGAACAATATCAACATAGAAGACTTGGAGTACACGTGAGGGAACGAAGGAGGCAGCCACGAGGGTCCAAGGCGCGCCCCCTCCTTTAGGGCGCGCCCCCACCCTCGTGGGCCCCCTCTGGCTCCCCCGATGCCCTCCTTCCTCCTATATATACCCATGCACCCTGAAAACATCGAAGCAATAGAGAAAACCCTAATTCCACCGCCGCAACCTTCTGTTCCCATGAGATCCCATCTTGGGGCCTGTTCCGGAGCTCCGCCGGAGGGGGCATCTTCCACGGAGTGCTTCTACATCAACACCATCGCCTCACCATGAGTTGTGAGTAGTTTACCATAGACCTTTGGGTCCATAGTTAGTACCTAGATGGCTTTTTCTCTCTTTTTGGATCTCAATACCAAGTTCTCCTCGGTCGTCGAGGAGATCTATTCGATGTAATCTTTTTTGCGGTGTGTTTGTCGAGATCCGATGAATTGTGGGTTTATGATCAAGATTATCTATGAGAAATATTTGGTTCTTTTATGAATTCTTTTATGTATGATTATAATATCCTTGCAAGTCTCTTCGAATTATTGGTTTGGTTTGGCCTACTAGATCTATAGTTCTTGCAATGGGAGAAGTGCTTGGCTTTGGGTTCAATCTTGCGGTGTCCTTTCCCAGTGACAGCAGGGGCAGCAAGGCACGTATTGTATTGTTTCCATCGAGGATAAAAAGATGGGGTTTATATCATATTGCTTGAGTTTATCCCTCTACATCATGTCATCTTGCTTAAAGCATTACTCTGTTCTTATGAACTTAATACTCTAGATGCATGCTGGATAGCGGTCGATGTGTGGAGTAATAGTAGTAGATGCAGAATCGTTTTGATCTACTTGTCACAGACGTGATGCCTATATATAATGATCATGCCTAGATATTCTTGTAGTTATTCGCTTTTCTATCAATTGCTCGACAATAATTTGTTCACCCACCCTAGAATTCTGCTATCATGAGAGAAGCCACTAGTGAAACCTATGCCCCCGGGGTCTATTCTCAACATATCTATGTACAATCTACTTTACTTTGTTGTTTTTACTTTCTGTTCTTATATCTAAAAATACCAAAAATATCAAACTATCCTATCTATTAGATCTCACTTTCGTAAGTGTCCGTAAAGGGATTGACAACCCCTTATTGCGTTGGTTGCGAAGTTCTTATTTGTTTGTGCAGGTGCGAGGGACTCGCGCGTGGTCTCCTACTGGATTGATACCTTGGTTGTAAAAAACTGAGGGAAATACTTACGCTACTATGCTGCATCACTCTTTCCTCTTCGAGGGAATACAACGCAAGCTCGAGAAGTAGCAAGAAGAATTTCTGGCACTGTTGCCGGGGAGGCTTACGCAAAAGTCATATACCAAGTACCTATCACAAACCCTTATCCTGCGCATAAATTATTTGCCTCTCGTTTTCCTCTCCCCCACTTCACCTTTGCCGTTTTATTCGCCCTTCTTTCGTTTGCCTTTTTGTTTGCTTGTGTTGCCATGTGCCTTCTATTAGCTTGCATCTTTGCTTGCTAAATTATGGATCCTCATCCACTTGCTAATCTTTTTAAGAGATCCAATTATGATGAACCAATTGCTAGTGAGTTGCGTGCACTAGATTATCTTTATGGGGTTTTGCTTGAAATTCATGAATCTGAAAATTGTGAAGAATTGTTAAAAGAAAAAGTGATTCATGATAGCTCCCTGAATGAAAAGCATGATTGCAATGATGTTATTATAAATTCTATTAATGTCAACTGTGCTAATGATATGCAAAACCCTAAGCTTGGGGATGCTTATTTTGTTATGCCCTCTACTTGTTGCAATGATCATGATTGGGGTGGTGCTTCTTACGATCTTGAAAATTTATTTAATCCCCATGATGAATATAAGAATAATGTTTGCAATAATATGAAAGTGGGTTTGGAAGAGTGTCAACTTTAGATCCCACATATTTGGAGAATGTTCAATCTTATGAGATTTTTGATAAAAGTGGGTTTGGAGAGGTCATGACTTTAGTTAATGTTGATCCCACTATTTTGGAAGAGTGTCAACTTCTTATGCATGTGGATCGTGTTGAGAATATGTTATGTGATAGCTATATTGTTGAATTTGCTTATGATCCTACATGCAATTATTATGAGGGAGGAAAATATGGTTGTAGAAATTTTCATGTTACTAAATTACCTCTCTTCATGTTGAGATTGATCTTGTTTTCTTTTTCTTCCTTGCATATGCTAGATATTGCTTGTCTTGATTTGTTTTACTATAAAATGCCTATGCATAGGAAGCATGTTAGACTTAGATGTGTTTGTCACATGTTCTATGATGCTCTAATTTGTGCTTCAGGTCTTGTATTTCATGTGAGCGTCACTAAAATTATCAATGCCTAGCTAGGGGCGTTAAACATTAGCGCTTCTTGGGAGGCAACCCAATTTTATTTTCTTTGTTTTTTCTTCTGTTCAGATGTGGTTTTGTGTTCTAATTAGTGTTTGTGCCAAATAGAACCTTTGGGAAGACTTGTGTGAAGTTCATATGATCTTGCTGTAAAAAATAGAAACGTTAGCGCTCACGAGAATAGTCACCAGATTTTACTGGAGAGAGCTATTTAGTTGATTCTTTTTGCAGATGATTAATAGACAAATTCCTCACGTTTAGAAATTTATTTCAATTTTTTTGGAGTTATAGAAGTATTCGAAAGTTACAGATTGCTATAGACTGTTCCGTTTTTGACAAATTCTGTTTTTTGTGTGTTGTTAGCTTATTTTGATGAATCTATGAGTAGTATTGGGGAGTATGAATCATAGAGAAGTTGGAATACAGTAGGTTTAATACCAATATATACAAAGAATGAGTTCATTACAGTACCTTTGAGTGGTGGTTTGTTTTCTTATACTAACGGAGCTCACGAGATTTTTGGCTAAGTTTTGTGTTGTGAAGTTTTCAAGTTTTGTGTATGGCTTTGATGGACTATGGAACAAAGAGTGGCAAGAGCCTAAGTTTTGGGATGACCAAGGCACCCCAAGGTAAAATTCCAGGACAACCAAAAGCCTAAGCTTGGGGTGCCCCGGGAAGGCATCCCCTCTTTCGTCTTCATCTATCAGTAACTATACTCGGGACTATATTTTTATTCACCACATGATATGTGTTTTGCTTGGAGCGTCATGTAAGATTTGAGTCTTTGCTTGTTAGTTTGCCACAATCATCCTTGCCGTACACACCTTTTTGAGAGAGATAAATATGGTTTAGAATTTGTTAGAACACTCTATACACTACAGGAAACAGGTAATTTGCCGTCTGCCACGGCGGACGGCAAAGGTCTTTGCCGTCCGCCGCGGACGGCAAAAGGCCCCGGCAAAGTAAGGTCCGACAAACAGCTACTGTGCCGTCTGCTTCGGTCGGCTGACGAAAAAGGGTCCTTTTCCATCTGCAGCGGACGACAAAGAAATCTGACGGCAATAAATGCGATGTTACTCCGTTAGGTGGTTAACGGCAGGCCCTTGCCGTCTGTCGCTGACGGCAAAGCCTTTGTCGTCAGCCACTGACCAAATTGGTCATCCACCCAGGAGGCACAGTTGCCTGCCACGTGGCCTCTTTGCCGTCCGCTGCTGATGGCAAAGGACCCTTTGCCGTCGGTGGCCGACGGCAAAGATCTTGCATATTGGCTCTTTTTTTCTGTTTTTTTTAATCCAACAATTTTCACAGCAAATATATATGACATATATAGATATATTTCACAGGGCTATTTAACAGCGATCATATCACATATAGTTCCATCCTTACATATTACAAAAGTTTCACATTTGTTCATCCAACACTATTATCCATCCATCCATATAACAAGTTCCAACCATGCAAGTTCATTGATACAAAATAAAAGCACAAATGGAAAAGAAGCACTCCATCCATGCAAGCTTCCGTGAATTAAATCAAATCTGCAAAATGATAAACAAGATGTTAGAAGAAGAAGAATAAAATGATGAAGAAGAAGAGTATAAGAAGTAAAATGGAGCTAACGTAGAAGAAAATGAAGAAGAAGAAGAAGAAGAAGAAGAAGAAGAAGAAGAAGAAGAAGAAGGAGAAGACTAGACGAATACTAGAAGAAGACTAGAAAAATAAGAAGAAGAAGAAGAAGAAAAAGAAGAAGACGAAGAAGAAGAAGAAGAAGAAGACTATAAGCTTATTATGTAAACTTGGTCATTTTGTGCTAACATAAGTAATTTTGGAGTTAACCTATAGGAAAGTAAGCATATTAGAGCTAACTTAGAGCTAACTTATGTCATTTTGGAGAAGAAGAAGAATAAGAATAATAAGAAGAAGAAGACTATAAGCTTATTATGTAAACTTGGTCATTTTGTGCTAACATAAGTAATTTTGGAGTTAACCTATAGGAAAGTAAGCATATTAGAGCTAACTTAGAGCTAACTTATGTCATTTTGGAGAAGAAGAAGAATAAGAAGAAGAAGAAGAAGACGAAGAAGAAGAAGAAGAAGACTATAAGCTTATTATGTAAACTTGGTCATTTTGTGCTAACATAAGTAATTTTGGAGCTAACATATAGGAAACTAAGCATAGTCGAGATAACTTAGCATATTAGAGCTAACATAGGTAACTAAGCATATTAGAGCTAACATAGGTAACTAAGCATATTGGAGGAAACAACGCTAAGTATATATAGATCATTTTGGAGATCAAACATACTTGACATAGTTCAGTTTACATTGTTCTTCTCCTTCTCCTTCATCAGCCTGATGCGCCAAGAGCGACGAGGCGGTGGAGGCAGTGGGATGTAGTCTTCTACCACAATTGGCGTGGTCATGTCGCCCAGCTGTGGGATCACCGGCGCCGCCGCTGGCGCGAGGTCATTATCAGGCACCACCACCATCGCGAGGTCATCCGCAGCCACCACCATCTCTTGCCCATGGTCAGCCACCACCATCTCTTTCCCATGGTCAGCCACCACCATCTCTTGCCCTTGGTCAACCACCACCATCGCTAGGTCATCCTCAGCCTGATGCCCACTCTTCTCCTCTTCTTCCCCTCTCCAGTCCGGATCATCCTCCTTGTTGTCTGTGCTGCAGCCAGAATCGCTGCTGCTTTTGCTACAGCCAGAATCATTGCTACTTTGGCTACAGCCAGAATCGCTGCTGCTTTGGCTGTAGCCAGTGTCGCTGCTGCTGCTCCCATTGCCTGTCCAAATGCAACAATGACCGTTAACAATCGATGCGAGACGAAGCCAAATGTGTAGAGGAAAAAGAAGAGGCAGAACGTACAGGCACCATCGTCGTCAGCGTAGCGCATGCGACACATAGTCGCGTTGAACACCTTCACGATGAGCATGGTGGCGTCCGCGTCATACCTGAAGAGAAGAAAGTACCCCTGCCGCAGGTCATAGGCACGGTAGAACTTCTCCCAGCCACGACACAGGTACATGTGCCCTCCTTGATCACCAACTCCACATCCCACAACCTGCGAAACCCGCTGCCGGCCTGTTGCAGCTTCACATTATTTGGCGGATCTTCACCCATCATGTTCATAAAAGTGTCAGGCAGCCTCTGCAGTTTGCGACAATGAGTGATGTAGCAAACAACAGAGTTATCATAATGAGATGGGTGAAGGGGAGATCTCTCCTTTTATATACCTGCCTCGTGGATGATACTCAAGTCCCAAGTATGATACTGAAGAACTCGAAAGCGTCCAACTCATACTCCGGTGTGGCAGAGCGGAGTCTGCGGTGGCGGCTTACCCCCATCTCTGATAAGCAGCAGAAGAGACCAATTAGTACCCTTACAACATTATCATACAACATTATAACATAAGAAATTTTGAGCAGAAGATAATCAACTACACCAATTTAGCATTTCTCATTCAAAAAACAATGCACTTGTGGACATATGATGGCTCTAGTTGAATTTATTAGTAGCACTAGTCGTATAAAATGTTGACTTTAATTGAATTTCATATAATAACTATTTTAACTTCTTTGGGTCAGCAAACTAGGCACCTAGCTAGCACTATAAAAACATTCAACTAAAGAAAAGAAAGAAACTGCAAAACGTGGCGGAACCCTAAATAAGAAAGTATAAAAATGTGTATTTTTCTTCTTCTTCCCCTCTTCTTCCTTTTCTTCTTCTTCCTCTTCTTCCTTTTCTTCTTCTTCTTCTTCTTTTTCTTCTTCTTCTTCTTCTTCTTCTTCTTCTTCTTCTTCTTCTTCTTCTTCTTCTTATTCTTTTTCTCCTCCTCTTCTTCTTCTTCCTTTCCCTTTCGCTCTTCTTTGCTCCTCCTCCTTGAACTCAGAGACTCCTCCTTGGACCAACCCATCTCCCACCCTACCACCATGTGTGTTTTTCTTCTAAAACTAAACTAAACTAAGTTGGCGGGGGGAGGTTTTCCTTTCCTTCGTCTCTTCCTCTTCTTCTTCTTCTTCTAAAACTAAACTGAACTAAAATAAACTAAAACTAAAACTAAACTGAAAATAAAACTAAACTAAAATTAAAACTAAAACTAAAACTATAACAAAAACTAAACTAAAAGAAACTAAAAAAACTAAACTAAAAAGGGGGGGGAGAACTCACCTGCAGGGGATCGCCGGTGGAGGAGGCGTGGGGTGGCCGGTGGATGGGAGGGCGGCAGCTTGGAGAGGAGGCGGGGCGGCTTGGAGAGGGGGCGGTGGCT
>LR738713.1:864804126-864827214 GCA_902687465.1 Secale cereale | reverse complement strand
AGAGAGAGAGAGAGGGAGAGAGAGAGAGAGAGAGGGAGAGAGAGAGAGTGAGTGAGAGAGAGAGAGAGAGAGATAGTGGGGCGGCCGGGGTGGGGCTCGGCCCGTTAGTTAGGTCAACTGTTTGCCGTCCGCCATCCTTTGCCGTCCGATTTTTTGCTCTTTGTCGTCTGCTAGCAGACGGCAAAGAGGGGGGCCGTTAGCTTTTTTCTATGCAGCTCGTTAGTGGGGCCCACCTCTCTCTTTGCCGTAAGCGAGCTGACGGCAAAGAATCTTTGCCGTCCACTAGCGGACGGCAAAGAAGTGGCGGACGGCAAGGACCTTCTTTGCCATCGGCCTGTTCTTTGTCGTCGGTTTTATGTAAGCCGACGGCAAAGACCTTCTTTGCCGTCAGCCAGCAGACGGCAAAGAAAAGGCAGGCGGCAAATAAGCTAATTCCAGTAGTGATATGCTTCACTTATATCTTTTGAGCTAAATAGTTTTGCTCTAGTGCTTCACTTATATCTTTTAGAGCACGGCGGCGATTTTATTTTGTAGAAATTCTTGATCTCTCATGTTTCACTTATATCCTTTTGAGAGTCTTTTATAACAGCATGGTAATGTGCTTTGGTTATAAAACTAGTCCTAATATGATAGGCATCCAAGATGAATGTATTAAAAACTTTCATACAAAGTGCATTGAATATGATGAGAAGTTTGATACTTGATGATTATTTTGAGATATGAGGATGGTGATATTAGAGTCATGCTAGTGGAGTAATTACGAATTTGAGAAATACTTGTGTTAAAGTTTGTGATTCCCGTGGCATGCACGTATGTTGAACCGCTATGTGACGAAGTTAGAGCATTAGGTATTTGTTGAGTGTCATCCTTTGTGTGGAGGTCGGGGGCACGCGATGGTTAACTCCTACCAACCTCCCCCCTAGGAGCATGCGTTGACTGCTTTGTTTTGATGACTCATAAATTTTTGCAATAAGTATATGAGTTCTTTATGACTAATGTTGAGTCCATGGATTATACGCACTCTCACCCTTCCACCATTACTAGCCTCTCTTGTACCGCGCAACTTTCGCTGGTACCATACACCCACCATATAACTTCCTCAAAATAGCCACCATATCTACCTATCATGGCATTTCCATAGCCATTCCGAGATATATTGCCATGCAACTTTCCACTGTTCCATTCATATGACACGCTTCATATTGATATATTGCCATGCATGATCATGTAGTTGACATCGTATTTGTGGCTAGGCCACCATGCATAATTTTTCATACATGTCACTCTTGATTCATTGCACATCCCGGTACACCGCCGGAGGCATTCATATAGAGTCATACTTTGTTCTAGTATCGAGTTGTAATATTGAGTTGTAAATCAATATAAGTGTGATGATCATCATTATTAGAGCATTGTCCCAAAAAAAGGAAAGTACAAGAAAAGTAAAGCCCAAAAAAAGAAAAAGAAAAAGAAAAGAAAAAAGAAAAGGGACAATGCTACTATCTTTTTCCTCACTTGTGCTTCAAAGTAGCACCATGTTCTTCATGATAGAGAGTCTCTTTTTTAGTCACTTTCATATACTAGTGGGAATTTTCATTATAGAACTTGGCTTGTATATTCCAACGATGGGCTTCCTCGAATGGCCTAGGTCTTCGTGAGCAAGCAAGTTGGATGCACACCCACTTAGTTTGTTTTGTTGAGCTTTCATACATTTATAGCTCTAGTGCATCCATTGCATGGCAATCCCTACTCACTCACATTGATATCTATTGATGGGCATGTCCATAGCCCGTTGATACGCCTAGTCGATGTGAGACTATCTTCCTCCTTTTTGCCTACTCCACAACCACCAGTCTATTCCACCTATAGTGCTATGTCCATGGCTCACGCTCATGTATTGCGTGAAAGTTGAAAGGTTTGAAAAAATTGAGTATGAAAACAATTGCTTGGCTGAAACCGGGGTTGTGCATGATACGAATATTTTGTGTGATGAAGAGGGAGCATAGCCAGACTATATGATTTTGTAGGGATAACTTTCTCTGGCCATGTTATTTTGAGGAGACATGATTGTTTTGTTAGTATGCTTGAAGTATTACTATTTCTTATGTCAATATAGACTTTTGTCTTGAATCTTTCGGATCTGAACATTCATGCCACAATAAAGAGAATTACATTGAAAATTATGTTGGTTAGCATTCCACATCAAAAATTCAGTTTTTTTTATCATTTACCTACTCGAGGACGAGCAGGAATTAAGCTTGGGGATGCTTGATACGTCTCCAATGTATCTATAATTTTCGATTGTTCTATGCTATTATATATTCTGTTTTGGATGTTTAATGAGCTTTATCATACACTTTTATATTATTTTCGGGACTAACCTATTAACCCAAAGGCCCAGTGCAGATTGCTGTTTTTTTGCCTATTTCAGGGTTTCGCAGAAAAGGAATATCAAACGGAGTCTAAACGGAATGAAACTTTCGCGAGAGTTATTTTTGGAACAATATCAACACGAAAGACTTGGAGTACACGCCAGGAAGCAAATGCGGTGGCCACGAGGGCAGGGGCGCGCCCAGGGGGGTAGGCGCGCCTCCCACCCTCGTGGGCCACCTGTTGCTCCCTGACATGCCTCTTCATCCTATATATACTCTCATACCCTGAAAACATCGAGGCAACAGACGAAACCCTAATTCCACCATCGCAACCTTCTGTTCCCGTAAGATCCCATCTTTGAACCTGTTCCCGAGCTCCACCGGAGGGGGATCGATCACGGAGGGCTTCTACATCAACCCCACAGCCTCTCCGATGAGTTGTGAGTAGTTTACCACAGATCTTCGGGTCCATAATTATTAACTAGATGGCTTCTTCTCTCTCTTTGGATCTCAATACAAAGTTCTCCTCGAACTTCGAGGAGATCTATTCGATGTAATCTTTTTACGGTGTGTTTGTCGAGATCTGATGAATTGTGGGTTTATGATCAAGATTATCTTTGAACATTATTGGATTCTTTTCTGAAATCTTTTATGTATGATTATAATATCCTTGCAAGTCTCTTCGAATTATTGGTTTGGTTTGGCCTACTAGCTCTATAGTTCTTGCAATGGCAGAATTGCTTGGCTTTGGGTTCAATCTTGCGGTGTCCTTTCCCAGTAACAGCAGGGGCGGAAAGGCACATATTGTATTGTTGCCATCGAGGATAAAAAGATGGGGTTTATGTCATATTGCATGAGTTTATCCCTCTACATCATGTCATCTTGCTTAAGGCGTTACTCTGTTCTTATGAACTTAATACTCTAGATCCATGCTGGATAACGGTCGATGTGTGGAGTAATAGTAGTAGATGCAGAATCATTTCGGTCTACTTGTCACGGACATGATGCCTATATACAATGATCATGCCTAGATATTCTCATAACTATGCGCTCTTCTATCAATTGCTAGACTGCAATTTGTTCACCCACTGTAGAATTCTGCTATCATGAGAGAAGCCACTAGTGAAACCTATGGCCCCCGGATCTATCTTTATCATATTAATCTCTCGTCAACTAGTTAATTTCTGTCACCGTTATTTATTTGCATTATTTACTTTCTGTTTCTATGCCAACAATACAAAAAACATTATCTTATCATATCTATCAGATCTCACACTCGTAAGTGGCCGAGAAGGGATTGACAACCCCATTTATCGCATTGGCTGCGAGGTTCTTATTTGTTTGTGCAGGTGCGTGGGAGTTGCATGTGGTCTCCTACTGGATTGATACCTTGGTTCTCAAAAACTGAGGGAAATACTTACGCTACTGTGCTACATCACCTTTTACTCTTTGAGGGAATACAACGCAAGCTCGAGAGGTAGCATAGCCCTGGCCCTCTATTTATATGTTGAGCCCTGGTGTCGAAACTTGGAGTAAAAGACTCCTCAAAGTAGGTTTTGCCCGAAAGGCAAGAGTCCCACTCGCACTCCCGGACTAGACGCCAAGGTTCCCTCCGTTTGAACCCTGGCGTCTGGCCTCTGGCCCCCGGAAACCCTCCTTTCGTGCTTTCCAAAACCTTCATGGGCTTTACCCATTGGCCCAAACAAAGTGTTCTCGTGCCCAAACACTTTGGGAAACATCCGTAACCCCTTTCGGTGAATTCCGAAACCTTTCCGGAGATCAAACACTATTATCACATATATTAATCTTTTCCTCTGGACTATTCCAGAGCTACTCGTCATGTTCGTGATCTCATCCGGAACTTCAAACAACATTTGGTCACAAACATGCATAACTCATTCAATACTATATTATCAATGAACGTTAAGTGTGCGGACCCTACAGGTTCGAGAACTATGAAGACATGACCGAGACACCTCTTCAGTCAATAACCAATAGCGGAACATGGATGCCCATATTGGCTCCTACATATTCTACGAAGATCTTTATCGGTTGAACAGTTATGACAACATACACAATTCCCTTTGTCCGTCGATATGTTACTTGCCCGAGATTCAATTGTCGGTATCTCTATACCTAGTTCAATCTCGTCATTGGAAAGTCTATTTACTCGTTCCATAATACATCATCCCGTGACTAACTCATTAGTCATTTTCTTGCAAGGCTTATTATGATGTGTATTACCGAGAGGGCCCAGAGAAACCTCTCCGATACTCAGAGTGACAAATCATAATCTCGATTCACGCCAACCCAACAAAACACCTTCGGAGATAACTGTAGAGCATCTTAATAATCACCAAGTTACATTGTGCCATTTGATAGCACACAAGGCATTCCTCCGGTATCCGGGAGTTGCATGATCTCATAGTCAAAGGAATATGTATTGGACATACATGAAAGCAGTAGCAATAAACTATACGATCAAATGCTAAGCTAACCGATGGGTCTTGTCCATCACATCATTCTCCTAATGATGTGATCCCGTTATCAAATGACAACTCATGTCCATGGTTAGGAAACCTTAACCATATTTTATCAACGAGCTAGTCTAGTAGAGGCTTACTATGGACACGGTATTTGTTTATGTATTCACACATGTATTTAGGTTTCCGGTCAATACAATTATACTATGAATAATAAACCTTTATCATGAATAAGGAAATATAAAATAGTAACAACTTTATTATTGCCTCTAGGGAAAATTTCATCAGATTTCGCCGGTGCCGAGGGCCGATGAGTTCGTTGTTTTCCGAAGCCATTTCCTCCGCGGGTTTGGCCTACCCGCGAGCGGTTTCCTAAGTAGCTTTCTCGACTTCTACCACCTCCAGCCTCATCATCTCACCCCCAACACCGTTGTTCTCCTCTTCGCCTTCGTAACCTTCTGCGAAGGCTACCTGTACATCCTGCCCAATCTCAAGGTGTGGGCGGGTTCTTCTATTTGAAGCTGGGCACCCGAGCCAAGGGTGAGGCGGCCCAGTGAGGATCCTACACGCCGTGCAGCGCAATGGCTCCGGGACTCGGTTCCCATCTGTTGCCTTGCTGGAGTCAACGAAGTTGTGGCAGAAGTCATACTTATACGTCTGCAACCTTCATCCCACTCGAGACTACATCAACTTGCAGGCCTTCGCAATTGGCCCACCGGCCGAGCCACATGATAAATGGGGGCAGCAACCGAGACCAGTGTCGCCCCTCATCACGAACATCCTAAACCGGCTCCAGGAGATGACGGACGCGGAGGGCCTCAAGGTGACAGACCTGCTCGCAGCCTTCGTCTACTGTCGGGTTTCCCCTCTCCAGGCCCAGCCGCACCAGATCTGCGACATGAGCGGCTGCCGGGATCCATGTCGGATGTCAACCAAGGAGCTGTCGATGATTGAGGTGGTCCGCCACGTCAACTTCTTCTTTGACAGCAAGCTCAGCGAGACCGACTGGAAATTTGGCAAGTTGCCGTATAGTCGCGCTGACCAAGCAGCCACCTACCTGCATGGTGCGGGACTGTAGCCATGCAACGCATGACGCGGCCCTCATCAGCAAGGACTAGGCTACATTAAAAGGCAATCAGCATGGACCGCAGGCGACGGGCCCTACCTGTCGGCCGGATTCTCGGCAGCTGGCGGGGCCATGCAGAGGTGGACCTAGCACCTGCTAGAGAACCCGGCGACCTTAGACACTGATGTCCGGGTCCTACACCCGGCCGTATTACCATTGTACCCCTAGGGGGTCGGCCTATAAGACCCCACAGGGCTCACCCATGCAAAGGGTTCAACTCTCATTCCACACACACACCATAGCTAGGAGAAGAGGGAGAGCTCTACCCTTCTCCCTCCTCTAGCAACACAGCTCTAGGAGCAACTCTGTATACTCTTGATCATAGTCATCTTAGCAGGACTAGGGGTGTTCGAGGGAGTCCTGGATCGGGGGGTCCTCATGTGGCCGGACAAACTCCTGGTGGGCCATGAAGATTATTATAGAAGCTCATCTCTTGTATCCGGATATGACTCCTGGATTCTTGTAATGGCAAGTTTAGGCTCGGGTGTAGATTTTCCTTCCTCCGCAAGATGGTATGTACAAACCCTAGGCCCCTTCGGTGTGTATATAAACCGGAGGGTTTAGTCCGTAGAGGCTAGAGAATCATCTTCATTGCAATACCCCCATTGGCTAGACTTAGGGTTTAGCCATTACGATCTCGAGGTAGATCAACTCTTGTACACATATTCATCCATACTAATACAACAGGAAGTAGGGTTTTACCTCAATCGAGAGGGCCTGAACCTGGGTAAACATCGTGTCCCCTGCCTCCTGTTAATATCAATCCTCAGACGCATAGTTCGGGACCCCCTACCCGAGATCCGTCGGTTTTGACACCGACATTGGTGCTTTCATTGAGAGTTCCACTATGCCGTTGACAGAAGGACCGATGGATCATGTCGTCAACTGCAACGGCAACGTCGATGGGATTTTCTCTCCCGGCCAACTCTTCATGTTCGGCGGCTTCGCACTTCGGGACAACAATGAAGGCCACCTTGAGCAGATCGAGAGCTACACCCCTGGCCATCACGTCAGATTCGGTAGCTTAAACTACATTGCTGACATCCGCGGAGACTTGATCTTCACCGCATTTGAGCCCCGCGGCAACCCCTCTCTGCCACCACGATGATCATGACCTAACTCTGTCATTGGATCAGGAAATAGCACCCACAACAGTTCTGGCCCTAGATCCACAGCGTATTGCGCCACCCGAAGAAGGGAAGCTCAACCCCACCACGGGAGCCGCAGATTCTACAGTGATGGAGCCGCACACGGAACCAACTGATGGGTTATGTGTTACCGGAATCCCGGACTTAGCTCTGGTCTCTGATTCCGAACTGCGCGTGACGGTCGCCGAATTCTATGCTGCAGATACTTTCCAGCACTCACCACTTGGCGACATGTTAAGATCGCTGAGATCTCTCTCCTTGGACGAGAACACACAGCCACACTATATCCGGTTCGAACTGGAGGCTGATGAACAGCCGCGCTATACCCAGGGGGACGAAGAATTTCGTTCCCCACCCACCACCCACTTGGTAGCCATGGTTGAAGATCTAACTGATCTACTCGACTACGCTTCAGAAGACTTCGATGGGATGGACCTCGAAGCTGAAGCTGATACAGATCAAAGCAGGCCCATGACAGGGCGGTGGAAAGCTACGTCTTCATACGACGTGTATATGGTGGATACGCCCAAAGAGGCGGAAGGCAACGGCAAAAATAATCCCGTAGAGGATAAGCCCGCCGAAGAACCTCCCAAGCGTCGCCGTCCAAAACGCCGAACAAAATCCCGCAAAGGAAAGGACAGCAACAACGTGACCAATGACGGTGATATTCCGGAACAAGCCGAAGACCCCGCAGATCCAGCAATAGAGCAGGAGGAGCGAGAAGACGGCGAGCAGAATCCGAAGCCGCAGTCCGATGACAGCGACGCCGAAGACGGTGACTATGAACCGATCTCCGAAGAAGAGGCTAGTCTGGATGATGACGAGTACACCATCCCAGAAGAATCCTCCGAACAAAAGCGCTTCCATCGGCGGCTTATAGCCACCGCACAGAGCCTAAAAAAGCAGCAGAGACAGCTTCGAGTTGCTTAGGACACGCTCAACGATAGATGGAATGAGGTTCTAGACGCCGAACAGAAACATGGCTTTAAAGGCCAAACCAAAGGCTATCCCAAGCGCAAGCTGCTGCCAGAATTCGACGACGAGGCCGTTGCGCCCGTCCCACCGAAAAATAACACCGCCGACAAGCCAGACCGACCACCACGCGGACGGGATCGAGTAGCTAGCAATGTATACCAGTCCGCACCACCACCCCTTAAAGGAAAGGAGGGTGCGGCACAAGCCCGAAATCACGATCTGCGTGAGGACCTAAACAAAAAAGCCAGCAAGACCAGGTCTATATTCGGACTAAAGGGACCGAGCTCCTACATGGGACGGCGGCTATCAAGCCAATTGCGCCAGTGACATACCAGTTCAGGGTCAATACCGAACACCGCAACCATCAGACATACGCCACGATGTAGCAAGAAATAGAGGAGCTTCACACCCTCTATGCTTTACCGATGAGGTACTGGGTCATGATTTCCCAGAAGGGTTTAAACCCGTAAACATCGAAGCGTACGATGGAACGACGGATCCTGCCATCTGGATAGAAGATTTTATTCTTCATATCCACATGGCTCGAGGAGATGATCTCCACGCCATCAAATATTTGCCCCTCAAGCTAAAAGGACCAGCTCGGCACTGGCTAAACAGTCTCCCAGAAAACTCCATTGGGAGTTGGGAAGAACTTGAGGACGCTTTTCGGGCCAATTTTCAAGGGACTTATGTCCGCCCCCCGGACGCTGACGATTTAAGTCACATCATACAAAAACCCGGGGAGTCAGCCCGCAAGCTTTGGAACCGGTTTCTCACTAAGAAGAACCAGATCGTCGACTGTCCGGACGCCAAAGCCTTAGCGGCATTCAAGCATAGTATCCGGGACGAATGGCTAGCTAGATACCTTTGATAGGAAAAGCCGAGGACAATGGTAGCTCTAACTACACTCATGACTTGCTTTTGCATGGGTGAGGATAGCTGGTTAGCTCGTAGCAGCACCAACGACCCTGGAACATCTGAAGTCAGGGACGGCAATGGAAAGCCACGGCGCAATAAAAACAAGTACCGAAACAATCCTGGAAGCCCAGCTGATACAGCGGTAAACGCTGGATTCAGCAGCTCCAGACTCGGTCAACGGAAGAAGCCATTTAAAGGCAACAAAGACGATCCATCAAGTTTGGACAGGATATTAGACAGGCCCTGCCAAATCCATGGCACCCCAGAAAAACCTACCAATCACACCAACCGTAACTGTTGGGTTTTCAAGCAGACTGGCATGCTAAATGCCGAACACAAGGGGAAGGAGCCTCAGAGCGAAGATGAGGATGAACCTCGCTAGCCGAATATAGGGGGACAGAAGAAATTTTCACCGGAGGTCAAAACAGTGAACATGATATATGTCACTCATATCCCAAAGAGGGAGCGCAAGCGCGCACTCCGAGACGTCTATGCCGTTGAGCCCGTCGCCCCAAAATTCAACCCATGGTCAGCCTGTCCGATAACTTTCAATCGCAGGGATCATCCGACTAGTATTCGGCATGGGGGTTCATCTACCTTAGTGCTTGACCCAATAATAGATGGATACCATCTAACTCGAGTCCTTATGGACGGCGGCAGTAGTCTTACTCTGATATATCAAGACACTATCCCAAGATGGGGATCGACCCATCAAGAATCAAGCCAAGCAGCACGACCTTTAAAGGAGTGATACCAGGCGTTGAAGCTCGCTGCATGGGCTCCTTAGCATTGGAGGTTGTATTCGGTTCTCCCGACAACTTTCGAAGCGAAGAACTACTCTTCGACATAGCTCCATTCCGAAGTGGCTATCACGGCCTACTCGGAAGAATGGCCTTCGCCCGCTTTAATGCAGTCCCACATTATGCCTATTTAAAGCTCAAGATGCCTGGACCACGTGGCGTTATCACGGTCAATGGAAATATGGTGCGCTCGCTCCATACGGAGGAAGATACTGCGGCCTTAGCAGCCAAAGTACAATGCGGCCTATTCAAGCCAGATAATGTATCAATAGCGGACACAGCTAAACGGGTACGGCACACGCCTCAGTGCGGCAGCTCAGATGAACCTGAGCAAGATTGACAGCTATGCTCCCGTTGACCGGCCCATAAGGTGATAGCATATGTGCCTCAAGTACATAATTATGCCCTAAAAATTCCTTGGGCAGCGACCGGGGGCACCTGCAAATAGTCCGTAGTTCGGCTATACCCTATTCAGACCTTAAATTTATCTTCCTTAGGTTCATTAAAACAAACCAGACTTACTTTGGCCACACTGGATTTACTTCTTCGTTTCCAGGTTTTATTTCTTTTTTCTACAGATGACCATCATACTTATACCTTCAAGGACACATTACAGAGGAGGAAACGGCGCAGACGTACAACAGGCACCCGCACTAAGGTTCCTTTTTTAGATTAAGACCCTGTGTAAATCTTTTTTCTCTTTTCTGGTTATATACCTTTTTGGCATGTAAAATGTCCAAAAAAGGTCATCGGCATTATCTGAAAAGTTTGCGGCTCACCGTACTATAGAGGGATATTAATAGAACAACTTTATTCGCATTATGCTTGGAGTTTTGTTCACTCACCATAAAATGTTCTCTTCCCGCATCAGATTGCCATATGTGCCTTGTCAATAAGGGTTTGTTACCAGAGGCTGTATTCAGCCCGGTATACGTTGAAAAGATTGAACATCTATAGGGAGTGTTCGGCGTCCTGGATGTTACTGTATATGCATCAGTTCCGAATCATGTCTTGGGTCAATAGTTGGGTTGCCCGGCTCATGTGCTTACCCCTACGTTCCGGATTGTTCGGCTAGGGTGTAAAGGGAGAACTACTGCGATTGTACTTCTGGCTAGTCCGGTCAAGTACCTTAGTAGAGAAAGCCGAAAACTAACTGTCATGGTAAGCGAGAACCTGGTCTGCAATCCGGTGACTTAGTTTTATACTACGATTGATAGAGATCTACCCCGTGTTATACGAAGGGCTGGTTTTTTGCCTAGCCAGGTGCAATTGGATGCCTTAAGTAAGAAATATTATATCCGCACCAGGGGCTAGTATCTAGCCCCACATGTCAAACTCCTACGACTAAGTGAAAGCAATAACGCCACATAGTCTCATTGCCTGGTTCGCTTCGCATACACCTCGAATACGGACCAAGACATTGGATAAAGAGTGTACATGCATATGACCGAACACCCCAGTACTATGTACATGGAGGCTGAAGCCGACGCCTGGAAACTTTCAGATTTAGTTAAACAGTCACACAAGAGGTAAAAGACGCTGATATCATAATAGCGCAAAAGTTATATACATCGGATTCATAAGCATAGTCTTTACATCCGGATACAATCACTCGAAGACAACATCCTTCGAACACTGGCCTTCTACAAGGTGGGCGCCCTTGATGACGTCCTCGAAGTACTTCTTCGGCTTGCGGTGCTCCTTTCCTGTGGGCGGGCCTGTAGTAGCTATATGCACTGCGTTCATCTTCGCCCAGTGCACTTTGACACGAGCGAAGGCCATCCGAGCACCTTCTATGCAGGCCAAACGCGTTAGTGCGTCGACCCGCGGACTCGCCTCGACGAGCCGCTTCACCAATCCGAAGTAGCTACTTGGGATTGGCTCTGCGGGCCATAGTCAGACTATTAAGTCCTTCATGGCCGAACCCGCCATGTTGTGCAACTCGACCAGCTGCTTCATTTGGTCGCTGAGGGGCACCGGATATTTTGGCGCATAGAATTGTGACCAAAACAGCTTCTCCGTATTGTTCCCCTCCAGGGCTCGGAAGTACAGGGCGGCATCAGCACTGCTCCTCGGAAGATTAGCAAACACGTCTGGAGAACTCCATAACCGTGTCAGCCCAATGTACTTCTGTCCTCCGAAGATGGTCTGTAAGAGAAATATCTTACCAGATGCTATCTGTCGTGCCTGCTCGATTTCCTGATGAGCGCTGCGTGACTCGCCTCTCGCATCCTGGGCAGTCTTCACAGCCGCTGACAGCTCGGTCGCTTATTCCGAAGTCTTCTTCTCCAATGCCTCACATTTAAGGATGGCATCTTTGAGCTCGACCTCGACCTCGGACACCTGAGATTTGTGATTCTCGTACTCGGCCTTTTCGGCCTCCAAATCGGCAGCCGCTTTGTCAGTGGCCACCTTGAGCGCTTCGGCCTCCTTCTTGGCCTCGGCAACCTCGCCCTTGAGGGCCTCGAGCTCAGTGGCGCCACTTGTGTAATACAGAATACAATATTAGAGTTTTTAAATATACTCAATTAATTAAGTCTTATTGACATTTCAAAAATCTGCATACTTTGCGTTTCATCCAAACGCTGATTGACGCGGTCGAGGTCCGCATTGGCCACCTCGAGCTTCCGGTTTAGTTCGGCAACTTCCGCATCTCGCGTAGTTGCCACAACTAATGAATTTTGCACAAACAGTTCAGCTCTGTAAATATGCTACACTATGGATACTTCGTCCGATTCTTTTTCAGAATCACACAAAGCATCAAGGGCTACTGGTTATATATGTGCATTAAAAATAATAAATTCTATAAAATGCATTACACTGCTTACCTCAAAGCCTGTTAACAGGCTGTTGCAGGCTTCAGTCAGTCCGCCCTTGATGGACTGCATCTTCCTCATCACCGCACCCATCACGGTGCGGTGCTCCTCCACGATGGAAGCGCTTTGCAGTGCTCCCTCCATAGAGTCCGGCACTTCTGGATTAGCTCCGGGCGCCGCCGTATCCTCCTTCGCTTGAGGAGTTGGGTCTTCGGGCCCCGGAGCCACACTAGGCTCCGGGACAGTATTCGGTGGGGCCCCGGATGGTTTGGGCCCCACGTCTTCGGTCTCCATGGGGGCTGTTTCCCCATAGTCAGCGGCGGCTGAGGTATTACCACCGGCCGCCCCGTCACCTGCCCCGCCCTCGTCTCCTTGAGCGGAGGACACCAGCTGGGAGGACACTTCGATGTCCCCACCAATCATGGGCGATGGAGCTCGGACCGGCGGGTCACTCTCCGTCTCTCCAACCGCAAGAGAGTTCCCCTCCGATGAGATAGCATCAGGGTGTCCACCGGGAGGGCTGTAGGTCAGCAGGGGAGAAATACTAAGTAAATACTAAAACAAAGCAAAAGTACAGCAGCCAATCCAGACAAACTTACAATTCGGGCAGGGGTTTCACCCTGGGCTTCACCACAAAGCTATGTTCGGACGAATCCGAACTAGCTCCAAGGTTCAGTTTCCTCCGGGGCGCGGCCATACCCGCGTCAGCAATGGCCCCTCTCTTCTTCCCCTGTCTTGCGCAGGGGGCTCTTCTTCTTCCTCCTCTTCCTCCTCATCATCTTCCTCCACCTCGTGAGAGGAGAGGATGTGGAGGTCCTTGGGCTTCTTGTCCGCAGGACGGGGGCTATCTCCGGCCCCCTTGCCCTTCGTCTTCTTGGGCTTCTTGGTCGGCGCCTTGTACGGCGCCGGGACCAGCATCGCCATCACCAGAGGCGATTCTGGGTCTTTGGGCAAAGGTACCGGACTCTTAATCCGGGTTGCCTTCTTCGTCCATCCCTGTATATCACGCAAAAAATCCAATTCCTATTATTATTAAATAAGGGAAGGGGTATGTGTTCGTCAAGAATTTCTATTACCTCTGGGGTGGAAACCACAGTGATGTAGCCCGCATCCTCGGTCTCTTCGGGCCATTCCTTCTGGCTCTTGAAGAGATGCTTCCAGATCTCCTTGTGCGCAAAGCCGAAGAGATGCTTCAGCGGCTTGTCTCCTGCCGGATCGAACTCCCATAGGGAGGATTCCCGGCTTTGGCAAGGGAGAACAAGCCGGGTCAGCATCACCTGGACCATGGAGGAGAGCAGGTGCCCCTTGGAGATTATGCCGGACACATGGCTCACAAGAGTTGTCACATCAGTATGCAACCCCCAGTTCAGACCCTTTTTGGTCCAGGAGGTCAGCCTCTATGGGGGTCCGGATCTGAAAGCAGGCTCCGCCGCCCATTTGGCGTCTCGGGGTTCAGTGATGTAGAACAATTCCTGTTGCCAGACTTTATTCGTTTCCACGAATGAGCCCTTGGGCCAAGTTGCATTCGGGAGCTTGCTAATCATAGCGCCCCCGCACTCTGCATGTTCCCCTTCCATCACCTTCGGCTTCACGTTGAACGTCTTAAGCCATAGGCCGAAGTGTGGGGGGATGCGGAGAAAGGTTTCACATACCACCATAAAAGCGGATATGTGAAGGATTGAGTTCGGGGCTAGATCATGGAAATCTAGCCCGTAGAAGAAAAAAAGACCCCGAACAAACGGGTGGAGTGGAAACCCTAGCCCCCTAACAAAGTGAGATGTAAACACTACCCTCTCACCCACCTCAGGAACAGGGATCACCTGACCCTTGGCAGGGACTCGATGCGCGATATCAGCGACGAGGTAGCCCGCGCTCTTAAGATCCGCCACGGGTTTTTCAGTAACCGTGGAGGCCTCCCACTTGCCCCTGGCGCCGGAACTAGCCATTGCTGGGAAAGGAGACGGTGGTTGAGGAACACAGGGCGGTGGGCGCAGGAGATGAGAATACCGGGGCTAGGAAGATTGGAGAGCTCGAGCTTGAGGAAGGCGTGGGGCTGATGAAAGGGATTGATGTCCTTTTATAAGCGTTGTGAATACAGAATGTCCCCCCACTTTAGCCATAAACCTCGCCAGTTCCCAAAGCGGTCGTGCGTAATGCGCGGCGTGGGTGCTCACGTCATAAGGATCCCACAATAAGCGGGCACGATCTATATTCTGATAAGACATGTCAATGAGGATATACCTCGAAACGCAAAACTAGGACCAAATAAAACGGTTTGATATGTTAGTGGGATGGTCGCGACGCTTCACCCAAAAGTTGTCAGTAGAGACACACTATTCGTTTTCTTTTAAAGGGCATTGCCTTCGAGGCTAAGGGTTGAACTAACCTTGCAGAGCCGAACACAATACACCTTTTTGCAGAAGATATATTCAAAAGAAGGAACCCGCCTTGCAACGACGAAGACAATACGGAAGCCGAACTCATCGTCATCGAAGATAGGTTCAGGGGCTACTAAGGGAGTCATCGATCTCGGGGGGGGGGGTCCTCATGTGGCCAGATAAACTCCTGGTCGGCCGGACTGGTGGGCCGTGAAGATTATAATTGAAGATCATCTCTCGTATCCGGATAGGACTCCTGTATTCGTGTAATGGCAAGTTTTAGGTTCGGATGTAGATTTTCCTTCCTCTGCAAAATGACTTGTACAAACCCTAGGCCCCTCCGGTGTGTATATAAACCGGAGGGTTTAGTCCGTAGAGGCTAGAACAGAGAACCTCGCATCCTCATAGGCTAGACTTTAGGGTTTAGCCATTACGATCTCGAGGTAGATCAACTCTTGTATTCATATTCATCCATATTAATATAGCAGGAAGTAGGGTATTACCTCGATCGAGAGGTCCTGAACCTGGGTAAACATCGTGTCCCCAGCCTCCTGTTACCATCGATCCTCAGACGCATAGTTCGGGACCCCCTACCTGAGATCCACCGGTTTTGACTCTGACAGCGGGACCGTCTACGCGCCCTCGACATTCTTGCTCAGACCTGGCCCAGCGCGAATCTTGCCTCACTGCGTCGGACGTTTGCTGCAGCCGCTCGTCATGCCCTCCTCCCCAGACGCGGGGCTCCATACCCTGTGTCGCTAGTCACCTCGCCTTGGGTCCTAGTTATGTTGCCGGTTAGGCTGCAGTCTCCGGCCAGTCGCATGTGTCCTCCTTGTTGGCATCTCTGAGTCTGATCTGCCAGGATTTGGTGCCCCAGTGAGGATACGATACATCTTCAGATGGTTCCCTAGGTCCACGGGATTGGAAAGGGCTCTTTTCAGCATGGTTTCTCCATTGGTGTGTGGATCGTTTGCTGACCACTCCGGCGTGTGGCGGGGGTCTCGCAACGGATTGGAGTGGCCACTAAAAGGTCTTCGCGGGAGTTTCTTTCTCCGTAATTGGTGGTTGTCCTGATGGCGAGGTGCAATCTATGAATGATGGCTTGACGCGGAGGATATAAGTCTCACATTGCATGTAGTTGTTGGGATCGAGAAAAGGATGTAGTGACAACGCATGGTGACTTTGATGGTGGTGCTACTTGAGCGGTTGGTCTCGATCTCCGAGGTGAAAAGCTAGGTCTAAACCGAGTTGGTTATACCTGGCAGTGGTGATCATTTTGCATGGTTATCTTTCTGGAGGCATTTGCTCGGATATGCTCAGACCATTCACCAGGATGAAAGCCTAGAATCTGATTTTTGGTGGCTGGATCCGGTGACGGCGACGATTGATCGCCGCTCCCTTCCTAATGGCATTACTGTTGAAGAATCTTATCGTTCTTATGGTGTCATGGGGTAGTTGGTGTGGATGATGTCATCTCTTTAGTTTGTCGACCGCGGATTTGTCGCTTTGTTTTTTTATTTTCCACGCATAGACATAGTTTTGGTCTTGTATGACTTTGTTATATGCCAACGTGTTTTTCTTGTGTGTATTTTAGCTATGCAGAGGCCGGGTGCATAAATATTATATTTGCATCCCCTTGATGCTTCATATTGGGTCAATATAATCCACCCTTTATTCCAAAAAAAAAAAAATACTTTAGATGATCGGCTAGAGATGCTCTTAGAAAGTCAAAAGTGGAGCTTACCTCTTAGAAAGTCAAAAGTGGAGCTTACTTCTCCCTGCACAAGGTCACATGAATCTCGTGCACTTCGCTCCAATTCCCTCGCTCGCGTTCCCGTTTCCCCTCAGCAAAACAATCTACTAGCTCGATAGTGTCAAAAATGCTATTATATTACAGGACGTAGCGAGTAGTTAAAAGCTGATTTAGGTTAAGGTCTTCCGAGTCCCGCAACTATCAAGTATACAGATATACAACATTTATATTGCTTCATTGCATATAGATTGAGACACATTCAGTATTATTTACGTACATTAGCTTATCTGTGATCGTATATGACAAGGACATGATGGCATCTTCCATTTATATATAAAATAGTGTGTAAGCACTCTCAAACTTGCTCAAGCTAACTCCAACGAATATTTATATCACGAATAGTTTATGTTAAGTATCTCGGTAGACAAGGATCGTAGTACTGCTTTGAGCAGGACATTCACGTAGAATACTGCCATAGACGCCGGAAGCAACTGCTAGCTAACTAGCTAGGTTCGACGTCAGGTTCCAAAAGAAAAGAATCTGCGGCAATGGAGGAGCATCACCAGTTGCTTGACGAGCCCACCGTCGGGCGCGGCATCTCAATG
Organism: Secale cereale; assembly: GCA_902687465.1. Taxonomy (NCBI): domain Eukaryota; kingdom Viridiplantae; phylum Streptophyta; class Magnoliopsida; order Poales; family Poaceae; genus Secale; species Secale cereale. The sequence goes on along the minus strand of LR738713.1, from coordinate 864,809,840 downwards.
TTGCAGCAGGCAGCCATGGGGTTCTCTGGCCAGCCGCCGTCCCCGCCATGGCTAGATCTCGACCTCGACCTTGACATCCACGAGCTGGACTCCGCGCCGGCGGCGCCGGCGAATAATAAAGTGACATCCTCGGTTGGCTCCGGCTCGCACAAGAAGCAACACCACAACGAGTACGAACGCGACCGCCGGAAGCTGCTCAACGAGATGTACTCCTCTCTCCGTTCTCTCCTGCCCGACGCCGATCACACCGTAGGTCGTACGTAATTCAGCATGAAATGCATCTATATATCCTGACTTCCTAATCGATCTATGGATTGCTGTGTGTTTTTCTTCTTGTGCTGCCTGGAAGCAGAAGAAGCTGAGCATTCCGACGACGGTGTGTCAAGTCCTCGAGTACATCCCCAAGCTGCAGAACGAGGTGGAGAATCTGGAGAAGAGAAAGGAGGCGCTGACCAGAGCCAAATGCAAAGCACCAATGCTGCCCATGAACGACAGGACCACCCCTATTGTTTCTGCTACTCCCCTCGATGCCAAAAATATCGTGATCCAGGTCAGCTTATTGAAGAACATGGCTGAAAATCTTCCCCTGTCCAAGTGCATACAAGTATTGGAGAAGGAAGGCCTTCAACTCATCAGTTCATCAACTTTCTCCACCTTTGATGTCAACAGAACATTCTATAGCCTCCATCTTCAGGTACAATATCCCAATAATTAATTTTTGTTGGAGACTATTATCGTGCGTGTTTTTTAATCACAATAATGACTAATTAGCAGCAAGTTAAACCTTGCCCGCATTTTTTCGGTGAAGCCTCACACCTGTGTATCTCATTAATAAAAATAACTCAACCTTCATGCATTGCACATTATCAAATTACATGTACATCTTATGCAACCATAAGAGCCACCTCATAACCCCTACACATTTAATTAAAACACGGCCCTCTAGTGGTATATATGCAAGATCCGATCCCTCGTATGAAACATGTGTGCAAGTGCATTGCCAAATGTCTCACTCACCACCACCAATGGAGGGCATGGGCTGGTGACGCAGCAAGGCCTCTAATGTTCCTGATTTTTGTTTCAGATCTTCCTTCATGTAAACTTCCTGCCATCTCTTCCAAACTCTTTGACATTAAATATTATAGCTTGTTCCATGGTTTTTACCAAGTATGCGTTATTCTTTAGGACAGTTCTTTGGTTCATATAGTTCTCTCTTCACGTTCGACCAAAGTTTCATATAGCAAATCATTGTGGCACATGATTTTTTTTAGAACGAAGACGTCAGATGCGTCCGGCTTTAAATTAATAAAGCCCACAACAGCGTACCACTACTTAGGATTACAGTACCAAGGCCATCCAGGCCATAGAAACGAAAGACGACCGAGGTTCATAGCCGAAGTGGCCGCGAGCAATATTACAAGGCCAGAGGCCCTACAAAGCGCACAGGCTCGCGAGAAAAACAAAATGGACCACTACATTAGGCCGTGGTCGCCGGATCCCTAGCCAAAACATAAACTTGCAGTAGACTTTCCTGGGCATGCTTCATTGTGAACTTAGCTAGAGACATGTGGCACATGTCTCTAGCTAAGTTCAAATAGGAGTAGGATTCAAGATGGCAATAGGGCCCCGAAACCCGCGTCCCCGTGGGCTTTTACCCTATTAGGGGACGGGGATGGGCATCTTTTCATCCCCGCGGGGCTATTGTTGGGCACATTATATAACCCGACACGTTTCGTGGGTTTGCACCCGTTTCAGTAGTCCCCGAACCCGAAACCCGGCAAAATACTTTTTTTTTTATGAAACACTGATCCGGCACGACCCAACCAAAGCTACCAAGCCTAAGCGGCCGATCCCCCCATCCCCCAGCGTCGAAGGCCAAACCAACCCCTCGCTGGGTGGCCAGTATCGCTCGCTCCTTCCCCCCTCCCAATAGCTGTTGAACCATCTACTATTGTTTTGTGTTAAAATTTTCCAAAGTTATGCTGCTGAAATATGCTCATTTTGTTGTCGAAATATTATTCCTTGTTGGTTCTATGTTACCTTATATATGTCGATTTCCCTGTGGGTTTAGAAAACCCGATGGGTTTAGGGGATGGGCGAAAAACTAGCCCCGTGCACGGTGTCGGGGACGGGGACGGGTTTACAGTTTTCTCGTGGGGATGGGTTTGGGAAGACAAAACCCGATGGGTTTCATCCCCGTTGCCATCTTGAAGTAGGATATATCATATCACTGTGGCACGTCTCTCTAAATTGCATATGCACTCTTCTCTCAGTATACCAATCCCATGCTAGTGATCGGCTACAACATCTTAGAAGACATATTGTATTCCATATGTTCTCTTGTTATTTTAGAATTGGTATGATTGTTATTTGCAGAATTTCGGTTCAATTCTGAAGACCAATATTTACCCATCGCGTGCAAAAAAAAAAATTGTTTCGATGGCATTTACCTTTACTTTTTTTTATCGAGTTGCATGGTTTACATAAGTAATGGCCTATATATTGTTGATATAGTAATGTTTAAATATCCTAAACTATTGTAAACGTATTATAATTTTTCCCAAGTTATAATTTCGTGAATACATGATTTTCAAGAAAGTGTGTGTTAAGGTGAAAATGTTTCCATTAGATTTGTCATGAAAAGAATACATTAGATTAAGGTTTATAATTTTCAGTAAATCATACTATAGAAAAAGTTTCCCAGATGGCAAGTGAATCAATATCAGAAACATCATATGTATAGTAATAAATGCTCATTCCAATGTTTGTGTGCATGTGGCATATTTTTATTATTCATAAAGCACTTACAGTAAAAATATCCAATTTTGTTTGAAACAGAAAAGTCATGGAACGCTGAACAAGGAGTGCCCAACATTGATTTGTGACAAATTGGAGAAAGTTGTCAAGGAAAAAGCAACACCACATCTGGAGTAGCTGATGGCTTAATTTTCTGCAGGGGGAATTGTATAAACGACAATATAAATAATAAATACGCAAGTTGTAACACAAATGCTAAGATGATCTCTGTGCATCTACCTTTTTCTTTAGCCCTACACTCACTCTGATGAGCCGAGCTTGGCCTATTCAAAGTTTTTCTAAGCAAACTGCCCATTCAGACTTGGTTAAAACATGAAACAAGCTTTTCGTAAAAAAAGGAAAACACAAACAAGCTCCCTTGGAAACAGATTGACCGCATTCTGAAAAAAAAAGACCTGCCGGGGTGCCGTACATGACACTTGAGGAGAAAGCGACGCCACCGCACACAAACTGCCCACAATCCCCACATCCCTCATCTCCTTTTGCTCTGATGCCCTCACCAACCTAGTGCCTCCTACACCGTAATATTGGCGTGTCCCCAGCCGACGGTAGAGGACTTTCCCCACTAGGATCCCACCTTCCATGTGTGCTCTACGATACCCTTTGCCCAGCATTGGGCCATTCACTATGGACACCGCAATTCTGATATTGGGGCGGTGCGCATCCTGCAGCTGCTACCTACCCGCTCTAGTCGAAGCACTATAGCTACCGACCATGCATTGTATCTTGATTTATCTTGCCTGGGAGGTGTCAAGATTTGACAAGCTCATGTGCTCCTCCTCACGTCTTTCATGGTGGACATATAGCAGAGGTCGACATCTACCTAGATGTGGCTAGCGTCTGCATCCGGCAGAGGGGCAAGAATGCCTCGGCTCTCTACATTGGCATCTCTTGGTCTTCATGGGGTTGTATCATGTGGGCATGTGGGTGGGCGTGACCTTCAGCTTCTTCAGCATACCGTAACTCGGCTCTGACCAGACTTGTGTGAGTAGTCGTTGCTCTGGTTGAAGTGCTGCAGTGGTGGGTGGCAGACTTCTCCCGGCATGAGTCGGAGGAGACTTTTCGAGGCGAAACTCTGTCGACAACGACGCATGTGAGAACCATTTTCCATTGTTGGAGGAATAAAGTTGGCCTAGTATCCCTCCCTTCCCTTTCTCTTAGTTCTCGAGACAAACCTCAGACCCTGCCTTTCCCGAGTCGGATGATATAAATGTGTCTATATTGTTTCCTCCTTGAGGGCATCATCATGGACAAATGTGCTTCGGACGAAAATGCCCATTGTTGCTCCATCGTCACATCCTATTTGATATTGGAAGGGCTATGTTATTGTCGACTCAGGTGGACCTCGCCTAGATATTCGAGGGTGGCCTCGGCGGTACCATGCCCTTTGACCTTTGTAGCGATACACCCTTGCCCTTCAGTCTCGGTTGCATGTTGTCTATCGTCTTCACCGGTGGCACATAGGTGTCACCGTATGATCTCAGCTATCTGACACCCTTTGATTGTGCCATTTGATACTCCTTAGTGCGTTTCTACTTTGGTGTCTCCTTTTTGGCAGGGTTGTGATCATGGTGACCCGATCGACAATTTCCTGGGCATCATGGGGTGTCACATTGGTGGTACACCGTTGCCGCTCCTTTCTTTCTCATTTATGCGATGATCTTCTCCTTTGTCGGTCACACAACGGTGTCACTGCATGATCTCAACTATCCGATGCCCTTCGATCGTACCAGCTCACCGGCGAGCTGCTACTTTGGTGCCTATGTTTTCTCCCCAGCCCTTCTGGTGGTTCTTTGCCCATGGAGCGACAAGGATCTCAGCGGAGATCCCTGTTTGGCTTTCGGCTTGAGGCTCTTCATGTGGCACCTCCACATTTGTATAAGGCTAGCCGTCGAGGTGTCAGTTGCAAGCCTTCCCCTCCATTTTTTGTTCTTTCTTCTATTTTTTGGCTCTCATCTTGGGTTCTTGTCTCTATCATAGCTTAACATACAGCGCGGACGAAAAGACCGCTATCGCAGCGTGAAATTTGCCCCACGATTTGTTTCCTTCCCAGAATCGCGGGACATTGCACCGCAACCGTTGGAGATTGTGTCGTTTCTTCATTAACTATCGCGGCGAATTTTCCTTCCGCAACTTCCGTTCGCCTGCAATTTAAATCTATGGTCTCTATACAAACAACCTTACATTTCTACTAACTGCCGAAATCACCCTTCGAATTGGAATATAACAAGCGTTGGCATTATGCAACCCCACCACACCCCTACCACCCCCACTGGGTGCCATTTAGAAAAAAAAGCTCTCTGCAACAAAACACAAACAGGCATGGGCAAGCGGTAGGCTCAACGGTAGCCCAAGACATGGAACAGTTGAACTATGATAGACTATGAGGCTCAAAGTAAGAGAGAGAAAAAGTATATTCACATGTCTTCCGAAACTAGAGAGAAAAATAGCAAGGAACTAATGACAGGGCTGGCGCTAACCACCACATCTCCTGTGCCACCTCTCGCTGGCATGTGAGCCCTTTGAAATATATTCTATGGGGATCCCCCCACCCCCACCCCCGGTGTCAGTTTCAAAAAAAAACTACTCCTATGCCAGCTCACCTCGCCGCCTCCCTTCGTTGGCCTTGACGGTGTCAGAGCGCGGGGAGGCCCAGATCTACCAGTCAGATTGACATGAAGTTCCCCCTATTTTGGAATTTTCATGTAGTCCTTCGTTGTCCATCGCTTTAGATCTTCGGGCGGTGCTTACATCAGCGTGTAAATAAACTCATCTCCAGCAGTGCATCATTGATGGTGGCGGGAGCATATGCCCGACGAATAATTCTTGCTTGAGCCTTCCAATATCGATAATGTTGTCTATGGCAATATCGATGGTTTATAGATGTAAATCTACGC
>LR738713.1:864579325-864802532 GCA_902687465.1 Secale cereale | reverse complement strand
GGCTGCATGCATCACTCAGCTCAGATGCAGAGGCCGGGGTTGATCCTCTTTTTCTAAAAAAACAAAATAATCTTTACCTCTCACAAAGTTTTTTGAAGGTCGTGTTACAGTCGGTTACTAATCTATAGTCTGCTTCTCTTCTCTCTCCTCCAACTCAATAAAAATATTATAATTAGATTCGTATAGCCCGTTTACATCACCTTCTTGTACTTGCTCTTATTAGAAGTATATAATTCCTTCAAAATCTACATATTAGAAGGATGATTTTCGCAGACTAAAGGCGCTAGAGTCATGCTATGAGGAAAGACAGTAGTACTATATACTTGCTCCAATCCGGAAAAAATGTGTCGCAGCTTTGAACATGAATGATGCGACACTTTTCTTGGATCGAAGGGAGTATATACTATTGATAGTCTCCATCCATGTACTCGGACGTGTCGTTACTACGGTGGTCAAGATCGGTTCTGATCGACATTAGCAATTAGTATATATACTTCATCTCTGGCATTTGTACGTGTCAATGAGACAATTGCATGAACAACTATATATAATGGCGAGGAAGAGAGTGGCGAATCTTCAAAACAGCTGCGCCATTATTTTTGTGTTAACTGAGCACGTCGTAACTGCTTATCAATGTAGCACGGTTCTGACACTTGCATAAAATAACGGGTGTACTAGCTGATTGTACAGTCGTACTAGCGCTTGTGATTGCTTGTACTACTATGTAGTTAGCGTCCTAGTATGAGTTTGCGAGTGCAGTTTCTATTATTTTTTTTTGGACCCAGGCATTTTAAGAAATACCAAATGTAATGTTCGGTTTCTCTATTTATTGTTACTGGTGTCTAAATAAATAAGCTTAGTTCAGGTTCTATAGTGAGATATACCACAAGATATGTAATATGAATCGTCATCTCAGAACGAACCCTTGGCCTTGAAATTGTGCCCTTCCTTGATACTCCCTCTCTTTCGGTTTATAGGGCTTATCTAAAAATTTATTTTTTTCTGTTTTAGAAGTTTCAATTTTATTGCTCCTGATCAAATGTCTAGATTTCAAGGTGCATTAAATCACTGCATGCAAGGATTAAAAGAACACCCACCAATGCATTTAAAAGTTTTTGGTCATTTCTAGGTCACACATGTACGCATTGCAATTAATACATTGACAAACACAGTTTTTGAGGAAAACAAACACATTAATTGAGCACTTTTGCATAATAAAAAAATTATTCCACCACTCACCATCTACCTTGGTTAGTGAGATTTTTGAATTGAGCCCTATAAACAGGAAGAGATGGAGTATACATAACTTTGTATAGGTCAAAGCAAGTTGCCGCGTCATCTTCAAGAAGCTTGTGTCTCAATGGATTGATTGAAAGAAAGATATTATTTTTTTATGAAAAACAGCATTAGTATGGGAACATAAGAAGATAAGAGGAAGAAAAAATTCACAGTTTATTGTCATCATTTTTATTCATTCTATATAAGTTCTACAAGTTTGTTAATATGTATATTTTATTAGCAAACAAATTGAAAGTATATATCACATGCAATATCATTGGGCATAATAGATTACTGTAATTACATTTATGTAAGGAACTACGATTTAATATGAAAAATTGGAAACGAAGAAGAGAAGAGAAACAAGGAATCGAGGGTTTACTATATTCATTGTTTGCACTTACTCTATGTGAATACTAGAGGAATCCACGGTTTATTATCTTCTTCTATTGTATTATCGCCTGATTCTTAAGGAGTGGGATGCGAGAAGTAACTGGGTTCAGGTGGGCGCTTGCTTGAATCTTAGATTTAATTTTTCCGCTAGATTTTGAAGACTAGCGGTCATAACTGTCGGTGTGGCTTGGCTTTGTCGCTTTTGCATGGGCATATTGTAGCTTGTTAGGGACAAATACCTCACTCAGGGTATATTTTTTAAGCATCATGTTGATGACTTGGATAAACTGATTGCCTTTTTATAGCTATGGAGTCCATTGAGAAGGTGGAAGGAATCACCGAACCTTGATAGTCTCACTGCTAATCTTCGTGAGTGGGCGGTACCTCTTCCGGGGAGGTGGGCTCCCATGGAATGCAGGATACCTAGGGGAGTCATTCGTCTGGTTTTGAGTGCCGGGGTGGTGCTTCCATTGCTTTTTATTGTATCTTGTGTGTAGACCGCTTGCTTCTAAGAGTTGTGTTGTTTGGTCTAACGAACCACATGTTAAACATTGGATGTAAAATAACCTCAACGAAAACCCACTTCCCAAAAAAAGCACAAAGATTAAAAACATATATAAGTAACTTATAAACAGGCTGATTAAAGAAGAGGAAATCATGATTCAAATGATAAATGACTGGGGTGTAGCTCTATAACTTTTAGATGGTTTTGGCTGAAACCGATGTACATATAGATATGTTTTCCATATCGGAAAGCTAAGTTACAATATACGCAAACAGACAAAATTATGGGTAAAAAATAGCAAAGGTGAAGCATTTTTAACTACATGTTTTTGTACCAAGAAATAAAATACGTGTTAATGAAAAAATTAGATGCATAGTTCACATCCATATGTACATGTACAAAACATATCAGATTTTTGATATTTCACTTATATTTTTAATATATTTTTCATACCAGGTTTCCATGGAGCTCCGGATCGAAAATAGCTTTTCGTAGTTCTTTGAGGCTAGTGCTCCCATGGCGATAAAATTTGTGAATAGTCACAAGATTTGTGTCTGCAATACATAAAAATGTTTAAGTCAAAATTCAAAATACACACAGAGAAATGAATCCGTATGTGAGTGTAGTGACATTTTTATTTTGTCTTTCATGACACTCTAGATTTGCCTTTTTTTCTGTGTATTTAAAATTTGAATTTAATGTTTCTAGAGATTGTAGACACATATCTAGGTAACATACACAACTTTTATATGAGGTTCTGGAAATTTCAGTTTTGAGCCATCAAGTGCTCACATTGCTTATGTACTGCCATGCCCCCATCCAACAAAATTTAATTGTAGAAATTTCTAAAAATTCTGAATATTTTTGTGAATGTTCACAGGATGTGTGTTTACAATATCCCTAAAAAGTTCAAATCCAAATTTGAAAGAAAAATAGAGAAACAATAAAGTTAAACACCGTATATAAATAGTGTCATTTTTTGCTTTTGTCTTGTTATTACACATACTTAATGCAAGTTTTTTCTTTTTGTTGCTTCTCTATGGGTATGCCGAATTTGGATTTAAATAAATAGACTGTAGAGACATATATTACTGTGAATATTCATAAAAAAATTTTGGGGGGAACGGGAGTTGATTCAGTAGCTTAGGAACAAAGTTAAGTTCACAAAATGACAAAGGAAATGCATCAAATTTATTGCCAGGACACCGATCAAGAAACAAATAGTCACACTTCATACAAATGCACAACACAATTCCTTCTTGGGAAAAGTAATTAAGTACGTACAACACAAATAGCTTTGGCAAAAGGAAAGGTCACAACGCAAATCACATTGACTGATTTATTCACGACTGAAACTCATCCACTCAGCAACATCGGGCTCGTAATACTTTGGACGAGAGAGAAGACGTCAAGCTTGCACGGCCTTGGCCATTCCATATGCTGCGGCCGAAGCAAGGGCACCAATGAGAGTGGTCTGGAGAGCGCTGAGGAGAGGACGGCTCCCGGTGAAGCGGCCCTTGACGTAGCCAAAGAAGAGCAGCGCAGCAAGCGTGACACCGACCGATGTCAGCATAGCGTCTTTGGCAGCGGACATGAACATGTAAGGCAGGAGAGGGACCAGTCCGCCGATGACATAGGATAGCGCTATTGTGAAAGCGCTCTCCAAGGCTCTTCTGGGGTCCGGCTTCTCCAGTCCCAGCTCAAACCTGAACCAATACATGCCTTTGTCTTAAAAAAAATTGAAGTTGAAACCCCCACCTCTATGTCATTGCGATACACAGAACAATTCTACCACAATACATGTCATGAATGATGTGATCTATGAGGGTACGACTCATGCATGACCGTATACTTAGTTACATACCTCATCATGAAGTCGAGCCAAGCTTCTGGCTTCCTCTGGAGGCCCCTCACCACAGGACCGTATTCATGAGGTTCTAGCCCATATTGTGACATGATCTCTCCTATCTCGGCAGCCTCTGTGGACAAGCAAGAGGGAAATCCAAGTACCGTGCATGTTAATTTGTAAGTACTTTTCCCTCACAAAAGAAATTGTAAGTACTCCCTTCGTCTCAGTTTATATGGTGTGCACGTAGTTCTAGATCATCCATTTGACTAACTAAATATGAGTCATATGTCACCACAAGTATATCATTGAATCCTTAAGCGGATGTAGTTTCTAAACATATATTTTTCATCACAAATAATACATATATAGCTAGTTAAATTCTCAACCTAGAACAACGTGCATGCCCTATGAACTGAGACGGAGGGAATACTTCATAGTGTGGAAACATGTTGGATGTGTTAATTACCGATGTCTGGGACGGTCATAATCTCTGCCTGCTCCCTCTTCATCTCTCGGTCGTAATGATCTGCCTCGCTCCTAGCTGCCAGGTAACTTTTTTATAGCAAAAGGAAAGTATAATCAGAAATCTCTCTTTCTCAGGCAGTAACCATAGTGAGGGGTACTTGTCCTCCCAATCAGGACAAATCCAATTTTTTTTCAGTTTCTTCAAAAGTAGGGTTCTCAAAATTATCCCCCAAGTAGATCTTTTGCCATTCAAAGGTAAGCAATCTAAGACCAGCATGTTGTGAATTATTAACAGATGTTAATTCCAAATTCTAAGCGCATAAGATGAATGCAATATGTGGTCAGGTCAAACTTCTAGGGCAAAGATGAAACAAACCTAGGGCCATCTCGGTCACATATGTGGTCAGGTCAACTTCTAGGGCGACGATGAAACAAACTTAGAAGCAAATAATAAAAAAGCTTCGACCGAAAAATTGCAGTCATATACCACTTGACAGCCATTGAATTTTGCAGATCTAATCACAGGAAACAGCTGCACGTGCGGTGCATACGTACCCTCCGAGGCCCATGGAGATGGCACCGGCTGCGACCTCGGCGAGGCCAGCGGTGAGGACGAGCGAAGATGGCGCGCTGGCGCCGGAGAGCCCGGCTGCCAGGGCGAAGGGAACGGTGAGCCCGTCAGACACGCCCATGATCACGTCACGCACCACTTCCCCGGCGGTGAAGTGATGCTCCGTGTGCCTGCTGCCATTGTCCAGCATGGGCTGCTCAGCGGCGCCGTCCATGGCCACGCGCGTGAGAGGTGAGAGGTGAGACAGGTGGGATGGATCGAGGTGGAGGGGCTGGCGGCCGGTCTGCACGCACGTTCTTCCTTGAGAGCTATAGCTTCGGGTGGACTCTCGTCTGCTCCGCTATACATACACATACCTCAATCCTTGTTATATAGAGTGGTGATCCTGGTTCCAGTGGCATAATCGTGGCCTGGTGGAGATTGAGATGGTTCTCCTCTATCTCTTTTTTCTTTATTATTAAAAGAGAGGGTTTCCCCTCCGATTTTATATTAGGAAATGTATATTTTTAGTCTCCCAACTCCCTCAAAAGTATATAAATATTATCCGTCAACTTCAAAACTAGTAAAGCTTAGTTCCTCAACTTTTTCCAAACTGAATAACTTTAGTCTCTCGTACCGCTTCAGATAACTTCGTTGATCCTGAAATAAGCTTTCACCCAACTATATAGATATAACAACCATCCGAACAACTATGAGTCCAATACTGGGGCAAACAGCACAAGCATGCTCAAAAGAAACAAAAAAGAAAGAAGAAAGAAACTAGTGTCAACAGCGTCGGAACAGCGAAAACGATGATGACCCGCCACCGCTACGCCCACCGGAGATGTTCCACCTCGCTCCTAGCACCTCGAACCTCTGCATACCAAGCAACAACTTCAGGAAGGAACACCGACGACGACGACGACGCTGCTGCCTGGACTGATCCTAGGGTTTCCCCCAGTACGCGGAGAGGCGTGGGGATGGGGAATACCCGACACCCTTCATGAAGGAACAGCGGCGCCCACCGACGGCACCACGCGGGAAGGGGTTGGCGGCGCACACCGGCGGCATTGGGAGCGGTTTGGTGGAGCGCTGGAGGAAAGGGCGGGGCGCCCCGGTCGCCCCGCTCTCGGAGGCGACACGGGGTGGGGGAGGGGGCGAGAGGGGGCCGCTATTGTTCTGTCATAACTTCGTTGATGACATTACACTGTTTCCATTACTAATTTCTATTTTCGAAAATCACTTTCATCATATCAAGGTTTAAAAGACCCAAACCCCCATGTTCCTTAATGACACAATTTTTCTCCCAAGCAACGAAGTGATATTTTCTCTTCATTTCCTCTTCTTGCCAAGACATCACGGCTCTAAAGTAATCTGATTTTTTTTTTCTGACACCAATAGGCAACTCATAGAAAGACATCATGTATAATAGTATACTACTCAAGCTAGAATTTACAAGCACAAGCCTAGTGCTGAGGTAGCAATTTACCTTGCCAACGACCAAGTTTATTCTCCATTTTAATTTCAGCTCTCCCACGGTCTTTGTTTTTAATTCTCGCTTGATCAATAGGTATGCCTAGGTAAATGTGAGGCAAACTCCTCTCTTGCATGTCAAAACACTACAACATTGATCTACTTTATCCATAGCAATCCCCCAACCAATTTTGACCTTTTTTGCACCTACCAAACAATCATCCAGAAAAAAATTATGTCATCTACTTATTGTAGATAGTATCTTAATTCCATCGTCAATGATATTACTAGCTAATCCTCTAATTAGCCCCACCCTTTTTTTCCTTATCTAGAATTATTGCGAAAGCATCAACAGCTACATCAGAAGGTAGGGGGGTAGGATCACCCTGTCATGCCCTTAAAAGTAGGGAAATATGGATCTAGGTAATCATTGACCCTAACCTTCAGTTTACCTCCTCTCATGATGAACATAATCCAATCACTACCATTTATCGAGGAACCCTTTCATTTGTAATAGTTGATATAGAAAAGGTCACTTTATTTCATCATAGGCATTTCCAAAATCTACTTTAAAAAGAAAAACATGTTTTTACTACCGATGGAAAGAGTTAACTACTGCAGTACCAAACTCCATAATATTTCTTGTCTCAAGAAAAGCGAGTTGAGTAGGTGAAATAACTCTCCGGGCCACAAAAGATATTATATTCATTATAGTTTTACTAATAAATTTCTAAGAATCTTTAATTTTAGGGACCAGGGAAATCATCCCATCATTTCCTTATACAAGGCCACAAACTCAAATTACGGGTATCAATGTCAAATTTAATGACTGCTTTGCAAGTCAATTTTTATTTTCGTTAACCGGAATCATTAATACGCCCGCATGCATGCAAGAAAAGAATGAGAAGCAAGTAGAACATTGTCATTATGACTACATGCATGCAAGTATTAAACAAGTTGGTAGTACGAGGAAACATCATTAATGTTTGTCTCGATTACTGTTAGTGCCCTTATATAAATGCAAAATATATTTTTGATAGTGACCGTATAAGGGGATGGAGGGAGTATATCAATTGTTCTCATGGAAAATCATCCATAATATCCTTCAGGTCAAATTTTGACATATCCCATTTTTTTAAATCTAATGGAAAGCCATCAGGGTCAGTGCATTAATTCCTTTTCATGACAATCTCGATGATCAAGAAGGATTAACACTCCTGTAGAAATGTGAAAAAATCACTTAGGAAAGGTATGGGATCCAACACTTGACATCAAAGCAACTCGAATACCACAACTCAAATAAAGGATCGAGCTTGTAAAATAAGTAGGACACAAATTCATGCCAGCGATTTCGCTCGACATATTCGTGGTAAGGCCCCGCGGGCTCGATCGTACATTGACTACGAAACGTCCCCGAATCATAGCAAAGCTACAGGGATTCTTTAAGACGCAACGAGACCCACTGTAAAACCGACCGTGACAAGTGAACCACTAGATGTAGAACCCCAACCTCACATCATGCATTTGTTGGAAAGACACCCTAGGAAACCACTTGAATTCCCATCTAGGTGTTGGGACTGAACCCAGGATCACCCATGCACGCGAGGTGGAAGAACACAACAATACAGAACTCTGAAACACAGCTGAGACAGAGGAGTTTTTGCGACGCACTGCTTTGCGTCTTTTCTGTTTTTTCCCTTTTATTCAGATAGCAACAGTATGTCCGCGAATCTTGCCCACGATCCATTTCTTCCGCGCCATCCCACGGATGCAATCGTGGCCAAGTCCTCGCACACTTATAGGAAGTAGTTTAACTGAAACAAAACTATCCTACGACCTTGACTGAACCGCAACATGAACAATAACACGTTTCTCGTTTTATTTATGCATGCTTAAAACCGAAGAAAAGACACTAACTTGCCAGGTTCAGGTTCATCAAGGGTAACATAACACTTCACCTCCTTAGCCTTGATGTTCTGAACTCACCACCAGCATCCCAATTTTCTCTTTTAGAACTTGAAACTAAAACCTTGGGAGAGGTTTTGTCAGAATGTCTGCATGTTGATCCCCTGTTCTCACATGCTCCGCCTCTATTTTGCCTTTCTCAACACAATCTCTGACATAGTGGTAGCGCACATCAATATGTTTACTTCTCTCATGGAACACGGGGCTTTTACAAAGAGCAATGGCAGACTAATTATCAACCATGATCTTGGCCTTAACTTCATCACAGCCCAACAGTTCTTCCACAAGCCTTGCCAACCATACTCCCTAACATGTAGTCGATGCAGCAGCCACATACTCTGCCTCACAGGATGATTGGGCCACTATTTTCTGCTTCTGTGATATCCAAGATATAGGGCACTGTCCATAATAAAACAACACCCTAGTTGTACTTTTTCTGTCATCCACATCCCCTGCATGGTCACTATCAATGTACCCCAGTAACTGTGGATAGTTTACTACTTTCTTGTAACAGCATCCAAGATGTATACTGCCTTTCACATACCTTAAAATGTGCTTGACTGCTGTCATATGTTCCTTCGTAGGTCTCTCCATAAACCTACTGACATAGCCCACAACAAAACTGAGATCAGGCCTTGTATGCAGCAAGTATCTCAGACTGCCTACCACACTCCTGTACTCTGTTGAATCTACCTCATCAGCTTGACTAGACTTACTGAGTTTCAGCCTATTCTCCATGGGTATGTATGTAGGATTGCAATTTGTCATGCCCATTTTCTCAAGTATCCTTGCTGCATAACCAGACTTACAAAGTGTGATACCTTCCCCTGTTTGTTTCACTTTTATTCCCAAATAATAACACAACAAGCCCAAGACCTGTCATACTGAATTTCAAATTCATTGGTCCTTTGAACTCCTGGATAGCTAGCTCACTCCCTCCTGTGATCACTAGATCATCCACATACACACCCACAATTAGTGCAGATCCTCTTGCTTTCTTTCTGTACAGACCAGATTCTGATGGACACCTACCAAAACCCAGCTCAGTGAGTGTTGCATCTAGCTTGTAGTTCCAAGCTCTTGGGGCCTGCTTAAGCCCATATAAGGCCTTGTGCAGTCGATACACATTGATTTCCTTCCCTTCTATCTCATAGCCAGGGGCTGAGTCACATAGACTTCCTCTGCTAGATCATCATTCAGAAAAGCTGACTTGACATCCATCTGATGTATCTTCCACCCAAACTGCACAGCAAGAGAAATCAGCAGCCTGACAGATTCTAGACGAGCTACAGGAGCAAAAACCTCTTCGAAATCAATGCCGGGTCGCTGAGCATATCCTTTTGCCACAATCCTGGCTTTGTGCTTAACAACCTTGCCTTCAGGATTCTTCTTCAACTTATAGACCCACTTAAATCCAACCGGCCTGTGTCCCCTTGGCAGATCACATAACTCCCAAGTTTGATTTTCCCTTATGGCTGTAAGCTCCTCCTTCATCGCATTTTTCCAGCAAGCTTCTTTCAGTGCCTCAACATGACTTGACGGCTCTTCCAGCCCAAAGAGACATAGTCCAGCATCAGCTAGCCTAATCTCTACATTTTCCTCATAGAGCTCATCAAGTAGACGCTTACCTTGAGGTACAGAGGAGGGCTCAGTGCATGGAGTGGCAACTGACACAGGGGTATGTGTAGGTGTCACGGGTGAGCCCATAAGATCAATCGAGCTCGCCACCCCATCATTCGCCTTCCTGGTTCTGCTAGCCTGCCGAGGAGCTGCTATGGCAGCGGATTCGGCTGCCCAATTCTTTGCCATGGCAGTGTTCTTCACCGGTGCAACTGAGGATGGCTCGGGTGATTTTGTTGCTTGCTTTTCTTCCATGGGAACGTTCTCGTCTGCACCTCCTGGTCCTTCAGGCTCTTCTCCATCTGGGTACACGACGATGAACGGTGACTTGTCCCCATCCTCCAGTGAGCTTGAGGTGTCCCGGTTCCATGGCATGTCCTCCTCAAACACTACATCTCGTGCAATCACCAGTTTCTTACTCTCTGGATCATACATTCTGTAGGCCTTGGAGCCGTTTCATATCCGATAAAAACCATATGTTTGATCCTATCTAACAGCTTAGACTACCCTGACCCAACCTGCTTTACATGAGTTGTGCACCCAGAAGTGCGAAGATGTAGCACTGATGGTTTCTTTCCATGCCATGCCTCATAAGGTGTCATGCCCTTCACGCTCTTCGTCGGGGCTCGGTTCACTAGGTAAACCGCAGTGGTCACTGCTTCACCCCAGAATCTTGCCGGCATTCACATGCTTTTGAGAAAACTCCTTGCCATGCCCACAACTGTTTGGTTTCTCCTCTCGACCACCCCGTTGTGCTGAGGTGTGTATGGTGTTGTCCGAAAATGTTTGATGCAAGGCGCTCGCAGTACTGTAGGAACTCTGCTGAATTGAATTCTCCACCTCTGTCAGTGCAAAGGGCTTTCAGCTTCAGGTTTCTCTCAAGCTTTGTTGCTGCTTGCACTTTCTTTACGGCTGCAAAGGCTTCATCCTTGCATTTCAGTAGCACGATCCACATAAAAAGTGAGTGATCATCGACCAACAGTAAGAAGTATCGCATTCCGCCCGGTGTCGGTGGTGTGATAGGCCCACAAAGATCGCCCTGCCACAGGTCCAGCGGCTGGATTGCTCTGTATGTTGCCACTCCTGGGAATGGGAGACACCGTTGTTTGGCTATCATGCAGCCATCGCACACCTGGTGTACTTGCTCAATTTTGGGCATTCCCTCGACCATTTCCTCTGCTGCCAGTGACTGCAACGCTCTGAAGTTTAAGTGCCCAAAATGCATGTGCCACAGCCAAGCATCCTCCTTTGCATGAGCCAGCAGGCACACTGGTTTTGTCGGCTGTATGTGTAGGATGTACATCATGTTCCCACTCCTAGGCACACGAGCCAACACTTTCTTCTGCCTATCCCACACCGTGAGGATTCCATTCTCTCCGGTGTACTTGCATCCATTCTCATCGAGCTGTCCAAGACTAATGATATTGTTCTTTAGCTGCGATATGAAGTAGACGTCAGACAAGACTCTGTGCTCTCCGGTGAGACACTCCATCAGCACTGAACCGAGGCCACAGATATGCAGAGCTGAGCCATCTCCAAAACGCACTTCCCCTTTGACAGTCCTGTCCAACTCAGCAAACTTCTCTGCATTTCCTGTCATGTGGTTGCTTACTCCTGTATCCAGGTACCAAGCACCGTCATGGTCGCCTGACAACTTTGGGACGACCTTCTCTTCGTTGAGCAGCACCTGTTCTGTCGGTGTCGTTTCCGAGATTGTCATCTCACATGTTTCCATCATCAGCAGACCTGGGTCCTCTTCCTCTTCTGCCTGAGCAAAGTTTGCATTTTCCTTCTTTGCCTCTGGGCAGTCAGATTTGAAATGGCCCATTTCATTGCAATTGAAACACCTTACCTTGGTTATGACAAATTTCATGTGTTTCTTTTGCTTGCCGCGGTCGTTGCTGTCACAGTGCCCAGCCTGCCCACCGTCAGCGCGGTCACCACGCCCATGGCCGCGGCCGCGGCCGCCGCCACTGCTGCTTGCACCTGATGCGCCTTTCTTACCCTTCATCAACTGTTCCAGGGCCTGAGTCATGAGCATGAGCTGATCTTCCTTCCCACCGGACTGAGGACGCCGACCTTTCTGATTTTCCTCGAAGGCAGCCAGACGTCCGACGGCCTCAGCCATAGACATCGTCGAGAGATCGCCCCATTGCTCGATGGTGAAGACGATGTCGCCGAACCGCGAGGGGACGGCATTGAACAGTGTTTCAACCACCGTCTCGTCGGTGATCTTCTCGCCGAGGGACCGGATCTCCCCGACAAGGGTCATCATCTTCTGAGCGAATGCCGACACGGACTCGGCTTCGCCCATTTCCATCCGATCTAGCTGCCTCTTGAGCTGCTTGATCCGCGCCTTCTTGACGTGATCCTCACCGACGCACATGCGCGGATCCCTTCCCAGGCTTCATGGGTCATCTGACAGTCCGCCACCGCCATCATCACCGGATCGGGTACGGACTGTGACAGAGCAGCGAACGCCTCATCGTCCTTGACCTGATCGAATTCGGCCAAGCCCTCCAACGCCGGCCACACGCCGAACGGACGGAGGAGAACCTTCATCTTCATCGCCCACATACCATAATTAGAATCCATGAGCATGGGGTACTAGATCGGGACACCACCAAACCTCGCCGGCGTCCGCTGCACGATCGCCGGTTCTCTTCGGGGGCGGCGTGTACTTTTCACCGCCTCCGCTGGTGTCATCCTTCTTCGGTGAAGTACTCATCGCCAATCACCGCCGCCACAACTCCTCCTATCTCCGCCGCCGTGCTCCGCCTCCGTGAACCCTAGCTCTGGTGCCAAATGTTGGGACTGAACCCAGGATCGCACGCGAGGTGGAAGAACACAACAATACAGAACTCTGAAACACAGCTGAGACAGAGGAGTTTTTGTGACGCACTGCTTTGCGTCTTTTTTGTTTTTCCCTTTTATTCAGATAGCAACAGTATGTCCGAGAATCTTGCCCACGATCCATTTCTTCCGCGCCATCCCACGGATGCAATCCTGGCGAAGTCCTCGCACACTTACAGGAAGTAGTTTAACTGAAACAAAACTATCCTACGACCTTGACTGAACCGCAACGTGAACAACAACACGTTTCTGGTTTTATTTATGCATGCTAAAAACTGAAGAAAAGAAACTAACTTGCCAGGTTCAGGTTCATCAAGGGTAACATAACACTTGGTACTCCCAAAAAAATTCTTATGCAATCCGGCCCAACGAGTACAACGAGCAAAATCCTCACACAACTCCTAAAAAGATACTACACTCCAAATGTACCTCCTCCATCAACACATAAACAAGAACCCCGAAAACTTGTGTCCCCCGGACCTTCGAAAAACAACAGCTATACTAGCCGTGGCAGTACATCTAATCTCCCTCCCTAGTATTGGGTGGCGTCAGACTCCTCTCACCACAAACAATATAGAAGCGTTTCGATGCCGGCATTCTCTGGTATTCTGGAACTGAGACAATAGCGAATGTGACTAGAACACCTTGGAGCCCAACTCCCCGGGACTTCCCCCAATTGTCAGGAGGCACCAAGAACAGAACTCCGTCACATCGATATCACAACGATTCAACAAATACCCGTGTGTTCTTAAAAAAATTGTGTGAGAAGAGTAGTAGAATCAAAATACATATGCCACAATTCCACACCAGAGCGACGAAGGCGATAAGCAGTAAAAATAATTCCTACTCTCCAATGTATAACTAGATCTATTTTTTTCTAGACTCGACAACGACAAGTTCGATCAATCAAGAGGGCTCTTGTTGGCCAGAATTTCTGAAAGTGGCATGTGGCTTCTGTTGGAGGAGTTCGCAAAAATCCATCCTTCTCCTCGCCCGGGGAAGCAACTCCGCGGAGGAGAACAAGGAGGGGGAGCGCCGGCTAGGCTAGGGGAATCTCCGTCGAAGCCCGCAGAAGCTGCTCGTGGGGAGCGGAGCAAGGGACTCCGATGGGGGAGACGAGCGGACGAGACAAGCGGGCAGGAGTTTTTTCACCAAATTACCACGGGTGACATGCTTTTTCGGACGGAGGGAGTATTTTATTAAGGAAAAGAACACTTTCAGAAACTCTAGAAAAAACTTTGATTTTTTCTTAAAAAAGTGAAGAAATTAAAAAAGAAATAGGAAAAAAGGAAATGAACAAATGAAAAATAAAAACAAGTAAAGAAAACTACAGAAAAAAAACCCTTTCAGTAACCTTCTAGAAAGTTCCGAAAAACGGATAGATTGGTCACCTGTGGTTCGACCCTATTAGTTGTTGGCTTCCCTCTCTCCCCTGGGCCAAACGATAATTCAAGCAGAGCCTAACTATAGCAACGGAAATGTTATGGACATTGTTCTGCATTACATTCCTAGCTGGCCTATGTTGCACCCTCACCTTGTGCATCCTCCTCTTGTGCGCCGCGAGCTTCCTCTCCAGCAACAACCCCTTGTTGCTCGGCTCTACGATTAGCCCCATCTGGTCGTTGCCAGAGACGAGGAGGTTCTGCAGCTTCTCTGCTTCTCGCACAGCAGGATTCGCTCCTGTTGCACATGCTAGAGTTTGTCGGTACGGTCGCACTACCCTTGGCTGCTGACCAGTTTTGTGTGTGTTTGTTTTTCTGCGTTTTTTGGAATGGCTTTTGGTTGGGGTTTAATTGTATTTTCACAATTTTTTAATTTTTGATATTTGTGAACATTTTCTGGTTTCAGATTTCACGAAATTTAATTTTCAATGCGTGAATTTTCATAAACTTTATGAACTTGTTTTCAATTTTATGGACTTTTTCAAATTCGTGGAAATTTTTGAATTGTATGAACTTTCTAACAGTTCTAAAACGTTATACTTTTTTCTTGAATTTATATTGCATTTCTATCGACATTTTGAGAATACATGATTTTTTTATTTTTAATGATTTTTTCTGATCTATTTAAAAGCATGAACGGTCAACGGTTGACCAGCCACTATCCCACAAACAGAACGGCGCCAGGTCGACCAACCGACGGACGACCCACGGTGACCCGAGCGACCTTCTCCCTTTGTTGGGCCAGGCCCGGTCAACTCGTGTATAAGCACCAGGTTGAGAGAAATCACTAATTAAGGGGTGCCCCTTGGAAATGTCACTCCCACCTCTCAGGTTGTACTGGACGCAACCTGGGAGTTGTTCCTTTTTTGAAATTAGGATTTTAAATACTCTTGCTTTAAAATATATTTTTGGTTGATGACTTTAAATTAGTTCAAATACTCTTGCCTTAAAATATTTTTGGTTTCGCATTTGTCTTTATTTGTTTGTTCATACTTTAAAACCACAGTTTAAATTATTATTATAAATACTCTTGCCTTAAAATATTTCTTCCATGAACTGGCATACATGAAATGTCCCCAAATTATTGCCATGAGCTAGCATGACCACCACATGCATCCATGCTACGTGGTTTTGGTTTTCGTCAAGTATTGAATTTTCTGAAATTATTTCTGTTAAAAAAGCAGATAAACGGACACCCGTGTCACAATGTGCAAACGATATAGAAAGTCGTTCAAACCAGTCATAAATGCCTACCATGGGCATGCACACTTGCTGGTAAAGTTGGATCATTCCTAAGAAATACAAAAAAAATCATGTTCAAAAGACGGCGTCCACTTAGACCAGAAGGGTGCATCTATGAGTACGTCATTTTCATCCGCGAAAAGGGCCCAAGTTTTTTTCCATAACCTATCATGACCAACTCAAGCATCCACGGCAACTGATTTGGTTTTCATCAAGTTTTGCATTTTCTGTAATTAGTTCAGTGAAAAAAGGCCGAGAAATGGCCACGGGTGTCACAACGTGCAAACGGTGTTGAAAGTCATTCAAACCACGCATGTATGCCTACCATGGGAATGCCCCCTTGGTGGAAAATTTGGCCACATTCCTCATAGGTCCAAAAAACCATGTTCAAAAGATGGTGTCTAGCTAGGCCAGAAAGGTGCCTCTGTGAGCAGGTCCTTTCGACATCCAAGAAATGGCCCTAAATCTTTTCCATGGCATATCATGACCAACTCAAGCATCCATTGTACGTGATTTTAGTTTTCGTCAAGTTTTGCATTTTCTGGAATTATTTTGGTGAAAAACGGCTGATAAATGGCCACATGTGTCTCAATATGCAAACGGTGTTGGAAGTCGTTCAAACCAAGCGTGGGTGCCTACCATGGGCATGTTCCCTTGCTGGCAAAAGTTGAAGTCAGTCTCACAGGTCCAAACAAACCATGTTTAAAAGATGGTGTCCAGGTAGGCCAGAATGGTGCGTTTGTGAGCACGTCCATTTCGTCGTCCGAAAAATGGCCCAAATTATTTTCCATGACCCAGCATAACCAACTCAAGCATCCGTGGCAAGTGATTTTGGTTTTCATCAAGTTTTTCATTTTTTGGAATTTTTTCAATGAAAAATAACAGTTAAATGGCCACACGTGTCGTAACGTGCAAACGATGTCGAAAAAAGTCGCTCAAACCAGGTATGGATATCTACCATGAGCATGCCCCCTTGGTGGCAAAAGTTTGGGTCATTCCTCATAGGTCAAAAAACCATGTTCAAAAGACGGTGTCCAGGTAGGCCAGAAGTGTGTGTGTGTGTGTGTGTGTACACACGTCCTTTTTTACATCCGAGAAATGGCCCCAATTTTTTTTCCCATGACCCAGCATGACCAACTCAAGCATCCATGCTAGGTGGGTTTGGTTTTGGTCAAGTTTTGCATTTCCTTGAATTATTTTGATGAAAAAATGCCGATATATGGCCACATGTGTCGCAATATGCAAACGGTGTTGAAAGTTGTTCAAAGCAGGCATATATGCCTACCAGGGGCAAGCCTCCTTGGTGGCAAAAGTTGGGGTCGTTCCTTAGATGTCCAAAAAACCATGTTCAAAAGACGATGTCCGGGTAGACCCGAAAGGTGTGTCTCTGAGCACATCTTTTCCGACATCCGACAAAATGGCCCTAATTTCTTTCACTAGTAGAAAACAGGGCATTGGTCCAGCCCATTAGCCCCGGTTCAATCTAGAACCGGGACCAATGGGGGTACTGGACCCGGTTCGTTAGCCCAGGGGGCCGGCCGGGCCACGTGGGCCATTGGTCCCGGTTCGTCTGGACCTATTGGTCCCGGTTGGAGCTAAAAACCGGGACCAATGGCTCTTGCTCCTGGCCCACCACTATTGGTCCCGGTTTGTTTTATGAACCGGGACCAAAGGCACCCCTTTAGCCCCGGTTTGTAGCACCAACCGGGACCAGTGAGTTGCCTATATAAACCCCCTCACTCAAGAGCAGAGCTCACTGCTCTGTTTTTTTTTCTGGCCGAGGGGGAGAGGGGTTAGTGGTGCTCTAGCTCACCTCCTATGCACACAACGTGTTCGGTGGAATGCCCGAGCCACACTAGTTAAGCTTTTCTCCTCTCGAAGCTCTATTTTCTCCGAGATTTGTCTAGGTTTAGCGGTCCGTCACGTCCCGTCCCCGTCTTCGCCGCCGTCGATCGCCCCCGCCGATCTCGTCACCGGCACCACCGTGGTGAGCCTCTTGTTATGTCCATGCTTTTCTTACTTTTATTATTGCTTTAGATAGATATTTGTCTAATTTTCTTACGTTTATTATTGCCTGTTATTATATAGTGTGATGGTTTTGATATCCGCCCACGTGGGCCCTCGTCCGGTCTACGATTCGGATGTGGTATATTATCTTTAATTTATAACTATTTGTTTTAGTGCTTATGATAGTTATGCCGACCAACCTGACATGCATAGATGTTTTATTATGTCTAGGAGGTAGTTGAACCGGAAATTCCAACCGACCCTCTTGTGGAGAGGTTAAATTTAGTTGAAGAGGAAAACATTTCGTTAAAGAAAAAATTGGAAAAAATGGAGGAGGAGAAGATGGAATTGGAGTTGCATGTTGCGGAAGTTATCGATGATCACAAGAACAAGATGGACCCTATTGTCGAGAGGTTAAATTTAGTTGAAGAAGAAAACAAATTCTTGAAGGAAAAAATAAAAAAAATTGTGGACGAGAAGATGATATTGGAGTTGCATGTTGCGGATGTCGTCGATGATCACAAGATCAAGATGGATGCAATGCGGTTGAAGATTAAAAAGATTAGAAAATATGCCATTAATACCGAGGCTTGGTATCATTATGCCGTTGGATCAATTGTTACCTTGGTTGCGATTATGATAGCATTTGTTTTCGCGTTGAAATGTTTTACATAGTTTCGATGTGTATGGAGAGCTATATGTTGTTAGATGAGAACTATATATGTATGTACTTTGGTTTTAATGTGATGATGAACTTTTATCCATTTGGTCACTTAATTATCTATTTATGATGTTCTGTAATGGTTTTTGACACACTTAATTATATATAAATGCACGCAGATGAACCGCCAATGGATGTAAGGTGACAGACACACATCCGAGTACATTAAGGGCGTGCGTGAGTTTCTAAATGCGGCAGAGGCAAACAAGCAGAATGGTTTTATGTGTTGTCCATGCACTAAATGTGTGAATACGATGTCTTACTCTAACCGAAAAATCCTTCACTCCCACCTGCTTTACAAGGGTTTCATGCCACACTATAATGTTTGGACGAGGCACGGAGAAATAGGGGTTATGATGGAAGACGGCGAAGAAGAAGAGTACGATGACAACTATGTGCCCCCTGAATACGGTGATGCTGCAATGGGGGGAGCTGGTGAAGATCAAGAGGAACCAGACGATGTGCCCAATGATGCTGCAACGGGTGAAGCTGCTGAAGATCAAGAGGAACCAAATGATGATCTTCGCCGGGTCATTGTCGATGCAAGGACACAATGCGAAAGTCAAAAGGAGAAGCTGAAGTTCGATCGCATGTTAGAGGATCACAAAAAAGGGTTGTACCCCAATTGCGAAGATGGCAACACAAAGCTCGGTACCGTACTGGAATTGCTGCAGTGGAAGCCAGAGAATGCTGTGGCTGACAAAGGATTTGAGAAGCTACTGAAAATATTGAAGAAGAAGCTTCCGAAGGATAACGAATTGCCCGACAGTACATACGCAGCAAAGAAGGTCGTATGCCCTCTAGGATTGGAGGTGCAGAAGATACATGCATGCCCTAATGACTGCATCCTCTACCGCGGTGCATACAACGATCTGAACGCATGCCCGGTATGCGGTGCATTGCGGTATAAGATCAGACGAGATGACCCTGGTGATGTTGATGGCGAGCCCGCCAGGAAGAGGATTCCTGCGAAGGTGATGTGGTATGCTCCTATAATACCACGGTTGAAACGTTTGTTTAGAAACAGAGAGCATGCCAAGTTGATGCGATGGCACAGTGAGGACCGTAAGAAAGACGGGAAGTTGAGAGCACCCGCTGACGGGTCGCAATGGAGAAAAATCGAGAGAAAGTACTGGGAGGAGTTTGCAAAGGACGCAAGGAACGTATGGTTTGCTCTAAGCGCGGATGGCATTAATCCTTTCGGGGAGCAGAGCAGCAATCACAGCACCTGGCCCGTGACTCTATGTATGTATAACCTTCCTCCTTGGATGTGCATGAAGCGGAAGTTCATTATGATGCCAGTTCTCATCCAAGGCCCTAAGCAACCCGGCAACGACATTGATGTGTACCTAAGGCCATTAGTTGAAGAACTTTTACAGCTGTGGAATGGAAACGGTGTACGTGCGTGGGATGAGCACAAACAGTCGGAATTTGACCTAAAGGCGTTGCTGTTCGTGACCATCAACGATTGGCCCGCTCTTAGTAACCTTTCAGGACAGACAAACAAAGGATACCATGCATGCACGCACTGTTTAGATGACACTGAAAGTATATACCTGGACAAGTGCAGGAAGAATGTGTACCTGGGCCATCGTCGATTTCTTCCGACCAACCATCAATGTCGAAAGAAAGGCAAGCATTTCAAAGGCGAGGCAGATCACCGGAAGAAGCCCGCCATGCGTACCGGTGATCACGTACTTGCTATGGTCAATGATTTACATGTAATATTCGGAAAGGGCCCCGGCGCACTAGCTGTTCCGAATGACGATGAGGGACACGCACCCATGTGGAAGAAGAAATCTATATTTTGGGACCTACCCTACTGGAAAGACCTAGAGGTCCGCTCTTCAATCGACGTGATGCACGTGACGAAGAACCTTTGTGTGAACCTGCTAGGCTTCTTGGGCGTGTATGGAAAGACAAAAGATACAGCTGAGGCACGGGAGGACCTGCAACGTTTGCACGAAAAAGACGGCATCCCTCCGAAGCAGTATGAAGGTCCTGCCAGCTATGCTCTTACGAAAGAAGAGAAAGAAATCTTCTTTGAATGCCTTCTCAGTATGAAGGTCCCGACTGGCTTCTCGTCGAATATAAAGGGAATAATAAATATGGCAGAGAAAAAGTTCCAGAACCTAAAGTCTCATGACTGCCATGTGATTATGACGCAACTGCTTCCGGTTGCATTGAGGGGGCTTCTACCGGAAAACGTCCGATTAGCCATTGTGAAACTATGTGCATTCCTCAATGCAATCTCTCAGAAGGTGATCGATCCAGAAATCGTACCAAGGCTAAGGAGTGATGTGGCGCAATGTCTTGTCAGTTTCGAGCTTGTGTTCCCACCATCTTTCTTCAATATCATGACACACGTCCTAGTTCATCTAGTCGACGAGATTGTCATTCTGGGGCCTGTATTTCTACACAATATGTTCCCCTTTGAGAGGTTCATGGGAGTCCTCAAGAAATATGTCCGTAACCGCGCAAGGCCAGAAGGAAGCATCTCCATGGGCCATCAAACAGAGGATGTCATCGGGTTTTGTGTTGACTTCATTCCTGGCCTTAATAAGATAGGTCTCCCTAAATCGCGGTACGAGGTGAGACTGACTGGAAAAGGCACGCTTGGAAGGGACTCAATAATATGCAGGGACGGTTATTCTTGGTCTCAAGCACACTACACAGTTCTACAGAACTCTACATTGGTGACCCCGTATGTCGATGAACACAAGAACAGTCTGCGCTCCAAACACCCGGAGCAGTGCGACGACTGGATTACACGTGAACACATCAGGACTTTCAGCAGTTGGTTGGAAACACGTCTCAGAGGTGACAACACTGTTTGTGATGAGTTGTACTTGTTGTCCAGGGGACCATCTTCGACTGTATTGATTTACAAAGGATACGAGATAAATGGGAATACATTTTACACGATTGTCCAAGATCAAAAGAGCACCAACCAAAACAGCGGTGTCCGCTTTGATGCAACAACCGAGAGGGGAAAGGACACATATTATGGTTACATAGTGGACATATGGGAACTTGAGTACGGACATGATTTTAAGGTCCCTTTGTTTAAGTGTAAATGGGTCAATCTGTCAGGAGGCGGGGTACAGGTAGACCCACAGTACGGAATGACAACAGTGGATCTGAAAAATCTTGGATACACTGACGAACCGTTCGTCCTAGCCAATGATGTGGCACAGGTTATCTATGTGAAGGACATGTCTACCAGACCGAGAAAAAGAAAAGATAAGGAAGCGAATACATCATACGATGAGCCAAAGCGCCACATAGTTCTTTCAGGAAAAAGGGACATCCTGGGAGTGGAGGGCAAGACAGACATGTCTGAAGATTATGAAAAGTTTCATGAAATTCCTCCCTTCAAAGTCAAGGCTGACACAAGCATCCTGATAAACGATGAAGATTATCCATGGTTACGGCGCAATAAGCAAATGACACAAGCGAAGAAAAAGTGAAGAGTTATTTCCGCAACTATTATGATGATACCATGCCAACTTTGTAACAAACGAGTATGATACCATTGTCCGTTTGTACTATTCAAATTTCAATACTACTTGCACTAACAAAACAAAACAAAACAAAACAAACTTGAAAAATAAATAGCAACAATAAGTAATTTGTTGTAAGTATAAACAAAATAAAATAAATAAAGCAACAAAGAAAATAAATAAAGAAAGTAAAATAAATAAAGCAACTCTAAATACAGCAAAAAACAACTTAGAAATAAACAAAGAAAATAAAATAAATAAAGCAACTCTAAATACAGCAAAAAACAACTTAGAAATAAATAGCAACAATAAGTATTTTGTTGTAAGTATAAACAAAATAAAATAAATAAAGCAACAAAGAAAATAAATAAAGAAAGTAAAATAAATAGAGCAACTCTAAATACAGCAAAAACCAACTTAGAAATAAACAAAGAAAATAAAATAAATAAAGCAACTCTAAATACAGCAAAAAACAACTTAGAAATAAATAAAGCAAAAAAGGAAAAAAAAATTGGGCGCTGCCCAGTGAGCCTGCAAGGCCCACCTGTAATATAAGGCCCAGCAAGCTCACAGGGCAGCGCGCAGAGTTAGGCCCAGAAGCCTGCATTTGAGAGGAGCTCGAGAGGGTGGGAGCAGCAGCCCTTATAAACCACTCTCGAGCTCCCTCAGCTAGCGAGGTGGGACTAAACATCCCACCGCACCCGCGCCAGCACAGGGCCTTTGGTCCCGGTTGGTGGCACCAACCGGGACTAAAGGGAGGCATTAGTCCCTTTAGTCCCGGTTGCTGCCACCAACCGGGACTAAAGGCCCCTGACCTTTAGTCCCGGTTGGTGGCAGCAACCGGGACTAAAGGGTAGCATTAGTCCCGGTTTCAGCCACCAACCGGGACTAATGCCCCTCCTATATAACCAACACTTGCGAAAATTTGGGCAGTTTTCTTCTTCCCCGCCCCGACGCCTCCCTCGATCTGCTCCTTCCCCGTCGCCGTCGCCGTCGCCCCCGTCGCCCCGTCGCCGTCGCCGTCGCCCCCGTCGCCCCGTCGCCGTCGCCGTCGCCCCCGACGCCGCCTCGTCGCCCCGCCCCGCGCCGTCGCCGCGCCCCGCGCCGTCGCCCCGCCCCGCGCCGTCGCCAGGCCCCGGCCGGCCCATCGCCCCGCGCCGCCGCGCGCCCCGCCCCGCCGCCGTCGCGCCGCCGCGCCCCGACGCCGCCTCGTCGCCGCCCCGCCCCGCCGCCTTCGCGCCGCCCAGCCCTGCCGATGTGAGGGGCTCCCTTTTTTTATGTTTAATATTGCTGTATATATATATATATATAGTTGCTGTGTATATATGTATATATGTGTATATTTTTTTTATGTTTATATAAATTGCAGTATATATAGTTGCTGTATATATAGTTGCTGTATTTATATGTATGTGCATATCTTTTTTTTTCTTAGGAATTTGCTAAATATATATGTTAAATATATATTTATGTGTATATAAATATATTTTTTCTTAGGAAGTTGATGTATATATGTGATGTGTGTATATGTGATGTATATATATGTGTATGTGGCTATATAGTTTTTTGTTTATATATGCTAAATATATATAGAAAGTTTTATATATGCAAAAGTTACAAATTTAGAAAAAGAAGGATAGGAAAGAAGAAAATAAGAAAGAGGAAAGAAAGAAGAAGAGGAGAGGAAGAAGAGGAGAAATAAATAAGAAGAAGAAAAAAAAAGAAAAAAAGAGGAGAAGAAGAAAGGAATAGAGGAGAAGAAGAGAAATTTTCTCTTCTTCTCCTCTATTCCTTTCTTCTTCTCCTTTTTTTTTCTTTTTTTTTCTTCGATCTTCTCCTCTAGCGGTTCCTTTTTTCTTCTTCTTCCTC
Source organism: Secale cereale (assembly GCA_902687465.1). Taxonomy (NCBI): domain Eukaryota; kingdom Viridiplantae; phylum Streptophyta; class Magnoliopsida; order Poales; family Poaceae; genus Secale; species Secale cereale. The sequence goes on along the minus strand of LR738713.1, from coordinate 864,778,797 downwards.
TTTTTTTATCGGATATGTCTATGTCGATATACACCCTCCCCGATAACTTTGACATTAGGGGGGGCCGGGGTCGAGGGTCGTCGAGGGACCGAGAGGCCGAAGGTCGAGGGGTCGAGGGTCGTCGAGGGACCGAGAGGCCGAAGGGCGAGGGGTCGAGAGGTTGCCTAGCAGTCGGGGGTCTAGGGTTGTGGATCGCCGAGCAGTCGGGGGTCAAAGTATTGAAGAATTCCATGACTTCATCATTTGCCAGAAGTAACCGGGGCATTTTGGTACAAAGTTATGCAAAGATATTTTGGAACGGAGTTCCTGATAGAATAATCCGTCTTTTGTTACGAATTATCCTATCGGGGACTCCGTTCCAAAATAACTTTGGAGAGCTTCGTACCATCATGCTACTGTTACTTTCGCCTAATGATGAAGTATTGGTTTGTTGAATCCTTTGACACTAGACAAAATGTGACATGAGGGGGTCTAGGGTTGTGGATCGCCGAGAAGTCGGGGGTCGAGGGGTCGAGAGAGGTTGCCTAGCTAGTGTCAAAGTATTGAAGAATTCCATGACTTCATCATTTGCCAGAAGTAACCGGGGCATGTTGGTACGAAGTTATGCAAAGATGTTCTGGAACGGAGTTCCTGATAGGATAATCCGTCTTTTGTTACGGATTATCTTATCTGGGACTTCGTTCCAAAACAACTTTGGAGAGCTTCGTACCATCATGCTACTGTTACTTTCGCCTAATGATGAAGTATTGGTTTTGTTGAATCCTTTGACACTAGCTAGACAAAATGTGACATGAGGGGGTCTAGGGTTTGTGGATCGTCGAGCAGTCGAGGGTTGAAGCTAGTTCTACGTTTGCCATTAATATATCCATCTGTCATGTTTGAATAATAATTGGCATGTTGTAAATATTTGTAGAAACAATGGACGACAACACCCGAGACCTAGCACAAGAAGCGATGTTGATGGACATAATCGCACACGGACAAAATGCCGTCAGGTCGTATCTCAACGACACCGATGAGCAGGTCGAACAAGAGCTGCGGCTGGAAGATCTAGGCTATGATATTGATGAATTCGGTGACCCAATGCACATGGAAGAAGTAGACCGTGAGGACGGCTCCGGTGACCCAATGCCGGTGCAAGAAGGAGACCGTGATGCTGGCTCCGGTGACCGAACCGAGTCCGGCCAGGAGGTATATATGTTAGTTAAGCATGTGCTGACTAGTTAATTGATTCATTCATTAACTCTCGTCTTTGTTCCTTTTCTAGCTCTCCGGATAGAGCAAATCTTCGGTAAAGAGACGAGGAGCGAAGAAAAAGTTGAGGCCGGATGAAAAGTTTGAGATCTCAGAAATCTCGCGCTCCGGCGAGCCGATTGCACCCATCCGCACAAAGAACGCATTTGTTAATCAGTGCGGGGTTCTGGTTAGGGACAAGATCCCGATCAGCATCCATCAATGGTTAAAGCCGGCTGCAAATGACGCTCAGGTGACTTATGTCACTGATATGCAGAAAGAAGATCTTTGGACTGAGCTGAAGTCAAACTTCGTCCTACCGCGAGAGGTTGATCCGGCGAAGCCAGTTAAAGAGGAGTTAATCAAGTCTGCTGCACTTTCGAAGATGGCAGACCAATTCAGGGCATGGAAGAAAAAACTGAATACGTTTGTCAAAGATAAAACGACTCCAGAATTCGTGGGCATATATGAGAAGATCAAAGATGACTGGCCCGCATTTGTGGCCCATAAGAAGTCGGAAAAGAGTCAGAAGATGTCGGAGACAAACCGGATAAATGCTGCGAAGAAGAAGCATCACCATCGCACGGGGTCGGGCGGCTACCTCGTAGCCCGGCCTAAGTGGGCCAAGGCTGAGAATGATCTGCTTCAGAAAGGGATCGAACCAGAGACAATGCACTGGCCAGAACATTGCCGGACTTGGTTCTTCGGGGCTGGCGGAACCTTGGACCCTGTAACAGGGTGGTGCATTTGGACGGACAAGCAATTGGAAACACCACTCAGGAAGATGCGGCAGTATATCAAAGCAGCGCATGAAGGGACGTTCATCCCCGACAGAGAGAACGACGAGCTGACAATGGCCCTCGGGAATCCTGAGCACCCTGGACGGACACGAGGCACGCCAGGCTCCCTTCCGTGGCGTGCTGGGTTTCCGGACGCAGGAGGCTACAAATGCCACGACAGGAGGAAGAAAATGGAGATGACCGAAATCCAGGCGCTGCGGGCCAGAATACAAGCGATAGAGGAACGGGAAGCAGATCGGGAGAAAAGAATTGCCGAAGCTTCCCCCGAAGCTACCCCGCCATCTCAGCGGAGAAGCAGCGTGGCTTCCACCGAGTTGCTTCAGCCAGAGCTTGCCTTGACGGCTACTGCCAGGAATCCTGTGGATGCTATCACGCAGGCACAAAATTGCCACCTTATGGCACAGTGGATGAATCTGAAGGTCAAGGCGGCTGCTGGCTCTGTTTATCCTTCTGGACCAGACGACACTTTCCACTGCCGGCCGATTCCAGAAGGATATGCTAGGGTGATGGTCGACGAAATAACGGAGGGATTTGAGGAGCTCCAGCTTGACCACCCTACCGGTGAAGGGGAGACTCGGCTGGGTTCTTCACTGAAGACTCCATGCCTATGGCGGAAGGACCTAATCAACATTCTGAACTGGACGCCTCCGCCTCCTCCTCCTCCTCCGACGAGTCAGGGCACTCCGCCTCCTCCACCGCCTCCTCCTCCGGCGAGTGACCATCAGGGCACTCCGGCTCCTTCTCCGGCGAGTGACCATCAGGGCACTCCGGCTCCTTCTCCGGCGCGTGGCGGCACACCGCCTCCTTCGCCGCCGGCGCGTGGCGGCACTCCGCCTCCTTCGCCGCCGGCGCGCCCGAGCAGACAGCCTGCTCCTCCTTCTCCGCCTAATCAGCAAGGGCGGAAGAGACCTGCCGCCGCTCCGGCTGCTCCTGCTCCGGCGCCTAAGCAAGTAAAAAAGATAGCCGCTTCGTCTGGTCCGGCGACGTCTACCAGTACAGCCAGAGGCGGGAGGCGATGCAGATTCGGTCCTTCTCTCACGCCTCTAGAGAAGTTACCGTACGAGAGGTCCGACGAGGAAAACACGAAGATCGCTGAAGGCGAAGTGAAGGACTTTTTTGAAGGGTTGAAAGCACAGAGACATCCACCTCCGGAGGAGAAGATAGATGCGGTGAAAGCAAAGCGCACTCTTGCTGCCCTGAAGCAACCAGCGAAAATTAAGCCGAAGGGCAACTATGACCGCATTATTCAAAAGACATTTCAAGATGCCAAGCGGTCCGGAAGTACAAAAAGTGATCAGAGGTTAGCAGAAGGGCGAGCTGGGAAACAAATTGCCCAGCTCGGCGAACAAGCGAACCAATCGTGCCCCCCGCTCAAGGTGTCTAGCGACATGGTCGCTAATGATCCGAGGATGGTGCCCGGTTATACCAATCTTGCAGATTACGCGTCCGACGATGTACACTATGATTTCATGGACGTGCAGATAGAAAGATACGAGTACAAAAAGCCTCTCGTCAAAAATGAAAGATCTCTATCAACGAATATGCGAAGATTGCATGATTGGTACATGAAAATCTGCAGAGAGTCTGGGGGGAAGAATAACTTGTATTTGAGAGTTAAACCGGAGCATGACCTCGTTGGAATTGACCTGTTGCCTGTTCCATTTGAGGAGTTCTATCAATTTTTCAATCAATTGGCCCTCGATAAAGCAACAGTCACCTGCTACTGTCTGTAAGTAGTACTACTTATGTCATTAAGTCTCTCTATATAGCTGATCTTCATTGCATGTATTTATAATTATCCTCACTATATTATGCAGATTGAAGATCGTCGAATTGAAGAAAAGACAAGTAGGTGATATTGGGTTTATTAACACATACCTCATAGATGCAACCGAGGTTAAATTGCGTCCCGACGATACCGAGACCAACTTGCTACGATCGTTGGTGGTAAATGAAAACAAAGATATAATACTCTTTCCTTACAACTTCAAGTGAGTGTTAATGTCTTGTGCATATTTGGTTTCCCTTATATATCAGTCAAGTTTATAGTGATGTAATTGATGATCTCATGCATTCGTGCGCAGCTTCCACTATATTCTCTTAGAGATTAAGCTTGAGAAGGGAATAGTAACTGTCTTCGACTCTAAACGTAAAGATCCCGAGGAGTATGCGGACATGACTCAAATGCTAGCCAGGTAAATTAAATCGATCAATATTATCCACCATGCATATATATCAGCAACTTCATTTCTGATATCAACTAATTGTTTCCTTTGTCTGGCAGGGCTTGGAAAAAAATTCACCAAAAAAGCTCCGGGACTGCCGAAGAAGCTACAATTTAGATACCCGAAAGTAAGTACTATATAGTAGCATGTTCCGCGCGCGCATCTCCTATATCTTGATTCAAGCGCTAGTTTCATCAATACCAATTTGGCATTCTTGCTTATCAGTTTGATTGACCTCTATTTCTTGTAAAGTGGTTGTGGCAGGAACCCGGGAATGATTATTGTGGATACTACATTTGCGAGTCCATCCGCCACACGACCTGTGAGCGGGGCTACACTGATGAACAATTTGAAGTGCGTAAGCAATCAATAATATTCACAAATTTATAGCATCATTTCATGTATTGACCCCCTACTTCAAATTAGATGTTTCGGATGCGGGATGAACTCCTAACACCAGATCGTCTGCGAGCAATTCAAGAGGAATTGGCGGCATTCTTCCTTGAACACGTGATCGCTGAAGACGGAGAATACTATGTGGACCATGCATCCATGTGTTAGGAGATTATTTTTGTAAGAGATAATTATTGTATATATGTGCCCGGTAGTGTCGGATAGATATACGAGAACTTGTTGTTCGACCAATCTCTCGGAGAAGGAGAGGTGGTCGATATTACTTCTCTCTGTATGCATATATATATATGTTGATTATACGAGATCATCTGTTCCTTCGTTTGCTTAGTAGCTAGCAGCTAGCTAGCTAGCTAGCGTGACTCTAGTCCTCTCTATATACGTATGTGTAGTATGTAGCGTCGACCAAGCACGGACATAAGAGAGAACACTTCTCTATATTAATTAGCTAGCTAACACAATATATGAAACACCTAAATTAACCCCCAAAACCTAAAACCCCCCTCCCCTTTCAAAAAAAACAAAAACCACAGCCACAGAAATGCTGACGCGTGGATGCCTTTTGGTCCCGGTTGGTACCACCAACCGGGACTAAAGCCCCTCCTGCCTGGACTCGGTGCACAGGCCACGTGGACACCCTTTTGCCCCGGTTCTGGATTGAACCGGGACTAAAGGGTCAGAGCATTAGTACCGACCCTCTTGTCCCGGTTCCAGAACCGGGGCTAAAATGCCCAAATGAACCGGGGCTAAATACCCTTTATCTACTAGTGTTTCCATGACCTAGCATGACCAAATAAAAAAATCCATGCTAGGTGGTTTTGATTTTTGTCAAGTTATGCATTTTCTGAAATTATTTTGGTGAAACAATGCCGATAAATGGTAAACGTGTCGCAACGTGAAAACGGTCTCAAAAGTCGTTCAAACTAGAAATGGACGCCAACACTAGTGCAGAACCGGGCAATAGCACCGTTTGTAAGGCCCTTTAGTGCCGGGTCCATAACCGGCACTAAAGAGTGCGCACTAAAGCCCCCCTCCCCCCTAGTACCGGTTCAGCACGAACCGGTGCTAAAGGGCAACCACGTGGCACGAGCCAGCTCCGGGGGCCGGGAGCCCTTTAGTACCGGTTGGTAAAACCAACCGGTACTACAAGGTTTGGGGGTTTTTTTGGTTTTATGATTTATTTTTCATTTAATTTTGTGTTTTCCATTTAATTCTTTTTCGTTTGCTGATATTTTACCATACTACACATTGTACACGTTATGCATACATATATATATATATATATATATACATATATATATATATATATATATATATATATATATATATATATATATATATATATAGAGAGAGAGAGAGAGAGAGAGAGAGAGAATTTCTAGTAGAACCAATCATATATATATCATCAAATGTCTCACAAACCACCAATTCACACATACACACATGTATAGATATATACAATTTCTCCTACATGTTGCCTTCGGAGCGAGTGGCATTAGCCTAATTGGTGCCTTCGGAGCACGATGACAATCGGAAGTGGTTCATGGGGGCGGTAGCGGGTAATGGTATTCTCCCTTCGGATTTATGACCTGGTCGAGCAAAAATCCCGCTATTTCCTCTTGAAGTGCTTGTACGCGCTCCGTTTCTAGGAGCTTGTCCCGCACCTCTTTGAACTATTAAGAAGGAGATCAATATGCATGTTTATTAGTTGTGTGACTAGATATCGATAATGGTGTAAAAATTGTGAATAGTGTTCTGACAAACGTACCCATTCCTGTCTTTGAGATCTGGTCCTTTCGGACGCCATCATGCGAATGTTCTCGCAAACGCAGTATGCACACAGATCAGTCCCCTGCGCCTGCTTCAGGGCCTTTACGAGAATGGAATTTGATCAGATAATAATTAATCAAGCATTATAATTAAAGAGATAATGGCAGCCAGCTAGCTAGCTAGTACTACTTAATTACTTACCTTGGGTCGAAACCATTGCAGTCTTTGTTTCCATTCGCCTGGAGTGACGCTGATGAACCTTGCCCAAGCCCTGCCCGCCGACAAAGAAAATGAATAAATGGGTTATTAAATAGTTCATATCAGGAAATGACGAACTAAATAGGTCGATATATATAGTTAATAATGATTGAAATTACCTGTTGACTATCCCAAACAAGATGGTGTAGTCACTTAGTTTTTTAAGTAGTGAGTCGAGTACTTCAACTGTTCCGGTGTCAACTTTAATGATACACAAGATCCAGTGAAATCTGCATGCACACATGTTTGGGTGTCTTAATTAAGCGGACATATGTAAGCAAAAACATGTAGCTAGCTAGTAGGCAAAAACAGAGAATTTGTAGTACAAGACAGTGTGACTCACTGGAAGTTGTAAGGAAGTAGTATATCTTCATTGTATTTGAGGCACTTCAAGAACTCTAGCATGCTGTCCTCTACATGATTTTCATGATATTTATCTATTTTCCATGTGTATTCATTAACGGTGTTTGGGTCAATGAACCCAATGCCATAGCGTCCACCTTTTTTCATTTCATACATCTTCATCCTGCATAATACCACAGAAAAGAATATAGTGAGGATAATTACAGGTAATGATTGATCAAAAGGATCACTACAGCTAGCTTGAGACTTAAATTACAGAAAGAAATAACTTACAGACAATAGCAACTGACGATAGATTTGTCGAGTGCGTCTTGATTGTATAACTGAAACAGTTCATTATACTCAACGGCCACAGCTTTCTCATGGTAGTAATGATCCTTATTGACTTCCACCATGAGGGACTCTCGATTGGAACTCTTGGTAATGTCCATGTACCATTGATGCAATTCATACATTCTCGTTGGGAGCTTCTTGACCTCGTCTGGCTTGACCAAAGGTTCGCCCCGGACATATTTCCATTTTATTTCCTCCTCTGTAAGCACAGGCATGGGCTCGATCTCGAGGAGTTGTCCAACAGTGATGTTGAGAATTTCAGCCTGCGTTATATGCTCCTCGGTTATTACCACATTGCCCACCTCGGGAACGTAAACTGTTTGCCCACAATAATATTGGGCGCGCGTACTCTCACGTGTTGTTGGCACAACAAGCGAGGGGATCGATTGCGCCGCCTGTTCTCCCAGCTGGGGAACGGTTTTCCCGCATTTTTTGACAGTTGCTTGTTGTTTGCTCAAGCTCGAGCTCGCCTCCTTCTGTAGACGTGTTCGATTTAACTCCCTGATGTGGCGTTCATAGTCTGTGTCAACAGGCTTGGGAGCTAGTGGTTGAGCCATACGAATGAAGTGGTCAATCTTTTCCTCAGGCACTTTCTCCCTTGGCGGCGTTGGCGGTTTCGGTCCAAAATGGGCGTCCACTTCTGCCCGCACTATTGCCTTGGTTTGCTCCTCGGTCCTGTCGTAAGCCCTCTGAGGATCAATGAGGCTTGGACGATATTTATATCGCTTGCCTCCGCCTGTACTTCCTGTACTGCCTCGACTCGTAACGCTACACACCATAGCTGCGGGGTGTCTCTTCTGCGATTGCTGAGGCGGCGGAGACGGCTGACGGGGCTGAGTTGGACGAGGACGAGTGGCCTGAAGTTGTGTCGGACATGGAGGAGGAGTGGCCTGAAGTTGTGCCGGACGTGGAGGAGGAGTGGACGTCTGACGCTGTGTCGGACTTGGAGGAAGAGTGGCCTGACGCTTTGCCGGACTTGGAGGAGGAGGAGTGGCCTGACGCGTTGGTGGATTTGCAGGAGCGGGAGTCTGCTGACTCGGTGGCGGACTTCGACGAGGAGTCGGCTGACGCGGTGTCGGTGGCCTTCGAAAGATGATGCAATCCTTTCTCCATAGGATGATACGATGTTTGGCCTCTCTGAGTGTGTGCTCCTCGTCATCTCCAGGAATGTCAAGCTCTAGCCCCGAATATTGGTCCACCACCTCATCAACCAAGACACGAGCATAGCCTGCTGGAATCGGGTTGCAATGGAAGGTTGCCTCGGAGGGATTTGTAAAAGCAACGGCGTCCGCCACCTTCATGGATATGTTCTTCATTTTGAAGTGTAGCTCGCAGTTAGTGTTCTCCATGATGTCATCCACGGGGTATCTATCCAGCATTGCGTCGCCCGGGGCGGAACCCACGCTGCTTCTCGGCATGGATGGGGCGGTGGTATCCAATGTTGGATCATCCGCTAGCTGATGCAGCTGCTGAGACCCCCTTTGCTGGCTAAGTGAGTCGATTTGCTCCTGCTGCCGCTGGAATTTGACTGCCAAGTCCGCGTGCTTTGATTCTAGGCCTTGAAGGCGTTCATAGTCCAGCTTCCTCTACTCCTCCTCCATCTTCCTCTGCTTCTCCTCCGCAATCTTCCTTCTCGCACGGGTTCTGTAGTCGGCGTTCCAGTCCGAAAACCCCTCATACCACGGAATAGCACCCTTGCCTCGTGTTCTTCCAGGGTGTTCAGGATTTCCCAGGGCACGCATAAGCTCGTCATTCTCTCTGTTGGGCCGGAACACCCCCGATCAAGCCTCTTCTATTGCAAAAAGTATCTTATCGTCGGCTCTGTTCAGACATGCCTTCGTCGAAACTTTGCCTGTCTTGGGGTCCAACTCCCCCCCCCCCATGCGCATAAAACCAAGTCCTGCACCTGGGGGGGCAGCTCCTAGTAACCGGAGTGACACCTGCATTCTCCATCTCTTTCTCAAACTTATCCCACTTAGGCATTGCAATCGCGTAGCCACCTGGCCCTAGCTTATGGAACTTATCCTTTTTTTCGGCATTCTTCTTGTTTATTCTCGACCGTTCCTTAGCTAATTCTGAATCCTTGAATTTCACGAAATTTTCCCAATTAGCACTTTGCTTCTCTAGTGTTCCCTCGAATACTGGAGTCTTCCTTCCTCCCTTGACGTACTTGTCCCATTCATGATTCTTGTAGTTTTTGAATGCAACCGCCATCTTCCTAAGAGCAGCGTCCTTGATTTTCTGCACATCTGCTTCTGTGAAATGATCTGGTAGGGTGAAATGTTCCATGAGAGTATCCCAAAGTAGACTTTTTTGTCTGTCGTCGACAAAAGTAAGATCTGGACGTGGCTTTGCTGGCTCTCTCCATTTTTGAAGGGAGATCGGGAGTTGGTCCTTCACAAGAACTCCGCACTGACGAACGAACTTGTCCGCAATCTTCTTAGGCGCTAATGGTTCGCCATTAGGTCTGATTGCCTCGATATTGTACTTTACGCCCTCCTTCAACTTTTTGTTCGGGCCTCGTTTCGTCCTGTTGCCTGAAGATTTGCTCGATCCGGATGGCTGAAAGAAGAATGATCGATTCGTTAATATATCTTCAACTCATTTAAAACATGTGATGATCACCAGATGTGCCTGCTTATATAAATATATATACCTCACCGGTCTTTGTTGTTTCAAGATCAACATTTTCTTCGTCATCATCATAATCGTAGTTCATGACTTCATCAATTCGGTCGTCGTGATCGAATATCATATCACCCTCTCCGGTGTTGTTTAGAAATTCGGAGCCGTCATAATCTTCTTCATTCTGATCATCATCTGGCCCGCGAGGATGGCGTATCATATCGAACAGGGTCTGTTCTCCCTCTCTGCTGGTATTGTCCGCCATAGCTTTTATTTAACTAATCCAAAAGAAATATAAAACAATTTAGTATTCAAATTACATCGTCTCGAATAATAGATATAATCTCGAATACATCGTCTCGAATAATATATAATCTCGAATACATCGTCTCGAATAATATATAATATCGAATACATCACCGGCTAGGTAGCTAATAAAGATCGAATACTACAGAAGAATCTAGGACACTCGCGGTTCCTGCGGCGCGGGCGGTGGACACCCAAAGAGAAGGAACCCTCACAGGATCATAGCTGAAGTGAGATCCCTGAAGAAACTGCCAGGTATTGGAGAACCTGCCGCCCTCTAACGCAACCATGTAGCGATGGACGTGCTCGTCCTCCTCCCTGACACGGTGACGTACTACCTCCGGCGGGGCCGGCCCCCTCCGCACCGAAACTGGCCCACGCGAACGCCACCAAACGAGATCAGGGTCGACGACGGGACCCGGGGCCGGGTTCCTCATCAAGCGGCGCGCCCCTCCAGGCAGCACCTCCCAGTGCCAGCCCGGCGGAGCCCAGTCCCGGACATGGGTCAGCCGGACATCGTCGCGGACGGGTCGACTGCGAGGATGCGGACCGGGCATCGTCGAGAACAAATACTAGATATATGCCCGCAAAAAGTAACATTTTTTTAATGATTGGATTTTGATAACTAAAATTTCTAACATTTCTATATAACTAACATTTCTAACAATGCTATATAACTAACATTTCTATAACATTTCTAATATTTCTATAAGAAAAAACAGAAGAAAAAAAATATAACATTTCTATATATATAACTAACATTTGTATAACATTTCTAATATTTCTAGAACTAAAAAAAAGAAAATTTTCTAACTTTTTTATAACTATTTCTATAACTAAAAAACAAAAAAATTTCTAACAATTCTAACTTTTTTATAACTATTTCTGTAACTAAATAAATGTATGTGTGTGTGTGTGTGCTCACCGGCGAGGCGAGAGGCGACGCGGGGCGGCGACGGGGACGGCGACGGGCGCGGCGACGACGGGGACAGGGATGGGGCGGCGACGACGGGGACGGGGACGTACGGGCCGGGGCGGCGACGACGGGGACGGGGACGACGTGGGACGGGCCGGGACGGGGCGGCGGTGACGACGGGGACGACGGGGACGGGGACGACGGGGCGGCGACGGGGGCGGCGATGGGGGCGGCGACGAGGGATATGGAGACGGGGGCGGCGACGAGGGATATGGAGACGGGGGCGGCGGGCGACGATGCAGAGGAGAAGAAGCAGATGAGAAACTGAAATTTTTGAAGTGTTTTCTTATATAGGATGGACCTTTAGTACCGGTTGGTGGCTCCAACCGGTACTAAAGGCCTGTTTTGTCCAGGCCAAGCGGCGGGAAGCGCACCCCCTTTAGTACCGGTTGGTGGCTCCAACCGGTACTAAAGACACCGCTTTAGTACCGGTTGGTGCCACGACCCGGTACTAAAAAGGGTGCGCTGGCGCAGGTGCGGTGCGGCAAGTTTAGTCCCACCTCGCTAGCCGAGGAGCATCCGCTCTGGTTTATAACCCCCCGTGAAGTAGCTCTCTCGAGCTCCTCTCCAAAGCAGGCCTACTGGGCCTACATGTTCTGTGCTGCCCTGTGGGCCTACTTGGCCTTTGCGGCCTGCATCCTGGCCCAACAACAGGTTGGGTTTCTAGTCGTATGCAGGCCGCTCTGGCCTAGTAGACGGGCTTTATTTTTATTTTATTTTTGCTTTATTTATTTTTGAGTTGTTTTTTTGTGTATTTAGAGTTTCTTTGTGAATATTTTTGCTTTAGGTACAAAAAATTACAAACTTTCTGTTAGTGCCAGTAGTTTTCAAATTTGAATAGTTTAAATTTTGAATTATTTGAAATTAGTGTGAATCACTAGTTTGTGAATAACTTAACTTTAAAAATCAGTAAAGGCATGAAAGAATTTGTTTGCACATAAAATTTCTTCGCGTTTCAAATGCCAAAACACATAACTACCCTAACTATTACAGAGATTCCCTTCTGGGTGTGAAACACAGAAGAAAGTGATGATAGTGAAGCCGATCACATCCCAGATCTTTGGGTGTGAAACTTTTTCTTCGCGTGTGTCCCTTTGCGCCGTAACCATGGAAAATCTTCATCATTTAACGGGATGCTCGGGTCAATATTCACTCTGAATGGAGCAATTTCATCAAACTTTTCATAATCTTCTGACTTGTCTGTCTTGTCATCCACTCCCACGATGTTTCTCTTCACAGAAAGAACTATGTGCCGCTTTGGCTCATCGTACGATGCATTCTCTTTCTTATCTTTTCTTTTTCTTGGCTTGGTAGACATGTCCTTCACATAGAAAACCTGTGCCACATCATTGGCTAGGACGAATGGTTCGTTTGCATACGCAAGATTGTTGAGATCCACTGTTGTCATTCCGTACTGCGGGTCTTCCATTACCCCGCCTCGTGTCATATTGACCCATTTGCACCGAAACAAAGGGACCTTCAAACCACGTCGATAGTCAAGTTCCCATATGTCCTGTATATAACCATAATATGTTTCCTTTCCCGTTTTGGTTTCTGCATCAAAGCGGACACCACTGTTTTGGTTGGTGCTCTTGTTATCTTGGTCGATCGTGTAAAATGTATTACCATTTATCTCATACCCTTTGAAAGTCATTATATTCGAAGATGGTAATTGGGACAGCAAGTACATGTCATCTTCAATAGAGGTGTCATGCATGGTACGTGTCTGCAACCAGCTGGCGAAACTCCTGGTTTGTTCACGTGTAATTCAGTCATCAGACCGCTCCGGGTGTTTGTAGCGTAGCAAATTCTTGTGTTCATCCATATACGGAGCCACCAAGGCGGAATTCTGTAGAACTGTGTAGTGTGCTTCAATGAGAGAATGTTCGTCCATACATATTATTTGTTCCTCTCCTAGCGTGCCTTTTCCATCCAGTCTGCCCTTATGCCGCGATTCAGGAACACCAATCGTCTTAAGGTCAGGAATAAAGTCAATACAAAATTCAATGACCTCCTCATTGTGATGGCCATTGGAGATGCTTCCTTCTGGCCTAGCACGGTTATGAACATATTTCTTTAAGACTCCCATGAACCTCTCAAAGGGGAACATATTGTGTAGAAATACAGGACCCAAAACGTTAATCTCTTCGCATAGGTGAACTAGGACGTGCGTCATGATGTTGAAGAAGGATGGTGGGAACACCACCTCGAAACTGACAAGACATTGCAACAAATCATTCTCTAACCTTTGTACGATTTCTGGATCGATTACCTTCTGAGAGATTGCATTGAGAAATGCACATAGCTTCACAATGGCTAATCGAACGTTTTCCGGTAGAAGCCCCCTCAATGCAACCGGAAGCAGTTGCGTCATAATCACGTGGCAGTCATGAGACTTTAGGTTCTGGAACTTTTTCTCTGCCATGTTTATTATTCCCTTTATATTCGACGAGAAGCCAGACGGTACCTTAATACTGAGTAGGCATGCAAAGAAGATTTCCTTCTCTTCTTTGGTAAGAGCGTAGCTTGCATGACCCTGATGTATGCCGTCTTTTCCGTGCATACGTTGCTGGTCCTCCCGTGCCTCAGGTGTATCTTTTGTCTTCCCATACACGCCCAAGAAGGCAAGCAGGGTCACAAAAAGATTCTTCGTCACGTGCATCACGTCGATTGCGGAGCGGATCTCTAGGTCTTTCCAATAGGGTAGGTCCCAAAATATAGATTTCTTCTTCCACACGGGAGCGCATCCGTCAGCGTCATTCGGAACAGGTTGTCCACCAGGACCCTTTCCAAAGACCACCTTCAAATCCTTGACCATATCATGTACATCAACACCAGTACGGTGGCGAGGCTTCGTCCGGTGATCCGCCTCACCTTTGAAATGCTTGCCTTTCTTTCTTACGGGATGCCTGCTTGGAAGAAATCGATGATGTCCCAGGTACACATTCTTCTTACAATTAGCCAAATATATACTGTCGGTATCGTCCAAACAGTGCGTGCATGCGCGGTATGCCATTGTTGTTCTGTCCTGAAAGGTTACTGAGAGCAGGCCAATCATTGATGGTCACGAACAACAACGACTTTAGGTCAAATTCTTCCCCCATGTGCTCATCCCACGCACGTACACCTGTTCCATTCCACAGTTGTAAGAGTTCTTCAACTAATGGCCTTAGGTACACATCAATGTCGTTGCCGGGTTGCTTAGGGCCTTGGATGAGCACTGGCATCATAATGAACTTCCGCTTTATGCACAACCAAGGAGGAAGGTTATACAAACATAGAGTCACAGGCCAGGTGCTATGGTTGCTGCTCTGCTCCCCAAAAGGATTAATGCCATCTGCGCTTAGACCAAACCATACGCTCCTTGCGTCATCTGCAAACTCCTTCCCGTACTTTCTTTCGATTTTTCTCCACTGCGACCCGTCAGTGGGTACTCTCAACTTTCCGTCTTTCTTATGGTCTTCTCTGTGCCATTGCATTGTTGGAAATATGCCCTAGAGGCAATAATAAAAGAGTTATTATTATATTTCCCTGTTCATGATAATCGTTTATTATCCATGCTATAATTGTATTGATTGGAAACTCATGTACATGTGTGGATAAATAGACAAACTTTGTGTCCCTAGTAAGCCTCTTCAGGACTAGCTCGTTGATCAAAGATGACCACGGTTTCCAGGTCATAGACATGAGTTGTCATTTGATAACGGGATCACATCATTAGGAGAATGATGTGATGGACGAGACCCAAACGTTAAACATAGCTTTTGATCGTATCAGTTATCGCTATAGTTTTCTGCATGTCAAGTATAGGTTCCTATGACCATGAGGTCATGTAACTCACTGACACCGTAGGAGTGCTTTGTGTGTGCCAAACGTCGCAACGTAACTGGGTGACTATAAAGGTACTCTACAGGTATCTCCGAAGGTGTCTGTTGAGTTGACATGGATCGAGACTGGAATTTGTCACTCCGTGTGACGGAGAGGTATCTCCGGGCCCACTCGGTAATACGTCATCTCAATGAGCTCAAAGTGACTAAGTGGTTAGTCACGGGATTATGTATTACGGAACGAGTAAAGAGACTTGCCGGTAACGAGATTGAACTAGGTATGGAGATACCGACGATCGAATCTCGGGCAAGTAACATACCGACGAGACAAAAGGAACTGTATACGGGATTGCCTGAATCCTTGACATAGTGGTTCATCCGATGAGATCATCGAGGAACATGTGGGAACCAATATGGGTATCCAGATCCCGCTATTGGTTATTGACCTGGGAGTGTCTCGGTCATGTCTGCATAGTTTCCGAACCCGCAGGGTCTACACACTTAAGGTTTGGTGACGCTAGGGTTGTTAGTGAGAACAGTGCATGGTTACAGAAGGTTGTTCGGAGTCCCGGATGAGATCCCGGACGTGACGAGGGTCTCCGGAATGGTCCGGGGACGAAGATTGATATATAGGATGAGAGTGATCGGAGTCCGGAAGTGTTCCGGGGAGTATCGGGAAGTCGGCGGATGACCGAAAAGGGTTTTCGGGGTCCCGGAAAGAGTTTCGGGCCTAATGGGCCACAAAGGGAGACGCAACAGCCCTCATAGGGCTGTGCGCCCCCCCCCCCCCCTGGGCCCTCTCCTCATGCGCAAGGGGGGCTGGCCCCCCCTAGGGCTGCCGCACCCCCCTAGGCTTGGGGGGCAAGGCACTTGGGGGGGGGGACCCTAACCCTGGGGCGCCGCCCCCTCCCATCTCCCCTTGGCCGCCGCCCCTAAGGGGTAACCCTAGGGCGCCCCCTCCCCTCTCTTCCCCCTATATAAAGAGAGGTAGAGGGAGGGCAGCCACACACGTTCGTGCCTCGGCGCTGCCCTCCCTCTCCCACATCCATCTTCGTCAATTCCCGCAGTGCTTGGCGAAGCCCTGCTGGAATCCTCCACCACCATCTCCACCACGCCGTCGTGCTGCCGGTGTCTCCATCAACCTCTCCTTCCCCCTTGCTGGATCAAGAAGGAGGAGACGTCCCCGAGCTGTACGTGTGAAGAACGCGGAGGCACCGTTGCTTCGGTGCTAGGATCTTCGGCGATCTGAATCGCGGCGAGTACGACTCCATCAACCGCGTTCTTGAATGCTTCCGCTTAGCGATCTACAAGGGTATGTGGATCCAACTCTCCCCTCATAGATGTATCTCCTAGATTGATCTTGGTGAGCGTAGGAAAAATTTTTGTTTCCCATGCAACGTTCCCCAACAGTGGCATCATGAGCTAGGATCTTGCGTAGATGCTTTCACGAGTAGAACACAAAAGGGTTTGTGGACGTTGATGTTTAGATTGCTTCCCTCCTTCGTCTTTCTTGATTCAGCGGTATTATGGGATGAAGCGGCCCGGACCAACTTTACATGTCCACGTACATGAGACCGGTTCCATCGACAGACATGTGACTTTTGTTGCATAAGATGGCTGGCGGGTGTCTGTCTCTCCTATCTTAGTTGAATCGGAATAGAAAAAGGCGGTCCTTGTAGAAGGTTAAATAGCAACTTAAATATCACCGTTGTGGCTTTGCGTAGGTAATAAGCGTTCTTGCTAGATACCCATAGCAGCCACGTAAAACATGCAACAACAAATTAGAGGACGTCTAACTTGTTTTTGCAGGGTATGTATGTGATATGATATGGCCAATGACATGATGAGATATATTTGATGTATGAGATGATCATGTTGTAATAGTTAATATCGACTTGCATGTCGATGTATACGGCAACCGGCAGGAGCCATAGGGTTGTCTTTAATTTTTGTATGACCTGCGTGTCAATCATTAAGCGCTTTGCAATGCTTTACATTATCGCTAAACGGTAGCAATAGTAGTAAGAGCATGGTGGGCGCGCGACAACCCCGATGGCGACACGATGATGGAGATCATGATGATGGGGATCATGGTGTGGCGCCGGTGACGATGGAGATCATGCCGGTGCTTTGGAGATAGAGATCAAAAGCACGAGTTGATGGCCATATCATGTCACTTATGATTTGCATGTGATGTTAATCCTTTTATGCATCTTATTTTGCTTAGGACGACGGTAGCATTATAAGATGATCCCTCACTAAAATTTCAAGATAAAATTGTGTTCCCCCCGAGTGTGCGCCGTTGCGAAGGTTCGTCGTTTCGAAGCACCACGTGATGATCGGGTGTGATAGACTCTACGTTCGCATACAACGGGTGCAAGCCAGTTTTGCACATGCAGAACACTCGGGTTAGACTTGACGAGCCTAGCATGTACAGACATGGCCTCGGAACACGGAAGACCGAAAGGTCGAGCATGAGTCATATAGTAGATATGATCAACATGAAGATGTTCACCATTAACACCACCTCATCTCACGTGATGATCGGACTTGGGTTGGTGGATTTGGATCATGTCACGCTCAGATGACCAGAGGGATGTCAATTTGAGTGGGAGTTATAAGTAATTGTTGGAAATATGCCCTAGAGGCAATAATAAAAGAGTTATTATTATATTTCCTTGTTCATGATAATCGTTTATTATCCATGCTATAATTGTATTGATTGGAAACTCAGATACACGTGTGGATGAATAGACAGACTTTGTGTCCCTAGTGAGCCTCTACAGGACTAGCTCGTTGATCAAAGATGACCGCAGTTTCCAGGTCATAGACATGAGTTGTCATTTGATAACGGGATCACATCATTAGGAGAATGATGTGATGGACGAGACCCAAACGTTAACATAGCTTTTGATCGTGTCAGTTATCGCTATAGTTTTCTGCATGTCAAGTATAAGTTCCTATGACCATGAGATCATGTAACTCACTGACACCGTAGGAGTGCTTTGTGTGTACCAAACGTCACAACGTAACTGGGTGACTATAAAGGTACTCTACAGGTATCTCCGAGGGTGTCTGTTGAGTTGACATGGATCAAGATTGGGATTTGTCACTCCGTGTGACGGAGAGGTATCTCCGGGCCCACTCGGTAATACGTCATCTCAATGAGCTCAAAGTGACTAAGTAGTTGGTCACGGGATTATGTATTACGGTAACGAGTAAAGAGACTTGCCGGTAACGAGATTGAACTAGGTATAGAGATACCGACGATCGAATCTCGGGCAAGTAACATACCGACTAGACAAAGGGAACTGTATACGGGATTGCCTGAATCCTTGACATCGTGGTTCATCCGATGAGATCATCGAGAAACATGTAGGAACCAATATGGGTATCCAGATCCCGCTATTGGTTATTGACCTGGGAGTGTCTCGGTCATGTCTACATGGTTTCCGAACCCGCAGGGTCTACACACTTAACGTTCGGTGACGCTAGGGTTGTTAGTGAGAAAAGTGCATGGTTACCGAAGGTTGTTCGGAGTCCCGGATGAGATCCCGGACATGACGAGGGTCTCCGGAATGGTCCGGAGACGAAGATTGATATATAGGATGAAAGGTTTCGGAGTACCGGAAGTGTTCCGGGGAGCATCGGGAAATCGGCGGAGTACCGGAAAGGTTTTCGGGGGTCCGGAAGAAGTTCTGGGCCTAGTGGGCCACAAGGGGGAACACCACAGCCCTCAGGGGGCTGTGCGCCCCCCCTGGGCGCCCTCACCTCTCCACCCCCCCTATATATAGTGAGGTAAAGGGAGGGCAGCAAACACAAGTTCGTGCCTCGGTGCTGCCCTCCCTCTCCCGTCATATCTTCTTCTCCCGCGGAGCTTAGGCGAAGCCCTGCTGGAGTTCTTCTCCACCATCACCACCACGCCGTCGTGCTGCCGGTTCTCCATCAACCTCTCCTCCACCCCTTGCTGGATCAAGAAGGAGGAGACGTCCCCGAGCCGTACGTGTGAAGAACGCGGAGGCACCGTTGCTTCGGTGCTAGGATCTTCGGCGATCTGAATCGCGGCGAGTACGACTCCATCATCCGCGTTCATAACGCTTCCGCTTAGCGATCTACAAGGGTACGTAGATCACACTCCCCCCTCGTAGTTGCATCTACTAGATTGATCTTGGTGAACGGTAGGAAAATTTTTTGTTTCCCATGCAACGTTCCCCAACAGTGGCATCATGAGCTAGGATCTTGCGTAGATGCTTTCTCGAGTAGAACACAAAAGGGTTTGTGGCGTTGATGTTTAAATTGCTGCCCTCCTTAGTCTTTCTTGATTCAACGGTATTATAGGATGAAGCGGCCCGGACCAACTTTACATGTCCACGTACATGAGACCGGTTCCATCGACAGACATGTGACTTTTGTTGCATAAGATGGCTGGCGGGTGTCTGTCTCTCCTATCTTAGTTGAATCGGAATAGAACAAGGCGGTCCTTGTAGAAGGTTAAATAGCAACTTGAATATCACCGTTGTGGTTTTGCGTAGGTAAGAAGCGTTCTTGCTAGATACCCATAGCAGCCACGTAAAACATGCAACAACAAATTAGAGGACGTCTAACTTGTTTTTGCAGGGTATGTATGTGATATGATATGGCCAATGACATGATGAAATATATTTTGATGTATGAGATGATCATGTTGTAATAGTTAACATCGACTTGCATGACGATGCATACGGCAACCGGCAGGAGCCATAGGGTTGTCTTTATTTTTTGTATGACCTGCGTGTCAATCATTAAGCGCTTTTGTAATGCTTTACTTTATCGCTAAACGGTAGCAATAGTAGTAATAGCATGGTGGGGCGCCGACAACCCCGATGGCAACACGATGATGGAGATCATGATGATGGAGATCATGGTGTGGCGCCGGTGACGATGGAGATCATGCCGGTGCTTTGGAGATGGAGATCAAAAGCACGAGTTGATGGCCATATCATGTCACTTATGATTTGCATGTGATGTTAATCCTTTTATGCATCTTATTTTGCTTAGGACGACGGTAGCATTATAAGATGATCCTTCACTAAAATTTCAAGATAAAATTGTGTTCCCCCCGAGTGTGCGCCGTTGCGAAGGTTCGTCGTTTCGAAGAACCACGTGATGATCGGGTGTGATAGACTCTACGTTCGCATACAACGGGTGCAAGCCAGTTTTGCACATGCAGAACACTCGGGTTAGACTTGACGAGCCTAGCATGTACAGACATGGCCTCGGAACACGGAAGACCGAAAGGTCGAGCATGAGTCATATAGTAGATATGATCAACATGTAGATGTTCACCATTGACACCACCTCATCTCACGTGATGATCGGACTTGGGTTGGTGGATCTGGATCATGTCACGCTCGAATGACCAGAGGGATGTCAATTTGAGTGGGAGTTATAAGTAATTTGATTAGTTAAAACTCACTTATCATGAACAATAGTCTAAGATGTCTTTGCAAATCTTTTGTTGTAGATGGCTCGCGCAGTAGCTCCCCTGAATTTTAATGCGTTCCTAGAGAAAGCTAAACTGAAAGATGATGGGAGCAACTTTGTGGACTGGCTCCGCAATCTGAGGATCATCCTCACAGCTGCCCAAAAGGTTTATGTCCTAACTGCACCGCTAGGTGAACCCCCCGCTCCGGCCTCTGTGGACGTTATGAACGCCTGGCAGACGCGCTCGGATGACTACTCAGTCGTACAGTGTGCCATGTTGTATAGCTTGGAAGGAGGACTTCAAAGGCGTTTTGAACGTCATGGAGCATATGAGATGTTCCAGGAGTTGAAGTTCATCTTTGAAAAGAATGCTAAGATCGAGAGGTATGAGACCACCGATAAATTCTTTGCTTGCAAGATGGAGGAGAATTCGTCTGTCAGTGAGCACTTACTGAAGATGTCTGGGTACTATACCCGCATAGCTGATCTGGGACTTGTGTTCCCGGAGGAGGCTATCATTGACAGAATTATCCAGTCACTCCCACCTAGCTACAAGAGCTTCGTGCAGCAGTACAACATGCAAGGGATGAACAAGTCCATCGCCGAGCTGTTTTCAATGCTGAAAGTCGCTGAGGCAGACATCCAGAAGGAGTATCAAGTGTTGATGGTCAATAAAACCACCAGTTTCAAGAAAAATGGCAAGGGCAAGAAGGGTAACTCTAAGAAGGGTGGCAAGGCAGTTGCTCATCCAGTGAAGAAACCCAAGGCTGGGCCCAAGCCAGAGACTGAGTGTTTCTATTGCAAGGGGAACGGCCACTGGAAGCGGAACTGCCCCAAGTATCTGGCAGACAAGAAGGGGGCCAACAACAACAACAAGCAAGGTATATATGATATACATGTTATTGATGTGTACCTCACCAACTCTCGTTGTAGTGCCTGGGTATTTGATACCGGTTCGGTTGCTCACATTTGCAACTCTAAACAGGAGCTACGGAATAAACGGAGGCTGGCGAAGGACGAAGTGACGATGCGCGTGGGGAATGGTTCCAAGGTTGATGTGATCGCCGTCGGCACGCTCGCTCTTCGATTACCATCGGGATTAGTTATGAACCTGAATAATTGTTATTTAGTGCCTGCGTTGAGCATGAACATTATATCTGGATCTTGTTTATTGCGAGATGGTTACTCATTTAAATCAGAGAATAAAGGTTGTTCTATTTATATGGGTAATATCTTTTATGGTCATGCACCCGAAGTTAGGGGTTTATTCTTATTGAATCTCGATAGTGATGATACACATGTTCATAACATTGATGCCAAAAGATGTAGAGTTGATAATGATAGTACCACTTTCTTGTGGCACTGCCGTCTGGGTCATATCGGCGTGAAACGCATGAGGAAGCTCCATGCTGATGGACTTTTGGAGTCTCTTGATTTTGAATCACTTGACACATGCGAGCCGTGCCTCATGGGCAAGATGACTAAGACCCCGTTTTCAGGAACAATGGAACGGGCAAGTGACTTATTGGAAATCATACATACTGATGTGTGTGGTCCGATGAGTGTCACGGCGCGCGGTGGATATCGTTATTTTCTCACCTTCACTGACGACTTAAGTAGATATGAGTATATTTACTTGATGAAGCATAAGTCTGAAACGTTTGAAAAGTTCAAGCAGTTTCAGAGTGAAGTTGAGAATCATCGTAACAAGAAGATCAAGTTCCTACAATCTGATCGAGGGGGAGAGTATCTGAGTTATGAGTTTGGCAATCACTTGAGAAAGTGTGGAATCGTTTCACAGTTGACGCCACCTGGAACACCACAGCGTAATGGTGTGTCCGAACGTCGTAATCGAACCCTATTAGATATGGTGCGTTCTATGATGTCTCTTGCCGATTTGCCACTATCGTTCTGGGGATATGCGTTAGAGACAGCTGCATTCACTTTAAATAGGGCTCCATCTAAGTCCGTTGAGACAACACCGTATGAACTATGGTTTGGTAAGAAACCTAAGTTGTCTTTTCTCAAGGTTTGGGGTTGCGATGCTTATGTCAAAAGGCTTCAGCCAGAAAAGCTCGAACCCAAAGCGGACAAATGTGTCTTCATAGGATACCCAAAAGAAACTGTTGGGTACACCTTCTATCTCAGATCCGAGGGCAAAGTGTTTGTCGCTAAGAACGGGTCCTTTCTCGAGAAAGAGTTTCTCTCGAAAGAATTGAGTGGGAGGAAGGTAGAACTTGATGAGGTTATTGAACCTCTGCTACAACCAGAGAGTAGCGCAGCACAGAAAGATGTTTTTGTGGAGCCTGCAGAGGTTGAAGAGGAAGCCAATGATGATGATCAAGAAGCTTCTGATCAAGTTACTACCGAACCTCGTAGGTCGACAAGGGTACGCACTGCACCTGAGTGGTATGGTAACCCTGTCTTGGAGGTCATGTTGTTGGACAACAGTGAACCTACGAGCTATGGAGAAGCGATGGTGGGCCCGGATTCCGACAAATGGTTAGAGGCCATGAAATCCGAGATGGGATCCATGTATGAAAACAAAGTATGGACTTTGGAAGTATTGCCTGAAGGTCGGAAGGCCATTCAGAATAAATGGATTTTTAAGAGGAAGACGGACGCTGACGGCAATGTCACCGTGTATAAAGCTCGACTTGTGGCAAAGGGTTTTTCACAAGTTCAAGGAATTGACTACGATGAGACTTTCTCACCCGTAGCGATGCTTAAATCCGTCCGAATCATGTTAGCGATAGCTGCATATTTCGATTACGAAATTTGGCAGATGGATGTCAAAACAGCGTTCCTTAACGGTTTTCTTAAGGAAGAGTTGTATATGATACAACCGGAAGGTTTTGTCGATCCAGAGAATGCTGACAAAGTTTGCAAACTCCAGCGTTCCATTTATGGGCTGGTACAAGCATCTCGGAGTTGGAATCTTCGCTTTGATGAGGTGATCAAAGCGTTTGGGTTTGTACAAGTTTACGGAGAAGCTTGTATTTACAAGAAAGTGAGTGGGAGCTCTATAGCGTTTCTAATATTATATGTGGATGACATATTGCTGATTGGAAACAATATAGAATTTTTGGATAGCGTGAAGGGGTATTTGAACAAGAGTTTTTCGATGAAGGATCTCGGTGAAGCTGCTTTCATATTGGGCATCAAAATCTATAGAGATAGATCAAGACGCTTGATAGGACTTTCACAAAGTACATACCTTGATAAAGTTTTGAAGAAGTTCAAAATGGATCAATCCAAGAAGGGGTTCTTGCCGGTATTGCAAGGTACAAAGTTGAGTAAGACTCAATGCCCAGTGACTGCGGAAGATAGAGAAAAGATGAGTGTCGTCCCCTATGCTTTAGCCATAGGCTCTATCATGTATGCAATGCTGTGCACAAGACCAGATGTCAGCCTTGCCATAAGTATGGCCGGAAGGTTTCAAAGTAATCCTGGTATGGATCACTGGACAGCGGTCAAGAATATCCTAAAGTACCTGAAAAGGACTAAGGAGATGTTTCTCGTTTATGGAGGTGATCAAGAGCTCGTCGTAAAGGGTTACGTCGATGCAAGCTTTGACACTGATCCGGATGACTCTAAGTCTCAAACCGGATACGTATATATTCTCAACGGGGGAGCGGTAAGCTGGTGCAGTTCCAAGCAGAGCGTGGTAGCCGATTCTACATGCGAAGCGGAGTACATAGCTGCCTCGGAGGCAGCAAAGGAAGGTGTCTGGATGAAGGAGTTCATGACAGATCTTGGAGTTGTGCCTAGTGCTTTGAACCCAATGACTCTGTTCTGTGACAACACTGGTGCCATTGCTCTAGCCAAGGAACCAAGGTTTCACAAGAGGACCAGACACATAAAGCGACGCTTCAATTCCATCCGCGATTCAGTCAAGGAGGAGGACATAAGCATTTGCAAAGTACATACGGATTTGAATGTTGCAGATCCGTTGACTAAGCCTCTTCCACGGGCTAAGCATGATCAACACCAAGACTCTATGGGTGTTAGATTCATTACCTTGTAATGCTAGATTATTGACTCTAGTGCAAGTGGGAGACTGTTGGAAATATGCCCTAGAGGCAATAATAAAAGAGTTATTATTATATTTCCCTGTTCATGATAATCGTTTATTATCCATGCTATAATTGTATTGATTGGAAACTCATGTACATGTGTGGATAAATAGACAAACTTTGTGTCCCTAGTAAGCCTCTTCAGGACTAGCTCGTTGATCAAAGATGGCCACGGTTTCCAGGTCATAGACATGAGTTGTCATTTGATAACGGGATCACATCATTAGGAGAATGATGTGATGGACGAGACCCAAACGTTAAACATAGCTTTTGATCGTATCAGTTATCGCTATAGTTTTCTGCATGTCAAGTATAGGTTCCTATGACCATGAGGTCATGTAACTCACTGACACCGTAGGAGTGCTTTGTGTGTGCCAAACGTCGCAACGTAACTGGGTGACTATAAAGGTACTCTACAGGTATCTCCGAAGGTGTCTGTTGAGTTGACATGGATCGAGACTGGAATTTGTCACTCCGTGTGACGGAGAGGTATCTCCGGGCCCACTCGGTAATACGTCATCTCAATGAGCTCAAAGTGACTAAGTGGTTAGTCACGGGATTATGTATTACGGAACGAGTAAAGAGACTTGCCGGTAACGAGATTGAACTAGGTATGGAGATACCGACGATCGAATCTCGGGCAAGTAACATACCGACGAGACAAAAGGAACTGTATACGGGATTGCCTGAATCCTTGACATAGTGGTTCATCCGATGAGATCATCGAGGAACATGTGGGAACCAATATGGGTATCCAGATCCCGCTATTGGTTATTGACCTGGGAGTGTCTCGGTCATGTCTGCATAGTTTCCGAACCCGCAGGGTCTACACACTTAAGGTTCGGTGACGCTAGGGTTGTTAGTGAGAACAGTGCATGGTTACCGAAGGTTGTTCGGAGTCCCGGATGAGATCCCGGACGTGACGAGGGTCTCCGGAATGGTCCGGGGACGAAGATTGATATATAGGATGAGAGTGATCGGAGTCCGGAAGTGTTCCGGGGAGTATCGGGAAGTCGGCGGATGACCGAAAAGGGTTTTCGGGGTCCCGGAAAGAGTTTCGGGCCTAATGGGCCACAAAGGGAGACGCAACAGCCCTCATAGGGCTGTGCGCCCCCCCCCCCCTGGGCCCTCTCCTCATGCGCAAGGGGGGCTGGCCCCCCCTAGGGCTGCCGCACCCCCCTAGGCTTGGGGGGCAAGGCACTTGGGGGGGGGAACCCTAACCCTGGGGCGCCGCCCCCTCCCATCTCCCCTTGGCCGCCGCCCCTAGGGGGTAACCCTAGGGCGCCCCCTCCCCTCTCTTCCCCCTATATAAAGAGAGGTAGAGGGAGGGCAGCCACACACGTTCGTGCCTCGGCGCTGCCCTCCCTCTCCCACATCCATCTTCGTCAATTCCCGCAGTGCTTGGCGAAGCCCTGCTGGAATCCTCCACCACCATCTCCACCACGCCGTCGTGCTGCCGGTGTCTCCATCAACCTCTCCTTCCCCCTTGCTGGATCAAGAAGGAGGAGACGTCCCCGAGCTGTACGTGTGAAGAACGCGGAGGCACCGTTGCTTCGGTGCTAGGATCTTCGGCGATCTGAATCGCGGCGAGTACGACTCCATCAACCGCGTTCTTGAACGCTTCCGCTTAGCGATCTACAAGGGTATGTGGATCCAACTCTCCCCTCGTAGATGCATCTCCTAGATTGATCTTGGTGAGCGTAGGAAAAATTTTTGTTTCCCATGCAACGTTCCCCAACATGCATCGCCTTGGCATGCTCTTTGTTTTGGAACAAACGTTTCAACCGTGGTATTATAGGAGCATACCACATCACCTTGGCAGGAATCTTCTTCCTGGGGCGCTCGCCCTCGACATCACCAGGGTCATCGCGGCTGATCTTATAGCGCAATGCACCGCATACCGGGCAAGCGTTCAAATCCTCGTACTCACCACGGTAGAGGATGCAATCATTAGGGCATGCATGTATCTTCTGCACCTCTAACCCTAGAGGACAGACAGCCTTCTTTGCTTCGTACGTACTCTCGGGCAATTCGTTGTCCTTTGGAAGCATATCCTTTATCATTACCAGCAACTTTCCAAATCCCTTGTCAGATACACCATTCTCTGCCTTCCATTGCAGCAATTCCAGTGTGGTGCCCAGCTTTTTCTTGTCACCTACGCAATTCGGGTACAACAATTTGTTGTGATCCTCTAACATGCGCTGCAACTTCTTCTTCTCCAAATCACTTGCACAGTTTCTCTTTGCATCGGCAATGGCCCGACCTAGATCATCAACGGGCTCATCTGATGCCTCTTCTTCAGCTTCTTCCCGCATTGCCGGCTCAGCTTCTTCCCGCATTACCGGCCCAGCTTCTTCCCCCATTGTTGTATCAACGTATTCAGGGAACCCATGGCCAGGATAGCTGTCGTCGTCCTCTTCTTCTTCATTGTCTTCCATCATAATCCCTCTTTCTCCGTGCTTGGTCCAAACATTATAGTGAGGCACGAAACCGGACATAAACAGGTGGACGTGAATGGTTCTTGAGTTAGAGTAATTTAGACCATTCTTACAGACAGCACATGGACAAGGCATAAAACCATCCGCCCGCTTGTTTGCCTCAGCCGCAAGCAGAAAAGTTTGCACGCCATTAATGAACTCGGGAGAGCATCGGTCATTGTACATCCATTGTCGGCTCATCTTTAATACACAGCACCAAAAACACCAACTTAATACAAGTTCATACAACACTTAAATGCAACAAACAAATAACTCTCTAGCTAAAGCATTTAAATGCAACAACAAATGCGATCAAGATCGCAACTAAGGTAACAATTGATCCAACAGCATAATGATACCAAGCCTCACTATCGATGGCATATTTTCTAATCTTTCTAATCTTCAAGCACGTTTTCTCCATCTTGATCTTGTGATCATCGACGACATCGGCAACATGCAACTCCAATTCCATCTTCTCCCCCTCAATTCTTTTCAATTTTTCTTTCAAGTACTCGTTTTCTCTTTCAACTAAATTTAACCTCTCGACAATAGGGTCGGTTGGAATTTCCGGTTCACATACCTACATATGCAAACTAAGTGTTATTTTGGACCTCAAATTGCATATAAATCAAATACTAGCACATATATTTCCTCCCAAATTACTAAACTCGCAAATTAATCACTATATAAAGCATTGCAAGAGCTAATCTAGCAATGAGAGATGAAAGGACAAAGTTGCTAACCTTTGTGATCATTTGAATGGATGGGGGCCTTCAAATCTTGACAAATTTTGGGCAAAATGTGTGATGAGCTCGAGAGGAAGAGGCGAAGAACAGAGAGGAGAGGGGAAAGGGGAAGAACAGAGCGAGCTCGGGTGGACGAAGGGTTTATGTATGACCACCTTTAGCACCGGTTCGTGCCAAGAACCGGTACTAAAGGTGCTGGAGGGGCCCTAGACTGACAACATCCTGCCACCACTCTCATTAGTACCGGTTCGTGGCACGAACCGGTGCTAAAGGTTCGCCATGAACCGGTACTAATGAGAGCGGCCCGGCTAGCCGTTGGAACCGGCACTAATGTACACATTAGTGCCGGCTCAAATTCAAACCGGCACTAATGTGCTTCACGTTTGACCCTTTTTCTACTAGTGCAACCATGGACAAACGTTCTTGGCAGTAAAAGTTGGGGCCATTCCTCAGGGGTCCAAAAAAATCATTTTCTAGGTAGGCCAGAATTTTGGATTCAAGAATTTTTTCACATTTTTTAATCATTTTGGTCAAAAAAAGGCCAATAAATGGATACATGTGTCACAATGTGTAAACGGTGTCGAAAGTTGTTCAAACTAGAAATTGATGCCTACCATGGACATATCTCCTCGGCGGTAAAAGTTGGGGTCATTTCTCAGGGGTAAAAACAAACATGTTAAAAACACGGTGTCTAGGTAGGCCAGAATTTTGGTTTCGGCAATTTCTTTCACATTTCTTGAATTATTTCGGTCAAAAAAGGCCGATAAATGGCTACATGTGTCACAATGTGTAAACGTTGTCGAAAGTCGTTACTAGTGTCTGTCCATGCCAGCCGCTACAAAAAGTAGGGGTAATTTAACCAAAGTCGAAAAAACCACTTCTATTTAGATTTGTAGAGCATATCATAATCTGTATGCACACTTGAACGATCATTTCAAACAACTAAAATTTCATTCAGACGATTCAAACTTTAGGATTTGTACAAAGATTTGAATGAAATTTAAATCTAAACAACTACCCCTAATATACCAATCAAAGTCTGAGTCCCCGTCCTCCATCGACGCATCTACGGTGCACTTGAACCTCATCCGAGTTGTCGGGGTGGCCCGATGGAACGCACCCTGACGTCGACGTTGGCTCCCGTATCGCCGCAACGAATCCCGGCTTGTGTTTAGGGATGCTGAGGCCCCAACGCGCCTCAAAGCTTGGTGATTCTAGTGCAAACCAACCGCTGTCGCACGTCCCAGAGCTTGACTCTGGTGCAAAGCGGTGGCCGCCACACCGCGTGGTTGGTAGCGATACACCCTTGCCCTTCAGTCTCGGTTGCATGTTGTCTATCGTCTTCGCCCGTGGCACATAGGTGTCACCATATGATCTCGGCTATCTAACGCCCTTTGATTGTGCCATTTGATGCTCCTTAGTGTGTTTCTACTTTTGAGTCTCCTTTTTGGCAGGGTTATGATCATGGTGGCCCGATCCACACTTTCATGGGCATCATGGAGTGTCACATTGGTGGTACACCGTTGCCGCTCCTTTCTATCTCATTTACGCGATGATCTTCTCCTTTGCAGGTCACACAACGGTGTCACTGCACGATCTCAACTATCTGATGCCCTACGATTGTGCCAGCTCACCGGCGAGCTGCTACTTTGGTGCCTATGGAGCGACAAGGATCTCAGTGGAGATCATTGTTTGGCTTTCGGCTTGATGCTCTTCATGGGACACCTCCACATTTGTATAAGGCTAGCCGTTGAGGTGTCAGTTGCAAGCCATCCCCTCCATTTTTTGTGTTTTTTCTTCTATTATTTGGCTCTCCTCTTGGGTTCTTGTATCTATCATAGGTTAACATCACAGACGAAAAATACAGCTATCGCAGCGTGAAATCTGCCCCGCAATTTGTTTCCTTCGCATAATCGCAGGACATTGCGCCGCAATCGCTGGAGAATGCGCCGTTTCTTCATTAACTATCGTGGCAAATTTTCCTTCCGCAACTTCTGTTCACTTGCAATTTAAATCTATGGTCTCTGTACAAACAATCTTATACTTCTACTAACTGCCCAAGTCACCCTTCGAATTGGAATATAACAAGCGTTGGCATTATGCAACCCCACCACACCACCACCGCCCCCACCAGGCGCCATTTAGAGAGAGAAAAAACAAGCTCTCTGCAACAAAACACAAACAGGCATGGGCAAGCGGTAGGCTCAACGACAGCCCCAAACATGGAACAATTGAACTATGATATACTATGAGGCTCAAAGTAGGAGAGAAAAAAATGTATATACACATGTCTTCCGAAACTACAGAGAGAAAAATAGCAAGGAACTAATGACAGGGCTGACGCTAACCACCACATCTCATGTGCCACCTCTCGCTGGCATGTGAGCCCTTTGAAATATATTCTGTGGGGATCCCCCCACCCCCACCCCCGGTGTCAGTTTCAAAAAAACTACTCCTATGTCAGTAGCTCACCTCGCCGCCTCCCTTCGTTGGCCTTGATGGTATCAGAGCATGGGGAGGCCCAGATCTACCAGTCAGGTTGACATGAAGTTCCCCCTATTTTGGAAATTTCATGTAGTCCTTCGTTGTCCATCACTTCAGGTCTTTGGGCGGTGCTTACATCAGCGTATAAATAAATTCATCTCCAGTGGTGCATCATTGATGGTAGCGGGAGCTTATGCCCGACGAATAATTCTTGCTTGAGCTTTCCAATATCAATAATGTTGTCAATGGCAATATCGTGGTTCATAGATGTAAATCCCCCCCCCCCATCCGTTCTCGACGGTAAGGTTAACTAGGGTTTGTAGGGTTTGTCGGTGCGGTCGCAGTCATGGTGGCTTCTCTTTGTTATTGGGCCCCCGGCTTCGTTTCCTTCTGGTGGCCGCTTGAGGCCTTGATCTGTGCCCCTATGGTTGTGACGGGTCCAGCGTTGAGGATGTAATGGCTTGTGGCGGCGCATTATCGGCTTGTTTGAGAGGAAGAAGGCGGTCGGCCATCAAGTTGTTCAATGTAAATTTTTGTTTCTTTTTCTTGCGGGCATATTTTTTGTATTTCGGGCGTTATTTTTAATGCTGGATTAGTTAGTAGATCGGAGTACTTATTCGAAGGATAAGGAAACATGTTGCAGAAGCAACACTGTTCAGCAAGCACAAAGTAAGCTTAGAGTGGTTGCATAGAATAGAGTGAAGTGACCAAGTTGTAGATAGAGCAGCGACGAATAGAGTGGTTGCATATCATCAAATCAACGTGTACTACCATTCCCTCAAAAATAAAAATAAACATGTACTATCATTAGTTTAGCGTGAGGTGATCCATGCATCGATATCTGTCCGCATGACAACATGTTCCGGCGATGCGTCTAGCATTGTTGGTGGGCGTGTGGAGCACGACGACTTCCCGACTGTCTACTACAACAAGTTGTGTCCGACTCCGGCGATGGAGGGGCGATGACGGCGGCGCGCCTTCGGCTCGCTTCAGTACTGGTAGTTGTCGCTAGGTGGTCTACGGATCTGGATGTAATTTCTATTATTTCTGGTATTCGTTGTACTACCATGATTGAACATGAATAGATCGGAAATTTTCTCGAAAAAAAAACGGTGGTGGTAGGAATGGAGTAAGTGAGGATAGTTATCTTCTTTTTTTTTTGCGATGGGGATATATAGCTATCTTGTTGATCGCGTGTCAGATTAAAACTAATAAGCTGCGTGCGTGTCTCCCAGAGCTAGCTCGCGGCTGAGCGCTACCGTTCCATTTGTACTACCGGTGTGCATGCGTGCTTGTAGTACTGCTGTACTGCCGTGCTAGTACAGATGCTCACAGTACCACGCACCAGTCTAGAATTTTCTTTCTCATCGTACTTTTTGACTGTGCCATGCCTGTTAGAGCTAACCTCGATTTTTCTGCATCTGCATTATTTGTAGAGTATCTGGGCGCCTACAAAGCGGATCATCATCTCCACACGTACGTCTGAGGTGTGCTAGAATACACACATGTTTGATGGGATAAAGATAAACGTCTTATGTATCATCTTACAAATGACCATTGGGCATTGTTGCATCAAACATACCAAGCTATTGTAGGAGAGGCTTGTCTGCCCTCTCGCTTCTCGCCATCGAGCGCCGATCATGCCAGCGAATAGCGAGCACCAAGAATGGTGACAACGAGGATGTGTGTCAAAGGTAGAAGACACTTGAAACCAAGCATGCCATGTAAAGCCAACCCATGTTCGGTACACTTAGTTAGATCAAGGTTAATAGTATATTCAACGCGGCTATATGAAATTGTCATGTCACCTAGCCAACTTAATAGCCCATTTGTACCATACTTAGCTATAGACTTTTACTACTTTACCATTGCTTGGACCATCTTCTTCTCTCTAGAGCTGCGTGCATGACTTTGATGCAGAGGCCGTGGGTGTTACAGTCGGTTACTAATCTATAGTCTGCTTCTCTTCTCTCTCCTCCAACTTAATAAAAATATTATATTTAAATCCGTATAGCGTGCTTATACCACTGTATTATACTTGCGCTTATTAGAAGTACAATTCCTTCAAAAAATACTTATCAGAAGTATGATTTTCACAGACTAAAGGCGTAGAGTCATGCTGTGAGGACAGACAGTAGTAATATATACTCCCTCCCATGGAAGAAAACAAAGTGTCGCAGCTTTGAACATGAAAGATGCGACACTTTTTTTGGATCGAATGGAATATATATGATCGATAGCCTCTATCGATGTACTCCGACGTGTCGTTGCTACGGTGGTCAAGATCGGTTATGATCGACATTAGCAATTAGTATATATACTTCATCTCTGGCATTTGTACGTGTCAATGAGGCAATTACATGAACAACTATATATAACGGCGAGGAAGAGAATGGCGAATCTTCAAAGCAGCTGTGCCATTTTTTTCGTGTTAACTGAGCGCGTCGTAACTGCTTATGAATGTGGCACGGTTCTGACACTTGCATAAAATAAAGGGTGTACTAGCTGATCGTACAGCTGTACTAGCGCTTGTGATTGCTTGTACTACTATGTATGAGTTTGCGAGTGCAGTTTTTTTTTTGGACCCAGGTATTTTAAGAAATACCAAATGTAAAGTCATCCATAGGTACTAAAACTGGCACATGTGATCCATCTATTGCACCAATAGCACCTTTGAAATGAGGCCAGAAATGTTCATCTTTAATCCTTTCGTGCTCATAGCTAAAAGTAGGATCTGTCGGTTTGATGATATCTTTCACTAACTTCCGCCAACATAACAAAATTTTCTGAAAATGAGTCTAGAAAGTTGAACACCTCATACTCTAGCTTTTGCAACTTCTTCTCTTTTCTCCCCCTTTGCTTAGCTTATAGCTAGCTTTGAAAAGTCAGAAGTTGGCTGCAAAAGCTCAATCAAACACAGCCTTAGTTCCTCAACTTTTTTTTCAAACCGAATATCTTTAGTCACTCATACCGCTTTAGATAACTTTGTCGATCTCTAAATAGGCTTTCGCCCCGCTATATAGATATAGCAATCATCCAAACAACTGTGAGTCCAATGTTGGGGCAAACAACACAAGCACGCCCAAAAGAAACAAAAGATAAAGAATAAATAAACTAATATCAACAGTGTCGGATCGACGAAAACGAGCATGACACACCACCGCTACGCCCACCGGAGAACCTCCACCTCGCTCCTAGCACCTCGAACCTCCGCATACCAAGCAACACCTTAGGAAGGAACGCAAAGGTGGCGACGCTGCTACCCAGACTGATCCTAGGGTTTCCCCCGGTATGCGGAGGGGCGTGGGGATGAGGAATGCCCGACGCACTTCATGAAGGAACATCGGCGTCCATGGTCATCACCGCGTCGATGCTAGCAGGCTGGTAGGGATTTTGCCCATCTGTCAAACACACACAACCCCAAATGATCTGACGCGCTCCACCAAACATGTCGTCCACCAACATGCACCACCACGGTCTTGCCATCATCACCGCCGCCTCACCATGATCAATGAAGTGAGACCGACAGACCCGAGAGGGAGTAGCCGGGAATGAGGGCACCTGAATCAGCATCCATGCCGGAGGGAACAACCTCCACCGCCCTTGGAGGAAACTGGTCGCACTCAGCAATAGGAGCACACCATGACCTCTAGGCTCGGCCGAGCCCGAAAGGGGCTCATGAAGCTCCCATCGCCATGCCGTAGTAGGCGCGCCGCCGTCTCTGCAACCCCCTACACGAGCCGCACCTCCACCCGCCAGAGTCGTCGCAAGCGAGATCAGGCCACGCTCGCCTAGACCTAGTTGGGGCCCAAAAGGGCCAAGATCTAGGTCAGGAAGGCGCCGCGGCCGGCGGCTATGCCAGCCCGCAGCCAAGTGGCTGTGCCGCCGCCTCCGGGCCACCTAGATCAGTACTATCTGAGGTAGCCGCCACCGCCAAAACAACCGCGGACCGAGGTGCACCGCCACCTATCGCCACCACCCAAGCAGGGGCGTCGCGCGCGGGGAAGGGCGGGGCCGCCATAACTGACGGTACCACGTGAGAAGGGGACGGCGACACACGCATGCGGTGGTGGGGGTTAGGGGGAGCGCTGGAGGGGAGGACGGGGAGCCCCCGGTCGCCTTGCACGGGGAGGCGACGCGGTGGGGCGAGAGGAGGTCGTTATTGTCCTATCATACTTCGTTGATGACATGACATTGTTTCCATTACTAATTTCTATTTTCAAAAATCACTTTCCTTGCAAAGCTTTATTCATTATATCAAGGTTTGAAACACCCCAACCCCCATGTTCCTTAAGGACACAATTTTTCTCCCAAGCAACAAAGAGATATTTTCTTATCACTTCCTCCTCTTGCCAAGACATCATGGCTCTAAAGTAATTAATATGAATTTTTTTCTGACACCAATAGGTAACTCATAGAAATACACCATGTATAAGAGTATACTACTCAAGGTAGAATTTACAAGCACAAGCCTACTGTTGAGGTGAGCAATTTACCTTGCCAACAACCAAGTTTATTCTCCATTTTGTTTTCAGCTCCCACGGTCTTTGTTTTTAGTTCTCACTTTAAATACATATTCCTAGGTAAATCTGAGGCAAAACTCCTTTCTTACATCTCAAAACACTACAATATTGATCTACTTCATCTAGAGCACCCCCCACCCCAAATACATCACTTTTATGGAAGTTGATTTAAGGTCGGAGATTTGTTTAAAGGCATACAAACCAAATTAGACGGTTTTTGCACCTTCCAAATAATCGACAAGAAAAAAATTATGTCATTTGCATATTGTAGGCAGTATCTTAATTCTACCATCAATGATATCACTATCTAATCCACTAATTAGCCCCACCCTTTTTTCCTTATCTAGAATTATTGCGAAAGCATCAAAAACTGCATCAAAAAGTAGCGGGGGATAGGATCAGCCTGTCAGGCCCATAAAAGTAGGAAATCGGGTTCTAGGTAATCATTGACCCTAATATTCAGTTTACCTCCTCTCATGATGAACATAATCCAATCACTACCATTTATCGATGAACCCTTTCATCTGCAATAGTTGATTTACAAAAGGTCACTTTATTTCATCATAGGCCTTTTCAAAATCTACTTTAAAAAGCACAACTTGTTTTTACTACTGATGGAAACAGTTAAGTACTGCAGTACCAAACTCCATAATATTTCTTTACTCAAGAAAAGCGAGTTGGGTAGGTGAAATAACTCTCTAGGCCACAAAAGATATTGTATTTATTGCAATTTTATTTAGGGATCAGGGTAATCATCCCATAATTGAGTATATCAATTATTCTCATGGAAAATAATCTATAAGATCCTTCAGGTAAAATTTTGTCATATTCCATTTCTTATAAAACTCAAATGGAAAGCCATCAGGGTCAAGGCAGTTATTCCTTTTCGGGGAGAAAATTACATTCCTTACCTCGTAAATAGAGAAAGACAAAAGTAACTTTGCAGCCTCCTCAAGACATTTTTTTGCCCTGACACCATTAATAGAAATAATAGACTATTTAGCATGTCCAAACAGACATTTGTAAAAAATCATAATATAATCCATAAGATTGTATTCACCTTCAATCAACCCTTCACCTTGTTCAAGGGGTAGAATTGTATTCTTCCTCCTTATGACATTGGCTTTAGCAAGAAAGTATTTAGTATTGCCATCCTCCTAAAAAAATTATCTCGATCCCTTTGTGGTCCTTTTAAGTTATTTATGTTTAAGACTTCTCTGCATGCAATTGGGCTTCTAAACTTTTCTTTTCCTTTATTTGATTTTCATCTGAAAGAGAACTCTCACTCAACAAATTAAAAGTAGAGATTTTACTACGAATTTTTGCTTAAATGTTTTTATCGCAACATATTTGTTTCAAATTTATGTTTTTTTTCCTTAGATGTCGAAATCTGAACTGCCACTTATCGAAATTATATAAGTCAGCAAGCACTGCATTCCAAATTCTAGCAACAACTTCTCTAATCATACCCCTCCCCAACCAAGAGCTTTCAAACCTCAAAATATGGTCATTTTTAAGTTCCTACAGAATCAAGGAAGAGAGGTTCATGATCAAGAGCACCATGTCATGGGCACCAACCCTAGTCAAAGCGTAAATATTCTCACAGTTTAGGCTAATTAATATCCTATATAAATTCTCAAAGGTGGGGTCAAGATGGTCATTACTCTAGGTATATTGCATACCA
The DNA here is from genome assembly GCA_902687465.1 of Secale cereale. NCBI lineage: Eukaryota > Viridiplantae > Streptophyta > Magnoliopsida > Poales > Poaceae > Secale > Secale cereale. Next base: position 864,742,217 of record LR738713.1, on the reverse strand, counting down.
TTGAGAGCTAATTCTCAAGCTACCTCCTCAATAACTGAATTTAATAGTTAACTCAATTTAGTATACACACCTCCTTTATTCTTATCAACCTCTTCCTGATAATGTTTAAATTCCCGATATAAACTATTATGGCAAACTTGTGACCACTCAACTAGGAAAGTCTCTCTGCCCTCTACCTGAGCTGCGCCATAGACTATGATCGGGTTCCATTTCACATCATTATAACTATCAAAGACCATCATCGTACCAAACCGGATGAAACATAGAGTCCCTAATTCCAACAAGGACACCCCCCCCCCCCAGGTGAAACCCACTTCCCAATAAATGTAGCTCCAACCACATTTTTGGTATGTTGTCTTTTCTCATCTTACCTAATCCTCCTCACATTCCAAATGATTACTTCCATTGATTACCACTTCTATTTTTAACAAAAGGTTTCACTCTCACTGAGCTAATCCGTCCATTTTTCATCACAATTGTTCATTATTACTTATTATGCCATTCATGCACCTTTTCCCCTGACTTTTCATGTTGCAACTGAGGAAAGGTGAGTGCCGATTTTTTTTCACCAACTACCAAAAAGAAGACCAACAAATAAGAAAATATAGATTAAAAAATTCATCAAATTTTAGAAAGTTATTAAACATGCAAAAAAATCATTTTTGTTTTAATGGTCTGAATTTTTTTATTGTTGCATGAAAGAATTTTCCACATTTCATAATCATTTTCTAAATGAGGGGTGAACGTTTTTATAAATTAAATAAAGTGAATTTTGAAAATATATATTGTTTCGAAACACGTCTCTAGCCCAGGTCCATAACACTCACACATATTTGTTGGGCGACCTCTATTTTTGTTTTGTTTTTTTTTTGCTTTATTGTTTTTTTATTATATTTTCTTTATATAATTTGGGATTAAAAACTATACAGAATTTTATTAGAATTGTAATTAAAAATCGAGAAATCATAAAAGGTTTGTGGGATAAAAAAATGTTTACAATTCCAAAATAATATTCACGTATTAATAAATATCATTGGATTTGATATATTTTTTTCATGCTTAAAAACTTATTGAATTTGAAAAAAATCATATTTTTGAAAAAATCACGAATTTTTAAAAAAATGTTCACGAAATAAAAAACAAGTTTGCGAATTACAAGAAATGTACATTAACTCAAAAAATGTTAAGTGAATCGAAATAATCTTCATGCATTTCGAAAATATTATCATAACTTAAAACATATTCACGATATTCCATAGTTGTTGTTCGATTGAGAACAATGTCCGCCGATCACAAAATGTTCACCAGATTCATTTAAAATGTTCATGAATTTGTACTTAATTTGCGAAAATTAAAAAAGAAATTCTGATTCAAAAAATGTTCATGAATTCGAAAAATGTACGTACTCAGCGCGGTTCTGAACCACATTTAACCTTTTTGATTTACGCACCGTTATGCCAAGGTGAAGTGCCCATCGACGGGGAGGGCAGCCCATGGTGATTTCGTCAATTTAAAGATTTTCCATTTCAGTTTTTCGATAGTGCTCATAGAAATAGAATATGCATGTGTGCATTCAGAGGAATGAGTAGATGTGCGTGTATGGATGTCTTTGTCTACAAAGTGTCTTGGACAAAAGACTATGGTAGAGTGAGAGCACGCACCAGGCGAACAACTAGCGCTGAAGCATCATCATTTTCTTTTGTTTCAATTGCATCCGAAATTCGTTCACACGAGAAAAAGATGAGACAAAATATTACAATATCAGATACGCCAATTATCTTGGCTATTATGGGACGCGTCCACATTGCATCCGCCGATCGATAATGTTCACGCATGCACGTAGACATCGAGCTCCAGGAGAACGTCGTTCCCATGCCAGTTCACCGTCTTCATCAGCACGTACCCCGTAGCCATCCTGAATCTCCCCATGCCGCCGACCACCGGGAGCTCCCGCACCGGCGCCAAGACGTTGTCGCGGCCTGTGACGGCAAGCATGCTCCCGTTGTAGGGGCCGCTGGTAACTACCAGGTCCATGGAGATGTGCAGCGTGGGGTCACCGCTTATGGAAGACGACGCGATGTAGAAACCCTGGGCACGTCCGAGGGCCCTGGACGTCGTGTTAGGGCCTTCGGTGAGGGTGTCGTCCATGACCACCACGTCGCCGAAGCGCCGGTCCTTGGAGCCTCCAAGAAGCGGGCCGGTGCCGTGGGCAACCACGATGGCGCTGGGATTTGGGCCGTTGGAGAAATCGTGCATGTAGAAGCGCAGGCGGTAGGATTCTCGCGCGCCCACGCCCCGGAAGGCACAGGCGGCAGGAGAGACGATGACAGCCATGGCCATGAGTAGCGGAGCTAGAGCTGCAAAGGTGATGAGTTGGCGAGCCATATCGATTTACCGATCTTGCATGCCAAGGTGATGGACCTGATGGTGCATCGATGTCCTTAAATAGCACGAGCTCCAGCAAGTGCTCGTTTTCTTCTTGTCGTTATGACAATAATGATGGATGCACCAAAGTAGAGTACTGTAATAGTGCTAGATCACTGCTCAGCTTTTGCAAGTGCGATCGATGCATGGCACAAGATAATGAATTAATTAATCGAGGGAGCGCATTTTCCTGCGTGTAGTACTGAAAAAGGAAAGAAAGATGTTTCCGAGCTGGGCGATAACATGATGATGCAAAACGATTTTTTGTAGGGTGAAAGGAGTTTTATTTCATAGAAATAGAGTTATAGTCGAGAGGCAACAAATTCTCAATACATGCATGGTGGTCCTTGGTACTAGATTAACCAAACAAAATACTGTAACTTAATAAGAAACTAGGGAATTTATAAAATAAAATAAAAGAACTACCATCGTTATTTGTTTTCTCTGGAACCGGGTGTTTTTTATTGCAAGAGAAATTTCCAATCTATTCATCAATCATGGCAGTACATAGAACACAAGAGGTAATAAAAATTACAACCAGGTCTATGAACCACCTAGCGACGACTACAAGCACTGGAGCGAGCCGAAGGCGCGCCTCCATCATCACCCCTCCATAACCGGAGCCGGGCGATAACGTGATGCTGCAAAACGATTTTTTTAGGGTGAAATGAGTTTTATTCCATATATATAACGAGAAGCAATAAATCCTCGATACATGGTGGTCTTTAGAACAATATTAAACAAACAAATACTGTAACTAAATAAGAAACTAGGGAACTATAAAATAAAATAAAAGGACTACCATCATTAATTGTTTCGTCTGGGGGGTGTTAGACGGCCAGAACAATTTCATCGCATTTGCTGGCCTGAACTATTTCAAAGAAAAAAACAGCCAAAAAGAGTTGTACTATTTACAGCTCTTTTTGGCTGTTTTTTTTTCTTTGAGAAACACTCATGGGCGAGGGGGGGTTCTCCTTAGGCTTTGATCCAATTTCTAAGGAAAACCGAATCGAAAACTTTAACAAATTAACCCTGTTTATGAGGAAATTGGGCCAAAAACCATACAAATATCAAAGTAAATGAAGAAGAGAAGAAATGGACGCCCAAGAGTGCATACGACCATCACAATGAGAGGCACAATTAAATGAGGGGTGTTGTCGAGGGATCATAGTTCTAAGATTGTACAAACAACCTAACGCACCATACCGGTGTGATGCCGAACACAATGGCGCAACAAAGGAGTATCCACAATCAACGAGTGTCAAAACTTAACACGAATCTTGACTGGGAGCTCCGCCATAGAAGGTCGGAGTGATTAGCGGGTTGGGGGAGGCATCAGTGCTTCATCATTGGGCAAAGTTGAACTACGAAAAGCCGGAAGCTCGCCGAAACATAATAGCCACCAAGGAGGGTCTTGAGCATCTACAACAACAGGATGGAGACCACACGAAGGCAACCGAAGAGCAACACATGAAGAAGAACACACCACCATTAGCCTAAGTCGGCCGCACCACCACCACCAAACACACCACGCTCTACGACATGCAGCAACATAAGTCGTCGTTTGCGTCTCGAATATGACACCTCCAAGGAGATAGTGATGTGGATGTTTGTAGTTTCATTATGTTGATTAACCGGACGAGGTCAAATCTGTGACGACCATGCTCTGCCAGATCTACCACCCATCGATCCGAGCATGTTGGATGGGAGCCGAAGAACCATGAGGGAGGTGTTTGTTTCACCAAGTGGTAACGGGGCCGGTATTGTGGTGACTGTGGGATCGAGCTGTAGCAGATCGACTAGCTAGTTTGTTTATTTTGCGCTGGTAAAGTTATCAAGCTGCATGAGGGTGTTTGGCTATGCAACGAAATTAGAATGCAGCACTGACGCTTTGGCAATCTATACATGCAAAAGCAAAATTACAGAACAAATGATTCCAGGGCCAACTAACTTAGAGCATCTACAACCACACAAGTAGCAAAAATCTCATGCAACATGCGTACGTAATTGAACACATGTCATCGGACTATAAAAAATTGAAATGCTCTATTAACTACTGAAACGACAAGTTCATCCACGGCTGTCCTTGCCCCTGCCCTTCCCGTCTTCGGTGCGGTATTAGCGGTCGAAGATGCCGCCCTTGCCTTGCCCTTCCCGTCTTCCGTGCGGTAGTAGCGGTCGAAGACGCCGCCCTTAGCCTTGCCCTTCTGATCTTCCATGCGGTAGTAGCGGTCAAAGACGCCGCCCTTGCCCTTGCCCTTGCCCTTACAAACTTCCGTGCCATAGTAGCAGTTGAAGACGAAGAACATATCGAGGCGGATCTGCTCACTGCCAAAGTTGTCCGATCCGTCACCGTCCTCGTCCTTCTCCTCCTTGGGGCCAGTCCATCCATGCTTTGCTCTTTCGCCATCGCCTTCATGGCCCTCCTTCGTCGCCTCTCGGCTATGCGTGCATGGAGGGTTTCCTATGCCGCCACCTCGCGGGCTGCCACTGCCGCTGCGGAAAACGGCTGCCGAAGCCGCCTCCGCTTGAAGCTACGCCAGCAGCCTCAAATATTTCAAAAGCCATTTCATGATTGTAAATCGTGATTTCAAAAGTGATTGTAAAGTTTTGATGAACCAAGTACAGGGTCTTGCAATGTGTTTAAATATTTCCTTCATCTTGCCGCATCACAGTCTTGCAAAAAAGAAACTTTCTTGCTCATCCACCATGTCTATTTCTCTTATCTGCTAATAAGCATGGGTTGGAAGAAAAATAATTAGAGAGATACTTATCATATGAATAGATTGAAGCTATAACATACAACTATAATAAGTAGGTAATTATCACCGGTTGTCGACTAGCTGGATAAATAAAAATCATCCCTTATCAGGGTGGAATGCATGCATATGGATTATCATGCAAGAACAATCAAATGAAAAGCAGTCTTTTAGTTTATATTGACACAGCTAACAAAAAAATCATGCTGAGAACAACATATACTAACAAAAACAGATAACAAACGGATATTGGATTGCTAACTTACTGGTACGTCTTGCCTATCTGATCCGAGGATCCAAATATCTGATTTTATTGGAAGTAGGACTTGCTGAAACAGATGTTGGTTGCAGCAGTGTCCAATGACACAAGACAGACATAAAATTTCAAAGTAATTGAAGAAGAGAAGAAATGGACGCCCAAGAGTACATATGACCATCACAATGAGAGGCACAATTAAATGAGGGGTGTTGTCGAGGGATCATAGTTCTAAGATTGTACAAACAGCCTAACGCACCGTATCGGTGTGATGCCTAACCCCATGGCACAACAGAGGACCATCCACAATCAATGAGTGTCAAAACTTAACACGAACCTTGACTGGCAGCTCCGCCATAGAAGGTCGGAGTGATTAGCAGGTTGGGGGAGGCATCGGTGCTTCATCATTGGGCAAATGTGAACTACGAAAAGCCGGAAGTTCGCCGAAACATAATAGCCACCAAGGAGGGTCTTGAGCATGCAGAACAGCAGGATGGAGACCAGACGAAGGCAACCGAAGAGAAATACATGAAGGAGATGTTGTGGATCGTTGCAGAAATCAAAAAAAATTCTATGCATCACCAAGATCAATCTATGGAGAAACTAGCAACGAGAAGGGGGAGTGCATCTTCATACCCTTGAAGATCGCAACGCGGAAGCGTTACTAGAACGCGATTGGTGGAGTCGTACACGCAGCGATTCAGATCACAGTCGATTCCGATCTAAGCGCCGAATGACGGCGCATCCGCGTTCAACACACGTACAGCCCGGCGACGTCTCCTCCTTCTTGATCCAGCAAGGGGGGAGGAGAAGTTGGGGAAGAGCTCCGGCACCATGACGGCGTGGTGGTGGAGCTCGCAGTTCTCCTGCAGGGCTTCGCCAAGCTCTACGGAGGAAGAGGAGGAGTTGGGAGGGGGGAGGGTTACGCCAGGTCAGGGGTGTGGCTGCCCTCCCACCCTCCCACTATTTATAGGGGCAAGGGAGAGGGGGATTGGCCCCCTCAGATCCCATCTAGGGGGGGCGGCAAGGGAGAGGGGACTTGCCCCCCAAGCCAAGGGGGGAGCCCCCTTTAGGGTTTCCCCTCAACCCTAGGCGCATGGGCCCTAGGGGGGGATGGCGCCCAGCCCACTTAGGAGCTGGTTCCCCTCCACATACAGCCCATAGGGCCCTCCGGGGCAGGTGGACCCCCGGAACCCCTTCGGTAGTCCCGGTACAATATCGGCAATCCCCCGAACACTTCCGGTGACCGTATGGTGACTTCCCATATATAAATCTTCACCTCCGTACCATTCCGGAACTCCTCGTGACGTCCGAGATCTCATCCGGGACTCCAAACAACATTCAGTAACCACATACAATTTCCCATAATAACTCTAGCGTCACCGAACCTTAAGTGTGTAGACCCTATGGGTTCGGAAACCATGCAGACATGACCGAGATATTTCTCCGGCCAATAACCAACAGCGGGATCTGGATACCCATGTTGGCTCCCACATGTTCCATGATGATCTCATCGGATGAACCACGATGTCGGGGATTCAATCAATCCCATATATAATTCCCTTTGTCTACCGGTATGGTATTTGCCCGAGATTTTGGCACACCCAAAGCACTCCTACGGTATCCGGGAGTTGCACAATCTCATGGTCTAAGGAAATGATACTTGACATTAGAAAAGATTTAGCAGACGAACTACACGATCTTGTGCTATGCTTAGGATTGGGTCTTGTCCATCACATCATTATTCTCCTAATGTTGTGATCCCGTTATCAATGACATCCAATGTCCATGGCCATGAAATCGTGACCATCTATTGGTCAACGAGCTAGTCAACTAGAGGCTCACTAGGGACATGTTGTGGTCTACGTATTCACACGTTTATTACGATTTCCGGATAATACAATTATAGCATGACCAATAGACAATTATCATGAACAAGTAAATATAATAATAACCATTTTATTATTGCCTCTAGGGCATATTTCCAACAGTCTCCCACTTGCACTAGAGTCAATAATCTAGTTACATTGTGATGAATCGAACACCCATCCAGTTCTGGTGTTGATCATGTCTTGCTCGTGGAAGAGGTTTAGTCAACGGATCTGCGACATTTAGATCTGTGTGTACTTTACAAATATCTATGTCTCCATCTTGAATATAACCACGAATGGAGTTGAAACGACACTTGATGTGCTTAGTCTTGTGAAACCTGGGCTCCTTGACAATGGCAATAGCTCCAGTGTTGTCACAGAAGAGAGTCATCGGGCCCGACGCGTTTGGAATGACTCCTAGGTTGGTGATGAACTCCTTCATCCAGACTTCGTCATGTGCTGCTTTGGAAGCAGCTATGTACTCCGCTTCACATGTAGATGTCGCCACGATGCTTTTCTTGGTTCTCCTACTGGTTCGATAACCTTTGTTTCATCACTGAGGGAAATACCTACCGATGCTATACTGCATCATCCCTTCCTCTTTGTGGAAATACCGATGAAGTTCTAGCAAGCAATCATCGTGTCGAGGTCGGGGTGTCGGGGTCAGGGTGTCGGGGTCGGGAAGGCAAATCCTCGACCCCTCGACCCTCGACACCTCGATCCTCGACCTCTAGACCCTCGACTCCTTTTTCCCTCGATCCTTGACTCCTCGACCACTCGGCTACCCTCGACCCGTCGGCGACTCTCTTTTTCTACTTTTCGTACTTCTTCTTTTCATGTTCTACTTGTACTTCTTTTTTTTCATCTTCTTCTTTTTCTTTTTCTTCTTCTTCTTCTACTTATTGTTTTTTTCTTCATGTTCTTCTTCGTCTTTTTCTTCTTCTTCTACTTATTGTTCTTTTTTTCATCTTCTTCTTCTTCGTCCTCTTCTTCTACTTATTGTTCTTTTTTTCATCTTCTTCTTCTTCTTCCTCTTCTTCTTTTACTTCTTTTTTTCATCTTTCTTGTTTATTCTCAAAAAACAGAAGAAAAAAACCAAAACTAAACTATAAACTAAATGTAACCTAAAATAAACTAAATTAACCTAAAGAAACCTAAACTAAACTAAATTAATCTAAACAAACCTAAACTAAACTAAACTAAACTCGGCGAGCCATCGGCCCCTCGGCGACCCATCGGCCCCTCGGCGAACCTCGCTCCTCGACCCCTCGACCATCGACCCCTTTTCCCCTCGACCCTCGACCATCGGTCATGTCGGGGTCGGGATTCATCTTTTTCTTCTACTTTTTTTCATCTTCTTTCTTCTTCTTCTTCTTCTTCTTCTTCTTCTTCTTCTTCTTCTTCTTCTTCTTCTTCTTTATTTTCCCTTTTCCTCTCCTTCTTTTCCTTCTTCTTCCTTCTTTTTCCTTCTTCCTCTTGTATTCTTTTTCTTCTTCGTTTTCCTTATTTACCTTTTTCCTCTCCACTTCTACTTTTTCTTCTTTTATTCTTTTTTTTCATCTCACAAAATGTACTAATAACCTAAAATCTGACTAAATATAAAAAAAACTAACCTACAATCTACTAACCTAAAAAGCAACTAAACTAAATTACTAACAGTACAACCTAAATCAACTAACCTAAGTCAAAAAACAGCAAGAAAAAAAGAAAGAAAGAAAAATGAAGAAGCTCAACAGGGGGCGGCTGGCCGAAGCGGCGCCGGGCAGGGGGGTGGATGGAGAGGCGCCGGGCGGCGGGGGGCAAAGCGGCGACGGGCGGCGGGGCGTCGGGCGACCTTGGGGTCGGGGTGGTGGGAGTCGGGGCGGTGGGGGTCGGAGGCGGCGGGGCGGTGGGGGTCGGCGGGCACGGGGACGGCGCGGGCGAGGTGAGGGGAGAGAAACAGAGGGGGGAGAGGGGGTAGGCGCGAGTGCTTGATGGCTTCTCGCCCCTCGTTGGTTACCCCAAGTGGAAGGTTTGAGATGCAGTGTAGCGGAAGTTTTCCCTTGGCAAAGATACCAAGGATCGATTTCCCCTGAGACTCCCAGTTTCAACAAGAAGGTGTCAATTGCTAACGGCGCCAGATATTAGCAATCAACGTGGACCTGCACACAGATACAAATAACTTTGCTCCCAACGAGTACAGAGAGGTTGTCAATCCCTCCGGCCTTGTCGTTTACAAAGGATCAAACGCAAGTGATAATAGTGATAGGTATTGCTGCAAATAGTAAGTAAAAGCAGAAAGTAAATAGCGGATGTGATCAGTGATGGTAATATGGACCGGGGTCCCATGATGTTCACTAGTGATGTCTCTCTCCCAAAAGACGATAAAACAGCTATGTGAGGTAAACGAATTACAGCTGGGCAATTGACAGAATTATGTGCGCAAACCAATGCTAACTATGTTGCAAGAAAGGTAGAGGTTCAAAGCATGGGCGGTACGCCAAGGCAAGTAGACCGAAATCCATCTGCATCTACTACTAATCATCCACCTTGAGATATCTATCCAGAACATCTCGTTGGTATTAAGTTGCGAGTCGCACCCATAGTGTAAACTCAAAGCAACAGACAACTGCATTAAAAGAACTTTGCGTAAAGTAAACAATCCTTGCACCCGCGGGCACAAGCACCGTTGTTTTCCCCCTTGTGGCAACAGCACATCCCTTAGACTCATGTTTCTGTCACTCAAGCTAGTCATCGAGGGGCATGAACCCACAATCAAGCATAACGTTCCCTCTTGGAGTCACTACCTACTACTTGGCCAAAGCAATAAATAGCAACGGAGAACATGCAAGAATTACTTACGAACATAAATATAAAAGAGGTAAATCAAATATATTACTCAAACACAATCTGAACATAATCTCACAATCCATCGGATCCCAGCAAACTCAACATAGCAACAACATAAGGATTACATATGTGCCTCGATCATGTAGGGCAGCTCACGAGGTCTAATTAGTGAAGCACAAGAAGGGGAGGAGAACATCACATAGCTACTGGTCATGGACCCATGGTCCAAGGGAGACTACTCACAACTCATCCGGGAGGCGTCCATGGTGGTGGAGAGGCTCCCGGTGGTGATCCTCCCCTCCGGCAGGGTGCCGGGAAGAGTTCTCCTGGTGCTCCCGATCTTGGAAGCGCGGCGGCGGCGGAACAGAGATGAGATCGCGAAAAAGGGTTTCCGTCTCGAGGGTTTCGGGACGCGTGTTAAATATATGCCAAAGGGGGGCATCGGCGGAGGCTCGGGGGGCCCAGGCGCCCCCCCGGCGCGGCCAGGGGGGCCGCGCCACCAGGGCGCCTGGAGCCCTGGTGGCCCCACTCCGGCTCTACTTTGGCTATCGGGAAGCTTCTGGAACGCTGATTTTTTATATAATTTTTCCGGGATTTTTCGGGCAGTTCTCGTAATGGGAAAACCTGAAATATAAAAACAGCAGAAAACAGAAACTGGCACTGAGGTGCACTGAGTTAATAGGTTAGTCCAAATATGATCAAAAGTGTATGGAAGTGTATAAATATCATAGCAATATCACCCAAAAGAGGCATGGAGCAAGCAGAAATTATAGATACGTTTTGGACGTATCAACATCCCCAAGCTTAATTCCTGCTCGTCCTCGAGTAGGTAAATGATAACAAGAATAATTTCTGTAGTGACATGCTATTAACCATATAGGACTTTTTCATAGTCATATGACAAAATCTTACTGAGACAATGAATCTGTAGTAATTAAGTTGCCTCATGAGAAAATCACAAAGAAATGAAAGTTTTACAATATGATACTGAAACATCAAATAGATTTGTTATGAGCATGGTGTGCAAATATGATAAAGTGATATCTCGCTTGCCCCCTTTAGTGAAACAAAACATAAATGCAGGGGCACCTCCAAGGTTTAAGTGATGACTAGATACAATGATTTCAGAATAAACGATATCATAATCATGCAAAAGACAATGCTACTTTGGGACAATGCACATTACACTCAGAATGACAATCATGCTCTCAGTAGTTGGTGCTTTAAAAGAAGGTGGAGACTCTCGAACCGTGGCTTTTGTTGGCAAGGTTGAAAACCCGTAGTCGGAAACAAAGACAAAACATGTACCAGAGCTCTTGGTTTTAAAAACAGAGGTAATAATTATTTTTTTGGATATGCATGTTTTGTCAACGAATGCTAGCAGATAACTCAATTACTTCTTGAGATGGACAAGTTTCGAGGAACGGCTCCCGAATGAGGACGATCACATCCTCTTAATCTCCTTTGTTTATCACTGCCAAAGTTTTCTGATTTCTCATGAACAAAGCGTGAAGGAGGGTTTGTTTGTTATATTAATTTTGAGCCGGGCGCACTCTTTGCCAGTTCCTTCTCGTATTATGGGTTCGCACATTAGACATGCAATCCCGGGGTGAAGCTTGTCCAACTTAAAAAGATCATGAATTAACTACTACTTCCTCATGAGCTAAAACAGAGGCACAAAATAGAAATGCATTTTTTTGAATAATTTCGAGATGGCACATGAAAGTCTTCGTTAGGAATGGCAGGTAAATACCATGTATAGGAAGGTATGGTGGACTCATATGGCATAACTGGTTTAAAAGATTTTGGATGCACAAGCAGTCAGTCCGCTTAGTACAGGCGAAGGTTAGCAAAAGACTGGGAGCGACCAACTAAGAGAGCAATGACGGTCATAATCATGCAGAGCGACAAAGCAACATTGAATCAGGCATGAAAGTTATATCGCTACTCAGAAATAAAAGATCATCAAGGCTTGACAGACTTTCTTTACCGTCTTAAATATGCGTGAGCATACGCCAAGTCAATCAAAATAAATTCTTGAAGGAAGATATTACTAAACCATACCACATCATAGGCAAACAAATCATGTTGGTACTCCAATAACACATTGGGAACCCCCCAGCTATTTGAGACTAACCATAAGAAAACCTGAACTACTAAGCACCATTATGCACGTAGCATTTTTATCATAGACATATCAACCAATGCAACAGAAGCAAACTCTCTTAATAAGATAAGCATGATAACTAAAGAGAGTTCAAGCAACCAACTAAACAAAAGCTCTTTAAAAAGATAAGCATGAAAACTAAGAGCTAAGCATGATAGTAGCTATTGAAAGACAAAGAACACACACAGCAAAGATAGACATGAAAATTCTATGTTATGTTCTAGGTAGAAGTGGAGCGTGTTTCTCTCCCACACAAAGAAAGCTGAGTTCCGACTCGTTATGAAAAGCTAAAGAAAACTAAAAAGGAAACTAAAAGCAAGACGCTCCAAGCATAGCACATAACACATGAAGTGATAAAAATATAGTGGAACGAAAGACGAACTGATAATGTTGATGGAGAAGGGGATGCACGGGGGCATCCCCAAGCTTAGACGCTTGAGTCTCTTTGAATATTTCTTGGGGGTGCATGGGGGCATCCCCAAGCTTGAGCGTTTGACACTCCTGAATCTTTTTATCATCTTCCCTCGCACACTTGAAAACTCCCTTCGTACATAACTCATCATAAACTGATTAGCGAGGTTAGTACCCTTAATAAAATAATTGTTCCTTGCTGGAAATAAGGATATTATTGAAGGTCTACTGTTTCTCAAGATTGCCAAAAGGTTTTTGCAAAGAAAAAGCAAGCTCAAGGTTTGCAAAATGAAGGAAAGGCAAAACAGGACAGAATCTGTGAAAAACAGAACAGCAGGTAGTAAATGATTTTTTCGGGGCACTTCTGCAACTCTAATAAAAAAAACTCAGAACAGACGCTCGAAAGACAATTGTATAGAGCACGCTGTCGAAAAAATTCAGACCAAAAAGATGATCTGGTGATTTTATACGAATTTTTCTATCCAAGGACAGAATCTGTTTCCTGGACAGCACGTCACAACTTTTGAACTTTCTTGCAATCAGAGGCTACACTTGGCACAAAGTTGAAAAGTAAAGATACAATGATGATGCTACTGTAGTAACAACATCAAGACACAACAAAAGCAAAATAAAAATTTTATTCATGTGGGCTGCCTCCCAAAAGCGCTTTCTTTTATGCCTTTAAGCTAGGCATAATGCATAGAGATCAAGTTTTATCAAGAGTAAAAGAATAGCTAGCCCGTATAACGGACTCAAAAGGTAACTTAATCTTCTTTCGAGGGAAGTGTTCCATCCCTTTCTTGAGAGGAAATTGGAATTTTATATTCCCCTCTTTCATGTCAATGATAGCACCAACGGTGCGTAGAAAAGGACGTCCCAAAATAATTGGACAAGAAGGTTCACACTCAATGTCCATAATAGTAAAATCAACGGGAACATAATTGTCATTGACAATGATAAGAACATCGTCGATCCTCCCCAAAGGTTTCTTTATGGAAGAATCAACGAGACGAACACCAAAAGAACAAGAATCAAAAGGTTTCAATTTAAGCATATCATATATTCTTTTGGGCATAACAGAGGTACTAGCTCCAACATCACATAAAGCATAGCAAGAGAAGTTATTCAACTTAATTTTAATCATAGGATCCCAACCATCTTCTAGCTTTCTAGGTATGGAGGCTTCTACTCTAAGTTTCTCCTCCCTAGCTTTGATGAGAGCATTAGTGATATGCTCCGTGAAGGCAAGGTTAAGCGTGCTAGTGCGGGGATCTCTAGACATCTTGTGAAGGAAATCAATAACTTCGGTAAGAGTGCAATTATCAAAATCAAGGTCACTACTATCAAGTAAGGTGGTAGTGGTGTCCTTTAGGTTCACTTGTTTGGTAGTTTCTATGGTCATAGCATCACCATTAATAGGTCCATTGGGACCAGGAGTGCATTGGGTGCTAAGAGTTTGGATATCCTCAACAACTTGGATAGTAGCAACGGTGTGGTGGGTGGGAAGGCTCTTAATTCTATCTTCTTCCTCCCTTTCTCTAGCCCATCTCTCTTTAAGTTTAGCCAACATCCTAATGTTTTCATTAATTTGCACTTGAATAGCATTCATAGGAGTGACCTTCCTCTCCTCAAGAGGAGAAGTTCTAATTTTAAGCAATTCTACCTCATGGGCTAAATTGCCTACCTTCGAAGAGAGATCATCTAGTTTGTTTAGTTTTTCTTCTACACTCTTATTAAAGGCTTTTTGGGTAGTGATGAAATCTTTAAGCATAATCTCTAGTTCAGTAGTGGAGTTCTTGGTGCTAGGATAAGCATTGTTGTTCCCATAAGAATTAGAGGGGAACGGTCTAGGATTGCTACCAAAATTACTCCTATAAGCATTGTTGTTAAAATTGTTTCTAGAGATAAAGTTCACATCTACTTGTTCTTGAGCAATCAAAGAATTTAAAGGAACATCACGAGGATCAACAGAAGATTGCTTCGAAAGTAGAGACATGATCAAGTCAACTTTTTCATTTAGGGAGGAAATCTCCTCGACAGAGTTTACCTTCCTACCTGTTGGAGCGCGTTCGGTGTGCCATTGGGGATAATTGGTCATCATCTCATCGAGAAGCTTCGTGGCAGCACCAAGTGTAGTTGACATAAAGGTTCCTCCCGCGGCCGAATCTAACAAGTTCCGCGAGGTAAAGTTCAAGCCTGCATAAAAAGTTTGGATAACCATCCAAGTAGTCAAACCATGAGTAGGGCAGTTCTTGACAAGAGATTTCATGCGTTCCCAAGCTTGGGCAACGTGTTCATTATCCAATTGACCAATTGTTTAAAATTCATTATGTTACTTCTTAGTTGGATAATTTTAGCAGGTGGATAGTATTTTCCAATAAAAGCATCTTTGCACTTGTCCCATGAATCTATGCTATTTCTAGGCAAAGATTGAAACCAAATTTTAGCTCCTCCTCTCAAGGAGAAAGGAAAAAGCTTAAGCTTAACAATATTACCATCTATTTCTTGGTACTTTTGCATATCACAAAGTTCAACAAAATTGTTTAAGTGTAAAGCAGCATCATCTCCAGCACCGGAGAATTGATCTTTCATGACTAAGTTCAGTAAAGCAGGTTTAATTTCATAAGAAGGTGCTGAAGTGGCAGGTGTAGTGATA
The DNA here is from genome assembly GCA_902687465.1 of Secale cereale. NCBI lineage: Eukaryota > Viridiplantae > Streptophyta > Magnoliopsida > Poales > Poaceae > Secale > Secale cereale. Next base: position 864,726,844 of record LR738713.1, on the reverse strand, counting down.
GGCGTGCAGATAAAGTCATCGTTGTTGTGACTAGTGAAGCCACACAACTTGGTGTTCTCGGTGGAACCCATAGTAGCAAGCAAGCAAGATAACTATTTTTGTGATTTTCGATAAAAGATACTAAAGCAAAACTGAAAGGTAAACTAACAAGACTAAAAAGCAAAGGTAAAAGATAGCGTGCAACTCCCCTATCTTGAAGAGTGGAGTCCCCGGCAACGGCGCCAGAAAACTTTGCTTGATGGCTTCTCGCCCCTCATTGGTTACCCCAAGTGGAAGGTTTGAGATGCAGTGTAGCGGAAGTTTTCCCTTGGCAAAGATACCAAGGATCGATTTCCCCTGAGACTCCCAGTTTCAACAAGAAGGTGTCAATTGCTAACGGCGCCAGATATTAGCAATCAACGTGGACCTGCACACAGATACAAATAACTTTGCTCCCAACGAGTACAGAGAGGTTGTCAATCCCTCCGGCCTTGTCGTTTACAAAGGATCAAACGCAAGTGATAATAGTGAAAGGTATTGCTGCAAATAGTAAGTAAAAGCAGAAAGTAAATAGCGGATGTGATCAGTGATGGTAATATGGACCGGGGTCCCATGATGTTCACTAGTGATGTCTCTCTCCCAAAAGACGATAAAACAGCTATGTGAGGTAAACGAATTACAGCTGGGCAATTGACAGAATTATGTGCGCAAACCAATGCTAACTATGTTGCAAGAAAGGTAGAGGTTCAAAGCATGGGCGGTACGCCAAGGCAAGTAGACCGAAATCCATCTGCATCTACTACTAATCATCCACCTTGAGATATCTATCCAGAACATCTCGCTGGTATTAAGTTGCGAGTCCCACCCATAGTGTAAACTCAAAGCAACAGACAACTGCATTAAAAGAACTTTGCGTAAAGTAAACAATCCTTGCACCCGCGGGCACAAGCACCGTTGTTTTCCCCCTTGTGGCAACAGCACATCCCCTAGACTCATGTTTCTGTCACTCAAGCTAGTCATCGAGGGGCATGAACCCACAATCGAGCATAACGTTTCCTCTTGGAGTCACTACCTACTACTTGGCCAAAGCAATAAATAGCAACGGAGAACATGCAAGAATTACTTAAGAACATAAATATAAAAGAGGTAAATCAAATATATTACTCAAACACAATCTGAACATAATCTCACAATCCATCGGATCCCAGCAAACTCAACATAGCAACAGCATAAGGATTACATATGTGCCTCGATCATGTAGGGCAGCTCACGAGGTCTAATTAGTGAAGCACAAGAAGGGGAGGAGAACATCACATAGCTACTGGTCATGGACCCATGGTCCAAGGGAGACTACTCACAACTCATCCGGGAGGCGTCCATGGTGGTGGAGAGGCTCCCGGTGGTGATCCTCCCCTCCGGCAGGGTGCCGGGAAGAGTTCTCCTGGTGCTCCCGATCTTGGAAGCGCGGCGGCGGCGGAACAGAGATGAGATCGCGAAAAAGGGTTTCCGTCTCGAGGGTTTCGGGACGCGTGTTAAATATATGCCAAAGGGGGGCATCAGCGAAGGCTCGGGGGGCCCAGGCGCCCCCCCGGCGCGGCCAGGGGGGCGCGCCACCAGGGCGCCTGGAGCCCTGGTGGCCCCCCTCCGGCTCTACTTTGGCTACCGGGAAGCTTCTGGAACACTAATTTTTTATATAATTTTTCCGGGATTTTTCGGGCAGTTCTCGTAATGGGAAAACCTGAAATATAAAAACAGCAGAAAACAGAAACTGGCACTGGGGTGCACTGAGTTAATAAGTTAGTCCAAATATGATCAAAAGTGTATGGAAGTGTATAAATATCATAGCAATATCACCCAAAAGAGGCATGGAGCAAGCAGAAATTATAGATACGTTTTGGACGTATCAGCGAGCGCTGACCGTTTTTGGTTAGGTCAAAGCTCTTTGCCGTCTGCTAGCAGACAGCAAAGAGCCTAGCTAGTGGGGTGGGGCCGGGGGAAACGGCCACTAGGTTGGTCACTTTCTTTGTCGTCTACTAGCGGATGGCAAAGAAGCTTTGCCATCTGCTAGCAGACGGCAAAGAAAGTGGCCGTTAGGTGGTTCTCGTTAGTGGGCAACCCTCTCTTTGTGCCGTCCACTTGCTTCTATGTTGTCTCCTAGTAGATGGCAAAGAGCTAGCTGATGGCAAACATGATCTTTGTCGTCAGCTTTCTATAAGCTGATGGCAAAGACCTTCTTTGTCGTCAGCTAGCAGACAGCAAAGAGCTAGCTGACGGCAAATATCCTAATTCCAGTAGTGGTATTCCTCCGGTATCCGGGAGTTGCATGATCTCATAGTCATAGGAATATGTATTTGACATACATGAAAGCAGTAGCAATAAATTGTACGATCAAATGCTATGATAACGGATGGGTCTTGTCCATCACATCATTCTCATAATGACGTGATCCCGTTATCAAATGACAACTCATGTCCATGGTTAGGAAACCTTAACCATCTTTGATTAACGAGCTAGTCTAGTAAAGGCTTACTAGGGACACGGTATTTGTTTATGTATTGACACATGTATTTAGGTTTTCGGTCAATACAATTCTAGCATGAATAATAAATCTTTATCATGATTAAGGAAATATAATAATAACCATTTTATTATTGCTTCTAGGGCATATTTCCATCACATATATCACGCTCTTTGCGTCAAATTGGTGTCCTTCTGCACGCATCGACCAATTGGCGGGCTAATTTTGGGTTGAATATGCTTTTGTTTCTTCGTTCTGGTTTTAGTTTCGTTTTTTCCTGGTTCATTCATTTATGTTTCTGGTTCGTTCCCTGTTTTGACATCTATGGACAAAAAACGAAACATTTCAATACATTTTTCCCTGGTTCGTTGTTTCTCTAGAAGGAATTTCACGCGCAGGAAAGACCTTCTTTAGGAGCAACAAAACAGTACTCAAAACAATGAAGAAATTGTTGAGTATTAAAGGCAGTAGAAAGTGTTCTGCTTATGTTTCCAAGTCAAAATAACAGTTTTAAAAATTCCTAATACATTTATAATTTCAAACACAAATACAAGATTCAAATTTTGTTATAAATTCAAAAATTATATTTTAGGATTCAATTTTTATCTAAAAGTCTGAAATTATCCTTAGATTCAAAAAAAACTTTTGGAATTAAAAAATATGTACAAGGTACCGAAAAATATGTTCTAGCATTCAAATTTTGTTCTACCAAAAGTTCTTGCAATTCATAAACAATTCAAGGCATTCAAGAAAAATTCTAGTTCGTACAATACAAAAAATGTTCACTGCATTCAAAATATGTACAAGGATTCAAATTCTATTCTAAAATCAAAAAAAAAATTCGATCCAAAAAATTTCAAAGCATTCAAAATATGCCCTAGGATTCAATAAAATCTTATAAAAATTGTTCTTCAAATTGAAATAATGTTCCTGTATTTCAAAATATGTTCTGCATTTCAAATTTTGTTCTAAAACTTTATAAATATTTTTGAAATTGAAAGTAAGTTATAGTGTTCAAGATTTATTCTAGGATTCCAATGTAGTTCTAAATCCGAAAAAATGTTCTTGAAATTCCAAAAATGTTCAAGGAATTCAAAATATGTTTCTAGGATTCAAATAACATTATTGAAAATAAAAATTGTTCAAAATATGTTCTACAATACAATTAGTTTTTCTAGAAGTTGAAAAATGATTTTGGATTTCAAAATATGTTCAAGGAGTTCTAAAAATAGGTTATAGGATTCCAATTAAGTTCTAAAATAGAAGCATTGTCTTGAGAATGGTCAAGGCATTTAAAATATATTTCTATAATTAAAATAATGTTCGTGAAATTCAAAAGTTGTTAAAATTATATTCTACAATAAAAATTTTGTTCTAAGTTTCAAAAAAAATTGGTATTCAAAATATGTTCAAAGAACTAAAAAATAGTATCTAGGATTCCAATATTTTTCTAAAATAAAAAATGTTCCTGGGAATGTTCAAGGCCTTCAAAATATGTTTGCCGAATTCAAATAATGTTCTTGAAATTCATGGGTGAGAGGAGGCGAGGCAGAGTGGGGGCGTGGGTTCGTGGGTTGTGCGGAATCGAGATAATATGGGATCGAGAGGTGGGCTCCATCTAGTATTGCATCTGTATAGGTCTCGTGTCCTAGAATCGGAGGTGGGGAAGAAATCTTGTGGGGTCCACCTGCCCGAATATAGAAGCAATGAAGGATGGTGGATTTTCCATCGCAGCTCCAGGAACTAGTAAAATTACTTATTCAGTCCAGAACAACTTTCAATACAGAGAGTAGGGAAGGAGGGACAAAGAGACGTGCTTCTTATTTCCTTTTTTATTTCCTAGGTGCCCAGTCAGCGGTGAATGTGGTCAAAACCACTTGACTTAGTCAAAACCAAGACCAAGGTTGATTTTTGAACATCATGGTTAGTTCGAGGTGTATGTCTACCGGTTTCGAAGTCCATGGTTGAATTTTAAAATGTTTGGTTTGTTTGGGGTTGAAATATGGACTTTTCTCTTGCAGAAAACACTGGTTTATGAATTTCTTCCAGGAACCACTGATTGCCGGCCTAATCTTTTGCATAAAACACTGATCAGTTGCTTGGGGCATTCAAACCTTGATTATGACATGTGGGTCATGTATTTGGTGACATGGCATAACAGTTCAGCATAAGACGATATTAGACTGGTCCTTTCCAAAAGAACTACCTCACAAAAACACATCTTCCTCGCCCTCCCAATCCAGATCGGGGTCTGTCATTCCTGAAGTACGCCAGAGAGACGAGGAGGTGCGACCTGGACGCCGGCGAGGTCCATCAGCCGCCCGTTGACTACCCTTCTTCTTCTACTCTCTCTCTAAAATGTCAGCTGGTCTCATGGATCCCACGCCACCGGCCGGCTCCCGCCGGATTCCCCGCATGCCGCCTCATTATGCTCTTGCTCGGCGCCCACTGTTTCTCCACGCCACCATCTCGTGCTGCTGCTCATGTCCGCCGCCGCACCATAGTGTTGGTGCTGCTTACTATGGCATACTTCAGTGGACTTCACTTACTTACCAGTTACCAGTGCAGGCGAGCAACACCAACACTATGGTGCGGCAGCGGCCATGAGCAGCAGCACGAGATGGTGGCGTGGAGAAACAGTGGGCGCTGAGCAAGAGCGGGATGAGGCGGCATGCGAGTAATCCGGCGGGAGCCGGCCGATTGTGTGGGATCCATGAGACCAGCTGCCATTTTAGAGAGAAAGAGTAGTAGAAGAAGGGTAGTCAAAGGGCAGCTGCTGGACCTCGCCAGTGTCCAGGTCGTGTCTCCTTGTCTCTTTGGCGTACTTCAGAAACGGCAGACCCCGATCTGCATCGGGAGGGTGAGGAAGATGTGTTTTTGTGAGGTAGTCTTTTTGGAAAGGACGAGTCTACCGTCGTCTTATCCTAAACCGTTATGCCATGTCACCAAATACATGACCCACATGTCGTCATCGAGGTTTGAATGCCCCAAGCGACTGATCAATGTTTTATGCAAAAGATTAGGGCGACAATCAGTGGTTCCTGACAGAAATTCATAAATTGGTGTTTTCTACAAGAGAAAAGTCCACATTTCAACCCCAAACTAACCACACGTTTTAAAATTCAATCATTAACTTCAAAATCAGTCGACATACACCTCGAACTAACCATGCAGTTCAAAAATCAACCTTGGTCTTGGTTTTGACTAAGTCAAGTGGTTTTGACCACATTCACCGCTGACTGGGCACCCAGGAAATAAAAAAAGAAACAAGAAGCCCGTCTCTTTCTTTCTCCTTCCCTACTCTAGTTGTTCTGGACCGAATAAGTAATTTTACTCGTACCTGGAGCTGGTGGTGGAAAATCCACCATCCATCAATCCTTCTACATTCATGCGGGTGGACCCCACAATATTTCGTTTCCCCCCTCCGATTCCAGTATACGAGACCTATACAGATGCAATACTAGATGGAACCCACCTCTCGATCCCATATCGTCTCGATTCCGCACATCCCCTGAACCCGCACCCCCGCTCTGCCTCGCCTCCTCTCACCCATGAATTTCAAGAACATTATTTGAATTCGACAAACATATTTTGTAGGCCTTGAACATTCCCAAGAACATTTTTTATTTCAGAACAAAATTGGAATTCTAGAACCTATGTTTTGAATTCTTTGAACATATTTTGAATTCCAAAAAGAATTTTTGAAACTTAGAAAAAAATTGTATTGTAGAATATAATTTAAACAATTTTTTAATTTCAAGAACATTATTTGAATTCTAGAAATATATTTCGAATGCCTTGACCATTCTCAAGACAGTGTTTCTATTTTAGAACTTAATTCGAATACTATAATATATTTTTAGAACTCCTTGAACATATTTTCAAATCCAAATTCATTTTTCTACTTTAGAAAAACAAATTGTATTGTAGAACATATTTTGAAGAAATTTTATTTTTCAAGAATGTTATTTGAATCCTAGAAACATATTTTGAATTCCTTGAACATTTTGGGGATTTCAAGAACACTTTTTCGGATTTACAACTAAATTGGAATCCTAGAATAAATCTTGAACACTATAACTTATTTTCAGTTCCAAAAATATTTATAAAATCTTAGAACAAAATTTAAATTCAGAACATATTTTGAGTAAGTTTGAACAAATTTTGAAATACAGGAACATTATTTCAAGTTCAAGAACAATTTTTTTATAAGATTTCCCTTTGAATCCTAGGACATATTTTGAAGGGAATTTTTTGTTTTTGCCACTCTAGATTTTTCCGATTTTCCTTATGCCACTCTAGATTTTGACATTTCCGTTTTGCCACTATTAGTTTTAAATAATTATCACAATTGCCATTCCCATGGCAAAAGCAAAATTTTCAGATTGGCAATTGTGATACATTTCAAAAGCTAAGAGTGGCAAAAGTGAAATGTCAAAATCTAGAATGGCATAATGAAAATTGCCAAAATCTTGAGTGGCAAAAACAAAATTTTCCCTATTTTGAATGCTTTGAACAAATTTTGGATTCAAAAACATTTTTTTTATTTTAGAATAGAATTTAAATCCTTGTACATATTGTTAATGCATTGAACATTTTTTTATTGTACGAACTAGAACATTTTTTGAATGCATTGAATTGTTTATGAATTGCAAGAACTTTTTAAAATTTCAGAACAAAATTTGAATGCTAGAACATATTTTTCGGTACCGTGAACATATTTTTGAATCCAAGGATAGTTTCAGACTTTTAGATAAAAAATTGAATCCTAAAATATAATTTTTAATTTATAACAAAATTTGAATCATGTATTTTTTTAGAAATAATAAACGTATTAGGTATTTTTTAAACTGTTTTGTTGATTGCAAACATAAGCAGAACACTTTCTGCTGCCTTTAATACTCAACAATTTCTTCATTGTTTGGAATACTGTTTTGTCGCTCCCAAAGTAGGTCTTTTCTGTGCGTGAAATTCTTTTTTTTTTTCGAACCAGGGGAAAATCTATTGAAAGGTTACGTTTTTTTAGTCCATAGGCGTCAAATTAGAAACAGCGAGCGAACCATAAACAAAAATGAATGAACCAGGAAAAGGCGAAACAAAAACCAGAACGAAGAAGCAGAAACATATTTGACCCAAAAATAGCCTGCCAATTGGTCGCTGCATGCAGAAGGACACCAATTTGACACAAAGTGTGTGATATATGGCTCCCGTTCCCAACTACCACAATGGCAAATGGGATTTGTCGTTCCCAACTATCTTGTGGCCAGCTATGAAAAGGGTAAAGTTGTTGACATTCCCTAGTTTCTTACTTATTACCTTTGGCGTCCCTGTGTCTCGCATTAAGCGAGACAGGAGGGAACCCCTCGCTGAAGGGAACCGCCAGTTGGGCCAGCCCAGGCTCATGGGAAACTCCAGCCTTGTTTCTATTTTGTTTTTTCTCACTTTTTTATATTTGTCTTTTTGCTCAATTTTTTTACTTTCGTTTATACTTCCAAATATTTTAGATAAATATATTACAAAAATCACTCTTCATAAAAATATTTGTATTTTTGTGACCAAGCTTGTGAAAATTGTTAAATTTGTACAGAGAAAATATTATCACATATGCAAAAAATGCATTAAAAATGTGTACAAAACAATTTAATCATGTATTAAAAATGGCTAATCAAGCATTTTCAAAAAGTGAACATGTTTTTGTTTGAAAACTGTTAATTGGGCATCGAAAAAAGGTTGACTATGTATTTCAAAAATGATGAAACAAATTTAATCATTTATATAAAAATTGTTAATCAAGTAGTTTAAAAAAATTTGAACAAGTATTTGTAAATTATTAAATGTATATTGAAAAAAATTGACCATATATTAAAAAACAAATGAAAGTTTCGATCCTGTATATAAAAATATTACTCAAGGCATTTGTAAAAAAAATTGAACAAGCTTATAAAAATGTTAATCAAGCATTACGAAATTGTTAAATGTGTATAGAAAAAATATTTGAAAAATGTTGGTCAAGCATTTGGAAACTGTTAAATTTATATGGAAAAAATGTTGACCATGTATTGAAAAACTGATGATTTTTTGCGAATTTATATAAAAATGTTAAGCAAGCATTTGAAAAAATATTCAAGAGGTATTTGAAAAAATTTAATCAAGTATTTAGAAAGTGTTAACTGTGTACAGAAAGAATACTAACCATGTCTTCAAAAAAAGTTAATATTGCATCCCAAAAATAGTAGTCATACGTTTTATAAAAATGTTAAAATGTGAATAGAAAAAATGTGAATCTTGTATTTGAAAAATGTTGAACAAGTATTTGAAAATTCTTCAAAATGAGTATAGTAAAAATGTTGAGCATGTATTAAAGTAAGTAAAACTTATAATTAAAAAATGTTAAACGTTAAGCGACTACCAATCAACACAGTATCTACTGTTTCTTTGTTGTAAGAATATTCTTCTAACAAAAATACCCATTACCCAAACAACTGCATGATTATTTTGTCTGAAAACCTGGACTTGCTAGAGAAACATCCACAGTTCCACGCAAACCAACGCTGATACCGTCTGAAGAATTTCCTGAGTTCGTTCTTGCTTCTTTTTTACAAGGCAGTCATCCAATTTGACAATATTTTCAATGCTCACCAAATATTGAAATATATGTTCTTATAGCCAGTATGTTCAGGGAACCGTAGAGAAAATAGGATTGTATTAATGGACTTGTTAATTGACTCTCTGCAGCCTCTCTCTCTCTCTAACCCAAATTTCACTTATATCTTTGCATCACCTTACAGCAGATCAGGAATAGATCAAGAAGACAATAGACCACTAGTAGAAAATGGGCCTTTAGTCCTGGTTCGTAAGGGCCTTTTGTCCCGGTTTACCAATTGAGACAAAACAATCGAGAGTAAAGGCTAGGACCTCCTATATGACGAGCTTTGCGTCATACAACAGCACGACGCACAGGGGAGACGCGCTACTGGGCCGGCCCAATCCGATACCTGTCGCGCGACATAAAAAGGGCATAAAAACGATAGAGACTGACATGATTTGATCCCAGGACCTCATGCAACAGACATCGAGCCCTTTGCTACTACACCAGACAACAACAGCTGGCTATAAGAGGTGGAAAAATATAATAAGACCGAAATATATGAACCTTACTTCAAATTTCCAAATATTTCCAGAGATCACGAATAGATTTTAAGTTCTGAACAAAAATGGAAAACATGAACATTTTTTAAGTTCAGAAAAAACAGAACATTTTTAATACAAAACAAAATTTGTATTGTATGGCTTTTTGGAAATGCGAACAAAATTTGAAACATGGGAATATTTATTGAAATTGCAAACAAAACGATGAAACCGCGAACATTATTTTAACATGAACATTTTTCTGAATTGGTTAACCAAATCTTCAAAACAAAAATATTTTCTGAAATTCGGAACATATTTTGCAAAACACGAACATTTTTTGAAACTCCCGAACATTTTTTGAATTTGTGAACAAAATTTCAAAAACAGGAACATTTTTTCGAAATTCGGAACAAATTTTTTGAAACCACGAACATTTTTTGAATTTGCGAACAAATTTTGAAAAATGGGAACATTTTTTGAATTTTTGAACAAAATTTGAAAAATAGGAACATTTTTTGATATTCGGAACAATTTTTTTGAAACATGAATATTTTTCGAAAATATGGAAAAAAAATTGAAAACCAGGGATATTTTTTGAAATTCTGAATAATATTTGAAATTTGCAAAAAAAATTGAAAAAGGAAAATAAAATTGAAAACAAAAAATGAAAAAAGGAAAAATAAAGAAACAGAAAAAGGAAAATGAAAAAACCGTCTGCGAAACTCTAGAAGGTTCCCAAAACCAGAAACGCCGCAAACATGTTAAACGGGCTCGCCCATGACATCGCTCGATCGCCAGGTCTATGCGAAACGGTGATACTTTAACGCAACGAGCGTCCAATAGGATATTCCGTAAAGGCCCTCACTTTTAGTCTCGGTTGTGTTACGAACTGGGACTAAAAAGGCTCCACGTGGCCGCTATCTGGAACGAGGCTGGAGGACCGAACCGGGACTAAAGGCTCACCAATTTTTTCTAATTTTTTTTTAATTTTTCCGATTTTCAAATCTTTGAATTATTTGACAATTTAATCTCTAATCACCGCTCCTCACTGCTCCAGCGTGGAGCACTCTTTCCAAATCGTCTAACTTCCTGGCCGGTCACTACTCCAGCATGAGCACGCTTAATTTCCCTGTTTTATTTTCCCTAGCTTCCAAGTCTGCACTTATTGTTTTCCTGACAATAGTAAGCTATCAATCCTATTAACCCTTAGGTCTTGATGTCACATGATTTAACTTTTTGAATTCCAAACAAATACTAAAATAAAATAAATAATAATAATATTGAATTTCAATGAAAATAAAATAAGTAATAATGTTATTTTATTCATTTTCCCCATTTATTCATTTAATATGGCATAATTAATATCTTTAAATCTGTAAATCAAAATTCAACAAATAATATGTCCATTATTATAAAAAAATGTGAGTAATCCAAATATGACATCATTTATTTTTTAAAATAAAATTGATTTTTAAAATAATTTCTCATATGCTGGAATCAATTGCTTTTAATATAGCGAAAACAACTAACATAGCAATAAAGCTATATTAACTAATTATAAAAACTAAATTATTGTCAAACAATAAAAACTAAAGTTAATTATATCAAAGTGGAAAAAAGAATTACTTTTTAATATAGCAAAACTAATTCTATAAACTACAATTAAAGGCTAAACAACTATTAATAAAAAACTGTAGAAAATTAATATTAATTAATTCTGAAATTTTATCTATTGTTCTCTAATAGAAGCATAATAGAACATGTTCAAATCTACAGAAAGAACTAACTAAAAATAATTAAAAACGACCTGGCTCGTGAAGACCTGGTCAACGCATTCCTTTAGGCGCGCGAAGTAGGCAATGGCAGAAGAGGATCCCTGCTCGATCCGGCGGAACTCCGTGGCGAGGAAAACGACCTTATGCTCGGCGTTCTCCAGGAACAGGATGGCGATGGAGGCCCAGATCTGTGCAGCCGTGGTGTTCCACTGGTGTACAAGGTCGAAGATTTCTGGGCTGACCCGGTTGTATAGCCAAGACACAATGTGTGCGTCATCTTGGAGCCAGTACGCTGCCGCCGTGCGAGGTGGGTTGACGATATGGTTGGTGACGCGGCTCTTGGCGAAAATAACATCAAAGAGGGTGCGCCACTGAGTGTAGTTGGGCGGCGTCAGGGTGAGCACAAGCGGGACATGTTGGTTGATGAAGATCCCGGCGAGAGGTGACGCGGGGGCAGCAGCCACATCAGATGCAGGGCTGCCAGGCTCATGAGGGGAGAGGGCGCCGGCCTGCGAAGAGTTGGCTAGCGCGGACGGGGTGAGCAAGGGTGGAGGTGGCTAGGTCCGGAGAGGGGTGGTTGGGCCATGGCTAACCGGAGGTGGAGGTGGTGGAGGTGGTGCGTCCATGGCGAGAGGAGGGCAGCGGAAGGGAAGTTACAGGCTCAGGATGTGGAGAGCATCTGATATCATGTGAGCGGGGAATGGGAGAATGTATTGCATCGTGGTGCATGACGATGCATTAGCTCTGCATATATACATGTTCATAGAACAACCATTGTGCAGACGTGCACATGTGGAGATCGTGCACCTAGTGCGTGGAGAGGGAGATGATGTCTATTACACAACTTTCTTCTAGTAGACATTGTTGGGCCTCCAAGTGCAGAGGTTTGTAGGACAGTAGCAATTTTCCCTCAGGTGGTTGACCTAAGGTTTATCAATCTGTGGGAGGCGTAGGATGAAGATGGTCTCTCTCAAGCAACACTGCAACCAAATAACAAAGAGTCTCTTGTGTCCCCAACACACCCAATACAATGGTAAATTGTATAGGTGCACTAGTTCGGCGAAGAGATGGTGATACAAGTGGAATATGGATGGTAGATATAGGTTTTTGTAATCTGAAAATATAAAAACTGCAAGGTAACTAATGATAAAAGTGAGCACAAACGGTACTGTAGTGCTTAGAAACACGGCCTAGGGTTCATACTTTCACTAGTGCAAGTTCTCTCAACAATAATAACATAACTTGATCATATAACTATCCCTCAACATGCAACAAAGAGTCACTCCAAAGTCACTAATAGTTGAGAACAAACAAAGAGATTATTATAGGGTACGAAACCACCGCAAAGTTATTCTTTCTTATCGATCTATTCAAGAGTCCATAGTAAAATAACACGAAGCTATTCTTTCTGTTCGATATATCCTAGAGTTCGTACTAGAATAACACCTTAAGACACACATCAATCAAAACCCTAATGTCACCTAGATACTCCATTGTCACCTCAAGTATCCGCGGGTATGATTATACGATATGCATCACACAATCTCAGATTCATCTATTCAACCAACACAAAGAACTTCAAAGAGTGCCCCAAAGTTTCTACCGGCGAGTCAAGACGAAAAAGTGTGCCAACCCCTATGCATAGATTCCCAAGGTCACGGAACCCGCAAGTTGATCACCAAAACATACATCAAGTGAATCAATAGAATACCCCATTGTCACCACGGGTATCCCACGCAAGACATACATCAAGTGTTCTCAAATCCTTAAAGATTCAATCTGATAAGATAACTTCAGAGGGAAAACTCAATGCATTACAAGAAGGTAGAGGGGGAGAAACATCATAAGATCCAACTATAGTAGCAAAGCTCGCAGTACATCAAGATCGTGCCCAATCAAGAACACCAAAGAGAGAGAGAGAGAGAGAGAGATCAAACACATAGCTACTGCTACATACCCTCAGCACCGAGGGTGAACTACTCCCTCCTCGTCATGGAGAGCGCCGGGATGATGAAGATGGCCACCGGTGATGGATCCCCCCTCCGGCAGGGTGCTGGAATAGGGTCCCGATTGGTTTTTGGTGGCTACAGAGGCTTGCGGCGGCGGAACTCCCAATCTAGGTTTCTTTTCGGGGGCTTCTGTATTTATAGGAATTGTTTACATCGAGCTCATGTCAGGGGGGTCTCCGAGTCGTCCACGAGATAGGGGGGCGCGCCCAGGGGGGTAGGGCGCGCCCTCCACCCTGGACGGCTCGGGACTCTTCTGGACCAACTCTTTTACTCCCGGGGCTTCTTTTGGTCCATAAAAAACCAACAAAAATTGGCACGTCAATTGGACTCCATTGGTATTCCTTTTCTGTAAAACTCAAAAACAAGGAAAAACATAAACTGGCACTGAGCTCTAGGTTAATAGGTTAGTCCAAAAATCATATAAAATAGCATATAAAACATCCAAGATGGATAATATAATAGCATGGAACAATCAAAAATTATTGATACGTTGGAGACGTATCAAGCATCCCCAAGCTTAATTCCTGCTCGTCCTAGAGTAGGGATAAAAACAGAATTTTTGATGTGGAATGCTACCTAACATAATTATCAATGTAATTTTCTTTATTGTGGCATGAATGTTCAGATCCGAAAGATTCAAGACAAAAGTTTAATATTGACATAAAAATAATAATACTTCAAGCATATTAACAAAGTAATCATGTCTTCGCAAAATAACATGGCCAAAGAAAGTTCATCCCGACAAAATCATATAGTTTGGCTATGCTCCATCTTCGTCACACAAAATATTCAATTCATGCACAACCCTGGTTTCAGACAAGCAATTATTTCATACTTTAGTATTCTCAAAACTTTTCAACTTTCACACAATACATGAGTGTGAGCCATGTACATAGCACTATAGGTGGAATAGAGTGGTGGTTGTGAAGAAGACAAAAAGAGGAATATGGTCTCACATCAACTAGGCGTATTAATGGGCTATGGAGATGCCCATCAATAGATATCAATGTGAGTGAGTAGGGATTGACATGCTACAGATGCACTAGAGCTATAAATGTATGCAAGCTCAACAAAAGAAACTAAGTGGGTGTGCATCCAACTTGCTTGCTCACGAAGACCTAGGGCATTTGAGGAAGCCCATCATTGGAATATACAAGCCAAGTTCTATAATGAAATATTCTCACTAGTATATGAAAGTGACAACATAGGAGACTCTCTATCATGAAGATCATGGTGCTACTTTGAAGCACAAGTGTGGTAAAAGGATAGTAGCATTGCCCCTTCTCTCTTTTTCTCTCATTTTTTTTGTTTTTTTGGGCCCTCTCTTTTTTGGCCTCTTTTTTTATTTTTATTTTTTTAATATTATTTTTCGTCCGGAGTCTCATCCCGACTTGTGGGGGAATCATAGTCTCCATCATCCTTTCCTCACTGGGACAATGCTCTAATAATGATGATCATCACACTCTTATTTACTTACAACTCATGAATTACAACTCGATACTTAGAACAAGATATGACTCTATATGAATGCCTCCGGCGATGTACCAGGATGTGCAATGAATCAAGAGTGACATGTATGAAATAATTATGAACGGTGGCTTTGCCACAAATACGATGTCAACTACATGATCATGCAAAGCAATATGACAATGATGGAGCGTGTCATAATAAACGGAACGGTGGAAATTTGCATGGCAATATATCTCAGAATTGCTATATGGAAATGCCATAATAGGTAGGTATGGTGGTTGTTTTGGGGAAGGTATATGGTGGGTGTATGGTACCGGCGAAAGTTACGCGTCACAAGAGAGGCTAGCAATGGTGGAAGGGTGAGAGTGCGTATAATCCATAGACTCAACATTAGTCATAAAGAACTCACATACTTATTGCAAAAATCTATTAGTCATCAAAACAAAGTACTATGTGCATGCTCCTAGGGGAAGGGTTGGTAGGAGTTAACCATCGCGCGATCCCGACCTCCACTCATAAGTAAGACAATCAATAAATAAATCATGCTCCAACTTCATCAAATAACGGTTCACCATACGTGCATGCTACGGGAATCACAAACTTTAACACAAGTATATCTAAAATTCACAACTACTCCACTAGCATGACTCTAATATCACCATCTTCATATCTCAAAACAATCATAAAGAATCAAACTTCTCATAGTATTCAATGCACTTTATATGAAAGATTTTTATTATATCCCTCTTGGATGCCCATCATATTAGGACTAAATTCATAACCTAAGCAAATTATCATGCTGTTCTAAAAGACTCTCAAAATAATATAAGTGAAGCATGAGAGTTCATCTACTTCTTCCAAATAAAACCACCGTCGTGCTCTAAAAAGATATAAGTGAAGCACTAGAGCAAACGACAATTTACTCCAAAAGATATAAGTGAAGATCAATGAGTAGTTGAATAATTATGTAACTATGTGAAGACACTCTAACATTTAAGAATTTCAGATCTTGGGATATTATTCAAACAGCAAGCAAAACAAAATAAAACAAAATGACGCTCCAAGCAAAACACATATCATGTGGTGAATAAAAATATAGCCTCAAGTAAAGTTACCGATAGACGAAGGCGAAAGAGGGGATGCCTTCCCGGGGCATCCCCAAGCTTAGGCTTTTGGTTGTCCTTGAATATTACCTTGGGGTGCCTTGGGCATCCCCAAGCTTAGGCTCTTGCCACTCCTTATTACATAGTCCATCGAATCTTTACCCAAAACTTGAAAACTTCACAACACAAAACTCAACAGAAAACTCGTCAGCTCCATTAGTATAAGAAAATAAAACCACCACTTAGGTACTGTTGTGAACTCATTCTAAATTCATATTGGCGTAATATCTACTGTATTCCAACTTCTCTCTGGTTCATACCCTCCGATACTACTCATAGATTCATCAAAATAAGCAAACAACACATAGAAAACATAATATGTCAAAAACAAAACAGTCTGTACTAATCTGTAACTTTCGAATACTTCTGTAACTCTAAAAATTCTGAAATAAATTGGTAGACGTGAGGAATTTGTCTATTAATCATCTGCAAAAAGAATCAACTTAAAATCACTCTTCTGTAAAAAAAATGGCAGCTAATCTCGTGAGCACAAAGTTTCTGTTTTTTTACAGCAAGATCGCAAAGACTTCATCCAAGTCTTCCCAAAGGTTCTACTTGGTACAAAAACTAATTAAAACATAAAACCACATTTAAACAGAAGCTAGATGAATTATTTATTACTAAACAGAAGTAAAAAGCAAATAACAAAAATATAAATATAAATTGGGTTGCCTCCCAACAAGCGCTTTTCTTTAACGCCTTTTAGCTAGGCATGATGATTTCAAAGATGCTCGCATAAAAGATAAGAATTGAAACATAAGGGGAGCATCATGAAGAATATGACTAGCACATTTAAGTCTAACCCACTTCCTATGCATAGGGATTTTGTGAGCAAACAACTTATGGCAAGAATCAACTAGCATAGGAAAGCAAAACAAGCATAGCTTCAAGATTTTCAACACATAGAGAGGAAACTTGATATTATTGCAATTGCTACAAGCATATGTTCCTCCCTCATAATAATTTTCAGTAGCATCATGAATGAATTCAACAATATAACCATCACATAAAGCATTATTTTCATGATCCCCAAGCATATAAATTTTATTACTCTCCACATAAGCGAATTTCTTTTCATGAATAATAGTGGGAGCAAACTCAACAAAATAATTATCATGTGAGGCATAATCCAATTGAAAACTAAAATCATGATGACAAGTTTCATGGTTATCATTATTCTTAATAGAATACAAGTCATCACAATAATCATCATAGATAGCAACTTTGTACTCATAATCAATTGGAACCTCTTCCGAAATAGTGGATTCATCACTAAATAAATTCATGACCTCTCCAAATTGATACGTCCAAAACGTATCTATAATTTCTGCTTGCTCCATGCCTCTTTTGGGTGATATTGCTATGATATTTATACACTTCCATACACTTTTGATCATATTTGGACTAACCTATTAACTCAGTGCACCCCAGTGCCAGTTTCTGTTTTCGGCTGTTTTTGTATTTCAGGTTTTCACGTTACGAGAACTGCCAGGAAAAATCCAGAAAATTTATATAAAAAATCAGCGTTCCAGAAACTTCCGTGTGCCCGAAGGACAGCCGAGGGGGCCACCAGGGCTCCAGGCGCCCTGGCGGCGCCCCCCCCCCTGGGCCGCGCCGGGGGGGGGCGCCTGGGCCCCCCGAGGCTCCTCCGATGCCCCCCTTTGGCATATATTTAAAGCGTCGCCCGAAACCCTCGAAACAGGAACTCTTTTTCGCGATCTCATCTCTGTTCCGCCGCCGCCGCCGCTTCCAAGATCGGGAGCACCAGGAGAACTCTTCTCGGCACCCTGCCGGAGGGGAGGATCACCACCGGGAGCTTCTCCACCACCATGGACGTCTCCCGGATGAGTTGTGAGTAGTCTCCCTTGGACCATGGGTCCATGACCAGTAGCTATGTGATGTTCTCCTCCCATTCTTGTGCTTCACTAATTAGTCCTCGTGAGCTGCCCTACATGATGGAGGCACATATGTAATCCTTATACTGTTGCTATGATGAGTTTGCTGGGATCCGATGGATTATGAGATTATGTTCAGATTGTGTTTGAGTAATATATTTGATCTACCTCTTTTATATTTATGTTCATAAGTAATTCTTGCATGTTCTCCGTTGTTATTTATTGCTTTGGCCAAGTAGTAGGTAGTGACTCCAAGAGGGAACATTATGCTTGATTGTGGGTTCATGCCCCTCGATGACTAGTTTGAGTGACAGAAACATGAGTCTAGGGGATGTGCTGTTGCCACAAGGGGGAAAACAACGGTGCTTGTGCCCGCGGGTGCAAGGATTGTTTACTTTACGCAAAGTTCTTTTAATGCAGTTGTCTGTTGCATTGAGTTTACACTATGGGTGGGACTCGCAACTTAATACCAGCGAGATGTTCTGGATAGATATCTCAAGGTGGATGATTAGTAGTAGATATTGATGGATTTCGGTCTACTTACTTTGGCGTACCGCCCATGCTTTGAACCTCTACCTTTCTTGCAATGTAGTCAGCATTGGTTTGCGCACATGGTCCTGTCAATTGCCCAGCTGTAATTCGTTTACCTCACATAGTTGTTTTATCGTCTTTTGGGAGAGAGACATCACTAGTGAACATCATGAGACACCGGTCCATATTACCATCATTGATCACATCCGCTATTTACTTTTCTGCTATTTACTTACTATTGCAATTATACCTATCACTATTATCACTTGTGTTTGATCCTTTGTAAACTACAAGGCCGGAGGGATTGACAACCTCTCTGTACTCGTTGGGAGCAAAGTTATTTGTATCTGTATGCAGGTCCACGTTGATTGCTAATATCTGGCGCCATTAGCAGTTGACACCTTCTTGTTGAAACTGGGAGTCTCTAGGAAATCGATCCTTGGTATTACCAAGGGAAAACTTCTGCTACACTGCATCTCAAACCTTACACTTGGGGTAACCAACGAGTGGTGAGAAGCCACCTAGCAAAGCAATTTCTGGCGCCGTTGCCGGGGACTCCACTCTTCAGGATAGGGGAGTTGCACGCTATCTTTTACCTTTGCTTTTAGTCTTGTTAGTTTACCTTTCAGTTTTGCTTTAGTATCTTTTATCGAAAATCACAAAAATAGTTATCTTGCTTGCTTGCTACAATGGGTTCCACCGAGAACACCAAGTTGTGTGACTTCACTAGTCACAACAACGATGACTTTATCAGCACACCTATCACTACACCTGCCACTTCAGCACCTTCATATGAAATTAAACCTGCTTTACTGAATCTAGTTATGAAAGATCAATTCTACGGTGCTGGAGATGATGCTGCTTTACACTTGAACAACTTTGTTGAACTTTGTGATATGCAAAAGTACCAAGAAATAGATGGTAATATTGTTAAGCTTAAGCTTTTTCCTTTCTCCTTGAGAGGAGGAGCTAAAATTTGGTTTTAGTCTTTGCCTAGAAATAGCATAGATTCATGGGACAAGTGCAAAGATGCTTTTATTGGAAAATACTATCCACCTGCTAAAATTATCCAACTGAGAAGTAACATAATGAATTTTAAACAATTGGATAATGAACACGTTGCCCAAGCTTGGGAATGTATGAAATCTCTTATCAAGAACTGCCCTACTCACGGTTTGACTACTTGGATGGTTATCCAAACTTTTTATGCAGGCTTGAACTTTACCTCGCGGAACTTGTTAGATTCGGCCGCGGGAGTGTCGGTGTACTAAAGTAGGGGTACCTTAGTATCCCGACTTGTGCACGGGCAGTAGCAGCATCCCGTGGCAGGGCTTGCCACGCGCCCGCCAAGACCCACTCTAGCTCCTTTGGAGCCATTCAAGAACAAAGTATTCAAGACAAAGAAACAAGACCCCGGCAAGAGGAGCTTGCCGGGAAGGCCGCTCCAGGCTCAAGATCACCTCCATAGCACAAGACCCTGCCAAGACGAGCTTGTCAGGAAGGCCAAACATGGCATTTCAGAAGACTTGCCGTGGCGCATCACGCGCCCCGGCAAGGCCCGGAGAGCGACAAGCTTCCGGGCGCGGCAAGATAGCCACCGCGGCAAGGCGCTTGCCGCGGCAAGCTCCCACTACGTGCCCGCGCTCCGGCTCATCCGGCCACGCGTCGCCCTGGGGCCCTTCCAGGTGCACGTGGCGGAAGGCTGTGCAGCCTGGGGTACACCGTGGCGAGCCGCGATGACGAGGCCACCCTCGTGGCGAACGGAGACGCCCTGGCGAACGCTTTTTTGCACTGTTTGGGGCGACGGCGACGGGCATTCAATGCCCTTGTCCCCCGCCGTCAGGGTTAGGTATAGACCACTGTGCATACACTGTACATGCACTGTTCCAACTACCACCATTTTTACGCTTTTACCCTCACTTTCGTTGCCACCTGTCGGTGACCCCTTTGACCTATAAAAGGAGGCCCATGCACAACGTAGAAGGGGTTCGGTTCGGTTCCTGATCAACGACCACTCTCACGCTCGGTGTAGCTAAGCACTGTAGCTCTTCTTGCTCCCGAACCAAGAACTCAATACAACCAAGGCAGGAGTAGGGTTTTACGCATCCGTGCGGCCCGAACCTGGGTAAAATGCTCGCGTGCGCGCCTCGATCCGCTCTTTGTGCTCCCTCCGCTCCCTTGCCGTACCGAAAAGGGGCTCCGGTCCCATAGGTGTTCGTGGGCGATCAGTTTCCCCGACATCTTTGGCGCGCCAGGTAGGGGGCGTCGAGGTTGCGCGAACCTGATCCGGCGTTCACGCGGGCGAAATCTTCAGCAACTTCATCAACTTCATCGACATGCCGCCGAATAAGAAAGCTTCGGAGGTAGGAGGCCCGTCCGCGTCGATCCCACCACCACCAGAACCAACGGTTGGTGGGGTAGATGTTGGCGGAAGGGCGGACGCCGGCGAGGAAACTCACGGCGCCGCCAAGTCCAAGGACAAGACGGACGACCGGGCGCATTCCAAGGCCTCGGCGTCCGTGCACGCACCGCGCCCCTCTCAGGAGGTGCCGGAACGGCAGCGGCGTGGTACGCAAGGTACCATCCGCCTGCTGAGCCAAGGACAAGTTGGTGGGTCGCGGGACGCTCAAGGCCAACGTGCTGGCACGAGCAAGGCGCGGTCACCGGGACGAGACCCTGCTCCTTCTAACGCAGTTAGAAGTCCGAGCATATCTCGCTCCTCGCACCGCTCGCCACCGCTCCCCTCCACTCCAGCAGAAGCTCTAGCTAGAGCTCAGCTGCTCCTCGACTTCCCTCCAGCGGCGGACAAGGCCGAAGACTGGAGGGCCACCATCCAAATCCTCATCGCCTTCGCCAACAACGACACGCCGCAGCAGCCGGCGACGTCGTGGCCGCGGCAAGTCAGCCAGGCGCGGGCTGATGGGGACAAGACCGCCGGGGGTGCAACTACCGTGCACTCCCCGCCGCGGAAGCAGAAATCGCCGACTCGCCGGATCAACGTCGACGACGACTCCACGGCATCGTCGGATCCGCGAGCTCACCGTGATCAGTGCCAAGTCCTCGACGAAAGGCGACAAGAAGACGCTCGGACTCGTATCGAGCGTCGAAGAGAAGCGCGACGACAGTCCGACCAGCGCGCTGGGACCGCTGTCGACATGCACGCGCCCGATGAACCGGGCGACTTGCCGTACGCGGCAGGTTGCCCTGCGTTCACCCGTGAGCTGCGGCAAGTCCAGTGGCCCAGCATGAAGAACTTCAAGCCCGACGTACCCGAGAAGTACGACGGCAAGACCCATCCCTCGGAGTTCCTCAGCATCTACACCATCGCGGTGCAGGCTGCCGGGGGACGGGATGAGAAGATACTAGCAAACTACTTCCCGCTTGTGCTCAAGCCCAATGTCAGATCTTGGCTCATGCACTTGCCGGAGAACTCCATCTCTTCTTGGGCAGACCTGTGCCACCAGTTTGTCGGCGCCTTCACAGGCGGCCACAAGCCCCACGGCCAGGAAAGTGATCTCCACATACTTGCCCAGAAGGAAGGAGAGTCCCTGCGGAAATACATCCAGAGATTCAGCCGCGTCCAGCATAACATCCCGGACGTCCACCCTGCCGCGGTTATCAGCGCGTTCCACCAGAACGTGCGTAACCGCAGGATGAGGGAGGAGATGGCGATGTGCAAGATACGAGACGTCAGCGAGCTTTATGCCCTGGCTGACAAGTGCGCGCGCGCTGAAGAGGGGAGGAGACTCCCCGGAGAGGATGTTGGAGCAGGAGGAACGGACAGCGAGGATGCCGCCCCGGCAAGGAAAAACCGGCGGCGGAACAATAAGAAAAAGAAGAACAAGGAAGTACTGGCAGTCGAGCAGTCCGGCAAGGAGGCAGGCGCCAAGAAAGCTCAGGCTGGTGGCTCCGGCAAGGAAGCCGCCACTATAGCCGCAGCCGACAAGCAGGACGGCTCCGACAAGCAGTACTGCAAGATCCACCGCACCAAGGGCCACGATCTCCAGAACTGCAAGAGGGTCGAGTACCTCGTCGAGCAGCAAAAGGCTGAGTACGAGCGACGCGACAAGGAGAAGGCCCAAGGAGGCGGATGAGAGTCCGGCAAGAAGCGGCCATTCAATGGCCGGGGAGGACGTCGCGGCAAGGCCAAGCAGCGGCAAGGAGATAGACCTCCCCGCGGCCGCGACAAGGACGAAGACGAAGACGACGACGAGGACATGGATGATGGAGACAATAGCGAGCAGGAGTTCCAGAAGGCCACAGAAGTTATGTGCGTCGATGGAGGTGCCTCTCTGCATGCTTCCCACCGCCAACTCAAGCAATGGGTGCGGGAAGTAAATGCAGCAGAGCCACCCGTCGAGTCGCGCAAGCTACTGAAGTGGTCCAGCACGCCCATCATCTTCGACCTTGAGGACCACCCTGACCGCACAACAGCGGTCGGGTGCTTGCCGATGTTGGTTTCGCCAACCATCCGCAACCTCAAGGTCACCAAGATGTTGGTTGACGGCGAGGCCGGCCTGAACCTGATCTCCTCCGCTGTGATCCGGAAGCTACAGATCCCCGACAGCGAGCTTGAAGAAACTGGAACATTCCAAGGAATTAATCCGGGAAGGAGCAAGCCGAAGGGGAAGATCACACTGCCAGTGACCTTTGGCGGAGAGCTAAACTTTAGAACTGAGAGGATCACATTCGACGTTGCCGATATCCCATTGCCATACAATGGGATACTTGGCCGTCCAGCGCTCGCCAAGTTCATGGCAGCCTCTCAATACGCCTACAACATGCTCAAGATACCAGGGCCGATAAGCGTCATCTCTGTCCCCGGCGACAAGAAGGACGCGCTTATTTGCGCCGACAGGATCTATCGGGATGCAGCAGCCGCGACAGACAGCAAGACACTTGCCGCTGAAGCTCCCGGGGGGGAAGAACAAGACCAAGTCCGGCAAGAGCTCTGGGGCCCACTCCGGCAAACGCACCTCTTCGGAGTGCTGCGCTGCCGTCGAGGACGCACCATCGAGCTCCACTGGCAAGTGCAAGAAGGGAATGGCTGCTCCACCTGCAACCAAAAAGGTGTCCGCCAAGGAGGACGGCACTGGTGGTACCTTCACCATCAGTGCTACGCTTGATCCTAAATAGGAAAGCGCGCTCGTTGCTTTCCTGCGGGCGAATGTGGACGTGTTTGCATGGCAACCGTCTGACATCCCCGGTGTTCCTAGGAAAGTAATTGAGCACAAGCTTGCCGTCTGTCCTCATGCGCGGCCCGTCAAGCAGAAGGTCAGGAAGCAAGCGGTGGAGCGCCAAGAGTTTATAGCTGAAGAGATCAAGAAGTTGGAAGCAGCAGGCCTTGTTAGAGGTATACTTCATCCCACGTGGCTGGCAAATCCAGTTGTCGTGCGCAAAGCTAATGGGAAGTGGAGACTTTGTATAGACTTCACTGATGTGAATAAAGCTTGTCCCAAGGATCCATTTCCCTTGCCGCGCATTAACCAGATCGTTGACTCCACGGCTGGGTGTGAGTTGCTTTCATTTCTTGATGCATACTCCGGGTACCACCTGATGACCCACAACCGTAAGGGATCTATTGCAGCGTTTTCGATAAGTAAGAGTGTCGAACCCAACGAGGAGCAGAAGGTATTGATAAGCGATTCTGAGCAAGAAATTACTGCAAGCACTGAAAGATAACTTTTAGGGGTTTTCTCGGTATAAGCAACAGGGAAGTAGAAGCAAGTAATGTAAACGGTACTGAGAGTAACAAGTGGCCCAATCCTTTCTTAGCAAAGGAGAGGCCTAGCAACTGAACTTATAAAGACTAAAGCGTTCTTGAGGACACACGGGAGAGGTAGTCATGTGCTTTCACCAAATCCCGTATCGATACTATGTTATGTGTTGATAAGTGTTGAGTGGGTGGATCTATGCTAGTACACTCTCTAGACTAAGATGAGTGCACTCTTATGATTAAACACCTTGCAAGCATCCGCAAATACAAGATAGAATTTAAGGCAAAAGCCTAACCATAGCAATACGATCGAGGATCCATTATTCCCTTATGCAAAAGCGTGCGAACTGGGGTTCATGTTTCTGTCACTCCGGCAACCCACCATAAGCATTCCTTATACACAATGTATTCTCCTAGGTCCTTAATAAGGTGAAGTGTTGGGTGTTCGACTCACACAACCCCACTAGTAGAATGACAACGCAACTTAAGTATCAAACAACACATATTACTTCAACAACATATGACTACTAACAACAAGACTTTCCCCATGTCCTCAAGAACTAAGGTAACTACTCACGAGACATAAAAGAGATCATGATCAGTGGGGATAAATATGTGATAAACAATCTGGACATAATAATATTTCTCCAATAAAACTCAATAGCATTCACCACAAAGTAGTAATCAACACCGATGGAGTAGAGGGGATAGGTAGTACGAGTTACAACACAAGTTGCGATTGTAAGATGAGATTTGGATGAAGATGGAGATGGTGCTGGTGTTGGGGATGATGTTGATGATGATCTCGATGATGCCGGTGATGATGGTGATGACGATGGCGACGATCTCCCCTTCCGGGAGGTGATCTCCCCGGCGGAATCTGCCCGCCGGAGATGGCTTTTTCTTCTCTGTAGGTTTCCGCCACGGAGCGGCGGCGGAAATCCGTAAAAATTCCCGTCTCTAGGGTTTTTGGATAACGGAGAGCATATATGCAAAAGGGGGCGGCCAGAGGTGGGCCAGGGGCTCCAGGCGACCCCCCGGCGCGGCCAGGGGGGCGCCCCCAGGCCGCCTGGGCACCCTGTGGCCCCCCTCTGGTTGCCCTTTCGCGTGCCTTCGTGATCCGTCCGAAAAATATCTCCCGTCAATTTTCAGGTAATTTGGAGGTATTCTTCTTCAGCAACTCAGTGTCCACTTTTTACTGCTGAATCCTGCGTCTGCTGCTTCGGCATCGGAAAGTTTGCAAACTGTGTAAAATAGACCAAAACAACATAAGAACATCACCGTAACGTGAAATATATCAATGAATAAGGATAAATTATGATACAAAATAGTGATGCATTTTGGACGTATCAAGACCCCCAAGCTTAGACCTTGCTTGTCCCCAAGCGAATATGAACTCGGTAAACCTGTCCACAAGTTTAGAGAGTGAAGTGTCGATAAATAGAATACGTACAAGAAGCATCATAGTTTCTTTACCAACTCAAATATCCTCAACAGCAATCTTCAACTCATAAGGCCCTTATGGAAGAGTGATAACACTTATATTCAAAAGTAGGGCTAAGGAAACTCATTATATCATGACAAACATGTCCTTTGGTCAAAGAACAACAAATAGATTTAACTTTTGCTCTTATATTTTGATGAGATCAATTGAAGCTTTTTGAAATAACATGTTAATAGGCAAGAAGTGAAAGTGTTAACACAAAGGAAGATATTTGCCTTAGCTGGGCATGACAAACAACTTACTTATCGAATGATAATGTCAACAAGGATATGATATGACAAATCTTAATGCAGCTTTATATGAATAAATCCTTATCAACATCAAACGTCTACTCTCTTTGAGAAATAGAAGGAAGTAGAAATAACTGACTCAACTTAAAATTAAAAGATGGGCCCTGCTCTAGGGTAGTAGGGAAAACTCATGTGCTATCCTCAAATCAAACAGAATAAAAACAAGTTTTGAGAGGTGCATGATTTGTCAACGAATGCTAACAGATAACTCAATTGCTTTTTGAGCTGGACAAGTTTCGAGGAACGGCTCCCGCACGAGGACGATAACATCCTCTTATTCTCCTTTGTTTATCACTGCCAAAGTTTTCTGATTTCTCATGAACAAAGCGTGAAGGAGGGTTTGTTTGTTATATTATTTTAAGCCGGGCGCACTCTTTGCTAGTTCCTTCTCGTATTATGGGTTTGCACATTAGACATGCAATCCCGGGGTGAAGCTTGTCCAACTCAAGAAGACCATGAATTAGCTATTACTTCCTCATGAGCTAAAACAGAGGCACAAAACAAAAGATTTTGAACATTTAAGGATAACACATAAATTATATACTTTAGGAGGTGGTAGTGGAATACCACGAACAGGAAGGTATGGTGGACTCATATGGAAGGTATTGGTTTTAAAGGTATGGATGCACAAGCAGAATACCGCTTAGTACAGAGTTAGGCTAGCAAAGGTTTTGAGAGAGCAGACAACTGATGATGACTAAGATGCAAAGCAATATAAAGCATGAACATTGAAATAAGCATAACACATCAAGTTGTCTTCCTTGTCAGCATAACACTTCAAGCATAATAACATAAAGGTTTTGGCTATGTTGATACTTTAAGAAAATCATGCTTGTTGTTATGACCAAAGCTATGTTTGCCAAGATTAAATAAAGTTTCATAGCCATACCTGACATAAGGTCAATACTCCCCATAAGAATCATCATATAAGGTCGATTGCGTGAAGAGAATACCGAGTGCAGCAAAAGGAACCAATAAACTTCTCATTAATATTCCATCATAGACGACTCCACGCTCACGGATACAATTCTTCACCAAAGGAGTGATAGACCTCAATGCACACACCTATCTCATATGATAACCTCCCCTAGACATGATACGACTCTACTTGACTCTAAAAGACAAAAGGTAAAGATAAAGATACTGGGCACTCCCCCAAGCTTGGAACAAGCCAAGGGAATGCCATTACCCCAGGAGATTTCACTCATCATCCTTGTTGGCGTTGATCAAGTAGTCCTTGGCGAAACGCTTCCATGGAAGGGGTTCTCCAGTCTCATATGAGAAGCTCGTCTCCTGAATCCTGCATTCAGCACCCAAACCCATGCGCAGAAACCTTAGTTCATACTCACAGTTCTGGTTATGTAGATCATTAATTTGCCCTTGGAGCTCTATAATTCTTTCTTCAGACGCGGTGATGCTTTTCCACATCTCATTCATCTCCTTCAGGAAGTGGGTCTTCAGCTCGTCGATGATGTTAAAGTTAGCTTCAACACCACGTTCGATCATCTTCTTGTACTCGAAGACTTCTTGCTCCACTTCTTCCAGCCTGGCCTGGATGCTCCCCTCCTTGATAGGTCCCTTCAGATCTTCTTGATGAAGGACGCCGTCCTTCATCTGAACAACCTGAGGGTGCTTCTTCACCTCAGCGAGGTAAGGGTTGATGACGTTGATGACGAACTTGTCCTTGGGGGAACTTGGAGAAGCCATGGCACCTAAATTCAGCTGAAAGATTTCCTGGCAGAAACAGATCGAAGAGAAAACACGCGAAATCGCAAGATACGTTGCCGGAACAATCTGGGCAAATATATAGGAAAAATTTATGCACAGAAAAGGAAGCTAACGGACCAAAGCGGGGTCGGAGACGGACTCCCGGGTGTCCAGGCGGCCTCCCGGCACGGCCCAGGGGGGGCGTGCCAGGTGGGCGCCTGGACTCCCTGGAGGTCGTCTCCGGCTCCACTTAGACTCGAAATTTTACTAATTTTTCAGAAACTCGTAATACGGAACTTTTATGGAGGTTCGCGATGTTTCCTTACCGTACTACATACCTTTTCTTTATTCTGCTTCTGCTGGTGTCTGAAACAGGGCTGCAACATGTTCTTCGTGGGTTGTTGTGTATATTATATTCACATCAACATCGACAGGGTCTCCTACTATGTAATGTTTAAGCCTTTGCCCATTCAACACTTGAGGTTTGGTGCCTTCAAAATTATTAATCTTAATTGCACCAGACCGATAAACTTCTTCAATATGAAATGGTCCTTCCCACCTGGAAAGTAGTTTACCTGGAGAAAACCTGAAACGGGATCTGAACAACAAAACTTTATCACCAATATTAAATTCACGTTTCAGAATCTTCCTATCATGCCACTTTTTTACCTTTTCCTTGAACATTTTAGCGCTCTCGTAAGCTTCACTTCTCCATTCATCTAGAGAAGTCAAGTTCATGAGACGCTTCTCACCAGCTAATTTTGGGTCATCGTTAAGCTCTCTAACAGCCCAGAAAGCTTTGTGCTCTAACTCTAATGGCAAATGGCAAGCCTTGCCATACACCATCTTATAGGGGGACATGCCCATGGGGTTTTTGTAAGCAGTTCTATATGCCCACAAAGCATCTCCTAACTTATTTGACCAGTCCTTTCTATTTCTGTTTACTGTTTTCTGCAAGATCAACTTAATCTCTCTATTGGTGAGCTCAACTTGCCCACTAGTTTGAGGATGATATGGTGAAGCAATTCTATGATTAACATCGTATTTGGCCAAGGCTTTTCTAAAAGCTCCGTGCGTGAAGTGTGATCCTCCATCGGTCATGAGATACCTTGGTACACAAAACCTAGGAAAAATTACATCTTTAAGCATTTTCAAAGATGTCTTGTGATCAGCACTTTCAGTGGGGATTGCTTCAACCCACTTGGTCACATAATCAACAGCTACTAAAATGTGAGTGTACTTGTGCGAAGAAGGAAAAGGACCCATAAAATCAAAACCCCAACAATCGAAAGGTTCAATCACTAGTGAGTAATTCATAGGCATCTCATTCCTTCTACTAATGTTACCAACTCTCTGACATTTATCACAGGCTAAAACATAATTTCTAGCATCTTTAAAGAGAGTAGGCCAATAAAAACCTGATTGAAGAACCTTATGTGCAGTCCTCTCACCGGCATGATGTCCTCCATAGGGACTATCATGACACCGTCTGAGAATGTCCTTCTGCTCATGTTCCGGAATGCATCTTCTCACGATCCTGTCGGGACCTTCTTTGAAAAGATGTGGGTCATCCCAAAAGTAGTGCCTCAAATCATGAAAGAACTTCTTCCTTTGCTGAAATGTTAGACCTGGAGGCAAATACTTTGCAACAATAAAATTAGCATAATCTGCATACCAAGGATCGAAAAGAGATTGTACTTTTACAACGACAAGTTGCTCGTCTGGAAAACTATCGTTAACTGGGATGGGGTCATGCGGTATATCTTCCATCCTTGAAAGATTGTCCGCCACCGGATTGTCTTCCCCTTTCCTATCAACAATCTGCAAATCAAATTCTTGAAGAAGGAGTACCCATCTGATAAGCCTTGGCTTGGCATCCTTCTTTGTCATAAGATACTTAATGGCAGCATGATCAGTATGAATAATAACTTTGGAATCAACAATATACTGCCTAAACTTATCACAAGCAAAAACTACAGCTAAGAATTCCTTCTCAGTAGTAGCATAATTTCTTTGAGCACTATCAAGGGTTTTACTAGCATAATGTATAACATTCAATTTCTTATCAACTCTTTGTCCTAAAACAGCTCCAACAGCAAAATCACTCGCATCACACATAATCTCAAAAGGTAAATTCCAGTCAGGTGGTTGTACTATAGGAGCAGTTATTAAAGCTTTCTTAAGGACTTCAAAAGCTTCATTACAATTTTCATCAAATACAAAAGGAACATCCTTCTGGAGAAGATTAGTGAGGGGTCTCGAGGTTTTAGAAAAGTCTTTAATAAATCTTCTATAAAAACCTGCATGACTGAGAAAACTGCGAATACCTTTGATGTCCCTTGGATAGGGCATCCTCTCAATAGCTTCGATCTTGGCCTTGTCCACTTCAATTCCCCTTTCGGAAATCTTGTGACCAAGAACAATTCCTTCATTAACCATAAAGTGGCACTTTTCCCAGTTGAGTACCAAATTTGTCTCCTCGCATCTCTGCAAAACTTTATTGAGGTTGTGAAGACAATGGTCAAAAGAAGTTCCATAGACGGAGAAATCGTCCATGAAGACTTCCATAATATCCCCGCAGAAACCATGAAAGATAGCAGACATACACCTTTGAAAAGTAGCAGGGGCATTACATAAACCAAAAGGCATATGCCTGTAAGCATAAGTACCAAAGGGACAAGTAAAAGTGGTCTTCTCTTGATCGGCAGTGTTAACATGAATTTGAGAGAAGCCAGAATAACCATCGAGATAACAAAAGTGGGTATTTTTGGATAACCTTTCAAGCATTTGGTCGATGAACGGCAACGGATAGTGATCCTTCCTGGTTGCCTTGTTCAACTTCATGTAATCAATACACATTCTATATCCAATAATAATTCTCTGAGGTATTAATTCATTTTTATCATTAGGAACCACAGTTGTACCTCCTTTCTTAGGAACACAATGTACCGGACTTACCCACTTACTATTAGCTATAGGGTAGATAATACCTGCAGCTAGAAGCTTCAGAATCTCAGTTCTCACGACATCCATCATCTTTGGGTTCAACCGTCGTTGATGATCAACAACTGGTTTAGCATCAGGCTCAAGGTTGATAGTATGTTGACAGATAGATGGACTAATCCCCTTAAGGTCATCAAGGGTGTAGCCAATTGCGCCTCGGTGTTTACGAAGTACTTCCAATAATCGCTCCTCTTCATATCCTGAAAGGTTAGAACTGATAATAACAGGATATACTTTCTTTTCATCTAAATAAGCATACTTGAGCTTATCGGGAAGAGGTTTAAGATCGAACACCGGGTCTTCTTTCGGTTTTGATAAAATTCCCAAAGGTTCAACCGGAAGGTTGTGCTTCAGGATAGCAGGCTGCCTCAAGAATATTTCATCTAGTTCATTTCTTTCCTGCATATGCAAATCATTCTCGTGGTCCTCCATGTATTGCTGCAAAGGATCATTAGGGGGAATAGCAATAGAGGCAATGCTTTCAATAATTTTATCATCACTAGGTAAATCAGTACCACGAGGCTGCTTAGAGAACTTAGAAAAATTAAATTCATATGGCTCACCATCGAATTCAACAGAAACTTTACCTTTCTTGCAATCTATTATAGCTCCACAAGTTCTAAGAAAAGGTCTACCAAAAATAATTGGACAAAAATTGTCCCTCTCTGAACCAAGTACTAGAAAGTCGGTAGGGTATTTTACCTTTCCACATAGGACTTCAACGTCCCTCACAATTCCGATAGGAGAGATAGTTGTTCTGTTTGCAAGATGAATAGTAACATCAACTTCTTCAAGTTCACAAGGGGAAATCTCATCGATGATCTCTTCATAAAGTGAATAGGGGATAGCACTTGCACTCGATCCCAAATCGCATAGCCCATAATAATTGTGATCTCCTATTTTAACAGATACCACTGGAGTACCTGAAATTGGGCCTTTATTCTTGGCTGTGACAAGGTTAGTGGAAACAGCACAAAAATTTATATTGGAATCCAAAACATCATTAGTAGCAAGGTCTTTAATCAATGCAACTTGAGGATCGACCCTGATCTGGTCCTCAGGCTCATCAACTCTTCTCTCACTTTTATTTATTATGCCTGTCACAAGAGAGTGCTCCCTCATCCTCGTGGGAAAAGGAGGCTTTTCATATATAACTGCAGGCAAAATAGGGTCAGCAACATAAATATCAATAGGTGGTTCTTTAAAAGGTTCATGGTGCTGGTCTCTCTTCTTTTTAAAAGAATCAACGTGAGAGGCAAAATTCTTACACAAATCAATCACTAGATGGGAATCAAGACCAATCTTAGAGCAAAAAGTATTGAAGTAATCAGTTTTCACATAGCTCTCAATATAATCATGTTCATAATTTATAGCGGGTTCAATACCTTTATCAATTTCCAAATCTTCGATATTCCTCTGGATTCTTTCAATGAGATCCCACCTTTCTTCAACACTCTTCTTCTGAAATACCCCACTAGAGGAGGCATCCAGCATCTCCTTATCCTGACGAGAAAGCCTGGCATAAAATTTTGTAAGTATAATTTCCTTGGGAAGCTTATGAATAGGGCATTTGAGCATTAGGGACTTCAATCTCCCCCAAGCTTGAGCAATGCTTTCTCCGTCACGAGACCTAAAGTTATAGATATAATTCCTGTCTCGATGAATTTCATGAAGAGGATAAAACTTAGTATAAAAGAGAGACATAAGCTCCTGCCAGTCCAGCAAGTGTGAGTTATCGAGAATCCCATACCAATCTGAAGCTTTATCTATAAGTGATATGACAAACAATTTCCTCATGACAAACTCCCTCGATACACCTGCAAGCTTAAATAATGAACATAGTTGTGACATATATAGCAAGTGTTCACCGGGATGTCTGTCTCCTGCATAGCAATTAGCCAAAACATAATCGATAATGCCAGCTGGTATTTTATAAGGCACAATTTCAGTAGGGGGAGGATCAACCACCACAGGTGTGGGGCGTCTTCCCGCAAGCAACGCTCCAATAACAGGGTTATCCATAAGGACAAAGAGCAGCAATAGCAAAAACAAAAACAGAATTATATAAAAAACTTCCTTACCAGTTTCACTTTACCAATAGCGCTACGCTCCCCGGCAACGGCGCCAGAAAACGGTACTTGATGACCCACAACCGTAAGGGATCTATTGCAGCGTTTTCGATAAGTAAGAGTGTCGAACCCAACGAGGAGCAGAAGGTATTGATAAGCGATTCTGAGCAAGAAATTACTGCAAGCACTGAAAGATAACTTTTAGGGGTTTTCTCGGTATAAGCAACAGGGAAGTAAAAGCAAGTAATGTAAAAGGTACTGAGAGTAACAAGTGGCCCAATCCTTTCTTAGCAAAGGAGAGGCCTAGCAACTGAACTTATAAAGACTAAAGCGTTCTTGAGGACACACGGGAGAGGTAGTCATGTGCTTTCACCAAATCCCGTATGGATACTATGTTATGTGTTGATAAGTGTTGAGTGGGTGGATCTATGCTAGTACACTCTCTAGACTAAGATGAGTGCACTCTTATGATTAAACACCTTGCAAGCATCCGCAAATACAAGATAGAATTTAAGGCAAAAGCCTAACCATAGCAATACGATCGAGGATCCATTATTCCCTTATGCAAAAGTGTGCGAATTGGGGTTCAGGTTTCTGTCACTCCGGCAACCCACCATAAGCATTCTTTATACACAATGTATTCTCCTAGGTCCTTAATAAGGCGAAGTGTTGGGTGTTCGACTCACACAACACCAAGTAGAATGACAACGCAACTTAAGTATCAAACAACACATATTACTTCAACAGCATATGACTACTAACAACAAGACTTTCCCCATGTCCTCAAGAACTAAGGTAACTACTCATGAGACATAAAAGAGATCATGATCAGTGGGGATAAATATGTGATAAACAATCCGGACATAATAATATTTCTCCAATAAAACTCAATAGCATTCACCACAAAGTATTAATCAACACCGATGGAGTAGAGGGGATAGGTAGTATGAGTTACAACACAAGTTGCGATTGTAAGATGAGATTTGGATGAAGATGGAGATGGTGCTGGTGTTGGGGATGATGTTGATGATGATCTCGATGATGCCCGTGATGATGGTGATGACGATGGCGACGATCTCCCCCTCCGGGAGGTGATCTCCCCGGCGGAATCTGCCCGCCGGAGATGGCTTTTTCTTCTCTGTAGGTTTCCTCCACGGAGCGGCGGCGAAACTCCGTAAAAATTCCCGTCTCTTGGGTTTTTGGATAACGGAGAGCATATATGCAAAAGGGGGCGGCCAGAGGTGGGCCAGGGGCTCCAGGCGACCCCCCGGCGCGGCCAGGGGGGGCGCGCCCCCAGGCCGCCTGGGCACCCTGTGGCCCCCCTCTGGTTGCCCTTTCGCGTGCCTTCGCGATCCGTCCGAAAAATATCTCCCGTCAATTTTCAGGTAATTTGGAGGTATTCTTCTTCAGCAACTCAGTGTCCACTTTTTACTGCTGAATCCTGCGTCTGCTGCTTCGGCATCGGAAAGTTTGCAAACTGTGTAAAATAGACCAAAACAACATAAGAACATCACCGTAACGTGAAATATATCAATGAATAAGGATAAATTATGATACAAAATAGTGATGCATTTTGGACGTATCACCACCAGATATTCATGGCTGAGGAAGATGAAGAGAAGACCGCGTTCATTACTCCATGTGGCACTTATTGCTTCATACGCATGCCCTTTGGATTGAAGAATGCGGGTTCAACGTTTGCAAGAGTAGTCCACACTGCTTTTGAGCCACAGATACACAGGAATGTAGAAGCTTACATGGATGATATAGTGGTCAAGAGCAAGGACAAAGATACCCTGATTCAAGACCTAGAAGAAACCTTTGCAAATCTGCACAAGATACAGCTCAAGCTCAACCCCAAGAAGTGCGTCTTCGGAGTCCCCTCCGGCAAGCTTCTCGGGTTCTTTGTGTCCCAGAGGGGGATTGAAGCCAATCCCGACAAGATCAAAGCCATCGAGCAGATCGAAGCCCCAAAGCACGTCAAGGATGTACGGAGGCTTGCCGGTTGTGTGGCTGCTCTCAGCAGGTTCATTTCTAAGTCTGTGGAACGCGCCCTGCCGTTTTTCAAAATCTTGAAGAAGGCAGGTCAAATGAAATGGACTCCGGAAGCGGAGGCAGTGCTGCAAGACTTGAAAGGGTACCTGTCCTCCACTCCAATACTTGTCGCACCTAGGCCACAAGAGAAGTTGCTGCTGTACTTAGCAGCGACCAATCAAGTGGTTAGTGCTGCGTTGGTAGCGGAAAGGGAGGCAGATGAGGAGCCCACAGCCCCGGCAAGCACATCAAGCGACAAGCAGGGGGCTTCTCCGGCAAGCTCTGGCCCCGACAAGGATGAGTCTGCACAGATGCAAGGAGAAGTGCGAAAGAAGATGGTGCAGCGCCCAGTCTATTTTGTTAGTTCCCTCCTGCAGGGGGCTAGGTCAAGATACTCTGGGGTGCAGAAGATGCTTTTCGGCCTCCTCATGGCCTCGAGAAAGCTGCGCCACTACTTCCAAGCACATGAGATAACAGTGGTCACTCGCTTTCCGCTGAAGAGGATATTGCAAAATCTGGAAGCAACAGGCAGGATTGTCGAGTGGGCACTGGAGCTTTCAAGCTTTGGTCTCAAGTTTGAAAGTACTTCAACTATTCAGAGCAGAGCATTGGCAGAGTTCATAGCAGAATGGACACCAACACCAGATGAAGAGATTGCAGAGACAAACATCCCCGTCGAAGAAGCAAGCAAAGAATGGATAATGTACTTCGATGGTGCCTTCTCGCTGCAAGGCGCCGGTGCTGGTGTGCTTCTTGTCGCACCCACCGGGGAGCGCCTCAAGTACGTTGTCCAAATGCACTTTCCCAAGGAGCAAGCGACAAACAATACTGCAGAGTATGAAGGTTTGCTTGCCGGCCTCAGAATTGCAGCAGAACTTGGGATCAAGAAGCTGATTGTGCGGGGAGATTCGCAGTTGGTTGTCCGACAAGTGAACGAGAGCTACCAGAGCCCATTGATGGAAGCTTACGTCGACGAAGTGAGAAAGCTTGAAGAACACTTTGAAGGCATGCAAATGGAGCACGTTCCAAGGGCTCAAAATGACATCGCAGATGGCCTGTCAAAGTGTGTTGCATTGAAGCTACCTGTGGAACCAGGGATCTTCGTGCTCAAGCTAACCCAACCATCCGTTACACCATCAATTGGGCAAAGCAAGAAGAGAAAGTTGGCCTCCGGCGACTACTTGCCGGCGGATCTTCCTGAAGCCGCCGCCAAGGTCCCCAAGATCAGCGACCAAGTTGCTGAGGAACAGTCTACTCCTGCGGACTCTAGGGTTCGTACAGTTGAAGCAGGTGTTCCCGACAAGTCTTGCCCCGGCAGGCTTGCCGAGGGACGTCCAGCTCCGGCAGAGCCGCAGGTTCTTGCCGTAGAAGCTGACGTTCCTGCAGCAGCAATGATGCCTTTAGTCCTTGTTGTTGAGCCTCAAGCTCCAGCCTGGGCACAGCAAATTGTCCATTTTCTTCAAACTGGAGAACTTCCCGAAGAACCAGAAGAAATAGAAAGAATAACCCGGCAGTCAAGTATGTATCAGTTCGTCGGCAATGAACTATACAGAAGAAGACACAACGGTGTTAGACTGAAGTGCATTCCCCGGGAAGATGGACAGAAGCTGTTGGCAGAGATACATGGAGGCATATGTGGCCACCACATTGGCGCGAGAGCACTTGCCGGAAAGGCGTTCCGGCAAGGTTTCTTTTGGCCAGAAGCCCTCCAAGATGCAACTGCACAAGTAACCAAGTGTGAAGCGTGCCAGTTTCATGCCAAGCAAATACATCAGCCAGCTCAAGCTGTCCAGACGATCCCTTTGTCCTGGCCATTTTCGGTCTGGGGGCTCGACATCCTCGGCCCCTTTCCCCGCGCAGTCGGGGGCTTCGAGTACTTATACATCGCCATCGACAAGTTCACGAAGTGGCCAGAAGTGGAACCAGTGAGAAAGGTGACCGCACAGTCAGCAGTCAAGTTCTTCAGGTCAATTGTTTGTCGTTTCGGAATCCCTAACAGGATCATCACCGACAACGGCACACAGTTCACAAGTCGCACCTTCATGCAATACGTCCAAGACCTTGGCGCCAAGGTCTGCTTCGCTTCTGTTGCTCACCCGAGGAGCAATGGTCAAGCGGAGAGGGCCAACGCTGAAGTGCTGCGCGAACTCAAGACAAGAACTTTCGACAGGCTACACAAGTGCGGAAGAAACTGGATTGAGGAGTTGCCGGCGGCTCTTTGGTCAATCAGGACGACACCAAATCGAGCCACCGGACAGACACCCTTTTCTCTTGTCTATGGAGCAGAGGCAGTTCTCCCCACGGAACTCGTATACGGGTCTCCTCGAGTGCTCGCTTACGATGAGCTCGAGCAAGAGCAGTTGCGGCAAGATGATGCACTGCTCCTCGAGGAGAACCGTCTTCAGGCTGCTGTACGAGCTGCTCGATACCAGCAAGCTTTGCGCCGCTACCATAGCCGCAAAGTCAAGGCCAGAAGTCTCGAGGAAGGCGACCTTGTTCTTCGGCGTGTTCAGTCCGCCAAGAATTCCAACAAGTTGACGCCGAAGTGGGAAGGCCCTTATCGGGTGAGACAAGTCACAAGGCCCGGCGCTGTCCGCCTTGAGACCGAAGAAGGCTTACCGGTGAGCAACTCCTGGAACATTGAGCATCTTCGCAAGTTTCACCCATGAGGCGCGGTTGCCGTGATCCGCTCCGGCAACCACCTTTTGTACAAGTCTTGCCGCTGTTGCATGTAAACCTTTGTACAAAGCCGGGCGCAGACCCCGTGCATCAGTAAACTCTTGTGCTTCGCACAACTTGTCATTTCATGCCTTTTCGTTTTCTTGCATGTGTTATCTGACACTTTGTGCAGCACACACCCCCGGTAAGCAATGACAAGCCGCAAGGCTCCATATCTGTGTTTCCTCCCTTTTTCTTTTTTTCTCTCAAGCAGAAGAACTGTTCCTCGCGCACAAGTTTGCCGGGGGGAAGGAGACAGTGGTATGGACCAAGTGCTGTTCAAGAAAGGAAAGCCTTGCCGGGAGTGCTGTTCAAGAAAGGAAAGCCTTGCCGGGAAGCAAACAACCCACGAAAGCTAAGTTGCCAAAGTTTGAGCATTCAAAATTTTTAAAATTCTTAGTTATCTTCCTTGAACGACCACACTTTGTATGGAAAACCTGTGCGCGGAGGAACCTACCCGTGGCTAGCCGCGCCCTTACTTTGTTTCGAGCATGCTCAACGGCTTAAGTGAGCTGCGACAAGTGTCGCGCCCTTACTTCGTTTTCGAGTTCACTCAACAATCTAAGTGTGCTGCGACTAGCTGCGGCAAGGTTTCTTGCCGGCAGGGGCATTGCCAGCAGGCTGCCGAAGTTCCGCACTCGGCGCTCGCGGCAAGGATCCTTTTGCCGGCAAGTTCCCTAAAAGCGTAGGGTAAAAGCATACAAAGTGAAGAAATCGAACAAGGGGAATAACACCGCATTGACTACCCAAAATAAAGTTATATTACAAGATGACTTGTCGCTGTTCTAACAAACTACTGTCCGTGACTTAATTGACAGCGACAAGGGAAGCAGAAAGAAGAAAGCCTAGTCTACGCGGTCTCCATCAACTCTCCTGATCTTGCCCACCTTGGCCACGATGTGGGCGACACGAGCCTTCAGCGCTTCCTGGTCAGCGTCGGGCGGCAAGGTCCGGAGGACGTTGTCAAGATTGATCCCGGGGTTGCGGTAGACGATCTTCGTCAGCACTCGCTCCACAGTACCCGTGCAAAGCCTGCGCGCCTCGTTCGCCAGCTGTGTGGGGAGCCTTTCCCGTAGCTGCGCGAGGGCCGGCGCCACTCCTCTGAAGAACAAGCTCAGCTTGGCGCTGTGGGGGAGGTTCTCGTCGGGGGAGTACACGAGGTGCTCCGTCCCCAGCGCCACCATCTCCTTGTCGATGTTGGCGGCGGAGGCGACGAGCTCCTCGGTCCACTGCTCCATCGTCTGCCTGAAGTTGTTCTGCGTGAGGGCGGCGCTCTCTAATAGCGCCCTCTCAGCCTAGAGATCTTCCTTCAGTTTCGTCTCCCTGTTCCGGGCCCCGTCAAGTGATTCCGTGAGGGTGGACAGCTTCAACTCCAAGTCCGCGATGGAGTCCTTGGCGGCGGTGAGCTCCTGGCCCTTGTCGGAGAGACGCACCTGCAGCTCAGAGTGGCTGTGGGCGTCTTTCTCCCTCGCCAGCGTGAGCACCGCAATCCTCTCCTCACTCGTCTTCAGGGTCGCCTCCAACCGCGCCACCTTCGCCTCCAAGTCTCTCTTGGCGGTCTCTGCGGCTACAGCGGCGTCCCTCGCCTCCTGCAGAGCACCGCCAAGGGACTGCTCGCGCGCGGTAAGGTCGTCCTCGTGGCTATCGAGGTCGACCTTCCGCTGCCTGAGCTCACCTTCCCGCCGAGACAGATCCTCGGCGGCTAGTCGTTGCTTCTCCTCAACCTCGGCCTTCTCGAGGATGAACGCTTGGTGCGCCTCGGCAAGCTCCTCCCTCTCCTCCGCCAAGGACCGGAGGGCCGCCTGGTTGGCGGCGCGGAGCTCCTCGGCGCGCTTCTCCAAGTCGACGCCAGCCTTGGCAGCCAGAGCCTCTCGGGACTCCAGCTTGGCCTGCCTGGCACGATACAGAGCCAGGAGCCGGCGCAGAAGCTGCTCCTCCTCGGGCTCGCTGCTGCTGCCGGGCGCGTCGACAAGCCTCAGCCCGGCGGAGGCAAGGACTTCTCCATCGAAGCTCTCCCCCTCCACGGGCGCCCTTGATGAAGACGCCCACGGGACTTGGATGAAGACCCCGTTGGCGGCCTCCAGAGAGGCACCCGGCCCAGTTGCAGCGGCGGAGGGGTCGGCGGCCGGTGCAGCGTCCGGCGCTCCTGCGGCCTCAGGGCCGCCAGTGCGGTCGCCGGTCCCCTCCTCAGCTGCCGCGTCAGCGGCCGCGGTGGTCTCCTCAGCTGCTGGCTCGTCGACGCCGGCCATTCCTTCAGCGGTGGCGGCGTCGCCAGCGTTGCCGCGTGCGTCCTCCTCGGCGATGGCCTCTGTCTCCATCGGCTCCGGGGCGGGCGGATCTGACAAAAGAATCGTCAAGCAAATATCCAAAAAGAAGAATCCAAGAGAAGGAAAGTACAAGGGTTACCTGCGCGGGCCTCTTCCTCCACGGGGTTCCTGGCCGGGGAGTTCTCCCTTGGCGGCGTGGTAGTAGCCCCTGCCGGCGGAGGGCCGCCGGCGCCTTCCCTTGGCGGGGTGCTCGCCCTTGGCGGGGTACTCGCCCTTGGCGGAGCGCTCTCCCTCGCCGGGGAGTGATACGTCCAAAACGTATCTATAATTTCTGCTTGCTCCATGCCACTTTTGGGTGATATTGCTATGATATTCATACACTTCCATACACTTTTAATCATATTTGGACTAACTTACTAATCCAGTGCACCCCAGTGCCAGTTTCTGTTTTCGGCTGTTTTTGTATTTCAGGTTTTCACGTTACGAGAACTGCCCAGAAAATCCAGAAAAATTATATAAAAAATCAGCGTTTCGGAAACAACCTTGCGCCCGAAGGACAGCCGGGGGGGCCACCAGGGCTCCAGGTGCCCTGGCGGCGCCCCCCCCTGGGCCGCGCCGGGGGGGGGCGCCTGGGCCCCCCGAAGCTTCCCCGATGCCCCTTTGGCATATATTTAAAGCGTCCTTCGAAACCCTCAGAACAGGAACTCTTTTCGCGATCCCATCTCTGTTCCGCCGCCGCCGCCGCTTCCAAGATCGGGAGCACCAGGAGAACTCTTCCCGGCACCCTGCCAGAGGGGAGGATCACCACCGGGAGCTTCTCCACCACCATGGACGCCTCCCGGATGACTCGTGAGTAGTCTCCCTTGGACCATGAGTCCATGACCAGTAGCTATGTGATGTTCTCCTCCGGT
Source organism: Secale cereale (assembly GCA_902687465.1). Lineage (NCBI taxonomy): Eukaryota > Viridiplantae > Streptophyta > Magnoliopsida > Poales > Poaceae > Secale > Secale cereale. Next base: position 864,686,154 of record LR738713.1, on the reverse strand, counting down.
TCTTGTGCTTCACTAATTAGTCCTCGTGAGCTGCCCTACATGATCGAGGCACATATGTAATCCTTATGCTGTTGCTATGTTGAGTTTGCTGGGATCCGATGGATTATGGGATTATGTTCAGATTGATCTTGAGTAATATATTTGATCTACCTCTTTTATATTTATGTTCATAAGTAATTCTTGCATGTTCTCCGTTGTTATTTATTGCTTTGGCCAAGTAGTAGGTAGTGACTCCAAGAGGGAACGTTATGCTTGATTGTGGGTTCATGCCCCTCGATGACTAGCTTGAGTGACAGAAACATGAGTCTAGGGGATGTGCTGTTGCCATAAGGGGGAAAACAACGGTGCTTGTGCCCGCGGGTGCAAGGATTGTTTACTTTACGCAAAGTTCTTTTAATGCAGTTGTCTGTTGCATTGAGTTTACACTATGGGTGGGACTCGCAACTTAATACCAGCGAGATGTTCTGGATAGATATCTCAAGGTGGATGATTAGTAGTAGATATTGATGGATTTCAGTCTACTTACTTTGGCGTACCGCCCATACTTTGAACCTCAACCTTTCTTGCAATGTAGTCAGCATTTGTTTGCGTTCGTGGTCCTGTCAATTGCCCAGCTGTAATTTGTTTACCTCACATAGCTGTTTTATCGTCTTTTGGGAGAGAGACATCACTAGTGAACATCATGTGACTCCGGTCCATATTACTATCATTGATCACATCCGCTATTTACTTTTTCGTTATTACTTACTATTGCAAAACACTCTCTATCACTACTATCATTTTGCTTTTAACCCTTTGTGAACTACAAGGCCGGAGGGATTGACAACCTCTCTATACTCGTTGGGAGCAAAGTTATTTGTATCTGTGTGCAGGTCCACGTTGATTGCTAATTGCGCCGTTAGCAGTTGACACCTACTTGTTGAACCTAGGAGTCTCTGGGGATTCGATCCTTGGCATCTTTGCTAAGGGAAAACGCTTCTACATACTGCATCTTACACCTTCCACTTGGGGTAACCAACGAGGGGTTCGAGGCCCATCAGGGAGCTCCTCCTTGGCGGGGAGGGTGGGACGGGCGGCTCGTCGGGAGCAGTCTCTTGACGCTCCTGAGGCTGCGGCTCCACTTCTGCACAAGTCAACAAGCAAACAAAGCGTTAGCAAGGACAAGAAGCTCACGCGCGCCCAACAAGCGGAGAAGTAAACAAGAAGACTTACGATGGGGGCTGCTCTGCGGAGCAGCAGGCTGGTCCGGCAAGCCTGTCGCGGGCACATCTCCTGCCGCGGCGACGGGCTCGTCCTCAAGATCGACCACCGGGATCTTAGCCCTCTTCGCCGCTCTCTGGGCTAAGGTCCTGGAAGATAAACAAGATCAGAGTCAAGCAAAGAGAATTCAAGACAAGAGCAACAAAAAATCAAAAGAAATAATAGTTGCGAGTGCTTACTCTTCCTCCTCCTCGTCGGAACTGAGGACAGAGAAGTCGAAGTCCGCCTCGCGCGTCCCGGCGCGAGGAGCTGGAGGAGTAGGCTCCCTCGGACGCTTGGCGGGCTCCGGAGCCGTGGTCTGAGAAGACCCCGCTCCTGTCGTCGCCGAAGCCCGAGGGGCGGAAGGAACGCCAGAGCCAGTTCGGGAAGATCCTCCTCCGCCTGACGCTGAAGCGCGGGGCGCCCCCTTGACGGCCTTGCTCGTCGTGGTGGCACGCGTCGAGCGACGCTGCGGCTGCTGCTGGGGCGCCGGCTGCCTCGCCGTGTCAGTGGCCTTGCGGAGGCGCTTCTTTGGCTGTGGCGGAGGACTTGGTGGTGGCGGAGAATTCTCCGAGGATGAGGAGGCGTCGTCAAGGCCCAAAGACCCGCCTGAGTCTTCTGAAGGGTCGCCCAATTCGGCGTCCTCCTCGGCGGGCTCACTTGACTCTGTGCCCTGCCCGGCAGCCTCGCTCATCCCGGCAGGCTCCCCGGCAGGCCTCAACAATTTGAGGATCTCGTCCTCCTCGGCCCGACTCACTGCATCCGCTGCATCTGCCTCGTCCAAAGAGTACCCAAACTCGACCGCGGCATCGGCTACGGCCGCCTCCTCCATCCTGGTGGCGATATACGCCAAATCCCGTTCGGTGGTGTCGCGGGTGAGACCCTTCTTCTCATCGAGATTGATCGGCAGCTCAACCAAGTTGTCGAAGAAGGCTTGTGTAGTTTCTTCTGAAGGCGCCAGCCAAGTGGGATCAACCCCGTGGGAGTCACACAGAGGCATTGCCGCGCGGATGGCACTAAGGGACGAGTTGTTGCATAGTGGAACTACTCCCCGCGACGGGGCAAACCACTCCGGGTGCTTGGGGTCGTGCTTGAACAGCGAGCGGATCATCCCCTTGAGTTCCAAGACGGTGAAATTGTAGTTGAGGCCGGGGCGCAACCTCATGCAGTCTGCCGCGTTGCCGAATTCCCAAGCAGACCTCTTCCTATCCTGCAAGGGGTCAATGCGGCGGCGAAGGAAATCTGCCCCGACCTCACCTACAGTAAGGTTGGCTTGCCGGAGGCGAATAATCCTAGTGAGAGCAATCTTCAGCTTCTCGTCCTCCGGGGCCAGGTCACTCCAATCCTTGCCGCGCACTATTGCAGCTCGGCGCGGGGAAGTAAATTGCTGAGGTTCTTCTTCCATGACCCAGCACCAATCGGCCCTCCACTCCTCCCACTTGCCGCGGAGCTCTCCAATCAAGTACGCCTCTTTCTTGTTGAGCCTAAAGATCCAAGAGATGCCACCGGACAAAGGGGACCCAGACTCTACTCGAGGTGTGAAGAAATGGCGGAAGAGAGCTACGTTGGGGGTGACTCCGACAAAGTTTTCGCACAGATGTGCGAAAACGGCCAAGGTTAAGACTGCGTTCGGGGTGAAATCTAGAAGATGGAATCCATACGTGTTCATGACGTCGCAGAAGAACTCAGAGTATGGAGGGCAGAGACCGCAATGGAAGAACATAGCAAAGTAATGGTAACCTCCCGGATACATGTCGCAGGCTTCGGCGGGGAGAACACTGGTGCGCGGGTGAGCCTTCGTCTCCCTTGACCAGAACAAGTAGTACTTGTCCCTCAACTCCCTCGCGCCGAGCCTCGGCGGGAAGACCACCATCCTCTTCCGCATTGCTGCTAGCTTCGCCGCCTTGTCGGTCTTCGCGGCTTTCGCCTTGTCGCCCTTCGGGGCCATGGCGGAGGCGGCAAGGGAGGCCGACGGCGCTGGGGAGGCTGGCGGCGGCGGAGGAAGGGTGGAGCTCCGCTCTCTTTCGACCTTTGGGAGGAAGAGAGCGGCGGGGGTTTCTGGAGGTTGAAGACGCAATGAAGCAATGGGGGGAACTGCCCGTGCACTGTTTTGGGCCTGGCCCAACAGCGCTCGGCACCGTGTGTGGCCCAGGCCCGGGGGCTCCTGTCGGTGTACTAAAGTAGGGGTACCTTAGTATCCCGACTTGTGCACGGGCAGTAGCAGCATCCCGTGGCAGGGCTTGCCACGCGCCCGCCGAGACCCACTCTAGCTCCTTTGGATCCATTCAAGAACAAAGTATTCAAGACAGAGAAACAAGACCCCGGCAAGAGGAGCTTGCCGGGAAGGCCGCTCCAGGCTCAAGATCACCTCCATAGCACAAGACCCTGGCAAGAGGAGCTTGTCAGGAAGGCCAAACATGGCATTTCAGAAGACTTGCCGTGGCGCATCACGCGCCCCGGCAAGGCCCGGAGAGCGACAAGCTTCTGGGCGTGGCAAGATAGCCACCGCGGCAAGGCGCTTGCCGCGGCAAGCTCCCACTACGTGCCCGCGCTCCGGCTCATCCGGCCACGCGTCGCCCTGGGGCCCTTCCAGGTGCACGTGGCGGAAGGCTGTGCAGTCTGGGGTACACCGTGGCGAGCCGCGATGACGAGGCCACCCTCGTGGCGAACGGAGACGCCCTGGCGAACGCTTTTTTGCACTGTTTGGGGCGACGGCGACGGGCATTCAATGCCCTTGTCCCCCGCCGTCAGGGTTAGGTATAGACCACTGTGCATACACTGTACATGCACTCTTCCAACTAACACCATTTTTACGCTTTTACCCTCACTTTCGTTGCCACCTGTCGGTGACCCCTTTGACCTATAAAAGGAGGCCCATGCGCAACGTAGAAGGGGTTCGGTTCGGTTCCTGATCAACGACCACTCTCACGCTCGGTGTAGCTAAGCACTGTAGCTCTTCTTGCTCCCGAACCAAGAACTCAATACAACCAAGGCAGGAGTAGGGTTTTACACATCCGTGCGGCCCGAACCTGGGTAAACTGCTCGCGTGCGCGCCTCGATCCGCTCTTTGTGCTCCCTCCGCTCCCTTGCCGTACCGAAAAGGGGCTCCGGTCCCATAGGTGTTTGTGGGCGATCAGTTTCCCCGACAGGGAGGAACTTTTATGTCAACTACACTTGGTGCTGCCACAAAGCTTCTCGATGAGATGATGACCAACTATTCCGAATGGCACACCGAACGCGCTCCAACAGGTAGGGAGGTAAACTCTGTCGAGGAGATTTCCTCCTTAAATGAAAAAGTTGACTTGATCATGTCTCTACTTTCGAAGCAATCTTCTGTTAATCCTCGTGATGTTCCTTTAAATTCTTTGATTGCTCAAGAACAAGTAGATGTGAACTTTATCTCTAGAAACAATTTTAACAACAATGCTTATAGGAGTAATTTTGGTAGCAATCCTAGACCGTTCCCCTCTAATTCTTATGGGAACAACAATGCTTATCCTAGCACCAGGAACTCCACTACTGAACTAGAGATTATGCTTAAAGATTTCATCACTACCCAAAAAGCCTTTAATAAGAGTGTAGAAGAAAAACTACATAAACTAGATGATCTCTCTTTGAAGGTAGACCACTTAGCCAATGAGATAGAGTTGCTAAAAATTAGAACTTCTCCTCTTGAGGAGAGGAAGGTCACTCCTATGAATGCTATTCAAGTGCAAATTAATGAAAATATTAGGATGATGGCTAAACTTAAAGAAAGATGGGCTAGAGAAAGGGAGGAAGAGGATAGAATTAAGAGCCTTCCTACCCACCACACTGTTGCTACTATCCAAGTTGTTGAGGATATCCAAACTCTTAGCACCCAATGTACTCCTGGTCCCGATGGACCTATTAATGGTGATGCTATGACTATAGAAACTACCAAACATGTGAACCTAAAGGACACCACTACCACTTTACTTGATGCTAGTGACCTTGATTTTGATAGTTGCACTCTTACCGAAGTTATTGATTTCCTTCACAAGATGTCTAGAGACCCCCGCACTAGCACGCTTAACCTTGCCTTCACAGAGCATATCACTGATGCTCTTATCAAAGCTAGGGAGGAGAAACTTAGAGTAGAAGCCTCCATACCTAGAAAGCTAGAAGATGGTTGGGATCCTATGATAAAAATTAAATTGAATGACTTCTCTTGCTATGCATTATGTGATGTTGGAGCTAGTACCTCTCTTATGCCCAAAAGAATATATGATATGCTTAAATTGAAACCTTTTGATTCTTGTTCTTTTGGTGTTCGTCTCGTTGATTCTTCCATAAAGAAACCTTTAGGGAGGATCGACGATGTTCTTATCGTTGTCAATGATAATTATGTTCCCATTGATTTTACTATTATGGATATTGAATGTGATCCTTCTTGTCCAATTATTTTGGGACGTCCCTTTTTACGCACCGTTGGTGCTATCATTGACATGAAAGAGGGTAATATAAAATTTCAGTTTCCTCTCAAGAAAGGGATGGAACACTTCCCTCGAAAGAAGATCAAGTTACCTTTTGAGTCTGTTGTACGGGCTAGCTATTCTTTTACTCTTGATAAAACTTGATCTATATGCATTATGCCTAGCTTAAAGGCATAAAAGAAAGCGCTTTTGGGAGGCAGCCCAATGAATAAATTTATTTTGCTTTTGTTGTGTCTTGATGTTGTTTACTACTGTGGCATCATCATTGTATCTTTGCTTTTCAATTTTGTGCCAAGTATAGCCTGTGATTGCTAGAAAGTTCAAAAGTTGTGAGGTGCTGTCCAGGAAACAGATTCTGTCCTTGGATAGAAAAATTCGTATAAAATCACCAGATCATCTTTTTGGTCTGAATTGTTTCGACAGCGTTCTCTATATAATTGTCTTTCGTACGTCTGTTCTGAGTTTTTTGATTTGAGTTGCAGAAGTGCCCCGAACAAATCAATTACTACCTGCTGTTCTGTTTTTCACAGATTATGTCCTGTTTTGCCTTTCCTTCCTTTCGCAAACCAAGAGCTTGCTTTTTCTTTGCAAAAACCTTTTGGCAATCTTGAGAAACAGTAGACCTTCAAGAATATCCTTATTTCCAGCAAGGTATAATTATTTTATTATGGGTACTAACCTCGCTAATCAGATTATGATGAGTTATGTATGAAGGGAGTTTTCAAGTGTGCGAGGGAAGATGATAAAAAGATTCAGGAGTGTCAAGCGCTCAAGATTGGGGATGCCCCCATGCACCCCCAAGAAATATTCAAGGAGACTCAAGCGTCTAAGCTTGGGGATGCCCCCGTGCATCCCCTTCTCCATCAACATTATCAGTTCGTCTTTCGTTCCACTATATTTTAATCACTTCATGTGTTATGTGCTATGCTTGGAGCGTCTTGCTTTTAATTTCCTTTTTAGTTTTTCATAACGAGTCGGAACTCAGCTTTCTTTATGTGGGAGAGAAACACACTCCACTTCTACCTAGAACATAACATAGAATTTTCATGTCTATCTTTGCTGTGTGTGTTCTTTGTCTTTTAATAGCTACTATCATGCTCTGCTCTTAGTATTCATGCTTATTTTTTTAAAGAGCTTGTGTTTAGTTGGTTGCTTGAACTCTCTTTAATTATCATGCTTATCTTATTAAGAGAGTTTACTTCCGTTGCATTGGTTAATATGTCTATGATAAAGATGCTACGTGCATAATGGCGCTTAGTAGTTTAGGTTTTCTTGTGGTTAGTCTCAAATAGCTGGGGGATTCCCAATGTGTTATTGGAGTACCAACATGATTTGTTTGCCAATGATGTGGTATGGTTTAGTAATATCTTCCATCAAGAATTTATTTTGATTGACTTGGCGTATGCTCACGCATATTTAAGACTGTAAAGAAAGTCTGTCAAGCCTTGATGATCTTTTATTTCTGAGTAGCGATATAACTTCCATACCTGATTCAATGTTGCTTTGTCGCTCTGCATGATTATGACCGTCATTGCTCTCTTAGTTGGTCGCTCCCAGTCTTTTGCTAACCTCCACCTGTACTAAGGGGACTGACTGCTTGTGCATCCACATCCTTTTAAACCAGTTATGCCATACGAGTCCACCATACCTACCTATATGTGGTATTTCACCGCCACTCCAAGTAAATTTACATGTGCTACCTTTAAAACCTTCAGTTGCAATATATAGCTCATGGGAAAGTAGCTTAAAAACTATTGTGGTAAAGAATATGTTGCTTATGTATCTTATTTTCTTATAAGTTGCTTGCTGAGCGATAACCATGTTTCTGGGGACGCCATCAACTTTTACACTTTTGTTGAATATCATGTGAGTTGCTATGCATGTTCGTCTTGTCTAAAGTAAGGGTGATTTGCCATGAGTTGAATGGTTTGAGTATGCATATTGTTAGAGAAGAACATTGGGCCGCCAACCAAAGCCATGTATCATGGTGGAAGTTTTAGCTTGGACATTAATCCTCAATCTCTTATGAGAATATGCTTAAGCATTTAAGAGGAGTCCATTATCTATTTTCTATGTTGTCCCGGTATGGATGTCCTCAAGTTGAGATCTATCAAAAACGAGAAATCAAATGTGATCTATCTCCTTGGACCTTTGTACATGTGACATAGAGGTACCCCTTTGTGACACTTGGTTAAAACATATGTAATGCAATGACAATCCATGGAAATCCGAGCTAATTAGGACAAGGTGCGAGCACTATTGGTATTCGATGCATGAGGCTTGCAACTTATAGGATGTCTTATGCATAGCACATATGAAGTACTACTACCGTTGACAAAATTGTTTCTATGTTTTCAAAATAAAAAGCTCTAGCACATGAGTAATCCCTGCTTCCCTCTGCGAAGGGCCATTCTTTTACTTTCATGTTGAGTCTCCACCTTCTTTTAAAAGCACCAACTACTGAGAGCATGATTGTCATTCTGAGTGTAATGTGCATTGTCCCAAAGTAGCATTGTCTTTTGCATGATTGTGATGTCGTTTAATTTGAAATCATTGTATCTAGTCATCACTTAAACCTTGAAGGTGCCCCTGCATTTATATTTTGCTTCACTAAAGGGGGCAAGCTAGATATCACTCTATCATATTTGCACATCATATTCATTGCAAATCTTTTTGATGTTTCAGTATCATATTGTAAAACTTTCAGTTCTTTGTGATTTTCTCATGAGGCAACTTAATTACTATAGATTCATTGTCTCAGTAAGCTTTTGTCATATGACTATGAATAAGTCCTATATGGTTAATAGCATGTCACCACAGAAATTATTCTTGTTATCATTTACCTACTCGAGGACGAGCAGGAATTAAGCTTGGGGATGTTGATACGTCCAAAACGTATCTAAAATTTCTGCTTGCTCCATGCCTCTTTTGGGTGATATTGCTATGATATTTATACACTTCCATACACTTTTGATCATATTTGGACTAATCTATTAACTCAGTGCACCCCAGTGCCAGTTTCTGTTTTCGGCTGTTTTTGTATTTCAGGTTTTCACGTTACGAGAACTGCAGGAAAAATCCAGAAAAATTATATAAAAAATTAGCGTTCCAGAAACTTCCGTGCGCCCGAAGGACAGCCGGGGGGGCCACCAGGGCTCCAGGCGCCCTGGCGGCGCGCCCCCCCTGGGCCGCGCCGGGGGGGCGCCTGGGCCCCCCGAGGCTCCTCCGATGCCCCCCTTTGCCATATATTTAAAGCGTCGCCCGAAACCCTCGAAACAGGAACTCTTTTTCGCGATCTCATCTCTGTTCCGCCGCCGCCGCCGCTTCCAAGATCGGGAGCACCAGGAGAACTCTTCCCGGCACCCTGCCGGAGGGGAGGATCACCACCGGGAGCTTCTCCACCAACATGGACGCCTCCCGGATGAGTTGTGAGTAGTCTCCCTTGGACCATGGGTCCATGACCAGTAGCTATGTGATGTTCTCCTCCCATTCTTGTGCTTCACTAATTAGTCCTCGTGAGCTGCCCTACATGATCGAGGCACATATGTAATCCTTATGCTGTTGCTATGATGAGTTTGCTGGGATCCGATGGATTATGAGATTATGTTCAGATTGTGTTTGAGTAATATATTTGATCTACCTCTTTTATATTTATGTCCGTAAGTAATTCTTGCATGTTCTCCGTTGTTATTTATTGCTTTGGCCAAGTAGTAGGTAGTGACTCCAAGAGGGAACGTTATGCTTGATTGTGGGTTCATGCCCCTCGATGACTAGTTTGAGTGACAGAAACATGAGTCTAGGAGATGTGATGTTGCCACAAGGGGGAAAACAATGGTGCTTGTGCCCGCGGGTGCAAGGATTGTTTACTTTACGCAAAGTTCTTTTAATGCAGTTGTCTGTTGCATTGAGTTTACACTATGGGTGGGACTCGCAACTTAATACCAGCGAGATGTTCTGGATAGATATATCAAGGTGGATGATTAGTAGTAGATACTGATGGATTTCGGTCTACTTACTTTGGCGTACCGCCCATGCTTTGAACCTCTACCTTTCTTGCAATGTAGTCAGCATTGGTTTGCGCACATGGTCCTGTCAATTGCCCAGCTGTAATTCGTTTACCTCACATAGCTGTTTTATCGTCTTTTGGGAGAGAGACATCACTAGTGAACATCATGAGACACCGGTCCATATTACCATCATTGATCACATCCGCTATTTACTTTTCCGCTATTTACTTACTATTGCAACTATACCTATCACTATTATCACTTGCGTTTGATCCTTTGTAAACTACAAGGCCGGAGGGATTGACAACCTCTCTGTACTCGTTGGGAGCAAAGTTATTTGTATCTGTGTGCAGGTCCACGTTGATTGCTAATATCTGGCGCCGTTAGCAGTTGACACCTTCTTGTTGAAACTGGGAGTCTCTGGGAAATCGATCCTTGGTATTACCAAGGGAAAACTTCTGCTACACTGCATCTCAAACCTTACACTTGGGGTAACCAACGAGGGGTGAGAAGCCACCTAGCACAAATCCACTTTCACCAATATAATAATCATAAATAGGAGGCATGCTATCATCAAAATAAGTTTGGTCATCAAAGCTTGGGGGACTAAAAATATCATCTTCATCAAACATAGCATCCCCAAGCTTGTGGCTTTGCATATCATTAGCATCATGGATATTCAAAGGATTCACACTAACAACATTGCTATCATGCTCATCATTCAAGTATTTAGTGCCAAACATTTTAATGCATTCTTCTAGTACTTGGGCACAATTTTCCTTTCCATCATTTTCACGAAAGACATTAAAAAGATGAAGCATATGAGGCAACCTCAATTCCATTTTTTGTAGTTTTGTTCTTTAAACTAAACTAGTGATAAAATAAGAAACTAAAAGATTCGATTGTAGGATCTAAAGATATACCTTCAAGCACTCACCTCCCCGACAACAGCACCAGAAGAGAGCTTCGTTGACGGGATTTGAGTGCCGCTTACCTAGCCTCCCCGACAACGGCGCCAGAACAGAGCATGATGTCTACTACACAACCTTCTTCTTGTAGACGTTGTTGGGCCTCCAAGTGCAGAGGTTTGTAGGACAGTAGCAAATTTCCCTCAAGTGGATGACCTAAGGTTTATCAATCCATGGGAGGCGTAGGATGAAGATGGTCTCTCTCAAGCAACCCTGCAACCAAATAACAAAGAGTCTATTGTGTCCCCAACACACCCAATACAATGGTAAATTGTATAGGTGCACTAGTTCGGCGAAGAGATGGTGATACAAGTGCAATATGGATGGCAGATATAGGTTTTGTAATCTGAAAATATAAAGACAACAAGGTAACTAATGATAAAAGTGAGCACAAACGGTATTGCAATGCTTAGCAACAAGGCCTAGGGTTCATACTTTCACTAGTGCAAGCTCTCTCAACAATAATAACATAACTGGATCATATAACTATCCCTCAACATGCAACAAAGAGTCACTCCAAAGTCACTAATAGCGGTGAACAAACAAAGAGATTATTGTAGGGTACGAAACCACCTCAAAGTTATTCTTTCTGATCGATCTATTCAAGAGTCCGTAGTAAAATAACAGGAAGCTATTCTTTCCGTTCGATCTATCCTAGAGTTCGTACTAGAATAAGACCTTAAGACACATATCAACCAAAACCCTAATGTCACCTAGATATATACTCCATTGTCACCTCAAGTATCCGCGGGCAATGTTGAGGATATCGCTTATCGTTATCGTCTCGGATAGCTGTGGATTAGAGATTAATCGGAAATCGTTCGATTAATCGATTTTATCGGTCGACTATTAATCGGCATTTTTTTGCAAATCTTAGGTTCCCAACACTAAAATATGGTATATACAACACTAAAACAATATTGGATAGAAGTGTTACCTTTATTCCTAGTCTTTTAATCCTTGTATAATTATGAAAAAAAATAGGACAACATTACATATTGCGTAGCAAAGTCCACAAAACACAAATAAACATAGTTTTTGCAAATATAGTGCTATGAATAGGCCCAATTTATCGGTAGATTCCTGATAAACCGCTTGTCATGGAGATAAACCGGCCCAAACGATAAATAGTGAAGATAAGGCATAATCTTATCGGTCACCCCAAGAGTAGCGATAAATCGGACAATAAATCGCTGAATCGGAAGATTTCTTGAACAGTGTCCGCGGGTATGATTATACGATATGCATCACACGATCTCAGATTCATCTATTCAACCAACACAAAGAACTTCAAAGAGTGCCCCAAAGTTTCTACCAGAGAGTCTAGACGAAAACGTATGCCAACCCCTATGCATAGATTCCCAAGGTCACGGAACCCGCAAGTTGATCACCAAAACATACATCAAGTGAATCAATAGAATACCCCATTGTCACCATGGGTATCCCACGCAAGACATACATCAAGTGTTCTCAAATCCTTAAAGATTCAATCCGATAAGATAACTTCAAAGGGAAAACTCAATCCATTACAAGAAGGTAGAGGGGGAGAAACATCATAAGATCCAACTATAGTAGCAACGCTCGCGGTACATCAAGATCGTGCCCAATCAAGAACACGAGAGAGAGAGAGAGAGAGAGAGATCAAACACATAGCTACCGGTACATACCCTCAGCCCCGAGGGTGAACTACTCCCTCCTCGTCATGGAGAGCGCTGGGATGATGAAGATGGCCACCGGTGATGGATCCCCCGTTCGGTAGGGTGCTGGAACAGGGACCCGATTGGTTTTTGGTGGCTACAGAGGCTTGCGGCGGTGGGACTCCCGATCTAGGTTTCTTTTCGGGGGTTTCTGTATTTATAGTAATTTTTTACGTCGGGCTCACGTTATGGGGGTCTCCAAGTCGTCCACGAGATAGGGGGCGCGCCCTCCACCCTCGTGGACGGCTTGGGACTCTTCTGGCCCAACTCTTTTACTCCCGGGGCTTCTTTTGATCCATAAAAAATCATCAAAAATTGGCACGTCAATTGGACTCCGTTTGGTACTCCTTTTCTGTAAAACTCAAAAACAAGGAAAAAAATAGAAACTGGCACTAGGCTCTAGGTTAATAGGTTAGTCCCAAAAATCATATAAAATAGCATATAAATGCATATAAAACATCCAAGATGGATAATATAATAGCATGGAACAATCAAAAATTATAGATACGTTGGAGGCATATCAGGAGAACACTAGGTCCTGTATACAGAGGGCTGGGTTAACCAGTAGATGTCCGTTGACAGTGCGAAGGAGGAGGGATCGTGGGTGGTAACCCAACTCTTTAGAGCAAATCTAGCAGACCCCTCAAAACACGGACCTGTAAACTCAGCTTACAGTCCGCTCGCTGCCTTGGATATGGGCCAAAAATCTTCGTGAAAGATTAGATACCGTAAACAAAACTGCAAAATTTGAATTAAAGACTTCGCAGGAGAAATAGAACTTGTTCCTCATTGATCAGCATAAATAGTAGTCGTACTCTTCGTGATCCAATCGCGATCTAATCCGATCTAGTGTCGAATGGACGACATCTCCAAGATTCGCACATGTTCAGCTCGATGGCGTCCTCTCCTTCTTGATCCAGCAAGCGAGGGATAAAAAGTAGATGAGACCAGAACCAACATGACGGCATGGTGGTGGTGGCAGCAGCGGAATTTGGCAGGGCTTTGCCAAGCACGTACCGGAGGGACGTGGGAGGAATTGTGAGCGGGAACGGGCCATGATCAAGGGGTGGCCGCCCCCATGCGCCTCTCCCATCTATATATAGGCTAGGGACAGGGGAGGGCGTCCAAAACCCATCTAGGGCCAGCCATAAGGTTGAAATCCCTTTAAACTTGGAGATAACATCTTATCTCTAGATTCAACCCTTTAAATTTAGAGACAAGTCCTTATCTCTAGATTTAAACAACATGTGCCTTGGGGAATGGGGCGGCCAGCCTATGCGGGCTGTAGCCCCACCCCTCGGTCCATGTGGACCCTTCCTAGGTTGTTGGGACCCATGGTGGAACCGCGGAACCTTCTAGAACCTTCCCGGTACAATACCGGAAAAAAAATCCAGAACCCAATATTTGACTTCCCATATATAAATCTTTACCTCCGGAGCTCCTCGTGATATACTGGATCCCATCCGGGACTCCAAACAACCTTCGGATTTTACACTATTAATATCTCAATATTACCCTAGCGCTACCGAACGTTAAGCGTGCGACCCTACGGGTTCAAGAATCATGTAGACATGACCGAGACTCCTCCCCGGTCAATAACCAATAGTGGGACCTGGATGCCCATATTGGCTCCCACATATTCCATTAAGATCTTTATCGGTTGAACCACGATGTCAAGGATTCAGTCAATCCCGGACGCAATTCCCTTTGTCCGGTGATATGTTACTTGTCCAAGATTCGATCGTCGGTACCTCCATACCTAGTTCAATCTCGTTACCGGCAAGTCTCTTTACTCGTTCCGTAATACAAGATCCCGTGACTAACTCATTAGGAACATTGTATGCAAACTCTTTACGATGTTGTATTACTGAGAAGGCCCATAGATATCTCTTCGTCACACGGAGTGACAAATCCCAGTCTCGATCCATGCCAACCCAACAGACACCTTCAGAGATACCTGTAGAGTATCTTTATGATCACCCAGTTACGAAGTGACGTTTGATAGCACACAAGGTATTCCTCAGGTATCCGGGAGTTGCATGATCTCATGGTTGAAGGAACAAACACTCGACATGAAGAAAGCTATAGTAAATAACTTAAACGATCTGATGCTAAGCTTACGGTTGGGTCTAGTCCATCACATCATTCTCCTAAAGATGTGAACCCGTTATCAAATGACAACTCATGCCTATGGTTAGGAAACCTTAGCCATCTCTGATCAACGAGCTAGTCTAGTAGATGCCCACTAGGGACATGGTATTTTTTATATATATTCCCACATGTATTTAAGTTTTCGGTCAATACAATTCTACCATGAATAATAAACTTTTATTAGGAACAAGGAAATATGATAATAACCAATTTATTATTACCTCTAGGGCATAGTTCCAACATAGTTCACCAAACAGACAGCTCAATTCAGCTTTGCACCCACCCAGCTAGGATTCTCCATGAGATGCAGGCTGAAGCTGCCCAGACAACCAAACACACCCTAACTGACTGTACATTCCAAAATGGATGCACATAGTTGCAATCGGATACATAGAAACGCGGACATAAGCCGAAACTCCAGGGATACAAAAAATCACAAGCATTCTTTCGATGGGCGTCGTTTTCCGTGTTGCGTCTCTCGCTGGCATGTGCTACACTCTCGCCTTCGGCCTCCTCCTGTTGTGCACCACGAGCTTCCTCTTCCTCCTTTGCGCAATACGAGACTTGGTATTGGCACAAGACACGGTACGAAGGCAAGACTGGGAAGTATACAAGGCTTGATATCAAGACAATACTTTGGCACAAATATCTCTACTCCTAATGGAGCAGTTGGTAGTCTTTGTTCCAGGGTTTTTTTCGTCCCACCTCGTCTGGTTTTTTTTCGTCCCACCTCGTCTGGTTTTTTTTCAACCGGTTTTTTTTCGCTACAATTAACCCACCCCAACCCCACCCCACTCACCGCACGCAGCAGTGGCGGACCCAGGAAAAAAATGAAGGGTGTGCACACTTTAAAAAAAAAATCTGCCTAATCTAAGTGTCATATCATATATGGCAAAAGAATAACACAAATAGCTCAATCAATTAAAAAAATGCTCAATCAATTCTCACAATATTATGTTTCAGAAAAATAATTTCAAATTCGTGAAATTACAATACAAATAGTCTTACAAGAAAGATACACAAGGATAAATAGTTTTTATGTCTTTAAACGCAGAAGAATGTGGGCTTAGAGCATCAACAGCCGGGCGCTCCAAAGCCTCCTTAAACGCTCGGGCGGCCCGCCTGGTCACTGACCGGTCACGAATTTTTGACCCAGACAGACGGCTCGAATGGGCCTCAAACGCCCGGATTGACTGGCAATCCTCATATCTAGTCCAAATATGGGCCGGATATGGAGGCGCCCGGGCGCGTCCGGGCACGCCCACCACGTCGAACTGACGGCGGGGTCCCACGCGAAAATGCCCGAAAACCCGGCGGTCCGAAGCTCGTCTCCTCCGTCGGACCGATGTCGCCGCGTGGCGTCGCTTTGGCGGGCCGTGTAGTGCCTAGCCCGGCTGTTTAAAGTCGACCGGTGGCACCAAAACACTACCATCCACATTTTTCTCCGCCTGTCCATCGCCGCCGCCACTTTCCACTCCGTCCACCCCCTAGTAGCCATGCCCCCAGGCCGCCCGGTGAGGAGCCACCAATTTCTAACGCCGGAGCACCGACTCGAGCTCCTTGAGTAGATCCGGGCAAGGCGCCCTCCTACCTGACAAGAGATGGAGGCCACGGAAGAGGCTGGGATGCTCGCCTATATGAATGAGGTCGAGCAGGAGGAGGATGAGCCGGAGCCCTCCTACTCGCCCGTCCATCTGGCGCCCAACACTGTCGCCGTGGACATCTCCGACGCCGAAGATTATCTAGGGCAGTATGTAGTATGTAGTACGTAGAATTTCTTTTGCATGCTTTCTATGGATCTAGTGGTTGAAATATGAGAGACTCGGATGTAGAGTGACTAATTTAAGACGTGACCGGTCACTATCCACGAATGCTCCTGGTCGCGTTCGTTGACGTTTGAGGGGCCGAAGTGGAGGGAAGCACGAGGAGCGGCGATATCCGAAATTCAGACGAGCAGTCGAGGCGGGTGATTAGGTTTAGATAGCCGGCTTCCACATTCGTATCCGTGGACTAGTCCTCACTTGTCCGTGGACGGATGCAGAAGGAAATTTACAGCTCAGCATTGAAAATATGACGTGGTAGATCGAAGTTGTCTCAAAAAATAACGTGGTAGTTCAAAGATTTTTTTTTCTGTTTGCAATCTACACGAGTCGCCGCTAGAGTTTCCGTCGAGCTGATCGATGGAATTGGTCTAGCTAGCTTTTACCAGGCTCATGTATATACAGGAGTCTTGGCTGGACACACATAGTGCTGCTAGTAAAATAATCAGTCAAGCTGCTTCTATGGTTTTCTAGGTTTGCATGCACGTGTACAGCTTCAGGTGAATCCGTTCTAGTATTGTAAAACCAACAAAAACAGAAAAAGATGACATGTAGTAAAAGAAATCTGCAAAATGCTGGGTGTGCCACGGCACACCCGGCACACCCTCTAGGTCCGCCAATGGCACGCAGTCAGGTTTCGTTTCCCCCTTACGTCCCCGATTCATTCATGACAATCAATTCTTTCCAAACGCAATCATGCATGACAATCAATTCTTTCCAAACGCAATCAGTTAAATTAAGGTAACCAGACACAATCAATTCATTCATAACGCAATAAAAACTTTCCTAATTTTCCCAAAGTTTCCTAAATAGACACGTTATAAATAGGCAGGAACCGATAACACGTTACCAATTAATAAAGTTTAGTTTTATGACCATCAATTCCAAATCCTAATTTTCCTAATGCATTGACAATCAATTCTTTCCAAACGCAATAATGCATGACAATCAATTATTTCCAAACGCAATCAATTAACTTAAGGTAACCAGACACAATCAGTTCATTCATAACGCAATAAAAACTTTCCTAATTTTTCCAAAATTTTCTAACTAGACACGTTATAAACGGGCAGGAACCGATAACACGTTACCAGTTTTATGACCATCAATTCCAAATCCCAATCTTTACTCCTAATGTCTCAGTACGTACGTCGTTTCGTTCGCTCGTTCTCCCATTCCATCGATAGAAGAGCACCCCACGATCGAACGAAATACCCCACCGATTTTTATCCAAAAAAAGACCACCCCTCGTTTGGTTTACTTCCACCAAGGCAGCAATTGTTGGACTTTTTTTCTCACGTACCCAAATGTATGTCAATCAATCCCTCCCCTTCCTATTCTTTCCTTGCAAAAGTCATAAATCCGAACTTTCCTTGTCTGGTCGACACATACCCAGCAGATTCACAAATCATTCTTCAATATTTCTATACAACACCAAGCAAATCCAATGAGGAAAAAAATCAACAAATTACAACGCAAAATCAGTACTTTCTATTCAGAAAACTGCCTGCGGGCTTCTACAGCATCCACGATCAAAAACCAAATCTGATCGAGCGCCATATATGTCCATCTCTGGCCGGCTCCTGCAATCCTTGCGCGGCCCTCCTCCTTTGCATCACATATATTATATGCGTAGCCGCCCTGCCACCGCTCCAACCGTCGAGACCTTGACGCAAATGGTCAAGTCGAGGTAACGAGCGCCACCACCGGCGTGTGCCGCCACATCACAAATCAGCGATACGTCTATATGTTGCTTATGTGCGCTTGAGCGCTTCTATGCGGGTGAGAATTCACCCAGTCTTCCGGCCAGCGAAGGAATCATTCAAGGCTGGGGTAGCCTATGATTGAACGTGCATGTCTTGCTGTATTATATTCGCTTCGATTCGGTTGCTATGGCTTTGGATTCTCGTCATTTACAACGTTTGTTTTTGAAGGTCTATACTCCAGTGATCGGCTGATCGCTAAGATCGTAGGAGGAGAGTAAGAAAAAGGATGCCATTGCATATTCAGGTCCAATGATAAATGCTTCCCTATATTCTTGATCAGGCCCGGCCTCCCTAGGGTTTTAGATCGACTGTTGCTGTGGATGCGTGTTGGCTGGTCACGTCTGCCGGCCGGGTACGCGCCGAGCGTCAGAGATGCATGTGTACGGCAGCTCCGACAGGCCCTCCAACTGACCGGATCGACCAGTACACCGCTGCATGTGGCGAGTTCGTCGTAGTCTTTGAGTTCTTCAACCGAGAACATGTGCATGTTCCAGCCGAACAGGGTGAATACGCAAATTAGACTCCATGAGGCATGAGCGTCGCCTTCTGTCCCAGTTTGGATTCGGATCAGGTTACCCCCCCCTCCGGCTGTTTTGAGAGTTCTGCATGGGCCGGACGAGTACTGCATCTGAAGCATCTACTAGGTATGTACATACCGTTTACAATTTTTGTTCAAGGAAGGTTTCTTAGCTTTAGTTTTCTGCCTCATGTTGAGTTAAATTATTTGATGTAGATAGATATTTTATGTTTTTGCATTACCATAAAGCCATGGACAAAATGTCAAGACACAACCCACTATGCTATATAATTATACCTTAGGAGTTAGGGCAGAGTATACTGTTAATTTTGTTGGAATATTTGGATCAGCTCCAGCACTTGCAACACAGTAAGAAAGAACAAGACAATGCTAATACTGTAAAACTGCGCATATGCGAGGGTTTCAAATCAATCGGACGGTGCTGACTTAACATTTTTCCCTTCTAGAAAACACAAATTGTTTATACCCAGGGCCTCGGATTCTAGCTTCGCCCCGGGCCCCCGAAATCCCAGGACCGGCCCTGTTCTTGATCCACATACAACTTGTTTCTGTGCGTAGTTTTCTTGCTGGTCGAACAAAACAAGAACAAATATTGTGTGTGGTTTGACATGTTTTGTTGAAAAATTCTAATTCGATACCCATCCTTTCCCTGAATGATTTACGTACTCTACATTTTTACTTGTCCTTTATGTATGTTTCGATGCTCATATTGCAGGGTTCAGCGACTGCTTCAACATTGTAGGAAGAAGTAGGAGTAAATTCTTGTAGTCTGGAGCTGGAAGCATCAGTAAAAACAGTAATGAAGGCAGCAACAACTTAGAGAAACTATTTTTTATGCTGGTCTTCTGACATAATTTAAGTTTTGGACCCAATGCATGAGCAAAGACTCTCTTGTTAATGCCTGTGAGAATATGTGTAGTATAGTATATCGATTTATATTTTGAGGGAAGGAGAGTACATAATTCAATCACAAGGTACGATATCATTTACTTTTACTGTGGCATATGCTTATGCTCAATTTTTGTAGCCAGACCAAGTAAGCACGGCAAGAAATGAAACTCTGTGAATTCTTGAAGTAATCTAAGAGATATATCTTCGTTGTCAGTTTCAAATTACTCTCTCTCTCTCTCTCTATGTTCCATGAGGTAATTCTCTTTCTTTGACGTACAAGCATATCATGTTACGAATAATATCACTATGGTTGTGAAGTTATGTGTTATACTGCAGAATCTTTATGTGTCAATCTCAGCGGGGCGGCAAGCCGGCAACATCCAATTTTTCTTTAGGCATTGAAATATGTTTGAAGGAATGAAATAGGCTGCAGACTGTTGTGTCTTAATTTTTTGCAGTGTTCTAGCAAACAATACATTGTTTTTGTGTTCAAACAAAGTATGTTGAGTTGATGGTTTCACAGCTTTATAATTTCCAAGCAATGAACGTTGACATATCAACTTAGTTGTTTGGTTTAGTTTAGGTGCAGGTACCCACTAACGTCGAATCTCTACTCCTAAAAGGGGAGTATGTACGTCGTTTCATTAGTCACCCACCTCGATCGACTCCCTGTCGATCGATTTTTTTCTCTTGTGCCACCGTTTTTTCCCTCCTTGCACCTTTTTTCTCTTCTTTAATTTACTGTTTTCCCTATCATCCTTGTCGCGGGTGCCTCTCTCTCACCTCCTCCCGCATGAGTGAAACTGATCCTCCCCAATAGCCCTAGATAGTAGTGTCAAGGCAATCCTTGCTTTGCTTTGTCTGACATACTCTATTCTTAGTGTGGAGTGAGGAATGTGTGCATGTTAAAGCCAATTAATACTACTTTTCCTGCCAACTGTGCTCCATGTTGATTAATTCGTCGACAAAGTATTCAGATTAGAGAGGCCCAACAAAAATAGTCCAGCAATCATTTATCTATGGATGGTAAAATATTCCTTTCCGTTAATACATGTTGCCGGTGTTTGCTTTGTTGTTGATAGGATTTTATCTTAAACTATGGTGTGTGTGTGTGCATCATGCCATGATAGTTCTTGGTTGATTTTTATCCCAAACTATGGTGTGTGTGCATCATGCCATGATAGTTCTTGGTTGATTTTTATCCCAAACTATGGTGTGTGTGCATCATGCCATGGTAGTTATGCTCATTCTCTCCTTCAAGATAATCTTGTCGTGTGCTTTGGTGCAACATTGCATATACTTGTGAGTTTTAGCATGGTGTAGCATTTGTTTTTGTTTTACTTGCCCACATTGCAGTTTAGAAAAACAAACAAGTGTTATCTCTTTGTCTTCATTTCTTATCTGCACAGGACCAAATGAATTTCTCATCTTGCAGCCGAAACAATCCTATAAGCTACATCATGAGGATGAAAGCTATGAGGTCCATTCCTTTTTCAGCTTTCGCTTATTTACTGCAGACCCTATCTTGTTTAGGTACAAATTTTAGAGGCAAAATCACCCTTCCTATATGCATGTGAACGTAGCATTTATGATTCATTTTCTTGATGAAATAGTTCAACTGGCTTTTTATGAATCAACACAATTTTTCGTGATTTTTTAGTTCTAAAATTAGTTACATGATGGCTTCCTCCAACATATGGAGAGCAAGATCCAGGATCTAACAAGCAAAATCCAGACAATAGGAGCAGTTTAAATTATCATAAATTAACAACCAAGCATGACATTATTTGTAGGATAGATCCACAGCAGTGTTAAAGTCCTAGGAGTAATTGTTTTATGTAGTTTCAGAGAAAAAAAGGTAGCAGTATTCACATGAAGCAATTACAGATCGGGGAAGGGGGATAGGAAGGGAGAGCCTCGCCTTGAGGGGAAGGCGGACCATGCTCGGCGCGGCTTGGCTGCGGTAGAAGATCGGGTCCAGCGATGAAGGCGACATCCCTCCTTCTCACCACGTCACACTACTATGCATCAATTACTCCTAGCAACATCCGGACGGCCACCCATGGCTAGCTCGTACGAAGAGCGGCGAACTATTCTGCACCAACCAACCAGATCTGGCTGACTCCATGTTAGACTGGAGGCCGCGTGGGCTCATTGTTGGTGCGGCCGCACAAGAGGATTTCGGGTGGAGAAGGAGGTCGGCGATGCCATGGTGGGGAGAGCAGGATACGAGCGACGCCGTCGAGGGTTTTAGGAGAAAGGTGACAGATGGTGTGGAGAGGAAGTGCCGACCGACATCGTGGATGGAAGAGGAGGATGCGGTGACGTTGTCGAGGGAAGGGTGGCGGCAGGGACAGGAGCATACGGGCGTGGAGGAGGAGGGCCGGCGCCATGGAGGGGAGAGGAAGGCCTGGCCGTGCCGTGAGAGGAGGAGACGACCAATGCCGTGGAGGCGAGAGGAGGGATGAGGCAAAGGCATGGAGCAAAAAGGAGGCGCCGTGAAAACAATGGTTGTGAGAGTAGACAATGAGAGGATTGCCCTGTCATACCGTTGTGTCGCGAGGATAAGGTTGCCTAGGTGAAAAAACTGTTTTTTTTTAATAAAACAGCTGTGTTAGTCTCAC
The DNA here is from genome assembly GCA_902687465.1 of Secale cereale. Classification (NCBI taxonomy): domain Eukaryota; kingdom Viridiplantae; phylum Streptophyta; class Magnoliopsida; order Poales; family Poaceae; genus Secale; species Secale cereale. The sequence continues at coordinate 864,663,999 of LR738713.1, read as the reverse complement.
TTTTGTTTTTATATATGTTTATAAAATGATGTCATTTATATTTTTATACGTTTCAATTTTCATTCATCAGAGATAAAAAAGAGATGGATTCGGAAGATGCTTTCAAAGTATCAACAGACGTAGGAGCTAACATAATTATGATGGACCGGACTAAACCACCATGGGAAGAGGTGCATAGAAATAATTATTCTTTGTATATATGTTGAACATGATAATACAACATGGGCATTACGTGTATGATTATTTTTGCAGAATATGAGAGATAGAGATGGATTCTGCCAACGTTCAAGTAGAATTCACTAACAAGGGTTTTGAGGCGAAGTCGCTGGAAGGGGAAAAAATTCACCAACTTTTTTGCAACAAAATGATGTGCAAGCAGTGATATCTCATAAAAACAAATATAAATGTTATCGCACAAGGTGTTTTCTCAATGTAATTGTAGGACTTTCCTTCGTCATATTGTTTTCTGTATTAAACTAATTTGGCTCATTTTTTATACTGGTTTGGCTCATTTTTGTATCATGATGACACACTATGTCTGTGCCCCTAGAGGTAGTATAATAATTGAATCAACCGTGTCTGCCCCAAGAAAACCAAGTTCGTGAACATTGGAGATGCCTTGTTATCAAACGACGTGTTGGAATACCTTATAAAATATTATATGTTCTTGCGCGGCGGTGTAAGATTAATCTCTTAAACTTTGCACTTAATAATGTAAACCATGTATAATATCTAATAGAGTGAATTCCACTTTTTACCGCATATTTGTACATTTGTGACACTAATTACCCGGTCGAGTGAAAATTCGTCAACAACACCCCTTTTGAAAGCTTTGGACCCTCGTTTTCTTATGCGTGTCCATCAGGTAAGGTATGAGGTGACGCCCCGGATCCAAAAATATGTGGACGGCCACAATGAACGGAACAGATAGACAAGAGAAGCTTGGACAAGATCGTCAATGATGCCCTCCGATCCTTACAGATTTTTTTACAAATCAATGACGCAACATGCCGATCCTATCGACCATAAACAAAGAAAATGTAAAACTGGGGTAAAACCATGTTAAAAGTCTCCAAAATCTGATATTTCCATAAAAGTTCCGCTAAATGGGGTAATATGTGTCACAAATGTACAATTACGAGGTAAAAAGTGGAATTCACTCTATCTAATAACATAAATATATTCGAAATGTGTAATTACAGGTGGTAAATGCTTTATATATATGCATGCTCGACGAGACATTGCGAGTGAAAAGGTACACATTATTAACACGTTCGTCTTTCGCCGGATAATAAAGATGGAGAAAAAGACATAGACCTATCAAAATATCATGATATCGACAACATGTTAATATTTATCCACAACAAAATAGGTTACTCTCAACTCATTATAATGATTTATTACTATGTATATCTAATTGTGTCGACGACTTTGATATTTACGCCAACTATTTCTACCGATTTACATTCCCGGGTCCTATTGGTATCTATCAGTCGTCAATGCCAAAAACTATGAGATTCAAGTATTGGACTCACTTGATGCTCAAGTCAAACGGAGTAACCTTACAACTACGGTGACTACTATCCGTTATTTTGGTTTATGATTTCTAAGCTACTACTTGTAGATTTATCTTTCATATTCATTCATTGGTCGATACATCTTGTACGTCATCGACAAACATACACGTCGTGTATATATTCTGAATCCTATCCATACATCATAGTAGCTAGAGATTAAAACTCTGCAGCAACAACGAGCTCGCAATAGCACAACATGTCTGGAATTCCGATATATATCTGTGTGTGCGCGCGCGCGCAGTGGCGGAGCTGAAACAGAAAGCTGGGCTGGCCAAACTAAAGGAGAGCACTTTTTTCTTAAATTCTGAAAGCTTTCAATCCTTCGTGCCTCTGAATTCTGTGCTGAAGAAAAGAGTAGGCTGTGCGTGCGCCGTTCGTGCGGCAATGGCATTCGTCGCCTGAAAAAGCCCAGTATGTTGTGTGCTTCTTCCACCTCCGTCCGAGCGAGTGAGAGAGAGGGAGCTTCGTCCAGCGTTTGTGTCGCGAGAGGCTACTAGGCGTTCATCGCCGGACCGGGATTGTCCCAAGTCCCAACAGGCTACAGGCTAGGTCCCGTACAACCGGTCCGGGAGAACGGGGGCTAACCCCTGCTGCGGCGACGCGAGATGGCGAGAGATCCAATGGGCGGACTGCTGCTCCATACTCTGCCAGATTGGTAGAGACGCCGACAAGCAGCGGCTGCTCTGGTGCTCCCTGCTCCGCGGCGCTGCTACATGCTTGAGAGGGAGAGAGAGCATGAGCCGCCTGCCTAAGAGTAGTATCGCCCGGTTAATTGGTTTTGCCAGGCTGGGAACGGGCAAATTCATAAATTTCATTATGATAATAACAGTCAAGATACAAGCATGTATTGTTGTTATTACTATATTTAAGATAATATTAATTTAGGACATTGCATGGATATGTCCGAAAATACAAAGGTGAACATGGGTTCGCGTGCACCCACGTGAATAGTAAATTCATAGAAAATGCTAGAAAAATTGAAAAAAACTGAAATTTTGCGGTATGAACCTTAGTCGATCATTCTACTCACGTGCGAAGTTTCATGATGTATTGACACCCATTGTATTCTTAGTGAGAAAATATAAATACGACCATACTATTCATTAAACAGTGTTTTTTAATATAGCGTCGAATAGCTTCGATTTTGTCCTTTTTGCCCAGATTATCATGGATGTGATTTCTCCGTGAAACTTCATTTGCGAGTATACCGGTTGATTATGTATATTAAAAAAATAGATTCAGTTTTTTAAAGCATTTTTTCGAATTTATTATTTATAAAGGGTGCGCGCGCACACCAAATTCACGTCCATATATGTCTATCTATTTTATTTTTTATTTTATGCTATTGTGGAACGGTGAAGAATTGGTTTGTCCTGTTTGCATGGTAAGTTGCACATTTTTAGACCTTCCACGTGAAATATTCATGCTAACTATGTATATTGCCCGTGTAGGATGATTATGAGTTGATGAAGACGTTTTTATTATACTTTCTAAAATATGATGCAAATGAAGCTAAAGGCAACATTCCTAATATTGTGCGAGAATATCTAAAGCGCAACAAGCAGATCTTAATTTCTAACATATTATTAATTGAATCACCACATTATATATATACATCATCCGATCAATACTATATTTTTTTTCAAATTACATTACAAGTGAAAGTGGATTTCAATTATTATCCAATTGTGCATTTTCTATCTTATCTATACATATGAATTTGGACATGCATTATGTTTATATATAACTCCAGTAAAATAATTCAAAAGCCCGTGGCAACGCACGGGCATTCTACTAGTAGGACTTAAGACCCAGTACACATAAAAGATGGTGTCCTCGAAGCTTTAGAATCAAGCAGTATCCGGATGCCCAGTTTTTCAAGCACAGAAGACAAGTGGCAGCCTTGGTGTCAGAACCACACGGAAAGACATAGATATATTCTCTCCCAAAAATTCAACCGTTAGTTTCTCGTGAAAATGAAGATTCCCCGGAAAAGTATGACAGAACCTGGTCAGAGACAACACTGTTGTGAAACATAGTTGAAAACAAAAACAAAAAAATCACCCTACGATCACCAAGAACAATATGAAGATCCGAGTAGCAGTGGAAATAGACGAATCAGTGTAAACAAGTCATTTGTGTAATATGTTCTGAATTTTTGGAAAATTGTTCAGTTTTCCAAAATTTGTTCATGATTTTCAAGAAATGTTTGAAATTCAATTATTATTTCTTCTTTTTTGAAAATTGAGTGATATTTAGAAAATACTATTTTTAGAAACTATTCGTTAACTTGAAAAAAAACAATTACGTTTTCAAAATATGTTCACTTCTTTTGAAATTTCTCACCAGATTTTGAACCGCGTGGTATAGTAGCACCAACAGGCAACGAAAACCGATAAAAATCAAGAAAAGAAAAGAAATACGAAAATAGAAAACCAAAAAACCAATGAAAACCGAGAAAGAAAGAAAAGAAGTGAAAACCATGAAAAAAGGAAGAAAACTGATGAAAAAAAAAACGATGAAGAAACAGATAAAACCGAAAAAAAAACATAAAAGAAAAAAATCTGACCGAACCTGCACGTCGACCACGCAAAGACTACTGTCATTTTTTTTTTACAATAAAGACTACGGTCAGCTAATTGTCGAAGGTAGCGTCGAGGAAAAAAAAAATCAAACGGGCGGCGGCCCTGTTAAAGGGGGTGGCGGGAGAAAAAAGCTCGCTATGAGCGAGATATAGGATCCGCACGCTTGCTTGTTTGCTGAAAACTACTGAAAAACTGCAGTCCCAACAGTCACTTGTGTGCAGTTGCCAAAGCGAAGAGCATACTCCCTCCGTAAATTAATATAAGAATGTTTAGATTGCAGCTAAAAAAAAAAGAGCGTTTAGATCACTAGTTCAGTAATCCTAGTGATCTAGTCACTCGTCTACTACCCTTATATTGTCTAAAAAAATCTACTACCCCTGTAAAAAGACAAGAAGGAACATCCAACTTATAATAATCCGGAAGAACGAGAAGGAGCATCCAACTTATAATCTGGAGCGTTTATTTAATCACATCATGCGTGCTAAAGCTTACTAGTAACAGAAGAGGAAAGAAATGCAGAAACACAAATTCATGGATGCGGCAAGCAAAATCAACCATGAAAGAAAGCTCTGGATTCAAACACGCAAATAGTACTACTATACAACTGTACATTGCCACTGACTGTTACGTACTACAGTACATTGCAGCATATATATGGATACACACACACACATACAGACAGACAGTAGCAACGGATACATTTCAGAGGCAACCTGAAACTTCAGTGGACGTTGCGTTCCTCGCTGGCCTGTGCTGCACCCTCACCTTGGGCTTCCTCCTCTTGTGCACCGCGAGCTTCCTCTCCAGCGACTTCACCTTGTCGCTCAGCTCCGCGATGACCCCCATCTGCTCGTTGCCGGACGCCACGAGCTTCTGCAGCATCTCCTTCAATCTCTCGTTCTCGTCAGTCAGCCCCTTGTTCTTGTCGACGTTGTCGTCGCCCTTCTTCGGACCATTATTATCATGCGTCGCTGCCGCTGCTTCTTCTGCCTCTGGAGGTGCTCCTTCGGCACCTTCTTCCGGCTTGCCTGCTTCTAGTACAGGCGCTGCAGAATTTGCCCCTGTTGCACATGATACAGTCTCTTCCGGCATGGTGGCATTGACCTCTGCTGCTTCAGAAGCACCCAGTTTACCTCCATCGTCGTGTTCCTCCGTTTGCAGCAGGTTACCTTGGCTCTTCCAGGGCAACTTCGAGTCAGGATTATCACCGTACAACGCGCGGCCGCCGTCGTGTTCACCGGGTAGTCCGTCCCCTGTACCTCCAGGCAGGGCAGGTTCAGGGCTAGTGTTACTCACCGATCCTGAATCGTTCAGTGAATCTTCCACGGTATTGCCTCTGTTTTCCAATGGTGCGGCTTCAGGCTCCTCCTCAATTGCATCATTCAGAGTATTTTCCATGGTATTGCCTTCGGTTTCCACTGGTACGGCGGCTTCAGGCTCCTCTCCAGGTGCATCCTTCAGAGTTTTTTCTATGGTCTCGTCTCTGCTCTCCAATGGTACAGCTTCAGGCTCCTCTCCAATTGCAACGTTCAGAGTATTTTCCATGTTCTCCAATGGTGCGGCTTCAGGCTCCTCTCCAATGACATCATCCAGAGTGTTTTCAGTGCTCTTGCCATCGATTTCCAATGCTACAGCTTCACTCTCCTCTACAATGGCATCGGCTCTGCTTTCCAATGCTGCTATGGCTTCAGGCTCCTGCCCAATTGCATCATTCAGAGAATGTTCCATGGTCTTGTCTTCGCTTTCCACTGGTACGGCTTCAGGCACCTCCCCAAGTGCATCATTCGGAGAATTTTCCATGGGCTTGCCTTCGACATCGGATGGTACGGCTTCAGTCTCCTTTGCAATGGCAGAGCCACCTGCTGGGTCCTCCACAGCAAGTTCATTTTGCTGATCCACAAGTGTTGAATCAACCTTACCAGAAACCTCGCATTGTTTTGCCGTTTCTGATCCTACCAAAACAATTTTTTCTTGCTCCGTGTTATCTGAATTTGCGCCGGTAACATCATCCATATTACCGGCATCACCAATTGTGCGAGGCGTTGGCGTTCCATTTGGTTCTTTGCCTGAATCGAGCATGGCGTCTGCTACTTCTTTCTGCATGTCGTCAACCACAGATTCTTCTTGTTGATCTCCTGGGTTGGTTATTACATGTGCATCTGCAAATTGTGAAGTGACAGATGAATCCTCCAGATGATGAAATGGAGCACTTGCTTCTTTGCACTGATCTTCAGCTGGAGCATCATCATGTTTCAGGCACGAGATACCAATGGAAGCAGATTCCTGCACCTGACCTCCTTCTGCCGAACCATCCTGCTTCATCGATCATACACGATATTTAATATTTTCGTTACAAAATTCTATATTGATAATCTTGATATTAAACACATCTCCAAAATACTTAAACTCATAACTCACATTGTCAGCAGCCATTTCACTGTCAGTAGATGCTGCAGCCACTGCAGTTGTATCATCCTCAGTTGTAGTAGGAGAAACCCTTTGATTTGATTCTTGAGTGTTCCAGTTTCGTTCAGCAGATCCTTCACTGCATTGCTTCGACACTGAGCCATCCAGGCAGTGCGTTGACAATCCTTCTTCACTCTTCGCTACAGCCGCTTTCTCCTGCGGACATTAACACTGTTAAACATCCAATCCATGAACTAAAAAGTTATCTTATTAACCAATGATCAAATTACTATACGCCGACAAACAACATAAACAGAAATGCAACTTACTTCTTCAACAGATTCTTCCCCCAATATGTCTGGCTCTTGCATTTGGTGCTTCTTCTCAGTGATAAGTCCTGATAAATCTGCATCAGGCATCAGATCTTGACATTCACCAGCTGCTGCAGCTTTCCCCTATCGGACATGATGCACGTCAGATATACCACTTCAAAACACAAGGGTTTGAAATATTAGAATGCCAAGAAATTGAAAACATAAGTTAACTTACTTCATCTTGTGCTTCTTCATTTGCAGTACTTGATTCTTCCATTTGATGCGTCTGTTCAGTACAACAAGCTCCATCTTGACTCAACTTCAAGGAAACTTCCGATGAAACTTCATCGTGCATAGGCTCGTTGGAATTAACTAAGGAAGCCAATTGTCCTTCATCAACTCCTGTGAGACTTGCTTCCTCACTCTTAGGGTGATTAGGTTCAGTACAAGCTCCATCTTGACTCAACTTCAAGGAAACTTCCGATGAAACTTCATCGTGCATAGGCAATTGTTCTTCATCAACTCCTGTTAGACTTGCTTCCTCACTCTTAGAGTTAACTGAGGACGGCAATTGTCCTTCATCAACTCCTGTGAGACTTGCTTCCTCACTCTTAGGGTGACTAGGTTCAGCAGGCAGTTTCTTGCACAAAGAATCGAGCTTCTCCTGCAAACAAACTAGCTGTCGAGCAACAGACTTCCTAGCCTCCCTCACAACTGGATGCAAGTTCTGCACAAGTATATGAAGAGTCAAAACCAACACTGCTAGCGTGCAATTTTTCGGCACACGAGAAAATGAATCAAATCAAATTAAGCTGAAAAGATGCAATACCTGAATGGTGTCAAGGTTCAGAAGTAAATTCATGATGGTCTCATTAATAGCGATCTGCTCTTTCTCTGTCGGCTGCTTTGAAGAAGATTCAAGGGCTTGCAGCTGCTTCTCCACCTCTTGCATCTGTTTATGTACATTCTTGATCTTCCGTAGTTTCTCCAAAGGTTGCCATCTTCGTACATGGTACCCTCTGTATGCAGACTGAATACGAACAGCGGCATCTGGTTCTGATAACTTGATTTCACGGGATAAATTTGAAGCTTCACCTTGGATCTTTAACTCATCCTCCTTTCTGTTTTTGTCACACTCCTGCAAGCTCCTTGCACTGACATTTTCTTGCGCTCCAGCACTGACGGTAGGTTCCACCTTCTGATCAGTCATACTCTTCAAAACTTGTTCCTCTTGTGCATTCTTCACAGAAGCATCCAGCACTGTTACATTCCTAGGCCCTGTCTTTTTGGCAATTTCATCAGATGATTTCTCTTTAACTGGCCCATTATCCTCTTTCTTATGGTCTGATATCTTTGGCTCCTGGTTCTTGGCTTGGGCCTCTTTCACATCCTTCTCTTTTTCACAAACCTTCTTGGTTGCTTGGTTGGATGACCTTGAAGATGTGTTTCCTGATTTCTTCTTTGGCAGAGGATCCACTCGCAAGCATACGGGCGGTAGCTTTGAAGGCTTAGGCTTTGATGATTCAACATTGCCGCTTTTCTTATTTTCTCCCTCCTTCCGAACCTCGATGGCCTTGTTTTCCTCTTTGTTTCCATCCATATGTGATTTCTTCTCATCATTCTCTTTCTGAGGCATAACCGGGATGGTCCTGCAGGTACGAACCTTCTTCTCAACATCCTGTTTCTCCGGCACAACTGAAATAGCAGGTTCATTCCCACTGTTTGGTTTCTTCGGCACAACTGAAATAGCAGGTTTATTCCCACTGTTTGCTTTCTGCAGCACAGCTGAAGTAGCAGGTTCCTTCCCACTGTTCGGTTTCTCTGGCACAACTGGGATGGTCTTACAATTTCCATCCCCTGTCGTGTCATGCTGATGCTCAGTGCCTGCAGCTGGGTTCGCCACTGATGATCTTCCATTTTGTTCTCCAGAGCCATCCCTAGCAGCAGGCTTTTGATCACGACTATCATTACCAAACCATGACAGGGGAATGATCTTGATCTTCGGCGAAGGCGGATCTTCTTGCGTCTTCTTTGGGCTCTGCTCGATCTCCTTCAGCTCTTTTTTAGCTTCTGGTTTGGTCTCGCCATATCCTGCTGGCATCCAAACCATTGGCCACTGAAGTTGTTTCGCCTTCTGACTGTCATCGGCTGGCTTGACATCCTCTGCCCTCTCTCCACTCTGAGGAAACCACTTGCTGAAGAGGTGAGGTGGAAACTCAAAGCTTCTTCCACTACCCTTGTTGTCTTCCATGTCACCGGGCGGTAGCCACATCACCGGGTACTGGTAGTTCGGGTTCCGAATTATACTGGAATTGTTATCTGCAGCCTTCTGTTTACTGTCATCCTTCACTTCAGCAGGCATATTATGTTCTTCGATCTTCACACTGCTCCTCTGCCCTCCATCTCCATGGCAAACATGGTTCGGACACCCGCAGCAATGGCTCTTGGGGAACTTGTCATAATAACCATTGTATGGTGTCTGATCAGCAGGATAAGGTGAGAGTGCGCCGAAGTATGGTGATGATGAGTAGGGGTTTGGATGATGATGCGGCGGGAACGGACCGTGGTAGTATAGAGCAGGAGGTGGTGGTGGGAGTTCTTGGGGAAATGGGGGTCTGAAACTGTAGTAGCCAGGAGGATATGTGTGGCTGCAGCAGCTATGGGAGTGGGACTCTGGAAGGCCTGAGTTATTCATGCTTCCACTGTATGGCCAGGGGCCATACGGCGGCCGACATGAGGAGTCTGCTTCAGGCATCTGCTTGTGCCCGGCTTCCCAGCCAGGAGGGGGATAATATGGGTAGGGAGCATGATGCCTGTAGTATGAGGAGTATGGATCCATGTAGTGATTTGTTGGATACATGATTTACTAGCTTTTATATGTACTGTAGGACAAATAATGCCTGTACACCTGCAATACTGAAGAAAAATGCAGATAAGTCTCATGTGTACATACAGGCTAAGAGCTCACTAGTAACCCTGCAGTAAGATCACTGAAAGTGCGTATGGAAAAGCAGAGCACCCGCCAAGTGACATGGTAGGTTGGATGAAACATGAAAGGATTTGACACTTTGTAAACAACAGGGGGCAGTGCATATATTCAGAGAGTTTGCAATAGAGAGAGGACCTTGATTGTTAGTTAATTAGTCTCATTATATTCAAGTGAGAAGGATTCACAAAGCTACTACTCTGATTACATACTAGTATACAAGTTGTTATAACAGCCTGACGCTGCATCTGAGACAAGATAAGAGGTTCAGAACATGTACATGTAGTGAGTTAAATTTGCATGCCTGAATCCAAACGAAACCAAAGTAATCAAAACCCCCATGAATAATTCAGGGGACACCAACGCACGCACGATTTGGGCTTCCAATTGGCTGGCTACAAACTTCAAACTTTGACTGACAGCGGAGCGGAGGGGGAATACAGTGGGCGCCCCAAGTGACGCAGGATCTGATTCTAGCGAGGGACGGAGTAGTGGAAAGAAACTAAACCTACATTTGACTGAATCGAAGCTCCTTCAGACGCATCCCGCACGGAAATACTCTAGCTAGCAGCATTCCATTCATTCATTCATTCAGAGATTATATAAAACCGGGAGGAGGTGAAGAGAGAAGCAGAGGTTGGGTGCTTACAGTTACGGGGGAGCGCGTCGTGGGGATCTGATCTGACCACCGGGCCGGGAGAAATGAAGGGTGGGTGCGGGCGAATATGCAGCTGCCGGCGGGCGATCTGATTCTTCTTCTTCTTCTTCCTCTGTTTGTTGTCTGTTGTCCGTTGTGTGAGTACGGAGGCGGGCGGGCGGGCGGAGGGGAAGCGGGTGGGTAGGTATTTAAGCGGGTGCGCGGAGCCGAAGCCGGGAGAGCACTCCGGAGATTTCTCGACGCGGGTCGCATTTCTTCTCGGCGGTTCCACCACCCTCTTTCTTTCTTTTCTTGGCTGCGCGTCCCCGACCACGCCCGCTCCGGCCGAGTGCCCCAGGGCCCAGCCACATCATCTCTCTACTTCTGTTTTGAGCACCCTGTTCCTGCACATTTTTCTATTCCTCTGTTTTGAGCACCTACGTTCAGGACAGGACCCAAATTCAAGTTGGTAATGATGGCGTGCCTACCATCAGTCGTTTACGATCGTCGGATTTGCATCTAACACACACTATGCAATCTGTGCAATTCTGCAAAAAGACGTCTGCTGCACATTTGCAGAGAACCCCTCTCAGTCCCATCTTTCCCTTCCAGCCCTCTGTCTCTCAACTTCTGGAACCATCTCGAAACAAATCGCCTTCGGAACCACCGACCGACAACGCTGGAATGGATCCGCAGAGTGGCTGCTGCCAGCGTTGTCCTTCCTGGGGCCTCTTAGACCCACCGCCCGCCACCATGACGCCCCATCGCCCGTCTCCTTCAACATCGATCTTGGCAATATTATGGTATTTATAGAGCCGGAGGTTGGTGGAAAGGAGTCTCATGGGCTCCACTACCCACCAGGGCGCGCCAGGGGCCTAGGGTGTGCCCTGGTCTCTAGTGGGGCCCACGGGCCTCCCCTCGTGTGCTTCCTTGAGTCCCTAGATGCCTTCTCGGCCAAAAAAAATTCCAAAAAGTTTCGTGGCTGATACGTTTTCATCGTATATACTTTTCCAAACTCTTTTGCCCTTGTTTTGGACTCTAATTTTCATGATTTGAATGGAAATAACCGGACTGACGTTGTTTTTAGCAGAATTACGTTTGTGTTTTTTTTGTGCAAAAATAAAAGTTCTCGGAATGACCTGAAAATCCACGGAGAGAATTTTTGGAAAATATAAAAATATTGGCAAAAGAATCTATAGGAGGGGACCCATCGGCTGTCCACAAGGGTGAGGGGCGCCCCCTGCCTTGTGGGTCCCCCACAGCTCCACCGACCTCAACTCCGACTCCATATATTCATATTCGGGGAGAAAAAAATTCAGAGAGAAGGATTCATCGCGTTTTACGATACGGAGCCGCTGTCACCCCCTGTTCTTCCTCGGGAGACCAGATCTTGAGTCCATTCGGGGCTCCGGAGAGTGGAGATCGTCGCCGTCATCATCATTAACCTTCCTTCATCACCAATTTCATCATGCCCACCGTCATGTGTGAGTAATTCCATCGTAGGCTATGACTTTGTTAGGGTTTGATTCCTAGTATCCACTATGTTTTGAGATTGATGTTGCTACGACTTTGATATGCTTAATGTTTGTCACTAGGGCCCGAGTGCCATGATTTTAGATCTGAACCTATTATGTTTTTGTGAATACACATGTGTTCTTGATCCGATCTTGCATGTTGTAGACACTTGTTACGAGTTATGATCTGCATACCCCAAGGTGACAATAATTGGGATTCTTTCCGATGATTACCATAATTTTAGGAGTTCATGTATTCACTAAGTGTTAATGCTTTGTTTCGGTTCCCTATTAAAAGGAGGCCTTAATATCCCTTAGTATCCCTTAGGACCCCGCTGCCACGGGAGGGTAGGACAAAAGATGTCATGCAAGTTCTTTTCCATAAGCATGTATGACTATATACGAAATACATGCCTACATTATATTGATGAATTGGAGCTAGTTCTGTGTCACCCTAGGTTATAACTGCTACATGATGAATATTATCCGATACCTATCATTACCGATCCATTGTCTACGAGTTTGTTTCATATTGATACTTGCTTTGTTACTTTCGTTACTGCTGCTATCACCATCACTACAAAACTGCTACGGTTACTTTTGCCACCGTTACCGTTACTTCCATACTACTTTGCTACTAAATACTTTGCTGCAGATATTAAGTCTTTCGGGTGTGGTTGAATTGACAACTCAGCTGCTAATACTTGAGAATATTCTTTGATTCCCCTTGTATCAAGTCAATAAATTTGGGTTAAATACTCTACCCTCGAAAACTGTTGTGATCCCCTATACTCGTGGATTATCAGTGGCATCTGGACTCCGTTTGATATTAATTTTCTGTGAAGTAAAAAACAAGCAAAAAACATCAACTGGCACTGGCATTATGTCAATAGGTTAGTCCCAAAAAATGATATAAAATTGCTATAAAATGATTGTAAAACATCCAAGATTGATAATATAATAGCAAGGAACAATAAAAAATTATAGATACGTTGGAGACGTATCAACATCCCCAAGCTTAATTCATGCTCGTCCTCGAGTAGGTAAATAATGAAAATCCTAATTTTTGATGTGGAATGCTGCCTAACATGTTCATCATATATTCTTTTCTTTGTAGCATGGACATATGGACTTTTAGATGATTCAAAGTAATAGTCTATAATTTGACATGAAGACTTTAATACTCAAGCATATCAACAAGCAACCATGTCTTTCAAAATATCAACATCAAAGAAAATTATCCCTAGCCCATTATGCTCAATCATTGATCCATTCATGAAACACATCCAAATATTAACTGCATCAAATGCTCAAGTATAATAGTAGTGTTCCATAGTTGGTGCTTTATAAGAAAAGATGGAGACTCAATAAAAATAATAATTGCAAAAAAGTAAATAGATTGGTCCTTGGCAGAGGGAAGTAGAGATTTGTAGAGGTGCCAGAGCTCAAAGCTTAAATTGAGAGATAAAATAATTTTGGGTGGCATGCTTTTTCTGTCAACGAAAACAACTAAGAGTCCCCAATATCTTCCATGCTAAATAAATCATAGGCGGTTCCCAAACATAAAAATAAACTTTATTTCCTTTTCACCATTCTTTCACAATCCGTGATGATACTGAGCATTGATGATGTGTGGGAATTATTATGGGTGTCTAGATCCCACTAATAATTATTGTCTGGAACACTACAAAAAAAATACACTTCCGTGATGATACGTGTTTGTCATAGTAGGTCACGTTTTCTGTCATGCATGTACATCCATGACGATTTTATGATAGAATCAAGATAGTCATACCTGTGCTGTCGTAGAAGTGTTCCATGACATTACCAAAATTATCATCACGGAAGTGTCCACTTCCATGATGATAAATCGCGCGTCACAGAAGTGCTTTCGTCAAGGATGACCGACACGTGGCATCCACCGTAACGGAACGCCGTTAAGCTATCGGGTCCGGTTTTGGATCCGATAACCCGTTAACAGCCCCGACCAATGGGGATTTTCCACATGTAAAATTCTGATTGGCTAACGGAAACAGGTGTCAGCTCCGCGTTGGCACATGTGTCACTCATCCAATGGGCGAGATGCGCCTATGATATGTTGACACATGGATCAGCCCATAAGTGGCCCATAAAGTTTAAATGGGCCGGCCCAACTAAAGGCCCGCAAGATTTTGCAAACCATAATGGGCCGGCCCAACTAAAGGCCCACAAGATTTTGCGAACCATAATGGGCCGGCCCAGCTAAAGGCCCACAAGATTTTGCGGGTCATAATGGGTCGGCCCAGGTAAAGACCCACAAGATTTTTGTGGGCCATAATGGGCCGGCTCAGGTGAAGGCCCACAAAATTTTTGTGTACCATAATGGGCCTGCCCAGCTAAAGGCTCACGAGATTTCGCCGACATTAATGGGCCGGCCCAGCTGTAGGCCCACAAGATTTTGAGGACCCTAGTAGGCCGGCCCATTAACTGGCTGCCATATTTTGGGCCAAATGCCGGCCCATATTTGATCCAGTCCATTAATGGCCTACCACGTTCTAGGCCTAATAATGGCCCATATGAGATCCGGCCCGTTAAAAGCCTACCACGTTCTGGGCCAAATTACGGCCTAGATCAGGTCCGACCCTTTAAGAGGCTTTGTGCTAAATTATGGCCCATATCAGATTCGGCCCGTCAACTGGACGCTATGTTTTTGGGCCAACTTGCTAAAGACCCATTTAGTAATTTGGCCTGATATTAGTTTCGGCCTGTTAAGTGCCCGTTTAACATTTCGGCCCTATATTAATATCGGCCTGTTAAAAGCCCGTCATATAGTTGGGCCTAACTACGGCCCGGTTTGCATCCGGCCTGCTCGCAGCCAATAATTTGATTGGGCCAAACAAGGACCGAGACAATTTTGGCTTGTTATAAGCCCGTGATTTGATTGGCGCATTCATGGGCTGGGGTCTATTTCGGCCTGCTGCCGGCCCATGAGCTGTTCGGCACGATTCAGGCCCAACCTACTTTTCAGCCTCCTAAAGGCCCATTGAGTTTTCTTCGGAAAATAGGGCCGACAGTTTACTCGGCCTATTAAAGGCCCAAATCTACTAGTGGGCCAGTTTACATTTAGGCCTGTTAACGGACCAAGATGACGGGCCCCATGATGCGGATCATACACGGTGATTTGCATGACGGCGTGATTATGTATCGTAATTTTACGGTTTGGCCGGTTTACTGCGAAGACAAGATATATATACAGTAAAATAACTGCAGCATCGTGAATAAGAAAAAAAACCTAGACTATACAATAAAGAAATTACGGCATATTACATCCACTGGGTATCAAAGTTCGCCACTATGATAATAAAGCACAAGCAGACAGCAGATTACATACACTAGGCATCATAGATCGTCACCAATGCAACTAAATATGCTGACAAAATAATATACAAAAACGACAGCACTTCAATAGAGTTCAAGAAAGGTTAGCCCTGCTCGGGAGATGCAGCGCAAGCAGCTGAGCAAGCTGGTGAGACTGCACTTGTTTGACACTTATATCCTCCTCACTCTGAAAGATACAGAAGCAGACAGATGACAGGTTTTGCACATATAAGTATCAGTGCTGACAATTCATCACATTTCTTACTGACGAATAAAGTGACACAGTTTAAAATAGCATTAACACAATATGGTATTGTTCAGGTCAAGACATGGCAGGAAATGACAATGTGAAGGAGTTGGCAGCTTCACGACACCACTGGATTACAGATCAAGAACTCATAAATATCAATGGTTAGTGTGCTGTTAATTTATCCCATTTCAGATTGGCAAAATAAGATCACTTGCTCTGTATAGTTTAATTTACATGGTATGAAGAAGGAACTTGATTGTACAACTGAAAACTTAAATTGAGAAGGACAAACTTTTGTTTATGAACTGGAGTACATAATAAACTTTAAACATGCAATTTGATGCAAACACCAAAAATAAACAGCTGTTACAGTTATGCCTAACCAAATATACACAACAAAGTTTGAAGGCTTGAGAAGGACAAACTTACATTATTGGTGAAGGCAGGCTCTATAAAGCCCTTGTCCATTCTGATGGGGGGGGGGGGCAATTCAAGAAGTTTACCACAGAATCTTTTTCATAAGCATTGCCTTTATTTTACATTTTGTTAAGAGTAAATATAGATGTGACAATATAAGAAAAAATAGAGAATATTTAAGATAAGATGAAGAGTGATGCTACATAACCAAGTAGCTATAAATGTAAGTACAGCGATACACGCAAAAGGTACATCCAAGAGCAATGCAGAGCTAAACTTCTTCAGTACCATCGGTGTTATCCAACCTTATGATAAGAGTAAATATAGATCTTATGTGTAGAAAATGGAGGGCAAAGGAAAATAAGCTGCAGAGTGATGGTACATGAACAACTACCTATCAATATAAGTACGCTGATAAAGGACAGCAGGTACTTATAAGAACAATGCAGAGCTAAAAAAATTCATTGGCATTGGATGTATTCTATACTAATGTAACCATTCATACAGATCAGATAATTTGGAGCGAACAATTGATAAGCAAGCTATCATGCATACTGCTGTCACATAATGAACCAGGTATGTATGCAAGTACAGTGATACAGGACAACATGTACTAACAAGGGCAAAGCAGCAGGCATCATATTTGCGATATCCTGTCATTCTTTTCAAACCGGAATTCTTTTTCGAGCAGATTTCCTGCCAAAAAGATCCGTAAGGCACATGCGGAAAAGTAGAAGTTCAAATTGTCATGCGATATCATAGACAATACCTCATCCTCGGAACGAGACCAGTGCATAACAAGGTTTTTCCATTCAATGTCTTCTAAATTTAGCACTGGAGACTTCACCAAAAATGTGTTTATAGACTTGCCATCAAAGTGTGATTTCCTCACGTAACACCAATACTGATGCAATGCTTCCTTGAAAAGCGCAAGCAAGCTTTGCTCGGCATGACTATCCAGATTGACCCTCGCCTACTTACAACAATGTAATGTAAATCATTGATGTGTTCAATCAACAGAAAACAGGAAAATAATCACCATGAATAATAGCACTTACACCTAAGTGGGACAGGAAGATGTGAAAATGGTGTTTGTCTTCAATATAATCTTCCAATGATGGGAATATATGCACGTAGTCCCTAACAACATTGAAAGCATTGTCTTTTAAACTAGGAATAACTGGAATGGGGTTCCAATCTGCAGGAATTGGCCGTCTCTGCAGTTGGGATATGTCTTCAGCCGGTGGACTTGCTGTACTTTTTGCTGGAGTGGGATTTTTCTGTGGTACGGCTGGTGCTATGGCAACTGAAATCGGCATGCCTTTTGCTGGAGTGCAGGTCATGTGTGGTGGGGTTAGTGGTGTGGCCAGTGAAGTATGGGTACAGTCTGCTGGAGTCGGTCCTACGTTTTGTGTCACTGGTTGTACAATCAATATAAGTGGGGTGATGTCTGATTTCTCTGGCACAACCATGTTTTTCAAGGACTTTGCTGGTGCTCCTTCAGGTTCGGCAATCACCCTCTTCCTTTTTGATGTCTGATTCACAAGAACAACATTTGAGTGGAAAAACATGGTATGATGACAGATGGAATATGTATTGATAATGGATGGGCATGGCATCTCGACATATATTATGAGTAAACTAAGCAGATGGCGGTGCAACAAAGTAGAAGAAATGCAAGACAACATATGCAAGATAAGTGCAATCAATAAAACCTTGCCAAATTAGAGCAGGCACCTTGATGGGTGAACATGACAGGCCATCTGCCTTTGACTCCTCGAGGTTAGAATAGTCATTAGGATCATATTCTGAACAAGAATCTATAGGTGGGGAGCGTATGAGTTTCATTGCATCCAGAATGGCACTCAATGCCTTGGTGCCAATTTTGTAAGTCATTGCAGTGTTCCATAATATTCTTCTGATGCACGGATTCTGATATTCACTGTAATTACATATAATATCTGAGAACCAAGAAAACATAAATAGTTGTGAGATTATCTTTGTAATGTAGAGCATATTCTAATATAGGGGCGCCCCTGTAAACACTTGTGTGCTATCACTGGATTCTGATGAGAGAGCTCATGTGTGCTGTAATATGGTGCGTGCATTTATATAATCTAGCACAAGTACACAAAAAATAGGCTCCAGAAGTAAGGATAGTTGGCAGATGATAGGTTCATAATATACTGTATAGAGAGTTTTTTGCCAAACCATGATAACAAGAGCACACAGCAACTAGGCAGATCATAGTGTACATAAAAGGGTACACCATAACCACTATATATAAATCGGGAAAGTGGAACTGGCTTGAAAATACGATGTTGTATTACCGCTAGTAATTGAAAGCCTATCGATCAAGTACATGCCAGCTCTATCAGTTGTTGACTGTAGATGTCCCTGCTCCCCTTCCTGACAAGGAACATACTGTACGTACTAAATACAGAATAACAAAAGAGGAACATGTTAAATAATAGAAGAGGAAGCATATTCTTGAGGTTCTGCTTAATTGCATACAATGTTGGTTGCCCACTCATGATGAATCACAGTGCCCAAAGAAATGCAATTCCATGTTGTCTCTCTATATGTGGCAATTTTGAACAAGAGACATTAGGATCATATTCTGAACAAGAGTCAACAGGTGGGGAGCGTATAAGTTTCATTGCATCCAGAATGGCGCTCAATGCCTTGGTGCCAATTTTGTAAGTCATTGCGGTGTTTAGCTTCAAGAGTGGACTGCTGCTAGTGCGACACAAAGCAGCTACACATATCATAGTGTAGATATAACTGGAAAACCGTAAGCATCAGAGTAAAATCAACCAAGTGGAACTTGCTGAAATATATGTGCTAGTATTGCCGGTACGGCTAGAAAGGCTTCGGATACCAGCTCTCTTCAACTGAAGGTGCGGTACTGTTAATATCAGTGTAACTCTCAAAGGCGACACAGCTCCCCGCATTTCCTTGCTAGGATTCAAGTGGGCAGGCCACTACAAATCCTATTCCCATGTTTATAAAATCCTACAAATCAAAGAGGCCCGAAGAGTTCAAAGTGTCCATACCAACCGACCGTATAGAACTCTACACTACAAATGTGCCTGCTCATCTTCACTACAAGGAACATACTGTATGATTCTGGTATTACTAATATGATGGATTCAGGAGCAGTGCTAAGCAGGTACGATGATGGTACTGAATATAAAGCCATGTCTGCAAGCAAGTCGCGTGACTTTTGTCATTTGGGTCAGTCGACCATTTCAGGCGGTTGGATGAAGATCCTACGTCTCCTAACCCTTCTTCTTCCTTGTCTCTGATTCTTCCCATACAGAACACCGCACGGGCCACCGGCCTCACCTCCTATGTTCCTCCGCCACCCCCACCCCCACCCCCGCCCCCACCCGCGTCGAGTTTTATTCGTTCGGCAAGGCCCCGCCACCGCCCCCCCAACCAAAGTCCCCACCCGAGCCCCTTCGTTCGCACCGGCAAACTCCAGCGAGCTCTGAAAAATCGACTGACCCAATTTTGAAATTTAGTCTACTGTGATTTAACTAGTGTGGAATATAAAAGGGGAAAACCATAAGCATTGGGAGTATAGTGTTGAGCGTGCCATGGCGGATCTGAAGGTGCAAACCGGACAAAGGCAACTTCGCAACCAATGTTTGCTCTCAACTAGCAAGTAAGTGGTGGACAAGAAATCAGAGTAAAGCAGTGGCGATCTATTTTCTTGATGCGATAAATAAGTTGAGCAGATACGAAAGAGTACCGCCTCTGGTGCGGCGTCGTGTATGCATCTGCTAAGAATTTGACGGTGCTGCAGTAGCGATGGCTGTCGGCGGCGTGGAAGCAGATCTAGGAGGGTAGACGGTGGCGGCGGGGCGCGGTGGACGAGACAGTCATAGGAGCGGCGCCGGCAAGGTGGACGCCGGTGGGGATGAAGCGAGAGGACGGGATGCAAGGATCCCGGTCCGAAGTCGTGGATGAGAGAGGTCGATCTCTTGTAATGGACATCGGCGTCGGGGTATCAGCTCCGGCATGGTGGAGGAGGACGGCGGTGGATGGGGTGGCGGACGAGGAGGCTTGGGTGGAGAGGGTGTTTTGGCGCCCACGGAGTACAAATGGGGAAATGGAGGTGGAGAGGAAGGGGGAACCATATCTTCAAGGCGCGGTTGTCTCAAATACGAGAAAATTTACAAACTTAGCCCCCGTTTCAAATTTCCTACATCACAGCAATATTAGTCGGTTGGGGATAGGACGGTAATCTCGCACACACCGAATATTTGCCGACGAGAGTTTGTTTTTGGCGCCCACCGTGTATGAATCGTGGAGGGGGTCGATTTCGGCCAAGGACACACTGTGTTTTGGCGCCCACTGTGTATGAATCTGGGTGAGAGGCGGTTATGTCACGTTTGAGTGAAATTGCAAACCTACCCCTATCGAAACCTATAGAAATCGAGCAGATAGGCTTTGTGTGGCAGGGATAGGCACTAGTAATTTCCATCTCACAGATTTTGGTTTCGGGCGCGCTTCGTTCAAATTTTGCAGAGTGCACGTTTACCGTGCCAACTCAATTCGAATCCCGTTTGTATTCTATTTTTTTGGGCGGGATCCATTTTCGATTGGAATAAAATTCTATATACATTATTTTTTATATATACTTTCAAAAGCACAACAAAGAATTCTGCTCCTTTATATGTATAATATGATTTACAAATACAATGATCTCAAAATCATAAGGTTGAAATCAAAAAATTAAATCAAATTATGTTCTACTAAAATGTATGGATAGTAATATCTACATATTAAATAACATAGATGCGCGTGAATTCATATGAGTATGTGTGTTTGATAGATCAATTTTGGTTCGAGTATGAATTACATGTATCATCATCTCGAATTCAAATATGCGAATCCCTTTTATGTTCACTCCTTTCATGCCCATCTCTCTCGCATGCATGCTCCTTCATGTAGCTATCACTCTCTTTTCTCCAGCTCACCCGCACGCTCACTTCACGTTTCTCCTATCCTCGCAAACATGGTCTCTCGACGTCTCCCTTGAGAAGTGTCACACTCTCCCTATCATTATACATTACACGGTTTTCATTATCTCTCACGTCTCTACCGTTCTCTCGTATCACCACACACACAGTCTCCACTCGTCTTTCACTTTGTCTTTCTCTCTATGGGGTTCTCTCACACAACCTATATGTCGCTAGATATGAATCATACCACTAAAATTACACACACACACACTCTCTCTCTCTCTCTCTCCTGTAGACACAACATTTTTTGCGGTCTCCTTTTCGTCTCCATCTCAGACTGACATTATTCATTTGTTTACCGATCAGACAAATTCCCCTCTCTCTCTCTCACACACACACACACACAACTCCTGCTTCCACTCCCCTTCCCGACTACCGTCTTTCTCTCTCACACACAAAACTCTCGCTTTCGCACCCCCGACTCGTATTTCTCACACAAACATTTATCGACTAGCCTCTAGATAGGTTTATACACCCGCACACTCATGCTTCCACTATCGTATACATGTCTCTCTCCCGCTCCTTGTATCTATGTAGATTTTTCTTCCCTTCTTGAGACACGCCCTCTCGATCGTGCACACGCACACTATCGCCTCATTTTAAGCTGATACCTCTCGCACACACACTCTTTGTGTCTTTGTCACACATGCGCCCCCTCCTCCTCCTCTCTCCCTCTCTCTCACACACACATGGGCTTTTTGCAACAACTAGCAAGATGCCCATGCGTTGCACGGAACATCAAGATGCATTTGTATGAGTAGTTTATCTTCTGGGAGAAAATGATGAACAAGGGGAGGCCGTATTTGCAAGTGTGGAGAGGGGTGTGGGTATCTTTTTGCAAAATTGCCATAGTTTCCTTCTTATCCATCAGATATAGATCGGACGGCCTATATTGCAGGATGGCAGGCACACGATCATCACCGACTATGCTTTTCATAAGAGTAGGGATAAAAAATAGAGTTGGTGATGATGGTGGGCCTGCCATCCTACAATATAGGCCGTCCGATTTATGTCTGACGGATAGGAACGAAACTATGGTAATTTACCCGCACTCCTATCCACGTTTGCAGATAAGGCCTTCCCTCGTTCATCCTTTTCTCCCACAAGATCTTGATGTTCCGTGCAACGCACGGGCATCTTGCTAGTAAGAGTAGAAATTATACATATACCACTTCTCGAATCTTGAAACCAACAACATCCCTCCCTTATCTCGTCAAAACCGCCAAAGGAATATATTTTGAGTGAAACATAACATTTTTTTAGTGATATACGTATTTCAAAACTAGACACTTTTTTCTATCAAATCGGTGAATATGTATTAATCTACTCGGACCGTGTGGCAACGCATTGGCACATTGCTAGTAGTTATTAGTATAATTTTTTGGACACCAGACAAACGGTGGAGTACATATACGAAGAGAAGAGGCGCACGCACGCAGTCGGTCTCTCGCTGTCTCGCACACACGAGTGTTACGTAAAGGCAACGTTAATAAATAAACCCTAAAACCCTAGGTGCGCGATTGCTGCATTCACGGGTACTGGGTACGTGGTGGAGCGCACGTTTGTAAGAATAGTCAGCTTGCGTGATAACTTGATCCGTAGGAGTTGATGGTCGGGACCACAGGTGAACGACTTGGAGGTGGTGGCTCGCCAGTTGCCACAGATCGAGTAGCCATGTTTAAAATATCATTTTCTTTAGTGGGGTTAAGAGTTCCGATTTTCAATGGCGCGTTATAAGTACTAAGTAGTTTTTAGAACGATTGGTATGGAGCGAAAATGGAATTCATAGTACTATGTACCTCCTTGGCGTATGGTTGTATGGGTTTATGTTGCGAGATGTTGAACCTGGTAGTTCTAGGGCAAATACTATGTTTAGATTTAGATGTTGGTTTTCAGTAATGAAAATCGGAAGGGGGAAACCCTTCTTTGATTAGAAAAAAAACTACGACCTCCGTTCTGGTTTACTAGTCCCCATCCTATTTTGGTTCAAAGTTTGTCCAAGAATTTTACTTGTAAAATGTGAATGGAAAACGAGATTTTGTTATACGCAAACAAAGAAGGACTGGAGGGAGTGATTGCTCTGACACGGACGCGACCTCTCATAGCGCAGGCATTGAACTGGTGCGCCGACCAAGAGGGCCCCACTTGCTGCAGGCCCGGCTGAACACTCCTCCTCGCCGCATGCAACCGGCTTCAAACTTCCCCACCTGCCTTCATTGAATCCGCGCGTGTGCCGGCAACACGTCCTTCCGCGAGCCGGCCGACATTTTAGAACACAAAAAATGACCAAAATATAATGAATTACGCATGGTCTTGACTTGTTGTGCTCGCACTCGTAGCAGGAACTAGAGGTTTTTCTTTATTCATAACTCTCCTCAAGATTTTTTTTGGCTTTGAAGTGAATCATGGTTGTGGACATTATGTATGAATGTGGAGATATCTGTGAACATGAGTTTGATGTGGAAGTTGAACTTGGAATGTCGGGCTTGCGCGTGAACTATACCATGTCCAATGCTTCGTCTGTTATTGTTTGGAAAGTAATTGCTCTTATTACATGACCCCAAAAAAAAATTGTGCCACATCAGTAGATGCGCGGACATCACAACAGGCATGCTCACTGGATAAAAATTTGAACCTAGCTACTATGAAGGAAATTTTATATTGATAACAGTTCTAGATAGCAGGAGACGCCTAGCCTGCTCTGCCTCTGCTAGCTTATTTCTGGCTTCTTACATCTCTTCTTTGGCATGGGTGAAGAGAGCATTTGATTGCTCTTTTCGCTTCTTCAGGAACTCAGCTACATTCTCAAGGGCTGCTGCACGCTTTCTTTCAGCCTTTACTAGAGCCACGAGGACACAAATAGCTGACGACTCCACCTGGTTTGTGTGTAATCCATCATCATCTGGGAATTTTCACCTTGTGTCTAATCCAACATCATTAGGGAACTGGCACCTTGTGTGTAATCCAGCCTCATTCTGGAAACATGATCTCGAGGTTGACCGTACTTCCCTCCTCGCAGGAACTGCATCCTGACATGAAGTTACTTCTTTTTTAGATAATTACTTAGAGCAACCCAGATCCATTTAGTAGAAGCCAGATAAACTGAACTAGGAGAAGTGAATTCAAAAGGAAAAAATATATAAAAACAGACTACAAGGTGAGAACACCCACTTCCTACATCAAGCTAAAAACGAAAGCATTAGGACGATTAAGACTCTTCTTATGACACATCGACGAACACGAGGCTTAAGAGAAACAGAAACTACAACATATACACATCAAAGAACACGAGGCTAAACGAAAGTAATTGAAAGGGTGTTACTTACCAAAGCTCATTTTACAGGTTCGGTGCAGCTCCTCTTTAACTTGCCATGCTCCTTGAAGATGTCCCCAATATCCCGTGTTTGGTCTTCATTGCTCCTCTGCATGTTCGCACTCGTGGTTTTAAAATCTCAACATGGCAAGAAAAATATACTACTAGTAATACCCGCGCATCTTGTGGGCAACATTAAAGCACTCGTCTGCCATGTTAGATCATCTCTAGCAGAATCGCAATGCGCGACGCTTTAAAAAAGCATTTACAGTGCTGAGATCGAGAATTAGAGATAGAGAGTAGAGGATAGTTCTCAGCATAGATAGATAAAAAAATAAGATTGTTCAACTACTCCTCGTCGTCCGACTCCTCCTCGGTGATGTCCTCCTCCTACGTCTGACTGTAGGCCTGAAGATACCGATCATCGTCGGATTCCCAGGGCGACGCTGCTCCTAGCCTCATGTTGAATTGAGCGTCCGCTTTTCACCTACGCTTGTCCTCACGATAGGAGGCTCACTCCGCCCTCCTCTTATCCCTCTCCGCCCTCCTTTTCTCGTAGAACTCGCGCTCGCTGATGATGTCTTGCGGGAAGCGTTGGCGCCACAGCGCCATGGCTTCCTCGTTGCTACTTCTCGAGCTTGCGTTGTATTCCTTCGAAGAGGAAAGGGTGATGCAGCACAGTAGCGTAAGTATTTCCCTCCGTTTTTGAGAACCAAGGTATCAATCCAGTAGGAGACCACGCGCGAGTCCCTCGCGCCTGCACAAACAAATAAGAACTTCGCAGCCAACGCAGTAAGGGGTTGTCAATCCCTTTACGGTCACTTAAGAAAGTGAGATCTGATAGATAGGATAGTTTGATATTTTTCGTATTTTTGGATATAAGAACAGAAAGTAAAAGCGGAAAAAGTAAAATAGATTGTAGATTGATATGTTGAGAATAGACCCGGGGGCCATAGGTTTCTCTAGTGGCTTCTCTCATGATAGCATAATTCTACGGTGGGTGAACAAATTACTATCGAGCAGTTGATAGAAAAGCGAATACTTATGAGACTATCTAGGCATGATCATTATATATAGGCATCACGTCCGAAACAAGTAGACCGAAACGATTCTGCATCTACTACTATTACTCCACACATCGACCGCTATCCACGATGCATCTAGAGTATTAAGTTCATAAGAACAGAGTAATGCCTTAAGCAAGATGACATGATGTAGGGTTATAAACTCAAGCAATATGATATAAACCCCATCTTTTTATCCTCGATGACAACAATACAATACGTGCCTTGCTGCCCCTACTGTCCCTGGGAAAGGACACCGCAAGATTGAACCCAAAGCCAAGCACTTCTCCCATTGCAAGAACTATAGATCTAGTAGGCCAAACCAAACCAATAATTCGAAGAGACTTGCAAGGATATTATAATCATACATAAAAAGTTCAGAAAAGAACCAAATATTTCTCATAGATAATCTTGATCATAAACCCACAATTCATCGGATCTCGACAAACACACCGCAAAAAGAGATTACATCGAATAGATCTCCTCTAAGACCGAGGAGAACTTGGTATTGAGATCCAAAGAGAGAGAAGAAGCCATCTAGATACTAGCTATGGACCCGAAGGTCTGTGGTAAACTACTCACAACTCATGGTGAGGCGAGGATGATGATGTAGAAGCACTTCGTGGTAGATCCCCCCTCCGACGGAGCTCCAGAACAGGCCCCATGATGGGATCTCACGGGAACAGAAGGTTGCGGCGGTGGAACTAGGGTTTTCTCTGTTTCTCTGATGGTTTCGGGGTACGTAGGTATATATAGGAGGGAGGAGGGCACCGGGGGCCAAACGTGAGGCCCACGAGGCAGGGGGCGCACCCTGTAGGGGGGGTGCGCCCCCACCCTCGTGGACGCCATGGGTGCCCTATTCCGTGGTTCTCAAGTCTCCCGTTCGTATTTTGCTCCAAAAATATCTCTCCCAAAGTTTCATTCTGTTTAGACTCCGTTTGATATTCCTTTTATGTAAAACCCAGAAATAGGCAAAAAAACAGCAATCTGGACCGGGCCTTTGGGTTAATAGGTTAGTCCCAAAAATAATATAATAGTGTATAACAAAGCCCATTAAACATCCAAAACATCATAAATAATTGCATGGAACAATCAAAATTATAGATATGTTGGAGACGTATCAAGCATACCCAAGCTTAATTCCTACTCGTCCTCGAGTAGGTAAATGATAAAAATAGAATTTTTGATGTGGAATGCTAACCAACATAGTTTTCAATGTAATTCTCTTCATTGTGGCATGAATGTTCAGATCTGAAAGATTCAAGACAAAAGTCTATATTGACATAAGAAATAATAATACTTCAAGCATACTAAGAAAGGAATCATGTCTTCTCAAAATACTATGGCTAAAGAAATTTATCCCTACAAAATCATATAGTCTGGCTATGCTCCCTCTTCATCACAAAAAATATTCATATCTTGCACAACCCCGGTTTCAGCCAAGCACTTGTTTTCATACTCTATTCTTTCAAACTTTTCAACTTTCACGCAATACATGAGCGTGAGCCATGGATATAGCACTATGTGGAATAGAGTGGTGGTTGTGGGGAAGACAAAAAGGAGGGAGATAGTCTCACATCGACTAGGCGTATCAACGGGCTATGGAGATGCCCATCAATAGATATCAATGTGAGTGAGCAGGGATTGCCATGCAACGGATGCACTAGAGCTAAAAATGTATGAAAGCTTAACAAAAGAAAGTAAGTGGGTGTGCATCCAAGTTGCTTGCTCATGAAGACCTAGGGCATTTGAGGAAGCCCATCGTTGGAATATACAAGCCAAGTTCTATAATGAAAATTCCCACTAGTATATGAAAGTGACTAAACATGAGACTCTCTATCATGAAGAACATGGTGCTACTTTGAAGCACAAGTGTGGAAAAAGATAGTAGCATTGTCCCTTCTCTCTTTTCTCTCTTTTTTTGGGGGGGAGGGGGGCTTTCTCTTTTTTTTAGCCCCTCTCTATATTCTTTTTGGGCCATCTCCTTATTTTTTATTTGGCCTTTCCTCACATGGGACAATGCTCTAATAATGATGATCATCACACATTTATTGACTTACAACTCGATATTACAACTCGATACTGGAACAACGTATGACTCTATATGAATGCCTCCGGCAGTGTACCAGGATGTGCAATGAATCAAGAGTGACATGTATGAAAAGTTATGCATGGTGGCTTTGCCACAAGTACGATGTCAACTACATGATCATGCATGGCAATATGACAATATGAAGTGTGTCACATGAAAGGAACGGTGGAAAGTTGCATGGCAATATATCTCGGAATGGCTATCGAAATGCCATGGTAGGTAGGTATGGTGGTTGTTTTGAGGAAGATATATGGTGGCTGTTTTGAGGAAGCTATATGGTGGCTGTATGGTACCGGCGAGAGTTGCGCGGTACAAGAGAGGCTAGCAATGGTGGAAGAGTGAGAGTGCGTATAATCCATGGACTCAACATTAGTCATAAGAACTGATATACTTATTGCAAAAAATTATGAGTCATCAAAACAAAGCAATCAATGCATGCTCCTAGGGGGGAGGTTGGTAGGAGTTAACCATCGCGCGCCCCCGACCTCCACACAAAGGATGACACTCTACAAATACTTCATGCTCTAACTTCGTCACATAGCGGTTCACCATACGTGCATGCTACGGGAATCACTAACTTTAACACAAGTATTTCTCAATTTCATAATAACTCCACTAGCATGACTCTAATATCACTATCCTGATATCTCAAAACAATTATCAAGCATCGAACTTCTCTTCATATTCAATGCACTTAGTATGAAAGTTTTTACTACATTGATCTTGGATGCCTATCATGTAAAGGCTAGTTTTATAGACAAAGCACATTACCATGTTGTTATAATAGACTCTCATAAGGATATAAGTGAAGCATGAGAGATCAACAATTTCTTCAAAATAAAATCACCACCGTGCTCTAAAAGATATAAGTGAAGCACTAGAGCAAAAATTATTCAACTCAAAAGATATAAGTGAAGCACACAGAGTGTTCTAACAAATTCTAGGCCATATTTATCTCTCTCAAAAAGGTGTGTCCGGCAAGGATAATTGTGGAAAAATAACAAGCAAACACACAAATTATACATGACGCTCCAAGTAAAACACATATCATGTGGTGAATAAAAATATAGCTCCGAGTATAGTTACCGATGGATGAAGACGGAAGAGGGGATGCCTTCCGGGGTATCCCCAAGCTTAGGCTTTTGGTTGTCCTTGAATTTTACCTTGGGGTGCCTTGGGCATCCCCAAGCTTAGGCTCTTGCCACTCTTTGTTCCATAGTCCATCAAAGCAATACTCAAAACTTGAAAACTTCACAACACAAAACTTAGACAAAAATCTCGTGAGCTCCGTTAGTATAAGAAAACAAACCACTACTTAAAGGTACTGTAATGAACTCATTCTTTGTTTATATTGGTGTTAAACCTACTGCATTCCAACTTCTCTATGATTCATACTCCCCAATACTACTCATAGATTCATCAAAATAAGCAAACAATACACGAAAAACAGAATCTGTCAAAAACAGAATAGTCTGTAGTAATCTGCAGGTTTCGCATACTTCTATAGCTCCAAAAAATTCAAACTAAATTGGTAAACGTGAGGAATCTGTCTATTAATCATCTGCAAAAAGAATCGACTAAATAGCACACTCCATCAAAATCGGGTGATTATTCTAGCGAGCGCTAACGATTCTGTTTTTCACAGCGAGATCATATAAACTTCACACAAGTCTTCCCAAAGGTTCTACTTGGCACAAACACTAATTAAAACTAAAAACCACATCTAAACAGAAGCTAGATGCAATATTTATTCCTAATCAGAAGCAAAAACAAAAAATATAAAATTGTGTTGCCTCCCAACAAGCGCTATCGTTTTATGCCCCTAGCTAGGCACGATACATGGATAGATCTACGTATTGCCATCTTTGGAAGGCAATTCTTTAATTAAGCACTTGTGATTCTTAGGATCTTCTTTATACCTATTGATAATCAAACTTTTGGGCTAGAAATCAAGAAATTCAATCGTGTCAAAAGGTTCTCTTGCAAAATTAAGAAAATTAGGATGAACACTTATAGATTTAAGATCCGCGATTCCTTTACTAGATGGTTCACCCTTTGTAATGCCCAGGATGGGACTATACCTCCCACGTGTCGAGGCACGACTTAAAGGTATAAGCCCATTCTGGAATGATCTCAAGTTTGGTATCTTTGCACGACTCATGTAAAAATAGGGATGAAATTGCAAAAGGAGATAGTTGGCTTACACTCGCCACTTCACACAATACATTACATAAGCAAGACATCATCCAAAACATCACAACCCGTCTACGGGCGAAGATCCAAAAGAAAGATACCAAAAACAACATAAAGCCACAGGTCCGAATCGCCCCTAGTAGAAACCACTACTGATCGTCGATACGTCACAAGCATACGGCCACTCTCTTCATGGAACTCCCGGAAGTACTTGAACCAGCTCCTGCATCAAACTCGGCTGAACCTGCATCTGGTGTTGTAGTAACTGTGAGCCACGAGGACTCAGCAATCCCATAACCATGGGTATCAAGACTAGCAAAGCTTTGTGGGTAGGAGGAGGTAAAGTGGTGAGGTTGCAGCAGCGACTAAGCATAATATGGTGGCTAACTTACGAGTACAAGAATAAGATGAGCATCTACGCAAACGGTCGCAAACTAGTAGTGATCGCTAAAGATCCTGAACTACTTACGAGTCAAACATAACCCCACCTTGTTCTCTTCTCAAAGTGAAAAGAGACAGTCACGGTTACTCACACAGTTGTGTGTTTTACTTCGGATCCTCTGACAAGTTTTCTACAACCGGACATTAACAAATTCCAATCTGCCACATAACCGCGGGCACGGCTTTCGAAAGATCATAACCCTGCAGGGGTGTCCCAACTTAGCCCATCACAAGCTCTCACGATTAGCTGAAGTGATAAATATAATATCATCACCCCTTATCTTAGGGAAATCCGATCAGGCTCGGCATCCCGGTGCACAAGACATTTCGACAATGGTAAAACAAGTCCAGCAAGACCTCTCGGCGTGCCGACACCCTGATAGTAGCCGCGCGTATCTCGTCTCAGGCCACAACCGGATGGGACAAGCTACGAGTAAAACCAAACCTCGAGTTTCCCCAAGGTGGCCCCGCAGGTTGCCCGTTTGGGACCAACACCATCAGCACTGGCCCCCCTGCTATGTAGAAAGAATCCTCGGGGACGCGACCCCCTATGCAATTTTAATTAATTAATTAAGTTGTTATTATGAGGCAAATTAAAACCAATGTTGGGCCTTGCTGGAGGAGTTTTATTCAAAATCGAACTGTCAAGGGGTCCCCATCCACCCATCGTGTAAGGAACGCAAAATCAAGGAACATAATGCCGGTTTATTGGCGCCTAAGGTGGCATGAGTGGAACAAAACACCGAGCAAAAGGTCAAGCCTTCCACCCATGCCCAGTATATAGGTGTGTTATTAATAAATAGATATTGTGATATTCCAACAACAAGTTCCCTCCTGGAACGAACTTCATCTTCACCTGCAACTAACAACGCTATAAGAGGGGCTGAGCAAGCGGGTAACATAGCCAAACAGTGGTTTTGCTAGGAAGGTGTCAAAGGTTAGAGGTTTCATGGCAACAAGGAGAGGCTGACATAAAAGATGGGTAGTGCGACATGTAACGATAGCATCGAGACAACTAAGCATGGCAATGGTAGTAAAGGTATCCAAGGGTATGATCATCTTGCCTGGGATTCCGCAAGGGAGAAGAACGGATCCATGAAGTAGACGGAGCAACATAGTCGAGCGAATCCTCACAACTCCGGAACGAAACCGAAGCTAACAAGAGAAGCAACCGGAAAGAAGCAAACAACACGGTAAACACACAAGTATAAACATGGCATACGATGCACATCCAAGTATGATGCATGTCCGGTTTAATTATGCATGGCATGGCAAAGTGCACAAACAAGTACTACAAGTTAAGTGGAGCTCAATATGCAACGAGTTGCATATTGACGAAACACCACATTCTAATTATTTAATTGACTCTCGTTTATTTACAAGACAAGATTAAATGTTTTTAACATAGCAAGAGGTGAAGAAAAACAAACTACCTAATTAGACATTTTAAATGAGGCCGGAAATAACAACAACAATTCCGGGAAACCCCATATGCATGTTTAGCAATTTTAAAGCAAACAACAATTCACACATTTTAATGTTGTTAACATGATGCAGATGACATGATCAAGTTTATGCAATTTTTATTAAAAGTTAACATGAAGATGATAAGGAGTATTTGTCACCGTGGTGAAAGGAAAGGGTGCCACGGCAACGATCCGAAAATGATGCAATGGCAACATCTCGGTTCCGGTAACTCGTTGAGAGACCGGTGCTAAAGATGACGGAGAGCGTGAGCGAGTCGAACAAGATGAA
Organism: Secale cereale; assembly: GCA_902687465.1. NCBI lineage: Eukaryota > Viridiplantae > Streptophyta > Magnoliopsida > Poales > Poaceae > Secale > Secale cereale. Next base: position 864,632,065 of record LR738713.1, on the reverse strand, counting down.
AGGTGGGGTGATCCCGTCACCGGGTTCCCACGAGTCGGCGACGAGGCAACCGAGGAGCACGACCAAAAGATGAAACGAGCAAGGTGCACACATTCGATACATCTCATACAACACAACAAGCATCCACGGGTCATCGTCTCGGGGTTATACCTTCGAAGCGTTCGTTCTCGGAGGGGGTTCGAGGTCGTCGAGGGAAGTAGTGGAAGTAGTGGTACACGGGTCGTAGAGGAAGTAGGCGTTCTCGTTTCGTAGATGTACTTGACGGTTTTGAGTGCTTCGGGCGTCGCGGTACTTGGCGCGTCAAAACAATCGCCGTGGTACTTGAGGTCTCCGAACTTGTCGTTCTTGTTAAACAAAGGGGTACTTGGTGTTTCCGGCGACGGTAGTTGTTCACATCGTCTTGGCGGTTCCACGGCGGCGGTAGACGAACTTGGCGCAACCTTGTTCTTTTGGGTTCGTAGTGGTACTTGGCGTTCGGAGTCCGGGTCTTGCCTGTGGTGTACTTGGCGAAAAGCAACATCAACAAAACATGGCAGTGGTCTTGGACACGGCCACGGTGAGGTCGGCTGTAGGGTCGAGATGACGACGCGAGGCGAAGGCAGCGGCGTGCACAGGACTTGGCGTCCTTGTCTTCTCGCCGAAGAGCAGGGCAGCAGCGACGAAAAGCTTCACGGGGCGCCATGGCTTGAGGGAGCGGAGGAGACGAGAATGAAGATGCCGGTAGCAGGGAGGTGAGCCGAGGAGGCCAGCGGCTGCATGGGATGCATGGAGGTGCAGAGGAGCTCCGGCGAGCTCTTGCAGGGTGCGGCCACGGCGAGGGGCGGCTGGACGACGGGGAGGCACAGCAGGGGTGGCGGAGCAGGCGACTTGGCCGGGAAGAGGCGGCCGGAGGGGAAGGCGCAGGGGCCATGGTGCGGCGAGGACGGCTGCTGGCTTCGGCGAGCCGGGCGACGGGATGGCGAGGACGGGCGCGTCGGCTGCGGCCTTGGCGTTGCGGGGCGAGGCGCGCGGAGATGGGAGGCGCAGGCCGCTCGGGCACTGGGGATGCGGGGCGAGGAAAGACGGCGAGGCTTGGGACTGGCGCGGGGAGGGAGGCGCTCGGGCACTAGGGCTCCTGGGAGATCGAGCGGAGGGAGACGGGGAAAAGGAGAGAGCGATGCGGTCGGGAGCGAGGTTGCGGCGCGAGGGAGGAAACGAGGGGAGATGGACGAGGGGAATCGGCTACGGTTGAGGGGCGGCTGGGCCGGCTCGTTAGGATGGCCATGGGCCTGGAGGAGAGAATGGGCCGGCTGGACCTGGAGGCTGAGATGGCCTAGAGGCCTTAGGGAGGCCTGGCCAAACTCTCTGCTATGTAGTTGTTTCCCAAAAAAAAAAACAGAAAACAACACAGAAGAAAAGAAAAGGAAGGAGGTGGCTAGGGATAGAATTAGGACATGAGCTTATTTTTCCCGGACTCGCAAAAATGTCCACGTTCCACGAAAAATAGGAGAGGCAAGAATGCAAGAGTAAAATTCGAACTCATTTGAATTAAATTCAAATGGCTTGAATTAGGGCAAGGTTTGAGGCAAGGAAAGAGAAAGAGAAGGCATGGGGAAAATGTGCAAGTGTGTTGGGTTAATTCCAAACAAATGGAATATTTATTTATAATAGCTCCATAATATTAGGAGGATATGTTATAAAGAGAAGTCATCCTTCCCTCGATTTAAATGGACCGAAGGTCCACACGATTTATTTAAGTTGAGATGCAAAGATGAATGACATGATGGCATGATGACACGATGCAAAGCAAAATAAATAACACAAGCACAAATGAAACACACGGGAGAACCCGGAACATCTGGAATCTTCTGGAATCTTCTGGGACGTCGGTCTTCGGGCGTCACAACTCTCCCACACTAACAGAGGATCTCGACCCAAGATCCTAGAGATGGCACCGGATAAAAACGGAAGAAGAGGTAAAACAAAGTTGCTTCTTTGACAAACGAGTGAAACCACGAACCTTGAGAGGTTAAACAATCTTGAAAGAAAGAATAGAATGGAGATGAACGAAGATGAAACACTCCGTTGGAAAAAGAGGAACAAGGAGCATTATGAGAACCTTGTAGGTTGAAAGACATGAAACAAGAGCTCACGGATGACAAAAGAATTGCAAAACCACTCCGGTTAACCAAGATTGAGAAGGAATAAGAACGAAATAATTTGGACAGCACTCCGTCTGAAAATGGAAGGAATTAACGAGAACTTGAGGAGATGGAATGATACTTGATGAAATCAACAGCATATTGCCTCCGAAACAATTGAAAGAATGGCACAAGGTTAAGAAAGATTTCATATAGCACTCCGATTGAAAAGAGAGGCAAAAGTTGATGAGATGAGAGAATTAGAATGGAGAATACAACGCTCCGGAAAATAGATAAACAAGGAAAGAACATGATCTCGATAAAAACGAGATAATGGTTAAAGAGAGCAATATCATAATGCCTCCGGAATGAAAGAATAGCATATAGATCAACGAAAGAAATGAAGGGAGAAGAAAAATAACAACTTCTCCCACAAATGAATTAGGAAAACCTCCTTACAAAGAAGGGTTGAATGGGGTTGATGGAAAATCAACAACGAAACGAATAAGCTCTTGTTGTGGGCTTATGGAAAACATCTCAAAATTATGAGGTGACAACCGGCCACTAACGGAAACGATTGATTGGATTGAGATCAACAAGGAGACGATAAACTTAATTCACCTGAATGATAAATGAAGAACTTGGGTCATTTAAGAGCACCATAAGCAACAATTCTTAGGGAAAGCTTTTAGGTGAAATACAACCCAAGATTACTCCAACGAATAATTGAAGAGTTGAAAAGATCTCCTGAACAAGGAAAAATGATGGTTTTAAATATCTCATTCTTGATAACTCGTGAATCATAAAACATGAAGGAATTGACAAGAATGACATAACACCATCTGAAAAGATAAGGTAGAACGGATTGCAATTGGAAAGCATGATGAAGAAAGCTTGAGCTCCAACAAGAATCTTGATGAAGACTTCAAGGATGAATTAAATCTTGATGAACCACCATGAAAACTCCGGTAATGAAAGCATGAGAAGTGGAAGATGAAAAGAATAAGATTCAAGGCCTGTGATGAATTAGATGGAGGTTTGGAATGGTATAATTGAAATAACTTGGAGCTCCGAAAAACAAGATGAAGAATTTAGAACCTAGAATATGATATGATGAACAAGCTCCGGAGAAAGAGATTTATCACTTCGAGGAAATAAGAATAAGATTTACTGTATGCTTATCCTTCACCAAATTAAATTGATGACAAGCAACGGATTTGGCATACTACTTATTCTCGTTGGAAAGAATTAAAGAGAGATCTCACACAAACTTGGGTAAATCTTCAACGAACCACCGGTAGGATTGTGAAAGAGCAAATGAATTAATACGATAACAAGGAAGAGTAATCTTGAAAGAACCACCGTAAGAATATGGAGACGAACGAAGAGGCATCAATGAAGAATATTTGGAGAACGAAGTTGAAAACTGAGAACGAAGAATCTTCTGAAATGATGGCCTTCGGAGGATCACAATGGAAAGAATTTATGAAATGCTTCGAATGGGTATGAAAATAATTCCTCACAATCGAAACAATAATGAGGATGGCATGAAGCTAGAACCACGAATCTTGGAAGAACGGATAAGGATTCAAGAGGAACTCGTCTTCGGGTCTTCAAAAACTGAGAAGACGATGAGATACACCACCATGAATTGTATAGGCACTCCGTAATGAAGAATTAAAAGGTTGAACCAACGAAGAAAAAGAATTTGAAAGCGGTCCTGGAGAAGGCATGTGACTGATGGAAATCATTTTTACGTCACACTTTGAAAAGAATTCTCCGAAAAAAGAAGAGTCGGGTAAGATCCTGGGAAAAGACCTGTGGGTTAGGGCCCACTAAAGAAATGACCGTTGAAAAAGATTGCTTAAGAGATATTGCACCAGTTGAATTAAATGGCTTGAATAAGAAGACAATCCTCAAATTGAACGGATTAAGAATGGAATTATGAATCTTCAACACTCCGGATATGAATAGCAAGAGGAGAATGATTAATTGGTGCACCAGAATAAGAAAGCATTGTGAAAAGAGGAAAAAGGATAAGATCAACACCAAAATCTTGAATACATCCACCGACAGAATTTGAGAACAAAAGAATGATGAACTTGAAGCTCTTGAGCATCTTCACGATGAATCACCGGATAAGAACATTGAAGGAAAGAATGAAGAAATATCACATGAATAAAATGGATACTTCATCTGAGAATTCTGACTCCGAGAAGAAGAAGGGTGGGAGGGTGGGGAAACAAAGACAACTTGGGATGAATGAAACAGACAAATCGTCGGATTCTCAACGGCGTCCGTATGGAATAACTTGAAGAGAAGGCACACCGGTTGGAAAAGAATTTAACATGACCATCTTGATGATTAAGACGAATTAGCACTCCCATAGAAATATGAGAACACCGATTAGGAAAGGTATGGAATCAACATTTGACATCGAAGCAACTCGAATACCATAATCAAAACAAAAACAAAGGATAGATATGTTGCAACATAATCTTCACAATATCATTCGAACAGAGGATTGAACGAATGAATTCCGCAGGTACATCAACTTGTCGAGAAGCCACTTGGGAGAACAAAAGGTAAATAATAAGCAACAAGGAGCAGAAGAACAAATACAAGATAGAAGCTTCGTCCCACATATTCATGCTGAAAGCTCATGGAACGTGTTACAAAAGGGTTTTGTAATCCCCGGATCAGCATAGCCAAGGACCCTTTAAGATGCAACTCCCGATCGGAACAAGCCCATAAAACCACTTCACTCAATATAGAACCCCGAACTTCATATCATGCACTCGTTGGAAGAATGCCTACGAGCTACTAGATAAACCCACCTATTAATTTCCGAAAGTTTCCAGTTATGCAATCAGGTGTTGGGGATACAGGGGAAGCACCGCGCACTCAACTCTAATCGTACATCCAGCTGTATCCATCCTTCAACACATAACCAGTTTTTCTCGGAAACCGTTTACCTCGGACCTTTGAAACGCATCTACTATACAAGCTATGGCAATACTCCCGAACTACCTCCCCAGTACTGGGTGATGTCGGGGATATCTTGCCACTAACCGTATAGGAGAGTTTTTTATGTCGGCCGTCTTAAGTATTCCAGAACTGATGCGATATATTTGTGACGACAACACCTCGGAGCTCAACTCCCCGGGACACTGCCACAACCCCTAATGACAGGAGGCATCGAAAACAATGTTCTCGTCACAAAGACATCGGAACAATCCAAACAATACTCGCGTGATCCTAAAAAAAAATTGGTGGATTTTTGAGAGTAGAAGAGACAAAAGTAATCGTCAGGAGTCCTCACCAGAGTGATAAGAGATGAGGAGCAAAAGAAATCCTACTCTCCGATATATATAGGACTGAAAATATTTTCAAGTGTGTGTCTAGACTCAACCGTCAACGATTCGATCAATCAGTGGGGCTTCTAGGTCGGAGAAGGATCTGAATACCAACTTGTAATGCCCAGGATGGGACTATACCTCCCACGTGTCGAGGCACGACTTAAAGGTATAAGCCCATTCTGGAACGATCTCAAGTTTGGTATCTTTGCATGACTCATGTAAAAATAGGGATGAAATTGCAAAAGGAGATAGTTGGCTTACACTCGCCACTTCACACAATACATTACATAAGCAAGACATCATCCAAAACATCACAACCCGTCTACGGGCGAAGATCCAAAAGAAAGATACCAAAAACAACATAATGCCACAGGTCCGAATCGCCCCTAGTAGAAACCACTACTGATCGTCGATACATCACAAGCATACGGCCACTCTCTTCATGGAACTCCCGGAAGTACTTGAACCAGCTCGTGCATCAAACTCGGCTGAACCTGCATCTGGTGTTGTAGTAACTGTGAGCCACGAGGACTCAGCAATCCCATAACCATGGGTATCAAGACTAGCATTAAAGCTTAATGGGTAGGAGGAGGTAAAGTGGTGAGGTTGCAGCAGCGACTAAGCATAATATCGTGGCTAACTTACGAGTACAAGAATAAGATGAGCATCTACGCAAACGGTCGCAAACTAGTAGTGATCGCTAAAGATCCTGAACTACTTACGAGTCAAACATAACCCCACCGTGTTCTCTTCTCAAAGTGAAAAGAGACAGTCACGGTTACTCACATAGTTGTGTGTTTTACTTCGGGTCCTCTGACAAGTTTTCTACAACCGGACATTAACAAATTCCAATCTGCCACATAACCGCGGGCACGACTTTCGAAAGATCATAACCCTGCAGGGGTGTCCCAACTTAGCCCATCACAAGCTCTCACGATTAGCTGAAGTGATAAATATAATATCATCACCCCTTATCTTAGGGAAATCCGATCAGGCTCGGCATCCCAGTGCACAAGACATTTCGACAATGGTAAAACAAGTCCAGCAAGACCTCCCGGCGTGCACACACCCTGATAGTAGCCGCGCGTATCTCGTCTCAGGCCACAACCGGATGGGACAAGCTACGAGTAAAACCAAACCTCGAGTTTCCCCAAGGTGGCCCCGCAGGTTGCCCGTTTGGGACCAACACCATCAGCACTGGCCCCCCCTGCTATGTAGAAAGAATCCCCGGGGACGCGACCCCCTATGCAATTTTAATTAATTAATTAAGTTGTTATTATGAGGCAAATTAAAACCAATGTTGGGCCTTGCTGGAGGAGTTTTATTCAAAATCGAAATGTCAAGGGGTCCCCATCCACCCATCGTGTAAGGAATGCAAAATCAAGGAACATAATGCCGGTTTATCGGCGCCTAAGGTGGCATGAGTGGAACAAAACACCGAGCAAAAGGCCAAGCCTTCCACCCATGCCCAGTATATAGGTGTGTTATTAATAAATAAATATTGTGATATTCCAACAACATGTTCCCTCCTCGAACGAACTTCATCTTCACCTGCAACTAACAACGCTATAAGAGGGGCTGAGCAAGCGGGTAACATAGCCAAACAGTGGTTTTGCTAGGAAGGTGTCAAAGGTTAGAGGTTTCATGGAAACAAGGAGAGGCTGACATAAAAGATGGGTAGCGCGACATGTAACGATAGCATCGAGACAACTAAGCATGGCAATGGTAGTAAAGGTATCCAAGGGTATGATCATCTTGCCTGGGATTCCGCAAGGGAGAAGAACGGATCCATGAAGTAGACGGAGCAACATAGTCGAGCGAATCCTCACAACTCCGGAACGAAACCGAAGCTAACAGGAGAAGCAACCGGAAAGAAGCAAACAACACGGTAAACACACAAGCATAAACATGGCATACGATGCACATCCAAGTATGATGCATGTCCGGTTTAATTATGCATGGCATGGCAAAGTGCACAAACAAGTACTACAAGTTAAGTGGAGCTCAATATGCAACGAGTTGCATATTGACGAAACACCACATTCTAATTATTTAATTGACTCTCGTTTATTTACAAGACAAGATTAAATGTTTTTAACATAGCAAGAGGTGAAGCAAAACAAACTACCTAATTAGACATTTTAAATGAGGCCGGAAATAACAACAACAATTCTGGGAAACCCCATATGCATGTTTAGCAATTTTAAAGCAAACAACAATTCACACATTTTAATGTTGTTAACATGATGCGGATGACATGATCAAGTTTATGCAATTTTTATTAAAAGTTGACATGAAGATGATAAGGAGTATTTGTCACCGTGGTGAAAGGAAAGGGTGCCACGGCAACGATCCGAAAATGATGCAATGGCAACATCTCGGTTCCGGTAACTCGTTGAGAGACCGGTGCTAAAGATGACGGAGAGCATGAGCGAGTCGAACAAGATGAAAGGTGGGGTGATCCCGTCACCGGGTTCCCACGAGTCGGCGATGAGGCAACCGAGGAGCACGACCAAAAGATGAAACGAGCACGGTGCACACATTCGATACATCTCATACAACACAACAAGCATCCACGGGTCATCGTCTCGGGGTTATACCTTCGAAGCGTTCATTCTCGGAGGGGGTTCGAGGTCGTCGAGGGAAGTAGTGGAAGTAGTGGTACACGGGTCGTAGAGGAAGTAGGCGTTCTCGTTTTGTAGATGTACTTGACGGTTTCGAGTGCTTCGGGCGTCGCGGTACTTGGCGTTTCAAAACGATCGTCGTGGTACTTGAGGTCTCCGAACTTGTCGTTCTTGTTAAACGAAGGGGTACTTGGTGTTTCCGGCGACGGTAGTTGTTCACGTCGTCTTGGCGGTTCCACGGCGGCGGTAGACGAACTTGGCGCAACCTTGTTCTTTCGGGTTCGTAGTGGTACTTGGCGTTCGGAGTCCGGGTCTTGCCTGTGGTGTACTTGGCGAAAAGCAACAGCAACAAAACATGGCGGTGGTCTTGGAGACGGCCACGGTGAGGTCGGCTGTAGGGTCGAGATGACCACGCGAGGCGAAGGCAGCGGCGTGCACAGGACTTGGCGTCCTTGTCTTCTAGCCGAAGAGCAAGGCAGTAGCGACGAAAAGCTTCACGGGGCGCCATGGCTTGAGGGAGCGGAGGAGACGAGAATGAAGATGCCGGTAGCAGGGAGGTGAGCCGAGGAGGCCAGCGGCTGCATGGGATGCGTGGAGGTGCAGAGGAGATCCAGCAAGCTCTTGCAGGGTGCGGCCACGGCGAGGGGCGGCTGGACGACGGGGAGGCACAGCAGGGGTGGCGGAGCAGGCGACTGGCCGGGAAGAGGCGGCCGGAGGGGAAGGCGCAGGGGCCATGGCGCGGCGAGGACGGCTGCTGGCTCCGGCGTGCCAGGCGGCGGGATGGCGAGGACGGGCGCGTCGGCTGCGGCCTTGGCGATGCGGGGCGAGGCGCGCGGAGATGGGAGGCGCAGGCCGCTCGGGCACTGGGGATGCGGGGCGAGGAAAGACGGCGAGGCGGGGGGACTGGCGTGGGGAGGCAGGCGCTCGGGCACTGGGGCTCCTGGGAGATCGAGCGGAGGGAGACGGGGAAAAGGAGAGAGCGATGCGGTCGGGAGCGAGGTTGCGGCGCGAGGGAGGAAACGAGGGGAGATGGACGAGGGGAATCGGCTAGGGTTGAGGGGCGGCTGGGCCGGCTCGTTAGGATGGCCATGGGCCTGGAGGAGAGAATGGGCCGGCTGGACCTGGAGGCTGAGATGGCCTAGAGGCCTTAGGGAGGCCTGGCCAAACTCTCTGCTATGTAGTTGTTTCCCCAAAAAAAAAACAGAAAACAACACAGAAGAAAAGAAAAGGAAGGAGGTGGCTAGGTGTCACATCCCTAGTCAGCACTTGCATTAGGGTTAGTTGGTGTGTGCATCATGTTTACCTTTCAAAGAAACTTGAAATGGGATTAACAGAAACCCCAGCATCCCTCTTCTAACAACTAGGGTTTGATAAAATATTTTCCAATGTACCCAAAATGCCCTTCAAAAATGTTCATCATTTCTGCCTTGGTCTCAAACCTTTGCTAAAAATGGTGCACAATTTTCTAGGACCTCCAAGGTCACTGGATTAAATCTTATGGTATTTGAATTTGGGCATTTAAATGCTATAAAATATTTTAAATGCTCAAATAATCATAAACTATAATGTTTCCTACTGTTCATATTATATACAATAGGCATGACAAGTGTTATGGGTTATAAAAATGCTCTGGCATTTTATTTAATTAAACAAAGTTGCAAAACAAATGAAACAGAAAAGAAATAGAAAAAAAGGGAGAGAGAAAGTTTACCTGGCGCCCCACCCGGCCCACCTGCCGGCCCAGCCCAGCTGCCGCTCCAGCGAGCAGCTTGGCTCGGCCAGGCAGGCAGGCAGGTGCTCGACGGCGACCGCACCGCGCGCCACGCAGCTGCCCGCCGCCCTGCTTCTTCCCCTCGCCGCCCTGGAAGCCTGGATCGGTCGTACACGTCGTCCCCGACCTCGCAGACACCTCCCCCTCTCCCCGACTCCTCTCCCTCGCTCTCCCCGCGCCATGGCCGACGCCGTCGTGCTCGCACCGTCGTAGAAGCCGCGCCCACCGTCGTCCCTGAGCCCCGCCTTGGTGTCCGTCGTCTCCGCCGTCCTCGACTACTTCGAACAGGCCGAGCCCCGAGCGCTCGCCCGCCCTAGAGACGCCCCCGGCCTCTTCTTCCCCAACTCCGGCCGCGGAGATCCCCCTCGCCGTCCCGCTCAGCTCCGACCACCCCCGAGCTCGCTCCGGCGCCTGCTGCAACCCCTGTGAGCCCAGCTTCGTCCTCCCCCTCTCCGTTGGCTCTCTTCTGCCCTGGAACGCACCGCACGAAGCTCACCTGCACGCACCGCCGCGGAGCTCATCGCCGACGAGGCTCCGGCCATCCATTGGTCTGGCCACCGTGCCTATCAGCTTCACCATCACACGTACGTAGGTGCTGTAGGACCACTTCACGCTCCTCTACGAGCACCGCACCGTCGTTTTCGACTTCGCCGAACTCCGGCCGCCGCTGGACTCGTCGCCGGTGTCATCTCCGGCGACCCCGAGGCCAGCCACCACCTCCACTCGATGCGGTTTGCCTCCAGCTAATTGTAGATGTGCTCCGCCGTCGATTTGGCAGCCGGAGCACGAAACCCGCACCCCACCGCCATGTTTGGCCTCGCCGGCGGCTAAACGCCGGCGAGATGGACCTGTTTGACCACGGGTTTGACCCCCTGGGTCACTGACATGTGGGCCCTGCCCGCAAGTCAAACCTAGTTTAGGTGTTAATTTAATTCTAATTAGTTAATTAGTTAACTGTGACACTGACCAGTGGGTCCCACTGGTCAGGTTTGACTTGGACTGGACCTGTTGACTGCCTGACGCCAGCATGATGTCATGCTGACGCAGTAAAGGATTTTCTGGGATTTTAGATTTAAAAATAATTCAGGAAATTCCAGAAAATGCCTAAACTTCAAAAAATCATATAAAATCAACAGTGGCTCAGATGGAAAAGATTTATATATGAAAAATGATCAGAAAAATCCAATCTTTCCAATGGCACTGGTTTCATGCATGTTTGAGCAAGTTAACCTTGCTGTATACTTAAAAACATGATAATGCACTTAATTAAATAATAGCTAAAACGCCAATTTGAATCTTTGATTCAAATAGGCCCAAACCCTTCTGGTTTTAATTGCATTAGCAAACACACATGCATCTTGCCATGTCATGAGCATGCATCATATTGTTGCATTTGTTTGTTAATGATTGTATCGCCGGTATTCTCTGTGTTAGGTCCTGCTCCCGAGGATACTGCTGCGTATCCAGTTGAAGAGCAGTACCCGACAACCACTTTGTCAGGCAAGCAATCATTGATCATTCCGATACAAACCCAATCTTCTCGCTCCTGCTCTCATTTACTGCATTAAGGCAACAACGTGTGAACTGCTACTTGCTGCGGTAGATGAACCCTATCCCTTGCATGACCTGTCATTGCCATAGTAAATAGTTGAAACCCACTAGCATGTGTAGGAGTTGATTGAGCCATGTGATGTGTGATCCACCATGCTATTTGTTTATGTTGCCTGCTATGCTTAGAGTTGTGTCTGGTCTGGTTCATCTGGGTGATGGATCAGAGTGAAATGATCATACCGATAAAGAGAGGGAAGTGTGGAACACGCTTGGTAAAGGTATCGATGAAAGGCCATGTAGGAGTACATGGTGGGTTGTTTCATTGGAATCGTCCTTAGGACCCGAGATCTGTATGTGTGGTTCAAGTTACAGTTACTACCACACATTGGGCCCTGAAATATGACCCCGCTCGTCTTATTGACTGCCCTTGTACTCTGTCCAGGAGTTGCAACTAGTTTCTGGTGTTTATAGCTTACTGGAGGTCGTGCACAGCGCTGACCCTCGGGGTGGGCTGTGATGCGACAGGTACGTGGCACGGTGTACCGGTTGCCCGTTTGGTGACTCGGGAACCCTGTACACATCGTTTGGGGCCGTGAGCGACACCCCGGCCGGATCTCCCCACGGATGGAACCCAAATAGGCGATAAACCTGGACAAGAGACTTGAGTGGTTGGTAAGGTCGTGGTCTACACCCACGTCGGCTTTCGCTTGAAGTCTGCCGAGCACATGTCGTGTGCAGACGCTAAGTGGTGAAAACATGTGTGAAGAAGTACACCCCTGCAGGGTTATCAATCTATTCGAATAGCCGTTGTTCGCGGTACGGACTACTTGGTTACTCTTACAGTTCATAGACAAGTTGATGGATACTACTAAAAGCCTCAAGATAAGCGTGAGTGCCGTGGATGGCCCTTCCGTAGGATGACGGAAGAGGATCCTCGGTAGTGTATTGTTGTGGTGAGTAGAGGACTCGTGTTCGTAATAACATCTTGCAATCTGTTGAGAGTTGTAGTATAGGTTAGCCAAGGTCAAAGCTGGCATTCTGCTATGAACTCCACTACCCCCCTTTGATAATGTTGCATGTATGATAGGTTCTGTGGTAAGACTTGTTGAGTACCTTTGTACTCATGTTTGCTTAATAACTGTTGCAGAGGAGAACCCTGCCCCTGCTGATGGGTTCTACATAGACGTTGACGTCGACGAGTAGCTTGACACCCAGACGGAGATATGGAGCTTGTGAAGGGCCTTGTAGATAGTCAGGCTACACCAAGCCTGTTTTATTTTCTAAGTTGTCTGTACTCAGACATGTAGCTTCCGCTTGTGCTTGTATGACTGTATGACTTGAGTGTTGGGTCATGTGACCCCTACCTGTATGGATATGTTATGTATGGCTCTTGGAGCCGTTTAAATAAAGTACTTTGAGTCATAGAGTTCTGTTGTGATGCAATGTTGTATTTGCACATATTGAGCATATTGTGTGTATGATTGAAATGCTTGGTATGTGTGGGATCCGACACCTAGTTGTTTTCCTTTGGTAGCCTATCTTACAAGGAAATGCCTCCTAGTGTCTCCAATGAGCCTTGGTAGCTTGCTACTGCTCGGAACACGTAGGCTGGCCGGCATGTGTCCTTCTTCGTTCCTGTGTCTGTCCCTTAGGGGAAATGTCACGCGTTGTTCCTTTAAGTCCATGTAGCTTGCTACGACTTGGGTTCATACGTTGATGACCGACACGTTTGTTGCTGGGTCATGGATGCCTGTCTCTGTAATTTAGTGCCACTTTTGGTTTATAACTAGCCATGTCGGCCCGGGTTCTCTGTCATATGGATGCTAGCGACACTGTCATATACGTGTGCCAAAATGCGCAAACGGTCCCGGTCCCGGGCCAGGTAAGGTGGCACCCGTGGGGTTACCGTGCGTGAGGCCGCAAAGTGATATGACGTGTTACAGCTAGGTCGGTGTGACTTAGGATCGGGGTCCTGACACTAGTGATAGAATTAGGACATGAGGTTATTTTTCCCGGACTCGCAAAAATGTCCACGTTCCACGAAAAATAGGAGGCAAGAATGCAAGAGTAAAATTCGAACTCATTTGAATTAAATTCAAATGGCTTGAATTAGGGCAAGGTTTGAGGCAAGGAAAGAGAAAGAGAAGGCATGGGGAAAATGTGCAAGTGTGTTGGGTTAATTCCAAAAAAATGGAATATTTATTTATAATAGCTCCATAATATTCGGAGGATATGTTATAAAGAGAAGTCATCCTTCCCTCGATTTAAATGGACCGTAGGTCCACACGATTTATTTAAGTTGAGATGCAAAGATGAATGACATGATGGCATGATGACACGATGCAAAGCAAAATAAATAACACAAGCACAAATGAAACACACGGGAGAACCCGGAACATCTGGAATCTTCTGGAATCTTCTGGGACGTCGGTCTTCGGGCGTCACACCCTTGTTCTTAGGAACATACATGAACTTAGACAATTTAGTGGTAGAAGGATTTGAAGTAGTTTTCATAGCAGAAAGAGCAAAACCCACATTAGTAATAATATCCTCAAGTTTATCGATTCTAGTAGAATCTTGATTTACTTTTTCTTTCATTATGGGTTCCTTTTCTTTTAAAAAAAATCAGAATAACTCCTACCTTGGATCCATATTGGGTAATTTCATTGTGGATCTTTCTATCCAAATTCTCTACCAATTCTACCGTAGCAACTTTGTTTTCAATGATTTCTAGCCTTTGTATAACATGCTCCAAAGTTAAAACAGTCCCATTAACCATAAGAGGTGGTGAGCCAAATAATTCAGTCATAGCATTATAAGAATCAGAAGTATGGCTACCCAAGAAATTCCGTCCGGTAATGGTATCTAAAATATATCTATTCCAAGGAGTTATGCCAACATAAAAATTGCGAAGAAGCACGGAAGTGGAAAGCTTCCTAGTAGATCTATTTTGAGTAATGCAAATTCTATACCAGGCATCTTTTAAGTTTTCTTCCTCCCTTTGTTTAAAATTAAGAACCTCACTCTTGGGAGTATTAATAATGATAGGTGTGCTAGACATGGTGACAAGCAAGCAAGCCAACACACAAGCAAGCAAGAAGCAAGCGAACGATAAACACACGACAAAAGAAGGGCAAATAAAATGGCAAGGGTGAAGTGGGGGAGAGGAAAACGAGAGGCAAATAAATGTAATGTGAAGGATAAGGGTTTGTGATAGGTACTTGGTATATGACTTTTGCGTAAGCCTCCCCGCCAACGGCGCCATAAATTATTCTTGCTACTTCTCGAGCTTGCGTTGTATTCCCTCGAAGAGGAAAGGGTGATGCAGCATAGTAGCGTAAGTATTTCCCTCAGTTTTTTAGAACCAAGGTATCAATCCAGTAGGAGACCACGCGCGAGTCCCTCGCACCTGCACAAACAAATAAGAACTTTGCAGCCAACGCGATAAGGGGTTGTCAATCCCTTTACGGCCACTTACGAAAGTGAGATCTGATAGAGATGATAGTTTGATATTTTTGGTATTTTTGATTATAAGAACAGAAAGTAAAAGCAGAAAAGTAAAGTAGATTGTAGATTGATATGTTGAGAATAGACCCGGGGGCCATAGTGTTCTCTAGTGGCTTCTCTCATGATAGCGATATTCTACGGCGGGTAAACAAATTACTGTCGAGCAATTGATAGAAAAGTGAATAATTATGAGACTATCTAGGCATGATCATTATATATAGGCATCACGTACGAGACAAGTAGACCGAAATGATTCTGCATCTACTACTATTACTCCACACATCGACCGCTATCCAGCATGCATCTAGAATATTAAGTTCATAAGAAGAGAGTAATGCCTTAAGCAAGATGACATGATGTAGAGGGATAAACTCAAGCAATATGATATAAACTCCATCTTTTTATCCTCGATGGCAACAATACAATACGTGCCTTGCTGCCCCTACTGTCACTGGGATAGGACACCACAAGATTGAACCCAAAGCCAAGCACTTCTCCCATTGCAAGAACTATAGATCTAGTAGGCCAAACCAAACCAATAATTCAAAGAGACTTGCAAGGATTTTATAATCATACATAAAGAGTTCAGAAAAGAACCAAACATTTCTCATAGATAATCTTGATCATAAACCCACAATTCATAGGATCTCGACAAACACACCGCAAAAAGAGATTACATCGAATAGATCTCCTCGAAGATCGAGGAGAACTTTGTATTGAGATCCAGAGAGAGAGAAGAAGTCATCTATATACTAGCTATGGACCCGAAGGTCTGTGGTAAACTCATCACAACTCATGGTGAGGCGATGATGATGATGTAGAAGCACTCCGTGGTAGATCCCCCCTCCGGCGGAGCTCCGGAACAGACCCCAAGATGGGATCTCATGGGAACAGAAGGTTGCGGCGGTGGAACTAGGGTTTTCTCTATTTCTCTGATGGTTTCGGGGTACATAGGTATATATATAGGAGGAAGGAGGGCACCGGGGGCCAAATGTGGGGCCCACGAGGTAGGGGGTGCGCCCTGTAGGGGGGCGCCCCCCCCCACCCTCGTGGACGCCACGTGTGCCCTATTCTGTGGTTCTCAAGTTTCCCGTGCGTATTTTGCTCCAAAAATATCTCCCCCGAAGTTTCATTCTGTTTGGACTCCGTTTGATATTCCTTTTCTGTAAAACCCTGAAATATGCAAAAAAACAACAATCTGGACTAGGCCTTTGGGTTAATAGGTTAGTCCCAAAAATAATAGAAAAGTGTATAAGAAAGCCCATTAAACATCCAAAACATCATAAATAATAGCATGTAACAATCAAATATTATAGATACGTTGGAGACGTATCACTCATCCATCTCGGTGATGCCGAGACGGTGCTCCAGCCTCCGGTGGTCGCGACGATCCTTGTCAGTGATAAGCCGTGGCAGAGGCGCGAGCTCCTATGCCCGCTCCCGCGTCGGCACGTTGGGGAAGTTCAATGTTCTATGAGGCCACCGGAGGCGCCACGCCGCCAAGTCGTACGTGCGGGCGACCTCGTTGGCGGTGTCGAAATTGCCAAGGCCGAGGTGCATCCCACGGAACCGGATCTCGGCGGAGAAGCCGCCGGAGGGGCGCGCGTGGACGCCTCGGTATCCCCAAGTTTCCCGGCGATGCGGCGGCATGGTGGTGCGGCGGCGGCGAGGCGAGAAAGAGCGGGGAGAGAGCGGTGGCGAGGCACAGAGCGGGGAGAGAGCGGTGGCGAGGCACAGAGCGGTGGGAGGGCGTTGGATTTTATAAAGCGCGCGGGACGTCGCGCGCCAAAACTAGCGCACGCCAAGCCGCTTTTTCCCGTGCGCGCACAATCCTTTCCCGGCGTCTCTGCTATCTCTACTCTCTTCTCTACTGTTATATTATTTTATATTTAATATTTATCTCTACTTCTCTACTCTCTATTTTTTCTCTACTTTTTCCCTAATCTTCTAAAAAACAGAGTTGGTGATGATGGTGTTCCTGCCATCCTGCAATATAGGCCATCCGATTTATATCCGACGGATAGGAAGGAAACTATGGCAATTTTGCAAAAAGATACCCACACCCCTCACCGCATTTGCAAATAAGGCATTCCCTCATTCATTCTTTTCTCCCACAAGATAAACTACTCATACAAATGCATCTTGATGCGTGCAACGCATGGGCATCTGGCTACTTCTAAAAATCTATCCATCATTTGCCACACTACTGGTTGCAGATGAAATATCTACCCAAGCACAGCGCGATACACGAGCGACGCACAATTACAAGCTGATATTCTATTGGACAATGGAGGCTATAACCAATTACTTTAACGGGAACAATAGCACCCATGAAATTTGAAGGGTAGGTATGAACAAAATTGGAACTGCACATGTACTGCTAAGTGATTCAATACACACATTACCAATCGAGGAGGAGAACGATGGTCGCGGCGGCCTCTGTGAGTCATGGTCGGCAACGGGAGTTAGTTCATTGTCCACGACGGTGGTGCTTCTGCGCTTGGCGTCAGCTTCCGGGAAGCAAATCCGAGACCGTGGAAGACGATGTCGGGGAAGAGGCTCCGTGTACGACAACGACGGTGGACCGGCTCCAGTGCGGCGTATGAGGTTGTCAATGAGGCAGATGCGCTGCGGTGGACGAGTGCGCCGATGTAGAAGGGGAGGAGCACGAAGGCTGCGGTGCCGTGGAGAAGTCTATTTTGCGGTGGGGATAGAAAATGGGGAGTATTCAGGTGTACTACTCTGGGTGCCGGGGTGGGGTTGGCTGGGTAGGGTGAACCCGAAGTTACGAAAACAGCCCCCTACCAACCGTCATCTGTCCGCCTATTCCGAAGGTTATGATGGTAACTTCCCACTACTCGAATCAGGATCGCGGGAGATTTTCCCGCTGACCTCAAAATTTTGTGACATTGAACTCCCCGTGTGGCGTGTCGGGTGATTCGACTAAGCAACTAGCGAGTAGTACTAGTAAACTCTGCATATTAGGTTTGACCGAAGTCAAACTTCTTAAAGTTTGACCAAGTTTATAGAAAAATATAAACATTTACCATAACAGATATGTATGCTGTGAAAGTACATTCAATAATGAATCTAATGGTATTTATTTGTTATTATATTTGTTAATATTTTTTGTTATAAACTTGCTGAGAGTTTACAAAACTTGACTTTGACCAATGCTAATACGCAGACATAAATAAAAACGGAGGGTGTACACATTTCTTTTCCTAGTATCTAGTGAATTAATCATTTGTTGAAATTGTGAAATAAATATATTAGGCTACTGACTTCGAATGTAATGGTCTATACAATTCAATAGTTACAATAATTGTCGAATTCCAAGATGTATACGAGGTCTATAGTACTTCACAACATGCTCAAACTCGCATAATCCCAGTCAAATGACAATCAAAATGCATTTCATAATTATTACTTTGTAGGATGCAATAAAACCAACAATAACTCTACATCAGCCATTATGAAAGCAACATTTTGAACATATCCCAATGTGTGAATGAAACGTGCAGAGAGAGCTTGCGAAGATGGAGCAGATAGGGCGGGAAAGATTGTATGTATGTGGACGAGAGAGTAGGAGACAAACCTAACAAAACAGAGAGAGGGAGATAGCTAGAGAGAGAAAGAGAGAGGAAGAAGTTAGGTCTGTGAGAAAGATGGAGACATGTAATATACGTGAGATGCGTGTGCATCCGGATTCTGTACACGTGGAAGGAGAAGAGACAACAGGTTTGATGAGAGAGCTGGAAAAACATGGATGAGAGGGGAAGGATCTCTTGGGTTGAGGGATTGATAAATTTGTGCGGGGGAGAGAGGGATTGGTAATTTTGTGCGAGAGAGAGAGGGTGGGGGGGAGTCAGTCAGCCGTCATCACATCATCCTGCTTCCAAATGGCCCCGCATTCTCTAGCGCAGTGTGGTCGCCGTCTTCGATCTCCTCGATGACCTCTTTGAAGATTGAGGTTGTCGGTGTATTTGGATCGACACCTATGGGATCACAGGAATCCCTACTACGGTTGTGGGGCGCGGGGTTGAGGGAAGAGTGGATCTAACAGTTAGCACACGGTTCCTTTACCCAGGTTCGGGCCGCAAAGATGCGTAAAACCCTACTCCTGCTTTGGTGGGTTGTATATCTGTGTTCTTCAGCTCGTGAGGAGTTCTGAAAAGTCGAATTGTGAGGAGTTCTAAAAAGCCGAATCCTTCTGCTGGTAGCCTCGGGCCTCCTTTTATAGGGAAAAGGGGTTGCCATAGTGGCACACGGGAGGTGGAAATGGTACAGTGATGCGAGGTTATCCCTCACATTACAGGACAAGGCGCATTAAATGTGCTTAGCTTAGGTGTCCTCGCTTTATCGGGGACGAGGGGAGACGTCCGTCTTGTCCGTCGCCGCTCCTCCTGGTGTTGACACGCGCCCTGGCCAGCGGTGCCTGGGGTGCCATGTGATACGTCTCAAACGTATCTACTTTTCCAAACACTTTTGATATTGTTTTGGCCTCATTCTTGCATGATTTGGACTAAACTATCCCGGACTGACGCTGTTTTCAGCAGAGCTGCCTGTATGGTTTATTTGTGTGCAGGAAAACGGATTTTTAGGTATCTCAGAAAAATCCACGAAAAATCACAGAAAATCCACGCACCCGAAGGAACCAGGAGCCAGAAGTGGGGCCAGAGGGGGGCCAGGGGGTGCCCAGGCGCCCTGTGGGCGTGCCCCCCTGGGCCGCGCCGGGGGGCCGCCTGGGTGGGTCCCACACCCCCTGGTGCCCTACTTTGCCTCGTATTTTTACTCCCGATGCAGAAACCCCAGATCAGAAGTTCTTTCGCAGTTTTCCGTCGCGGAGCCGCCGCCACCCTCTGTTCTTCCTCGGGAGGGCTAATCTGGAGGCTGAATTGGCCTCCGGAGAGGGGAGATCGTTGCCATCGTCATCATCATCGCCACTCCATCATCCCTCCATGACTTTCCCTTTCATGTGTGAGTAATTCCCCTGCTGTAGGCGAAGGGGATGGTAGGGATTGGATGAGTTAGATCATGTAATAGTTTATCAGATCGTTGGGGGCATGTTGCCTATCATCTACTATGGTGTTTATCATCTTTGCTTCAACTTGTTATTCTTAATGCTTGACACTTAGGGCCCGAGTGCCATGATTTCAGATCTGAACCATATGTGTTTGTATGAATATATTTGTGTTCGTGATCCTATCTATGAGTTGTTTGCACCTGTTACGGTTCGGAACCGGCGATCCCAAAAGTGACAGCTTGGGACAACAAAGGGGATGGTCCGTAGTTTGAGGATTACATGTATCCATTGAGTTCATTGCTTTGTTCCGGTGCTCTTTGACAGGAGCACCTTAATATCCATAAGTTCCTTTTGGCCCCGTTCGTAGCGGGATGGTAGGACAAAAGATGTTGTGCAAGTTCTTATTGCAAGCACGCACAACTACCTACGGGATACATGCCTAATGTTTGATATTTGCCTAGATGATCATTACTTTTCCGTGTGCCGTGCCCCAAGTTAGAATCTATCTCATCCATGCAGCGCCCAACCATCCATCTCCCTAGCCTACAGTGTTTTAAACCCTGCTTGTCACTAGTTGCTACTTTTGCCATTTACCTTTTGCTATTTACTTTTACTGTTTACTTTTACTATCACTATCATCACTATCATATCACTGTTACCACTTATCTTTTGTTGCAAGTAAGTATATTTCAGGTGCGGTTTAATTGACAACTCAACTGTCAAAGCTTATAAATACTCTTTGGCTCCCCGTGTGTCGAATCAATAAATTGGGTTATTCTTACCCGCGAAGACTATCTCGATCCCTTACGGTTGAGGGTTATCAAGTACCGTTTTCTGGCGCCGTTGCCGGGGAGCATAGCAATATTTACAAGTCTACTTGAGGTATCCTACCTGTTGCACTTCATCCACTATGGGTAAGAAAGGAGACCCCAAGGTTCCGATCTTACTATCCACTACAAGAAGAGGTACTGCTCCGAGCACTAGTGCTACACTTGATTCACCTTCCGTTATGTGTAAGTTTGCCTCACCACCACCACATGATGCTCCTACTGAATCTGTTACTATGTCTGATACTCTTGATGATGCTTCTACTACTTTTGATGATATTAGTTCACTTGGTTATGCTCTTGAGAAACAAATTGTTGCTGCTGCAAAAAAATCTGGAATTGAACTCCCTGTTACTCGCTACCCTATTGGTGAAACTTATGATTATCCTGATTTGAGTAAACTCAAGGAGAGTCTCCTTGATGATGATTACTATATACTAGATGAAGATTTATGCAGGGAACTGACAGAGTTTTCCGGCTCTGACCCTGAAGCTATTAAGAAACTGTTTGAAAAACACTCTCTGAAGAACAAAACCATTCCTAATCCTGAATTTGCTACATCCCCTATATGCATTGATAATCCTGATTATGATTTCTCTGTTGATCTTTCACTTATACCTATGGTTGAAGCTGACCCCTTTTATGGCAGAGAAAATGATGATGCTATTGCACACCTGACTAAACTCGGTGAGTTGGGTAGCCTGTTTACCACAGATGAGAAGATACGATACTTTTATGTGACCAAGCTTCTTCCTTTCTCCTTGAAGGAGGGTGCTAAAGCATGGTATGATTCACTCCCATGCGGTTCCATTAAGAGTCCTCAGGACTTAGCTCACTCTTTTGTTGATAAGTACTTTCCTGCTCACATGCAACATGCTGCTTTACAAAGAATTTATAACTTTAAACAGTTGCAGGATGAGTCCCTCCCTAAAGCTTGGGGGAGGTACTGCGGTCTGATTCGGGTTAGACCTGGACATGAAATCCCTAAGAATGAATTAATCGATATATTCTATGCTGGTCTAACTGATGAATCCAGGTCCTATTTGGACAGTTGTGCTGGTTGTGTTTTCAGGAAAAGAACACCGGACGATGCGGAAGATTTAATGGGCAGGATTGCCAAAAACCATGAAGATTGGTCCGTCCCTGAACCACCTCCACCAACAAAGAAGAGGGGCATGTTTGTTCTGAGCCCCGAGGATATGCGAGAAGCAAAGAAGTCTATTAAAGAGAAAGGTATTAAAGCTGAAGACGTGAAGAATCTACCCCCTATTGAGAAGCTGTGTGAGCCTACCACTCACCCTCCTATGGTAGAGGTACACTCTCTTTTAGATTTCAACGCAAGTGACATCCCTCATGGTAAGCCTCCCGATCGATGTTTAGATGAGTTTGATAATTTTATTATGAAACAAAATCATTTTAATGAGAGGATACAAAGTCAATTGCATGATAATTCCCTTGCTATCAAAAGACTGCTTGATGTTTTAGATAGAACAGTTAATGATGTTCAATGTCTTGTGAAGCATTTTCATATGGTTCAAACTCATCTTGATCAAATTTCTAATGTGCAAAGAGATTTGCTTGCTAACAATGCCAAACAAGATAATTTGCAGGCTTTCGGGATTAAGACCCGAGGAGGAACTAGCACTCAAGATCCTCTCTACCCAGAGGGTCATCCGAGGAGAATCGAGCAAGATTCTCAAATGCAGGAAGAAGAAATTGTTGTCTCTCCAAAGAAGAAGAAGAAACATAAAGAGACTGACAATTCTAATGATCCTATTGCAGATGAAGAGCCAGCTATTGATCCCAATAGTGTATCTATCTCCGATGCTGAGACTGAAGACGGTGCTGAACCTGAAGGTAATGATAATGAGAAGAATGATCCGCCTGAAGTTCGAGAAGAAGAAGCGCCTGACAAACGTAAGAGGTACACTAAAGAAGACTTCATCGCAAGAAAACATGGGAAGGAAAGAGAACCATGGGTACAGAAACCCATGCCCTTTCCAGGTAAGTCCATCAAATCTAAAGAAGAAGAGCATTATAATAAGTTTTGTGAGTGGATTAAACCTCTTTTTCTTCAAATCCCTTTGACTGATGCTATTAAGTTACTTCCTTATTCAAAATATATGAAAGATATTGTCACTAACAAAAGAAAAGTTCCTAATGATGCAATATCTACTATGCTTGCTAACTACTCTTTCAGTGGCAAGATTCCTGAGAAGCTCGGTGATCCAGGTATACCCACCATTCCTTGCTCCATAATGAATAATTATGTCAAAACTGCTTTATGTGATCTTGGAGCAGGAGTGAGTGTTATGCCTCTCTCTCTTTACGAGAGGCTTTGTTTAGAGAAACTAATTCCTACAGATATCTCCCTTCAGATGGCTGACAAGTCAACCGCTGTTCCGATAGGTATTTGTGAGGATGTTCCCATAGAGGTTGCTAATTGTTTAATTCTTACTGATTTTGTTGTGCTTGACATGCCCGAGGATGGGAGCATGTCCATTATTCTTGGTAGACCTTTCCTTAACACCGCAGGTGCTATTATTGATTGCAATAAAGGGAAGGTTACCTTCCATGTGAATGATAAAGAACACACGGTATATTTTCCAAAGAAGATCGACAGGAGGCATGCCCTCAACTCTATAGAGAATATCGAGACCGTGAAAATTGGAGAATGGGACTGTCCACTACATGTGCCTCACAAATACAAAACTATCATGGTAGGGACAATGTCCATCAAGGTAAAGGTTCAGTGATTACTTCGTAAGAGGTGAGACTTTTTGCTCTATATATCGCCTGTTTGTTGGTAAGACTTGATCAACCTTATTAGCAAATATGTTTTATATGGATAAAAAGTTGAGCTTGTTATATTTTCATTTGTTTTTAGTTTTTGTCCTACTTGTTGTACCAAGTATTTATGTTTTGAAGCTTCACAATACTCCTCACTACTTCAAGTTTTCAGAAAGTTCCGCAGCTTTTTGAACTTCGAAAAAATTTCAACAGTGAAGTTTTCAGAAAAATTCCAGAAAAATTTAAATAAAAATTTCCACGTCGGGAGAGACCCGGAAAGTCCTGGGGCCAGCCAGGGGGACCCACCAGTGGCCCAGGCGGCCAGCTGGCGCGGCCCAGCCCCTGGCCGCGCCCACAGGGCGCCTGGGGCCCACAGGGCCCCCCTCCAGGTATGTCTTCTTCCTCCCTCTCTCTTTTTCTCCAAAAACCCGAGTTCTGCACTTGTTCTTGTGTTCTTGCTGTTCTTGGAGGCGATTCTTCGATCTCTCTCTACAGCCCCTCATTTGAGCTGAAATTTTGAGCAAATACTCCCTGGTATGTGACTCCTCCACCCCTCCAATTAGATTTTTGATTGGTGGCTTCATTTGTGAGTATTTAGTAGTTCTTGGTGCTGTAGAGATGAGCTTGCATGCATATGTAGAAAGTTATTTTTCAAGTTTTGATGCAAGTTTATGCCTTGGGCAAGTGAGTTGAGTAGTTTGCCTTAGCTCACTTTGTTTTAATCCTCGTTTTTGTAAATTGTAAAAAATTTCAGAAATGAGTTTGTTAGGAAGGGCAAAAGGGTGGCTTGAGAAGAGGAGGCCCGCACACTCCGATCGAGTTACTAGAGCCGCAGCTTCACCATCGACTGCTAGGGTGAGCTATAATGAAGATCATGTGCCCCTGGAGTTGTTGGAAGACACAAGTCCAGCACGTGCGATGACATTTCCATGTGATGAATTCATGGAAGCTGCGGGAATCAAGGATGAGTTTTATAATCTTTGTGCTAATGCAGGTTTGACACGGCTGGTCACGAGCCGTGTTACTCAGTATCAAAAACTCACCTCCAGTTTCATTAACAGTTTTAGATATAATCCTGATTCAGGTGCTATTGAGTTTAAAATTTATAATGATCTTATCACCGTGACTTTGGGAAATTTTTGTGAAATAATAGGTGTGCCGAACGTTGGGAGGATGGCAAGGATGGCCACTCAGCCCTCCGAGCTGAAAACCGTCATCAACTCCCTCTGCAGCATGGGTACGAGGGATATTCATCGGTCGAAGATCTCCAGCATCTTGTTTCCTCACCTCAGGTATTTTGCATATTATATTGCTAGAGGGGTGTTAGCTCGTGACAACACGAGCAACATTTCTGCTCCGGATATTGCTATCCTGGCAGCAGCCCTCTCAGGGAGGTCTGATTATAATCTGGGTACCTTAATTGCTCGACGCCTTGCTATGAACGGTAACAAGGGGGACTTATATGGTGGCGTTTACGCCACACTTATCTTAGAGCATCTTGGAGGCACCCCACACCCTGATGATACTCCTTTTACTTATTTAAGCTTTGATCTTGCTGCTATGAAAAGGCATAAGTTTGTTACCATGGGTTCTGAGCTTGATAATCTTATTTATATCTTGCATTTCGGAACTGCCGCGGAACGCGAGATCCGTCTACCTGCACCTCTTTTGTTTGATTTTTCTCGCAGGAACGGATGGTCCTTTGATGTTGTTCAGTTCGATGAGTTCATGGTCCAGCATCAGTTTCATAACCCCATGGAGGGGGTTGTGCCCGACGAGGAGAGGCACGGTGAGATACCACATTTTCAGGAAGAGACCGCCACCGAGTTTGGTGAAGGGTCTTCCTCTGTTTGGCGTTCGGAACCTTCCTCGTGGGAGACTCCGAGGAGTTCGGTGTACGCGCCAGCATCCTTCTACGACCCTTGGACTCACCACCATACCCCTGGAGCAGGAGGCTCCTGGGGGCAGTAGCTGCTACCAACTTAGGCCAAAAGACTAAGCTTGGGGGAGTACGTGCCCTTCTCACTTTTCCATTGTATTATCCGTTTTATTCGCTTTGATCCTTTCGAAGTTTTTGCCCGTTCTTCTTTGTTTCTCTCTTTGCAAAAACAACAAAAAGATTTTTTTTCTGTCTTTTGCTTTTATTCAACCTTTGAAAAAACCCAAAAAGATTTCCTTTCTCTCTTTAGTTTGCTTTGTTTTCAGAGATCAGCTCGAGTCCGTGATGTCATTTGATTATATTTCCTACGTTCGATCGTGCAAGTGACAAGCAGTGATGACGAAGATCGACTGGAGGGAAGCAACAAGGAAGACCGGTATGAACTCTTTTTGTTTCTACTTTTGTACATATGCCTGTACTTATGATCTAGAGACCAGCTTGTAGCGACATAGTGCTATGTTTACAATGCTCTTCCAGCGGTTCATGCTTTCCTTGTGGCTAGTCTCGAATAACTAGAGTATATAATGTGTTATTGAAATGATCTACATGCATTGCACTGTTCATAGTCTGGTATACTAAGGTGGTATTTCCCTTTAGAGAATTTTTGGATTGACTTGGCACATGCTTACACATGTTTAAGACTAAAAAGTCTACTTTGCCTTGATGATCTTTGAGTTTTAGAATAGTTATATCACTTTCATGCCCGATTCAATGTTGCTTTGTCGCTCTGCATGATTATGACCGTTATTGCTCTCTAGTTGGTTGCTTCCCAGTCTTTTGCTAAACCTCCACCTGTACTAAGCGGACTGACTGCTTGCGCATCCAAAATCCTTAAAACCAGTTATGCCATATGAGTCCACTATACCTTCCTATACATGGTATCTACCTGCCATTCCTAACGAAGACTTTCATGTACCATCTCGAAACTAATCAAAAGCATTTCTCTTTTGTGCCTATGTTTTAGCTCATGAGGAAGTAGTAGTTAATTCATGATCTTTTTAAGTTGGACAAGTTTCACCCCTGGATTGTATGTCTAATGTGCAAACCCCTAATACGAAAAGGAACTGGCATTGAGTGCGCCCGGCTCAAAAAGATAATATAACAAACAAACCCTCCTTCACGCTTTGTTCATGAGAAATCAGAAAACTTTGGCAGTGATAAACAAAGGAGATTAAGAGGATGTGATCGTCCTCATGCGGGAGCCGTTCCTCGAGACTTGTCCACTCAAAAAGTGATTGAGTTATCTGCTAGCATTCGTTGACGAAATATGCACTTCTCAAAACATGTTTATCTCTTTTTTTTTAAACCAAGAGCTCTGGTACATGTTTAGTTTTTGTTTCCGATCACGGGTTTTCAACTTTGCCAATAAAAGCCACGGTTCGAGAGTCTCACCTTCTTTCTTCAAAGCATCAACTATGAGAGCATAATTGTCATTCTGAGTGTAACGTGCATTGTCCCAAAGTATTACATTGTCTTCTGCATACTTGTGATATGATTTATTCTGAAATTCTCAGTTCTAGTCTCCTTTAAAACTCTGGAGGAGTCTCTGCATTTATGTTTTGCTTCACTCATGGAGGCTAGCGAGATACCACCCTAATATGCTCAAGCTATGTGCAATGTAATCTTGTCTTGATTTTCAGTAATATATTATTTACTTTTAAGTATTTGTGACTGGTCACTTGAAAGAAGGATTGCTCCTTGCATTGTCCTCATAAGTACTGTTTCAATACTTGCTAAACTCTTTTCATAGTACATGCTTATATACATCTAATGAAGCAAAAGAGTTTGTCAAAGTTTTCTTTGTCGCGTCCAGTTCGTTGAACTGAATTGCTTGAGGACAAGCAATATGCTAAGCTTGGGGGAGTTGATACGTCTCAAACGTATCGACTTTTCCAAACACTTTTGATATTGTTTTGGCCTCATTCTTGCATGATTTGGACTAAACTAACCCGGACTGACGCTCTTTTCAGCAGAGCTGCCTGTATGGTTTATTTGTGTGCAGGAAAACGGATTTTTAGGTATCTCAGAAAAATCCACGAAAAATCACAGAAAATCCACGCACCCGAAGGAACCAGGAGCCAGAAGTGGGGCCAGGGGGTGCCCAGGCGCCCTGTGGGCGCGCCCCCCCTGGGCCGCGTCGGGGAGCCGCCTGGGTGGGTCCCACACCCCCTAGTGCCCTACTTTGCCTCGTATTTTTACTCCCGACGCAGAAACCCCAGATCAGAAGTTCTTTCGCAGTTTTCCGTCGCGGAGCCGCCGCCACCCTCTGTTCCTCCTCGGGAGGGCTAATCTGGAGGCTGAATTGGCCTCCGGAGAGGGGAGATCACCGCCATCGTCATCATCATCACCACTCCATCATCCCTCCATGACTTTCCCTTTCATGTGTGAGTAATTCCCCTGCTGTAGGCGAAGGGGATGGTAGGGATTGGATGAGTTAGATCATGTAATAGTTTATCAGATCGTTGGGGGCATGTTGCCTATCATCTACTATGGTGTTTATCATCTTTGCTTCAACTTGTTATTCTTAATGCTTGACACTTAGGGCCCGAGTGCCATGATTTCAGATCTGAACCATATGTGTTTGTATGAATATATTTGTGTTCGTGATCCTATCTATGAGTTGTTTGCACCTGTTACGGTTCGGAACCGGCGATCCCAAAAGTGACAGCTTGGGACACCAAAGGGGATGGTCCGTAGTTTGAGGATTACATGTATCCATTGAGTTCATTGCTTTGTTCCGGTGCTCTTTGACAGGAGCACCTTAATATCCATAAGTTCCTTTTGGCCCCGTTCGTAGCGGGATGGTAGGACAAAAGATGTTGTGCAAGTTCTTATTGCAAGCACGCACAACTACCTACGGGATACATGCCTAATGTTTGATATTTGCCTAGATGATCATTACTTTTCCGTGTGCCGTGCCCCAAGTTAGAATCTATCTCATCCATGCAGCGCCCAACCATCCATCTCCCTAGCCTACAGTGTTTTAAACCCTGCTTGTCACTAGTTGCTACTTTTGCCATTTACCTTTTGCTATTTACTTTTACTGTTTACTTTTACTATCACTATCATCACTACCATATCACTGTTACCACTTATCTTTTGTTGCAAGTAAGTATATTTCAGGTGCGGTTGAATTGACAACTCAACTGTCAAAGCTTATAAATACTCTTTGGCTCCCCGTGTGTTGAATCAATAAATTGGGTTATTCTTACCCGTGAAGACTATCTCGATCCCTTACGGTTGAGGGTTATCACCATGTAGGCAGGCAGGCAGCTGAGGTGGCGCAATGGCGGGTCTCCACGAAGATCTGCATGTCGCCACGCAGGTGCTTGTCCAGCTGGTTGGGTCGGCAGCTGCATGGGGCGGCGGAAGCGTAGTTGGCGCGGGCCTGATAGTGGCCCCGTGGATGTCCTCGGCAAGGGCCTTGCTGGGGCCCCGGCAAGGGTCTTGCCGCGGCGCCTGCTGTCATCCCCGGCAAGGTGCTTGCCGGAGGCATTGTGATCCTCCTTGGCTGGGATCCCGCCAAGGGTCGTCGTCCTCTTAGTGTGTGTATCTATCCTTGAATGTCTTCACAAAGATCTGCATGCCACCACGGGGATATCTCCTGAATCCTTGCCCCATGGGGGAAGTGGACTCAAGGGTGATCCGCTCCGTAGGCATGGGGCGAGCTGCTGCGGCAAGGGTCTTGCCGGGGCTGCCAGAGCCGGCCCCGGCAAGGATTTTGCCAGGGCTGCTAAAACTGGCTCCCGGCAAGGATCTTGCCGGGGGAAGCCGCTTCGTCCCTTTGCTCTTTGTGGTCTTGTTCTTGGCGTTGCTCCAGTTCCATCGAGCTTCGGTCTTACCTTGGCTCACCTCCCCTGCTGTGCTTGGTGTGGTGGCGCCCGTGGCTCAGACTGCCCGTGCATAGTCATAGGGGTACAAAAAGTGTACCCCTCTTTTTGTACACCGACAGGAGCCCCCGGGCCTGGGCCACACATAAGCGCGACGCGTTGTTGGGCTAGGCCCAGAACGGTGCGCGGGCAGGCGGGGCGGTTCCCACCGTGGTAAGATTTTTCGCGCGCTGCGCCTCCCACGACCCGCGCGCATGGCACGGGGTGGAGGGGCGTGCGTGACGTGGGCGGCATGCGCGGGGCGGTTTTCGCAGGCATGCGTCACGTCGCAGTAAATGTGAAAGGAGGCGGCTTCACGCCTTCCCCGTAAACGGGGCGAGGCGTGGAGGCGCGGCCCATTTACTGAATGGGGCCGAGGCGCGGTCGTCAAGGCGTCCACTCCCCACGATCATGTGGTAGGGTGGGGAGAGGTCGCCTCACCCATCCCCTCGGTTCTGCACGTCTGCCACGTGCCCTCCATGCGCTTGAGGTGGCGAATGGTGGAGGCGGGAAACCAAGCAGTCGCTGGTTGGGGCTGCGGGTCGGTCCCGGCTCCCTCGCCTTCTGCGTCTTGATTGGCCGAGCGGGGCGGTCGAGCCCCAGCCCCGCCCCTTTATAAAGAGCGGGAGGGAAGGGACGGCGCCCCGCACTCCTCCATCTTCTTTCTCCTTCAGCTTCTGCTCCTCTCTTCTGTTTGCCATGGAGAGAGGAAATCCCGGCTCTTCAACGGTGGCGGCGAGGGTCGCTGCTCGACAACGCGTCCCTCCTTCTCCTGCACCTGCGGTGGCAGAACCGCCCACGAGGGGAAGAGGGAGGGGCCGAGGCCGGGGCGCTCGGGGAAGAGGAGGACGGGGCGGCCGGCCGACCTCGCCCCCGCCAGCAGCTCCTCCTCCAGTGGAGAGCCATATCGGGGATGACCCTTGCAAGTTCTTCGTCAGGCTGAGGCGGCCGCCGCGCCGTCGCCTTCGTCTCCCGACCCCATTTGCGCGGGAGATGGAGCTGGACCCGCCGGAGTCGCTGCGACTGCACATGAGGGGTTGCGGGATCAGTGGCACGCGAGTCCGCGTCGACTTCCCCGCCCCTCACGTGATGTATCTTCGCCAAGGATGGAAGACATTTGCTCGTATCCATAGCCTGACGGATGGGCTCACCCTCCATTTCAAATTGATGGAGGGTGGCCTTCTCTCCGTCAAGGTCTTCGGGCACTTTGGGACTCGTGCGAGGTGCTGCGTGGAGAGCTCCTCCGATGACGAAGACTCCTCCTCGAACGAGGGTGACGAGGAGGACAGCGACAGCGACGATGAGGGCAGTGGATGGTAGGATGACGGGTCTGACTAGGTGTCGGGCGGCGCTCCTGGTGGCACTGGCGACCCCATCATCACTAGTAGAAAACAGGGCATTGGTCCAGCCCATTAGCCCCGGTTCAATCTAGAACCGGGTCCAATGGGGGTACTGGACCCGGTTCGTGAGCCCAGGGGGGCGGCCGGGCCACGTGGGCCATTGGTCCCGGTTCGTGTGGACCTATTGGTCCCGGTTGGAGCTAAAAACCGGGACCAATGGCTCTTGCTCCTGGCCCACCACTATTTGTCCCGGTTGGTGTTATGAACCGGGACCAAAGGCACCCCTTTAGTCCCGGTTTGTAGCACCAACCGGGACCAGTGAGTTGCCTATATATACCCCCTCACTCAAGAGCAGAGCTCACTGCTCTGTTTTTTTTTCTGGCCGAGGGGGAGAGGGGTTAGTGGTGCTCTAGCTCACCTCCTATGCACACAACGTGTTCGGTGGAATGCCCGAGCCACACTAGTTAAGCTTTTCTCCTCTCGAAGCTCTATTTTCTCCGAGATTTGTCTAGGTTTAGCGGTTCGTCACGTCCCGTCCCCGTCTTCGCCGCCGTCGATCGCCCCCGCCGATCTCGTCACCGGCACCACCGTGGTGAGCCTCTTGTTATGTCCATGCTTTTCTTACTTTTATTATTGCTTTAGATAGATATTTGTCTAATTTTCTTACGTTTATTATTGCTTGTTATTATATAGTGCGATGGTTTTGATATCCGCCCACGTGGGCCCTCGTCCGGTCTACGATTCGGATGTGGTATATTATCTTTAATTTATAACTATTTGTTTTAGTGTTTATGATAGTTATGCCGACCAACCTGACACGCATAGATGTTTTATTATGTCTAGGAGGTAGTTGAACCGGAAATTCCAACCGACCCTCTTGTGGAGAGGTTAAATTTAGTTGAAGAGGAAAACATTTCGTTAAAGAAAAAAATGGAAAAAATGGAGGAGGAGAAGATGGAATTGGAGTTGCATGTTGCGGAAGTTATCGATGATCACAAGATCAAGATGGACCCTATTGTCGAGAGGTTAAATTTAGTTGAAGAAGAAAACAAATTCTTGAAGGAAAAAATAAAAAAAATTGTGGACGAGAAGATGATATTGGAGTTGCATGTTGCGGATGTCTTCGATGATCACAAGATCAAGATGGATACAATGCGGTTGAAGATTAAAAAGATTAGAAAATATGCCATTCATACCGAGGCTTGGTATGATTATGCCGTTGGATCAATTGTTACCTTGGTTGCGATTATGATAGCATTTGTTTTCGCGTTGAAATGTTTTACATAGTTTCGATGTGTATGGAGAGCTATATGTTGTTAGATGAGAACTATATATGTATGTACTTTGGTTTTAATGTGATGATGAACTTTTATCCATTTGGTCACTTAATTATCTATTTATGATGTTCTGTAATGGTTTTTGACACACTTAATTATATATAAATGCACGCAGATGAACCGGCAATGGATGTACGGTGACAGACACACCTCCGAGTACATTAAGGGCGTGCGTGAGTTTCTAAATGCGGCTGAGGCAAACAAGCAGAATGGTTTTATGTGTTGTCCATGCACTAAATGTGTGAATACGATGTCTTACTCTAACCGGAAAATCCTTCACTCCCACCTGTTTTACAAGGGTTTCATGCCACACTATAATGTTTGGACGAGGCACGGAGAAATAGGGGTTATGATGGAAGACGGCGAAGAAGAAGAGTACGATGACAACTATGTGCCCCCTGAATACGGTGATGCTGCAATGGGGGGAGCTGGTGAAGATCAAGAGGAACCAGAAGATGTGCCCAATGATGCTGCAACGGGTGAAGCTGCTGAAGATCAAGAGGAACCAAATGATGATCTTCGCCGGGTCATTGTCGATGCAAGGACACAATGCGAAAGTCAAAAGGAGAAGCTGAAGTTCGATCGCATGTTAGAGGATCACAAAAAAGGGTTGTACCCCAATTGCGAAGATGGCAACACAAAGCTCGGTACCGTACTGGAATTGCTGCAGTTGAAGGCAGAGAATGCTGTGGCTGACAAAGGATTTGAGAAGCTACTGAAAATATTGAAGAAGAAGCTTCCGAAGGATAACGAATTGCCCGACAGTACATACGCAGCAAAGAAGGTCGTATGCCCTCTAGGATTGGAGGTGCAGAAGATACATGCATGCCCTAATGACTGCATCCTCTACCGCGGTGCATACAAGGATCTGAACGCATGCCCGGTATGCGGTGCATTGCGGTATAAGATCAGATGAGATGACCCTGGTGATGTTGATGGCGAGCCCGCCAGGAAGAGGGTTCCTGCGAAGGTGATGTGGTATGCTCCTATAATACCACGGTTGAAACGTTTGTTTAGAAACAGAGAGCATGCCAAGTTGATGCGATGGCACAGTGAGGACCGTAAGAAAGACGGGAAGTTGAGAGCACCCGCTGACGGGTCGCAGTGGAGAAAAATCAAGAGAAAGTACTGGGAGGAGTTTGCAAAGGACCCAAGGAACGTATGGTTTGCTTTAAGCGCGGATGGCATTAATCCTTTCGGGGAGCAGAGCAGCAATCACAGCACCTGGCCCGTGACTCTATGTATGTATAACCTTCCTCCTTGGATGTGCATGAAGCGGAAGTTCATTATGATGCCAGTTCTCATCCAAGGCCCTAAGCAACCTGGCAACGACATTGATGTGTACCTAAGGCCATTAGTTGAAGAACTTTTACAGATGTGGAATGGAAACGGTGTACGTGCGTGGGATGAGCACAAACAGGAGGAATTTGACCTAAAGGCGTTGCTGTTCGTGACCATCAACGATTGGCCCGCTCTCAGTAACCTTTCAGGACAGACAAACAAAGGATACCACACATGCACGCACTGTTTAGATGACACTGAAAGTATATACCTGGACAAGTGCAGGAAGAATGTGTACCTGGGCCATCGTCGATTTCTTCCGACCAACCATCAATGTCGAAAGAAAGGCAAGCATTTCAAAGGCGAGGCAGATCACCGGAAGAAGCCCGCCATGCGTACTGTTGATCACGTACTTGCTATGGTCAATGATTTACACGTAATCTTTGGAAAGGGCCCCGGCGCACTAGCTGTTCCGAATGACGATGAGGGACACGCACCCATGTGGAAGAAGAAATCTATATTTTGGGACCTACCCTACTGGAAAGACCTAGAGGTCCGCTCTTCAATCGACGTGATGCACGTGACGAAGAACCTTTGCGTGAACCTGCTAGGCTTCTTGGGCGTGTATGGAAAGACAAAAGATACAGCTGAGGCACGGGAGGACCTGCAACGTTTGCACGAAAAAGACGGCATCCCTCCGAAGCAGTATGAAGGTCCTGCCAGCTATGCTCTTACGAAAGAAGAGAAAGAAATCTTCTTTGAATGCCTGCTCAGTATGAAGGTCCTGACTGGCTTCTCGTCGAATATAAAGGGAATAATAAATATGGCAGAGAAAAAGTTCCAGAACCTAAAGTCTCATGACTACCATGTGATTATGACGCAACTGCTTCCGGTTGCATTGAGGGGGCTTCTACCGGAAAACGTCCGATTAGCCATTGTGAAGCTATGTGCATTCCTCAATGCAATCTCTCAGAAGGTGATCGATCCAGAAATCGTACCAAGGCTAAGGAGTGATGTGGCGCAATGTCTTGTCAGTTTCGAGCTTGTGTTCCCACCATCCTTCTTCAATATCATGACACACGTCCTAGTTCATCTAGTCGACGAGATTGTCATTCTGGGGCCCGTATTTCTACACAATATGTTCCCCTTTGAGAGGTTCATGGGAGTCCTAAAGAAATATGTCCGTAACCGCGCCAGGCCAGAAGGAAGCATCTCCATGGGCCATCAAACAGAGGATGTCATCGGGTTTTGTGTTGACTTCATTCCTGGCCTTAATAAGATAGGTCTCCCTAAATCGTGGTACGAGGGGAGACTGACCGGAAAAGGCACGCTTGGAAGGGACTCAATAATATGCAGGGACGGATATTCTTGGTCTCAAGCACACTACTCAGTTCTACAGAACTCTACATTGGTGACCCCGTATGTCGATGAACACAAGAACAGTCTGCGCTCCAAACACCCGGAGCAGTGCGACGACTGGATTACACGTGAACACATCAGGACTTTCAGCAGTTGGTTGGAAACACGTCTCAGAGGTGACAACACTGTTTGTGATGAGTTGTACTTGTTGTCCAGGGGACCATCTTCGACTGTATTGATTTACAAAGGATACGAGATAAATGGGAATACATTTTACACGATTGTCCAAGATCAAAAGAGCACCAACCAAAACAGCGGTGTCCGCTTTGATGCAACAACTGAGAGGGGAAAGGACACATATTATGGTTACATAGTGGACATATGGGAACTTGACTACGGACATGATTTTAAGGTCCCTTTGTTTAAGTGCAAATGGGTCAATCTGTCAGGAGGCGGGGTACAGGTAGACCCACAGTACGGAATGACAACAGTGGATCTGAAAAATCTTGAATACACTGACGAACGTCCTAGCCAATGATGTGGCACAGGTTATCTATGTGAAGGACATGTCTACCAGACCGAGAAAAAGAAAAGATAAGGAAGCGAATACATCATACGATGAGCCAAAGCGCCACATAGTTCTTTCAGGAAAAAGGGACATCCTGGGAGTGGAGGGCAAGACAGACATGTCTGAAGATTATGAAAAGTTTCATGAAATTCCTCCCTTCAAAGTCAAGGCTGACCCAAGCATCCTGATAAACGATGAAGATTATCCATGGTTACGGCGCAATAAGCAAATGACACAACCGAAGAAAAAGTGAAGAGTTTTTTCCGCAACTATTATGATGATACCATGCCAACTTTGTAACAAACGAGTATGATACCATTGTCCGTTTGTACTATTCAAATTTGCACTAACAGAAAGTTTGTAATTGGTTTTACCAGAAAGAATTAAAAAATAAAACAAAAAACAAAAGAAAATAAATAATGCAGAAAACAAAAAAAAACTTGCAAAAAAATAAAAAATAGCAACAATAAGTATTTCATTGTAAGTAGAAACAAAATAAAATAAATAAAGCAACAAAGAAAACAAATAATTT
This sequence comes from Secale cereale, assembly GCA_902687465.1. Lineage (NCBI taxonomy): Eukaryota > Viridiplantae > Streptophyta > Magnoliopsida > Poales > Poaceae > Secale > Secale cereale. The sequence continues at coordinate 864,596,265 of LR738713.1, read as the reverse complement.
CAAATTTAAACTATTCAAATTTGAATACTACTTGCACTAACAGAAAGTTTGTAATTGGTTTTACCAGAAAGAATTAAAAAATAAAGCAAAAAACAAAAGAACATAAATAATGCAGAAAACAAAACAAAAAAACTTGAAAAAAAATAGCAACAATAAGTATTTTTTTGTAAGTAGAAACAAAATAAAATAAATAAAGCAACAAAGAAAACAAATAAATAAAAATAGCAACAGTAAGTATTTTGTTGAAAGTAGAAACAAAACTAAAAAATAAAGCAACAAAAATAAATAAATAAAATGCCACCTACTGGGCCCACACGGCCTGAATACGACTAGAAACCCAACCATGGGCCAGGATTCAGGCCCGTAGAAATCCCAGCAAGCCCACAGGCAAAGCAGTGTCAGTTTAGGCCCTTAGGCCTGCAGTTTAGAGGAGTTCGAGATGAGAGAGGCAGCGGGGCTTATAAACTGGTGCTGGCCTCTCTCAACTAGCGAGGTGGGACTAAACTTCCCACCGCACCGCAGCAAGGCCTTTCGTCCCGGTTGGTGGCACCAACCGGGACTAAAGGGTGGCATTAGTCCCGGTTGGTGGTTGAAACCGGGACTAATACCCCCCTTTAGTCCCGGTTGCTGCCACCAACCGGGACTAAAGGTGTTGGGGAACGTAGTATTTTAAAATTTTCCTACGATCACGCAAGATCTATCTACCAGATGCATAGCAACGAGAGGGAAGAGTGTGTCTACGTACCCTCGTAGACCGGGAGCGGAAGCGTCAAGTGACGCGGTTGATGTTGTCGAACTTCTTCGCAATCCAACCGATCAAGCACCGAACGTACGGCACCTCCGCGTTCAGCACACGTTCAGCTTGATGACGTCCCACGAGCTCTTGATCCAGTTGAGCTTCACGGGAGAGTTTCGTCAGCACGACGGCGTGGTGACGGATATGATGTGTTCACCGACGCAGGGCTTCGCCTAAGCTCCGCGACGGTATGACCGAGGTGTGATTCTGTGGAGGGGGGCACCGCACACGGCTAAAACAATTCAACTTGTGTGTCTTTGGGTGTCCCCCTGCCCCCGTATATAAAGGAGCAAGGGAGGGAGGCCGGCCGGGCCTTCCTGGTGCGGCTAGGGAAGGAGTCCTACTAGGAATAGGATTGCAATCCTATTCCTAGTAGGATTCACCAAAAGGAAGAAGGGGGAAAGGAATAGGAGAGGTGGCGCCCCCCCCCCCAATCCTAGTCCAACTAGGAACCCTAGGTGGGGGCGCCGGCCAGCCCTATGGGCTGCCTCTCTTTTTTCCTTTAGGCCCACTATGGACCATCCCCTCTCGTAGGGGGTTCCGGTAACCCCCTCTGGCATTCCCGATAAATCCGAAACTTTTCCGGAACACTTCCGGTGTCCGAATATAGTCGTCCAATATATCAATCTTTATGTCTCGGACATTCCGAGACTCCTCGTCATGTCCGTGATCTCATCCGGGACTCCGAACTACCTTCGGTACATCAATACTCATAAACTCATAAGATCGTCATCAAACGTTAAGCGTGCGGACCCTACGGGTTCGAGAACTATGTAGACATAACCGAGACTCATCTCCGGTCAATAACCAATAGCGGAACCTGGATGTTCATATTGGCTCCTACATATTCTACGAAGATCTTTTATCGGTCAGAACCGCATAACAACATACGTTGTTCCTTTTGTCAAATGGTATGTTACTTGCCCGAGATTCGATCATCGGTATCTCTATACCTAGTTCAATCTCGTTACTGGCAAGTCTCTTTACTCGTTCCGTAACACATCATCTCGTGACCAACTTCATTAGTCTTTTGCTTGCAAGGCTTATTGTGATGTGTGTTACCGAGAGGGCCCAGAGATACCTCTCCGACACTCGGAGTGACAAATCCTAATCTTGATCTATGCCAACACCACGAATACTTTCGGAGACACCTGTAGAGCATCTTTATGATCACCCAGTTATGTTGTGACGTTTGATAGCACACAAGGTGTTCCTACGGTATTCGGGAGTTGCATAATCTCATAGTCATAGGAACATGTATAAGTCATGAAGAAAGCAATAGCAGTTAAACTAAACGATCATAGTGCTATGCTAACGGATGGGTCTTGTCCATCACATCATTCTCCTAATGATGTGATCCCGTTGATCAAATGACAACTCATGTCTATGGCTAGGAAACATAACCATCTTTGATCAATGAGCTAGTCTAGTAGAGGCATACTAGGGACATACTGTTTTGTCTATGTATTCACACATGTACAAAGTTTCCGGTTAATACAATTCTAGCATGAATAAAAGACATTTATCATGATATAAGGAAATACAAATAACATCTTTATTATTGCCTCTAGGGCATATTTCCTTCAGTCTCCCACTTGAACTAGAGTCAATAATCTAGATTACAAAGTGATGATCCTCACACCCATGGAGTCTTGGTGCTGATCATGTTTTGCCCGTGGAAGAGGCTTAGTCAACGGGTCTGCAACATTCAGATCCGTATGTATTTTGCAAATCTCTATGTCTCCCTCCTTGACTAGATCGCGGATGGAATTGAAGCGTCTTTTGATGTGCTTTGTTCTCTTGTGAAACCTGGATTCCTTCGCCAAGGCTATGGCTCCAGTGTTGTCACAAAAGATTTTCATTGGACCCGATGCACTAGGTACTACACCTAGATCGGATATGAACTCCTTCATTTGCTGCTTCCGAAGCAGCTATGTATTCCGCTTCACACGTAGATCCCGCCACGACGCTCTGCTTGGAACTGCACCAACTGACAGCTCCACCGTTCAATAAAAATACATATCCGGTTTGTGACTTTGAGTCATCCGGATCAGTGTCAAAGCTAGAATCGACGTAACCGTTTACGACGAGCTCTTTGTCACCTCCATATACGAGAAACATATCCTTTGTTCTTTTCAGATACTTTAGGATGTTTTTGACCGCTGTCCAGTGATCCACTCCTGGATTACTTTGGTACCTCCCTGCTAGACTTATAGCAAGGCACACATCAGGTCTGGTACACAGCATTGCATACATGATAGATCCTATGGCTGAGGCATAGGGAATGACTTTCATTTTCTCTCTATCTTCTGCAGTGGTCGGGCATTGAGTCTTACTCAACTCCATACCTTGTAAAACAGGCAAGAACCCTTTCTTTGACTGATCCATTTTGAACTTCTTCAAAATCTTATCAAGGTATGTGCTTTGTGAAAGTCCAATTAAGCGTCTTGATCTATCTCTATAGATTTTGATGCCTAATATGTAAGCAGCTTCTCCGAGGTCTTTCATCGAAAAACTTTTATTCAAGTATCCTTTTATGCTATCCAGAAATTATATATCATTTCCAATCAACAATATGTCATCTACATATAATATTAGAAATGCTACAGAGCTCCCACTCACTTTCTTGTAAATACAGGCTTCTCCAAAAGTCTGTATAAAACCATATGCTTTGATCACCTCATCAAAGCGTATATTCCGACTCCGAGATGCTTGCACCAGTCCATAGATGGATCGCTGGAGCTTGCATACTTTGTTAGCACCTTTTGGATCGACAAAACCTTCTGGTTGCATCATATACAACTCTTCTTTGAGATATCCATTTAGGAATGCAGTTTTGACATCCATTTGCCAGATTTCATAATCATAAAATGCGGCAATTGCTAACATGATTCGGACAGACTTAAGCATCGCTACAGGTGAGAAAGTCTCATCGTAGTCAACTCCTTGAACTTGTCGAAAACCTTTCGCAACAAGTCGAGCTTTGTAAACAGTAATATTACCGTCTGCGTCGGTCTTCCTCTTGAAGATCCATTTATTTTCGATGGCTTGCCGATCATCGGGCAAGTCAACCAAAGTCCACACTTTGTTCTCATACATGGATCCCATCTCAGATTTCATGGCTTCAAGCCATTTTGCGGAATCTGGGCTCATCATCGCTTCCTCATAATTCGTAGGTTCATCATGGTCTAGTAACATGATTTCCAAAACTGGGTTGCCGTACCACTCTGGTGCGGAACGTACTCTGGTTGATCTACGACGTTCAGCAGAAACTTGATCCGAAGTTTCATGATCATTATCATTAACTTCCTCACTAATTGGTGTAGGAATCACTGGAACAATTTCCTGTGATGTACTACTTTCCAATCTGGAAGAAGGTACAATTACCTCATCAAGTTCTACTTTCCTCCCACTCACTTCTTTCGAGAGAAACTCTTTTTCTAGAAAGGATCCGTTCTTAGCAACGAATATTTTGCCTTCGGATCTGTGATAGAAGGTGTACCCAACAGTCTCTTTTGGGTATCCTATGAAGACACATTTTTCCGACTTGGGTTCGAGCTTATCAGGTTGAAGTGTTTTCACATAAGCATCGCAGCCCCAAACTTTAAGAAACGACAACTTTGGTTTCTTGCTAAACCAAAGTTCATAAGGTGTCGTATCAACGGATTTAGATGGTGCCCTATTTAACGTGAATGCAGCTGTCTCTAAAGCATAACCCCAAAATGATAGTGGTAAATCGGTAAGAGACATCATAGATCGCACCATATCCAATAAAGTACGGTTACGACGTTCGGACACACCATTACGATGTGGTGTTCCAGGTGGCGTGAGTTGTGAAACTATTCCACATTGTTTCAAATGAAGACCAAACTCGTAACTCAAATATTCTCCTCCACGATCAGATCGTAGAAACTTTATTTTCTTGTGACGATGATTCTCTACTTCACTCTGAAATTCTTTGAACTTTTCAAATGTTTCAGACTTGTGTTTCATTAAGTAGATATACCCATATCTGCTCAAATCATCAGTGAAGGTCAGAAAATAACGATACCCGCCGCGAGCATCAACACTCATTGGTCCACATACATCAGTATGTATGATTTCCAACAAATCTGTTGCTCGCTCCATAGTTCCGGAGAACGGAGTTTTAGTCATCTTGCCCATGAGGCATGGTTCGCAAGCACCAAGTGATTCATAATCAAGTGATTCCAAAAGTCCATCATTATGGAGTTTCTTCATGCGTTTTACACCAATATGACCTAAACGGCAGTGCCACAAATAAGTTGCACTATCATTATTAACCTTGCATCTTTTGGTTTCAATATTATGAATATGTGTATCACTACAATCGAGATCCAATAAGAATAGACCACTCTTTAAGGGTGCATGACCATAAAAGATATTATTCATTAAAATAGAACAACCATTATTCTCTGATTTAAATGAATAACCTTCTCGCAATAAACAAGATCCAGATATAATGTTCATGCTCAACGCTGGCACCAAATAACAATTATTTAGGTCTAAAACTAATCCCGAAGGTAGATGTAGAGGTAGCGTGCCGACGGCGATCACATCGACTTTGGAACCGTTTCCCACGCGCATCGTCACCACGTCCTTAGCTAATCTTCGTTTAATCCGTAGTCCCTGTTTCGAGTTACAAATATTAGCAACCGAACCGGTATCAAATACCCAGGTACTACTACGAGCATTAGTAAGGTACACATCAATAACATGTATATCACATATACCTTTGTTCATCTTGCCATCCTTCTTATCCGCCAAATACTTGGGGCAGTTCCGCTTCCAGTGTCCAGTCCCCTTGCAGTAGAAGCACTCAGTTTCAGGCTTGGCTCCAGATTTGGGTTTCTTCGTGGAAGTAGCAACTGGCTTGCTATTCCTTTTGAAGTTCCCTTTCTTTCCCTTGCCCTTTTTCTTGAAACTAGTGGTCTTGCTAACCATCAATACTTGATGCTCCTTTTTGATTTCTACCTCCGCAGCTTTGAGCATAGCGAAGAGCTCGGGAATTGTCTTTTGCATCCCTTGCATGTTATAGTTCATCACGAAGCCTTTATAGCTTGGTGGCAGTGATTGAAGAACTCTATCAATAACACTATCCTCGTCAACTTTGCAACCAAGTTGAGTCATATGATTGTAGTACCCAGACATTCTGAGCAAGTGTTCACTGATAGAACTATTCTCCTCCATCTTACAGCTGTAGAACTTATTAGAAATCTCATATTTCTCAATTCGGGCATTTGCTTGAAATATTAACTTCAACTCCTGGAACATCTCATATGGTCCATGACGTTCAAAACGTCGTTGAAGTCCCGGTTCTAAGCCATAAAGCATGGCACACTGAACTATCGTGTAGTCATCAGACCGCGACTGCCAGACGTTCAAAGCGTCTACATTAGCGGGAGGGGCTTGTCACCTAGCGGTGCTTCAAGGACATAATTCTTCTATGCAGCAATGAGGATAATCCTCAGGTTACGGACCCAGTCCGTGTAATTGCTACCATCATCTTTCAACTTAGCTTTCTCTAGGAATGCATTAAAATTCAAAGGAACGGTAGCACGGGCCATTGATCTACAACGACATAGATATGCAAAAACTATCAGGACTAAGTTCATGATAAATTAAAGTTCAATTTAATCATATTAATTTAAAGAACTCCCACTTAGATAGACATCCCTCTGGTCATCTAAATGATCACGTGATCCAAATCAACTAAACCATGTCCGATCATCACGTGAGATGGAGTAGTTTGAATGGTGAACATCTTATGTTGATCATATCTACTATATGATTCACGCTCGACCTTTCGGTCTCCAGTGTTCCGAGGCCATATCTGTATATGCTAGGCTCGCCAAGTTTAACCCGAGTATTCTGCGTGTGCAAAACTGGCTTACACCCGTTGTATTTGAACGTAGAGCTTATCACACCCGATCATCACGTGGTGTCTCGGCACGACGAACTTTCGCAACGGTGCATACTCAGGGAGAACACTTATACCTTGAAATTTAGTAAGGGATCATCTTATAATGCTACCGTCGTTCTAAGCAAAATAAGAAGCATAATAAGATAAACATCACATGCAATCAAAATATGTGACATGATATGGCCATCATCATCTTGTGCTTTTGATCTCCATCTTCAAAGCACCGTCATGATCACCTTCGTCACCGGCTTGACACCTTGATCTTTATCGTAGCATCGTTGTCGTCTCGCCAACTATTGCTTCCACGACTATCGCTACCGCTTAGTGATAAAGTAAAGCAATTACATGGCGATTGCATTTCATACAATAAAGCGACAACCATATGGCTCCTGCCAGTTGCCGATAACTTTACAAAACATGATCATCTCATACAAAACTGTATAACTCATCATGTCTTGACCATATCACATCACAACATGCCCTGCAAAAACAAGTTAGACGTCCTCTACTTTGTTGTTGCAAGTTTTACGTGGCTGCTACGGGCTTAGCAAGAACCGTTCTTACCTACGCATACAAAACCACAACGATGTTTCGTCAAGTATGTGATGTTTTAACCTTCACAAGGACCGGGCGTAGCCACACTTGATTCAGCTAAAGTGAGAGAGACAGACACCCGCCAGTCACCTTTAAGCAACGAGTGCTCGTAACGGTGAAACCAGTCTCGCGTAAGCATACGCGTAATGTCGGTCCGGGCCGCTTCATCTCACAATACCGCCGAAGCAAAGTATGACATGCTGGTAAGCAGTATGACTAGTATCGTCCACAACTCATTGTGTTCTACTCGTGCATATCATCTACGCATAGACCTGGCTCATGATGCCACTGTTGGGGAACGTAGTATTTTAAAATTTTCCTACGATCACGCAAGATCTATCTACCAGATGCATAGCAACGAGAGGGAAGAGTGTGTCTACGTACCCTCGTAGACCGGGAGCGGAAGCGTCAAGTGACGCGGTTGATGTTGTCGAACTTCTTCGCAATCCAACCGATCAAGCACCGAACGTACGGCACCTCCGCGTTCAGCACACGTTCAGCTTGATGACGTCCCACGAGCTCTTGATCCAGTTGAGCTTCACGGGAGAGTTTCGTCAGCACGACGGCGTGGTGACGGATATGATGTGTTCACCGACGCAGGGCTTCGCCTAAGCTCCGCGACGGTATGACCGAGGTGTGATTCTGTGGAGGGGGGCACCGCACACGGCTAAAACAATTCAACTTGTGTGTCTTTGGGTGTCCCCCTGCCCCCGTATATAAAGGAGCAAGGGAGGGAGGCCGGCCGGGCCTTCCTGGTGCGGCTAGGGAAGGAGTCCTACTAGGAATAGGATTGCAATCCTATTCCTAGTAGGATTCACCAAAAGGAAGAAGGGGGAAAGGAATAGGAGAGGTGGCGCCCCCCCCCAATCCTAGTCCAACTAGGAACCCTAGGTGGGGGCGCCGGCCAGCCCTATGGGCAGCCTCTCTTTTTCCCTTTAGGCCCACTATGGACCATCCCCTCTCGTAGGGGGTTCCGGTAACCCCCTCCGGCATTCCCGATAAATCCGAAACTTTTCCGGAACACTTCCGGTGTCCGAATATAGTCGTCCAATATATCAATCTTTATGTCTCGTACAGTCCGAGACTCCTCGTCATGTCCGTGATCTCATCCGGGACTCCGAACTACCTTCGGTACATCAATACTCATAAACTCATAAGATCGTCATCAAACGTTAAGCGTGCGGACCCTACGGGTTCGAGAACTATGTAGACATAACCGAGACTCATCTCCGGTCAATAACCAATAGCGGAACCTGGATGTTCATATTGGCTCCTACATATTCTACGAAGATCTTTTATCGGTCAGAACCGCATAACAACATACGTTGTTCCTTTTGTCAAACGGTATGTTACTTGCCCGAGATTCGATCGTCGGTATCTCTATACCTAGTTCAATCTCGTTACTGGCAAGTCTCTTTACTCGTTCCGTAACACATCATCTCGTGACCAACTTAATTAGTCTTTTGCTTGCAAGGCTTATTGTGATGTGTGTTACCGAGAGGGCCCAGAGATACCTCTCCGACACTCGGAGTGACAAATCCTAATCTTGATCTATGCCAACACCACGAATACTTTCGGAGACACCTGTAGAGCATCTTTATGATCACCCAGTTACGTTGTGACGTTTGATAGCACACAAGGTGTTCCTACGGTATTCGGGAGTTGCATAATCTCATAGTCATAGGAACATGTATAAGTCATGAAGAAAGCAATAGCAGTTAAACTAAACGATCATAGTGCTATGCTAACGGATGGGTCTTGTCCATCACATCATTCTCCTAATGATGTGATCCCGTTGATCAAATGACAACTCATGTCTATGGCTAGGAAACATAACCATCTTTGATCAATGAGCTAGTCTAGTAGAGGCATACTAGGGACATACTGTTTTGTCTATGTATTCACACATGTACTAAGTTTCCGGTTAATACAATTCTAGCATGAATAAAAGACATTTATCATGATATAAGGAAATACAAATAACATCTTTATTATTGCCTCTAGGGCATATTTCCTTCAAAAGGCCCCTTCTTCCCGCCCTTTGGGCTGCTGAAAAGGGACCTTTAGTCCCGGTTGGTGGCAGCAACCGGGACTAAAGGGGTGTATTAGTCCCAGTTTCAGCCACCAACCGGGACTAATACAGCTCCTATATAACCAGGACTTGTGAAATTTTGGGCAGTTTCCTTCTTCCGCGCCCCCGACGCCTCCCTCTCCTTCCCCGCCCCCGTCGCCCCGTCGCCGTCGCCGTCGCCCCGTCGCCCCGTCGCCGTCGCCGTCGCCCCCGACGCCGCCCCGACGCCGCCTCATCGCCGTCGCCCCGCCCCGCGACCCCGTTCCGCCCCGCCCCGCGCCGTCGCCGCGCCCCGGCCCGTCGCCGTCGCTCCGCGCGCCCCGCCCCGCCGCCGTCGCGCCGCCGCGCCCCGTCGCCGTCGCGCCGCCCCGCCCCGCCGCCGTCGCGCCGCCAACCGACGGCGCCCAGCCCCGTCGCGCCGCCCCGCCCCGCCGCCGTCGCGCCCAGCCCCGCCGCGCGATGTGAGGGCTCCCTTTTTTTATGTTTATATAAATTGCTGTATATATATATAGTTGCTGTGTATATATGTATATATGTGTATATTTTTTTTTATGTTTATATAAATTGCTGTATATATAGTTGCTGTATATATAGTTGCTATATATATATGCATGTGTATATATAGTTGCTGTATATATATGTATGTGTATATATTTTTTTTTTCTTAGGAATTTGCTAAATATATATGTTAAATATATATGTATGTGTATATAAATATTTTTTTTCCTTAGGAAGTTGTTGTATGTGATGTGTGTATGTGATGTATATATATGTGTATGTGGCTATATAGTTTTTTGTTTATATATGCTAAATATATATAGAAAGTTTTATATATGCAAAAGTTACAAATTTAGAAAAAGAAGGATAGGAAAGAAGAAAATAAGAAAGAGGAAAGAAAGAAGAAGAGGAGAGGAAGAAGAGGAGAAATAAATAAGAAGAAGAAAAAAAAGAAAAAAAGAGGAGAAGAAGAAAGGAATAGAGGAGAAGAAGAGAAATTTTCTCTTCTTCTCCTCTATTCCTTTCTTCTTCTCCTTTTTTTTTCTTTTTTTTTCTTCGATCTTCTCCTCTAGCGGTTCCTTTTTTCTTCTTCTTCCTCTTTTTTTTATCGGATATGTCTATGTCGATATACACCCTCCCCGATAACTTCGACATTAGGGGGGGCCGGGGTCGAGGGTCGTCGAGGGACCGAGGGACCGGTCGAGAGATCGGCGAGGGGCCGAGGGTCGTCGAGGGGTCGAGAGGCCGAAGGTCGAGGGGTCGAGAGGTTGCCTAGCAGTCGGGGGTCTAGGGTTGTGGATCGCCGAGCAGTCGGGGGTCAAAGTATTGAAGAATTCCATGACTTCATCATTTGCCAGAAGTAACCGGGGCATTTTGGTACAAAGTTATGCAAAGTTATTCTGGAACGGAGTTCCTGATAGGATAATCCGTCTTTTGTTACGAATTATCCTATCTGGGACTCCGTTCCAAAATAACTTTGGAGAGCTTCGTACCATCATGCTACTGTTACTTTCGCCTAATGATGAAGTATTGGTTTTGTTGAATCCTTTGACACTCGACAAAATGTGACATGAGGGGGTCTAGGGTTGTGGATCGCCGAGCAGTCGGGGGTCGAGGGGTCGAGAGAGGTTGCCTAGCTAGCTAGTGTCAAAGTATTGAAGAATTCCATGACTTCATCATTTGCCAGAAGTAACCGGGGCATGTTGGTACGAAGTTATGCAAAGATGTTCTGGAACGGAGTTCCTGATAGGATAATCCGTCTTTTGTTACGGATTATCTTATCTGGGACTTCGTTCCAAAACAACTTTGGAGAGCTTCGTACCATCATGCTACTGTTACTTTCGCCTAATGATGAAGTATTGGTTTTGTTGAATCCTTTGACACTAGCTAGACAAAATGTGACATGAGGGGGTCTAGGGTTTTGTGGATCGCCGAGCAGTCGGGGGTCGAGGGGTCGAGAGAGGTTGCCTAGCTAGTGTCAAAGTATTGAAAAATTCCATGACTTCATCATTTGCCAGAAGTAACCGGGGCATGTTGGTACGAAGTTATGCAAAGATGTTTTGGAACGGAGTTCCTGATAGGATAATCCGTCTTTTGTTACGGATTATCTTATCTGGGACTCCGTTCCAAAACAACTTTGGAGAGCTTCGTACCATCATTCTACTGTTACTTTCGCCTAATGATGAAGTATTGGTTTGTTGAATCCTTTGACACTAGACAAAATGTGACATGAGGGTGTCTAGGGTTGTGGATCGCCGAGAAGTCGAGGGGTTGCCTAGCTAGTGTCAAAGTATTGAAGAATTCCATGACTTCATCATTTGCCAGAAGTAACCGGGGCATGTTGGTACGAAGTTATGCAAAGATGTTCTGGAACGGAGTTCCTGATAGGATAATCCGTCTTTTGTTACGGATTATCTTATCTGGGACTTCGTTCCAAAACAACTTTGGAGAGCTTCGTACCATCATGCTACTGTTACTTTCGCCTAATGATGAAGTATTGGTTTTGTTGAATCATTTGACACTAGACAAAAGGTGACATGAGGGGGACTAGGGTTGTGGATCGCCGAGAAGTCGGGGGTCGAGGGGTCGAGAGAGGTTGCCTAGCTAGTGTCAAAGTATTGAAGAATTCCATGACTTCATCATTTGCCAGAAGTAACCGGGGCATGTTGGTACGAAGTTATGCAAAGATGTTTTGGAACGGAGTTCCTGATAGGATAATCCGTCTTTTGTTACGGATTATCTTATCTGGGACTCCGTTCCAAAACAACTTTGGAGAGCTTCGTACCATCATGCTACTGTTACTTTCGCCTAATGATGAAGTACTGGTTTTGTTGAATCATTTGACACTAGACAAAAGGTGACATGAGGGGGTCTAGGGTTGTGGATCGCCGAGAAGTCGGGGGTCGAGGGGTCGAGAGAGGTTGCCTAGCTAGTGTCAAAGTATTGAAGAATTCCATGACTTCATCATTTGCCAGAAGTAACCGGGGCATTTTGGTACGAAGTTATGCAAAGTTGTTCTGGAACGAAGTCCCTGAGAGGATAATCCGTCTTTTGTTACGAATTATCTTATCCGGGGACTCCGTTCCAAAACAACTTTGGAGAGCTTCGTACCATCATGCTACTATTACTTTCGCCTAATGATGAAGTATTGGTTTTGTTGAATCCTTTGACACTAGACAAAATGTGACATGAGGGGGTCTAGGGTTTGTGGATCGCCGAGCAGTCGAGGGTCGAAGCTAGTTCTACGTTTGCCATTAATATATCCATCTGTCATGTTTGAATAATAATTGGCATGTTGTAAATATTTGTAGAAACAATGGACGACAACACCCGAGACCTAGCACAAGAAGCGATGTTGATGGACATAATCGCAGACGGACAAAATGCCGTCTTGTCGTTTCTCAACGACACCGATGAGCAGGTCGAAAAAGAGCTGCAGCTGGAAGATCTAGGCTATGATATTGATGGATCCGGTGACCCAATGCACATGGAAGAAGTAGACCGTGAGGACGGCTCCGGTGACCCAATGCCGGTGCAAGAAGGAGACCGTGATGCTGGCTCCGGTGACCGAACCGAGTCCGGCCAGGAGGTATATATGTTAGTTAAGCATGTGCTGACTAGTTAATTGATTCATTCATTAACTCTCGTCTTTGTTCCTTTTTCTATCCCTCCGGATCGAGCAAATCTTCGGTAAAGAGACGAGGAGCGAAGAAAAAGTTGAGGCCGGATGAAAAGTTTGAGATCTCAGAAATCTCGCGCTCCGGCGAGCCGATTGCACCCATCCGGACAAAGAACGCATTTGTTAATCAGTGCGGGGTTCTGGTTAGGGACAAGATCCCGATCAGCATCCATCAATGGTTAAAGCCGGCTGCAAACGACGCTCAGGTGACTTATGTCACTGATATGCAGAAAGAAGATCTTTGGACTGAGCTGAAGTCAAATTTCGTCCTACCGCGAGAGGTTGATCCGGCGAACCCAGTTAAAGAGGAGTTAATCAAGTCTGCTGCACTTTCGAAGATGGCAGACCAATTCAGGGCATGGAAGAAAAAACTGAATACGTTTGTCAAAGATAAAAAGACTCCAGAATTCGTGGGCATATATGAGAAGATCAAAGATGACTGGCCCGCATTTGTGGCCCATAAGAAGTCGGAAAAGAGTCAGAAGATGTCGGAGACAAACCGGATAAATGCTGCGAAGAAGAAGCATCACCATCGCACGGGGTCGGGCGGCTACCTCGTAGCCCGGCCTAAGTGGGCCAAGGCTGAGAATGATCTGCTTCAGAAAGGGATCGAACCAGAGACAATGCACTGGCCAGACCGTTGCCGGACTTGGTTCTTCGGGGCTGGCGGAACCTTGGACCCTGTAACATGGTGGTGCATTTGGACGGACAAGCAATTGGAAACACCACTCAGGAAGATGCGGCAGTATATCAAAGCAGCGCATGAATTGACGTTCTTCCCCGACAGAGAGAACGACGAGCTGACAATGGCCCTCGAGAATCCTGAGCACCCTGGACGGACACGAGGCACGCCAGGCTCCCTTCCGTGGCGTGCTGGGTTTCCGGACGCAGGAGGCTACAAATGCCACGACAGGAGGAAGAAAATGGAGCAAACCGAAATCCAGGCGCTGCGGGCCAAAATACAAGCGATAGAGGAACGGGAAGCAAATCGGGAGAAAAGAATTGCCGAAGCTTCCCCCGAAGCTACCCCGCCATCTCAGCGGAGAAGCAGCGTGGCTTCCACCGAGCTGCTTCAGCCAGAGCCTGCCTTGACGGCTACTGCCAGGAATCCCGTGGATGCTATCACGCAGGCACAAAATTGCCACCTTATGGCGCAGTGGATGAATCTGAAGATCAAGCCGGCTGCTGGCTCTGTTTATCCTTCTGGACCCGACGACACTTTTCACTGCCGGCCGATTCCAGAAGGATATGCTAGGGTGATGGTCGACGAAATAACGGAGGGATTTGAGGAGCTCCAGCTTGACCACCCTACCGGTGAAGGGGAGACTCGGCTGGGTTCTTCACTGAAGACTCCATGCCTATGGCGGAAGGACCTAATCAACATTCTCAACTGGACGCCTCCGCCTCCTCCTCCTCCTCCGGCGAGTCAGGGCACTCCGCCTCCTCCACCGCCTCCTCCTCCAGCGAGTGACCATCAGGGCACTCCGGCTCCTTCTCCGGCGCGTGGCGGCACTCCGCCTCCTTCGCCGCCGGCGCGTGGCGGCACTCCGCCTCCTTCGCCGCCGGCGTGCCCGAGCAGCCAGCCTGCTCCTCCTTCTCCGCCTAATCAGCAAGGGCGGAAGAGACCTGCCGCCGCTCCGGCTGCTCCTGCTCCGGCGCGTAAGCAAGGAAAAAAGACAGCCGCTTCGTCTGGTCCGGCGACGTCTACCAGTACAGCCAGAGGCGGGAGGCGATGCAGATTCAGTCCTTCTCTCACGCCTCTAGAGAAGTTACCGTATGAGAGGTCCGACGAGGAAAACACGAAGATCGCTCAAGGCGAAGTGAAGGACTTTTTTGAAGGGTTGAAAGCACATAGACATCCACCTCCGGAGGAGAAGATAGATGCGGTGAAAGCAAAGCGCACTCTTGCTGCCCTGAAGCAACCAGCGCAAAGTAAGCCGCAGGACAACTATGACCGCATGATCCAAAAGTCATATCAAGCAGCGAAGCGGTCGGGAAGTACTAAAAGTGATCAGAGGTTAGCAGAAGGGCGAGCTGGGAAACAAATTGCCCAGCTCGGCGAACAAGCGGACCAATCGTGCCCCCCGCTCAAGGTGTCTAGCGACATGGTCGCTAATGATCCGAGGATGGTGCCCGGTTATACCAATCTTGCAGATTACGCGTCCGACGATGTACACTATGATTTCTTGGAAGTGCAGATAGAAAGATACGAGTACAAAAAGCCTCTCGTCAAAAATGAAAGATCTCTATCAACGAATATGCGAAGATTGCATGATTGGTACTTGAAAATCTGCAGAGAGTCTGGGGGGAGGGATAACTTGTATTTGAGAGTTAAACCGGAGCATGACCTCATTGGAATTGACCTGTTGCCTGTTCCATTTGAGGAGTTCTATCAGTTTTTCAATCAATTTGCCCTCGATAAAGCAACGGTCACCTGCTACTGTCTGTAAGTAGTACTACTTCTGTCATTAAGTCTCTCTATATAGCTGATCTTCATTGCATGTATTTATAATTATCCTCACTATATTATGCAGATTGAAGATCGTCGAATTGAAGAAAAGACAAGTAGGTGATATTGGGTTTATTAACACATACCTCATAGATGCAACCGAGGTTAAATTGCGTCCCGACGATACCGAGACCAACTTGCTACGATCGTTGGTGGTAAATGAAAACAAAGATATAATACTCTTTCCTTACAACTTCAAGTGAGTGTTACTGTCTTGTGCATATTTGGTTTCCCTTATATATCAGTCAAGGTTATAGTGATGTAATTGATGAGTTCATGCATTCGTGCGCAGCTTCCACTATATTCTCTTAGAGATTAAGCTTGAGAAGGGAGTAGTAACTGTCTTGGACTCTAAACGTAAAGATCCCGAGGAGTATGCGGACATGACTCAAATGCTAGCCAGGTAAGTTAAATCGATCAATATTATCCACCATGCATATATATCAGCAACTTCATTTCTGATATCAACTAATTGTTTTCTTTGTCTGGTAGGGTTTGGAGAAAATTCACCAAAAAAGCTCCGGGACTGCCGAAGAAGCTACAATTTAGATACCCGAAAGTAAGTACTATATAGTAGCATGTTCCGCGCGCGCATCTCCTATATCTTGATTCAAGCGCTAGTTTCATCAATACCAATTTGGCATTCTTGCTTATCAGTTTGATTGACCTCTATTTCTTGTAAAGTGGTTGTGGCAGGAACCCGGGAATGATTATTGTGGATACTACATTTGCGAGTCCATCCGCCACACGACCTGTGAGCGGGGCTACACTAAAGAACAATTTGAAGTGCGTAAGCAATCAATAATATTCACAAATTTATAGCATCATTTCATGTATTGACCCCTACTTCAAATTAGATGTTTCGGATGCGGGATGAACTCCTAACACCAGATCGTCTGCGAGCAATTCAAGAGGAATTGGCGGCATTCTTCCTTGAACACGTGATCGCTGAAAAGACAGAGAATACTATGTGGACCATGCATCCATATGATAGGAGATTATTTTTGTAAGAGATAATTATTGTATATATGTGCCCGGTAGTGTCGGATAGATATACAAGAACTTGTTGTTCGACCAATCTCTCGGAGAAGGAGAGGTGGTCGATATTACTTCTCTCTGTATGCATATATATATATATATATATATATGTTGATTATACGATCTTCTGTTTCATTCGTTTGCTTTACTAGCTAGCTAGCTAGCTACCGTGTCTAGTCATCTCTATACGTATGTGTAGTACGTAGCAAGCACGGACATAAGAGAGGACACTTCTCTCTATTAATTAGCTAGCTAACACAATATGAAACATCTAAATTAACCCCCCAAAACCTCCAACCCCCCCCCCCTCCCGTT
>LR738713.1:864552803-864570589 GCA_902687465.1 Secale cereale | reverse complement strand
ATTATCATGAACAAGGAAATATAATAATAACTCTTTTATTATTGCCTCTAGGGCATATTTCCAACAGTCTCCCACTTGCACTAGAGTCAATAATCTAGCATTACAAGGTAATGAATCTAACACCCATAGAGTCTTGGTGTTGATCATGCTTAGCCCGTGGAAGAGGCTTAGTCAACGGATCTGCAACATTCAAATCCGTGTGTACTTTGCAAATACTTATGTCCTCCTCCTTGACCGAATCGCGGATGGAATTGAAGCGTCGCTTTATGTGTCTGGTCCTCTTGTGAAACCTTGGTTCCTTGGCTAGAGCAATGGCACCAGTGTTGTCACAGAACAGAGTCATTGGGTTCAGTGCACTAGGCACAACTCCAAGATCTGTCATGAACTCCTTCATCCAGACACCTTCCTTTGCCGCCTCCGAGGCAGCTATGTACTCCGCTTCACATGTAGAATCAGCTACCACGCTCTGCTTGGAACTGCACCAGCTTACCGCTCCCCCGTTAAGAATATATACGTATCCGGTTTGAGACTTAGAGTCATCCGGATCAGTGTCAAAGCTTGCATCGACGTAACCCTTTACGACGAGCTCTTGATCACCTCCATAAACGAGAAACATCTCCTTAGTCCTTTTCAGGTACTTTAGGATATTCTTGACCACTGTCCAGTGATCCATACCAGGATTACTTTGAAACCTTCCCGCCATACTTATGGCAAGGCTGACATCTGGTCTTGTGCACAGCATTGCATACATGATAGAGCCTATGGCTGAAGCATAGGGGACGACACTCATCTTTTCTCTATCTTCTGCAGTCACTGGGCATTGAGTCTTACTCAACTTCGTACCTTGCAATACCGGCAAGAACCCTTTCTTGGATTGATCCATTTTGAACTTCTTCAAAACTTTATCAAGGTATGTACTTTGTGAAAGTCCTATCAAGCGTCTTGATCTATCTCTATAGATCTTGATGCCTAATATGAAAGCAGCTTCACCGAGGTCCTTCATCGAAAAACTCTTGTTCAAATACCCCTTCACGCTATCCAAAAATTCTATATTGTTTCCAATCAGCAATATGTCATCCACATATAATATTAGAAACGCTATAGAGCTCCCACTCACTTTCTTGTAAATACAAGCTTCATTGTAAACTTGTACAAATCCAAACGCTTTGATCACCTCATCAAAGCGAAGATTCCAACTCCGAGATGCTTGCACCAGCCCATAAATGGAACGCTGGAGCTTGCATACTTTGTCAGCATTCTCTGGATCGACAAAACCTTCCGGTTGCATCATATACAACTCTTCCTTAAGAAAACCGTTAAGGAACGCTGTTTTGACATCCATCTGCCAAATTTCATAATCGAAATATGCAGCTATTGCTAACATGATTCGGACGGATTTAAGCATCGCTACGGGTGAGAAAGTCTCATCGTAGTCAATCCCTTGAACTTGTGAAAAACCCTTTGCCACAAGTCGAGCTTTATACACGGTGACATTACCGTCAGCGTCCGTCTTCCTCTTAAAAATCCATTTATTCTGAATGGCCTTCCGCCCTTCAGGTAATACTTCCAAAGTCCATACTTTGTTTTCATACATGGATCCCATCTCGGATTTCATGGCCTCTAACCATTTGTCGGAATCTGGGCCCACCATCGCTTCTCCACAGCTCGTAGGTTCACCGTTGTCTAACAACATGACCTCCAAGACAGGGTTACCATACCACTCAGGTGCAGTGCGTACCCTTGTCGACCTACGAGGTTCGGTAGTAACTTGATCGGAAGCTTCTTGATCATCATCATTGGCTTCCTCTTCAACCTCTGTAGGCTCCACAAAAACATCTTTCTGTGCTGCGCTACTTTCTGGTTGAAGCAGAGGTTCAATAACCTCATCAAGTTCTACCTTCCTCCCACTCAATTCTTTCGAGAGAAACTCTTTCTCGAGGAAGGACCCGTTCTTAGCGACAAACACTTTGCCCTCGGATCTGAGATAGAAGGTGTACCCAACTGTTTCTTTTGGGTATCCTATGAAGACACATTTGTCCGCTTTGGGTTCGAGCTTTTCTGGCTGAAGCCTTTTGACATAAGCATCGCAACCCCAAACCTTGAGAAAAGACAACTTAGGTTTCTTACCAAACCAACGGACTTAGATGGAGCCCTATTTAAAGTGAATGCAGCTGTCTCTAACGCATATCCCCAAAACGATAGTGGCAAGTCGGCAAGAGACATCATAGAACGTACCATATCTAATAGGGTTCGATTACGACGTTCGGACACACCATTACGCTGTGGTGTTCCAGGTGGTGTCAACTGTGAAACAATTCCACATTTTCTTAAGTGATCACCAAACTCATAACTCAGATATTCTCCCCCTCGATCAGATCGTAGGAACTTGATCTTCTTGTTACGATGATTTTCAACTTCACTCTGAAATTGCTTGAACTTTTCAAAAGTTTCAGACTTATGCTTCATCAAGTAAATATACCCATATCTACTTAAGTCGTCAGTGAAGGTGAGAAAATAACGATATCCACCGCGCGCCGTTACACTCATCGGACCGCACACATCAGTATGTATGATTTCCAATAAGTCACTTGCCCGTTCCATTGTCCCTGAAAATGGGGTCCTTGTCATCTTGCCCATGAGGCACGGCTCGCACGTGTCAAGTGATTCAAAATCAAGAGACTCCAAAAGCCCATCAGCATGGAGCTTCCTCATGCGTTTTACGCCGATATGACCGAGACGGCAGTGCCACAAGAAAGTGGTATTATCATTATCTACTCTACATCTTTTGGCATCAATGTTATGAACATGTGTATCATCACTATCAAGATTCAATAAGAATAAACCCCTAACTTCGGGTGCATGACCATAAAAGATATTACTCATATAAATAGAACAACCATTATTCTCTGACTTAAATGAGTAACCGTCTCGCAATAAACAAGATCCAGATATAATGTTCATGCTTAACGCAGGCACTAAATAACAATTATTCAGGTTCATAACTAATCCCGATGGTAATCGAAGAGCGAGCGTGCCGACGGCGATCACATCAACCTTGGAACCATTTCCCACGCGCATCGTCACTTCGTCCTTCGCCAGCCTCCGTTTATTCCGCAGTTCCTGTTTAGAGTTGCAAATGTGAGCAACCGAACCGGTATCAAATACCCAGGCACTACACCGAGAGTTGGTAAGGTACACATCAATAACATGTATATCATATATACCTTTGTTGTTGTTGGCCCCCTTCTTGTCCGCCAAATACTTGGGGCAGTTCCGCTTCCAGTGGCCATTCCCCTTGCAATAGAAGCACTCAGTCTCTGGCTTGGGTCCAGCCTTGGGTTTCTTCACTGGATTAGCAACTGCTTTGCCACCCTTCTTAGAGTTACCCTTCTTGCCCTTGCCATTCTTCTTGAAACTGGTGGTTTTATTGACCATCAACACTTGATACTCCTTCTGGATGTCTGCCTCAGCGACTTTCAGCATCGAGAACAGCTCGGCGATGGTTTTGTTCATCCCTTGCATGTTATACTGCTGCACGAAGCTCTTGTAGCTTGGAGGGAGTGACTGGAGAATTCTGTCAATGATAGCCTCATCCGGGAACACAAGTCCCAGATCAGCTATGCGGGTATAGTACCCAGACATCTTCAGTAAGTGCTCACTGACAGACGAATTCTCCTCCATCTTACAAGCAAAGAATTTATCGGTGGTCTCATACCTCTCGATCTTAGCATTCTTTTCAAAGATGAACTTCAACTCTTGGTACATCTCATATGCACCATGACGTTCAAAACGCCTTTGGAGTCCTCCTTCCAAGCCGTACAACATGGCACACTGTACTATCGAATAGTCATCCGAACGCGTCTGCCAGACGTTCAAAACGTCTGCAGGGGCTGTAGGAGCGGGGGGTTCACCTAGCGGTGCATTTAGGACATAAACCTTTTGGGCAGCTGTGAGGATGATCCTCAGATTGCGGAGCCAGTCCACAAAGTTGCTCCCATCATCTTTCAGTTTAGCTTTCTCTAGGAACGCATTAAAATTCAGGGGAGCTACTGCGCGAGCCATCTACAACAAAAGAATTGCAAAGACACTTTAGACTATTGTTCATGATAAGTGAGTTACTACCTAATCAAATTATTTATAACTCCCACTCAAATTGACATCCCTCCGGTCATTCGAGCGTGACATGATCCAAATTCACCAACCCAAGTCCGATCATCACGTGAGATGAGGTGGTGTCAATGGTGAACATCTACATGTTGATCATATCTACTATATGACTCATGCTCGACCTTTCGGTCATCCGTGCTCCGAGGCCATGTCTGTACATGCTAGGCTCGTCAAGTCTAACCCGAGTGTTCTGCATGTGCAAAACTGGCTTGCACCCGTTGTATGCGAACGTAGAGTCTATCACACCCGATCATCACGTGGTGCTTCGAAACGACGAACCTTCGCAACGGCGCACACTCGGGGGGAACACAATTTTATCTTGAAATTTTAGTGAGGGATCATCTTATAATGCTACCGTCGTCCTAAGCAAAATAAGATGCATAAAAGGATTAACATCACATGCAAATCATAAGTGACATGATATGGCCATCAACTCGTGCTTTTGATCTCCATCTCCAAAGCACCGGCATGATCTCCATCGTCACCGGCGCCACACCATGATCTCCATCATCATGATCTCCATCATCGTGTCGCCATCGGGGTTGTCGCGCGCCCACCATGCTCTTACTACTATTGCTACCGTTTAGCGATAAAGTAAAGCATTACATAGCGCTTAATGATTGACACGCAGGTCATACAAAATTAAAGACAACCCTATGGCTCCTGCCGGTTGCCGTATGCATCGACATGCAAGTCGATATTAACTATTACAACATGATCATCTCATACATCAAAATATATCTCATCATGTCATTGGCCATATCATATCACATACATACCCTGCAAAAACAAGTTAGACGTCCTCTAATTTGTTGTTGCATGTTTTACGTGGCTGCTATG
Source organism: Secale cereale (assembly GCA_902687465.1). Taxonomy (NCBI): domain Eukaryota; kingdom Viridiplantae; phylum Streptophyta; class Magnoliopsida; order Poales; family Poaceae; genus Secale; species Secale cereale. The sequence goes on along the minus strand of LR738713.1, from coordinate 864,565,582 downwards.
GGTATCTAGCAAGAACGCTTCTTACCTACGCAACGCCACAACGGTGATATTCAAGTTGCTATTTAACCTTCTACAAGGACCGCCTTGTTCTATTCCGATTCAACTAAGATAGGAGAGACAGACACCCGCCAGCCATCTTATGCAACAAAAGTCACATGTCTGTCGATGGAACCGGTCTCATGTACGTGGACATGTAAAGTTGGTCCGGGCCGCTTCATCCCATAATACCGCTGAATCAAGAAAGACTAAGGAGGGCAGCAATTTAAACATCAACGCCCACAAACCCTTTTGTGTTCTACTCGAGAAAGCATCTACGCAAGATCCTAGCTCATGATGCCACTGTTGGGGAACGTTGCATGGGAAACAAAAAAATTTCCTACGTTCACCAAGATCAATCTAGGAGATGCTACTACGAGGGGAGAGTTGGATCCACGTACCCTTGTAGATCGCTAAGCGGAAGCGTTAAGAACGCGGTTGATGGAGTCGTACTCGCCGCGATTCAGATCGCTGAAGATCCAAGCACCGAAGCAACGGTGCCTCCGCGTTCTTCACACGTACGGCTCGGGGACGTCTCCTCCTTCTTGATCCAGCAAGAGGTGGAGGAGAGGTTGATGGAGAGACCGGCAGCACGACGGCGTGGTGGTGATGGTGGTGGAGGATTCCAGCAGGGCTTCGCCTAAGCACCGCGGGAGAAGAAGATGTTATGGGAGAGGGAGGGCAGCACCGAGGCACGAACTTGTGTTGGCTGCCCTCCCTTTGCCCCACTATATATAGGGGGGTGGAGAGGGGAGAGGCGCCCTAGGGTTTCCCCTAGGGGGGCCGGCGGCCAGGGCAGGGGGGGTGGCGGCCAAGGGCCAGGCCCTAGGGTTTCCCCCCCTAGGTGCCTTGCCCCCCAAGCCAGGGGGGGTGCGGCAGCCCTAGGAGGGTCCACCTCCCCTTGCGCATGAGGAGAGGGCCCAGGGGGGCGCACAGCCCTATGAGGGCTGTGGTGTTCCCCCTTGTGGCCCATTAGGCCCAGAACCACTTCCGGGACCCCCGAAACCCTTTTCGGTAATCCGCCGATTTCCCGATACTCCCCGGAACACTTCCGGACTCCGAAACCTTTCATCCTATATATCAATCTTCGTCCCCGGACCATTCCGGAGACCCTCGTCACGTCCGGGATCTCATCCGGGGCTCTGAACAACCTTCGGTAACCATGCACTGTTCTCACTAACAACCCTAGCATCACCGAACCTTAAGTGTGTAGACCCTGCGGGTTCGGAAACCATGTGGACATGACCGAGACACTCCCAGGTCAATAACCAATAGCGGGATCTGGATACCCATATTGGTTCCCACATGTTTCTCGATGATCTCATCGGATGAACCACGATGTCAAGGATTCAGGCAATCCCGTATACAGTTCCCTTTGTCTCGTCGGTATGTTACTTGCCCGAGATTCGATCGTCGGTATCTCTATACCTAGTTCAATCTCGTTACCGGCAAGTCTCTTTACTCGTTACCGTAATACATAATCCCGTGACCAACCACTTAGTCACTTTGAGCTCATTGAGATGACGTATTACCGAGTGGGCCCGGAGATACCTCTCCGTCACACGGAGTGACAAATCCCAGTCTCGATCCATGTCAACTCAACAGACACCCTCGGAGATACCTGTAGAGTACCTTTATAGTCACCCAGTTACGTTGTGACATTTGGCACACACAAAGCACTCCTACGGTGTCAGTGAGTTACATGATCTCATGGTCATAGGAACTTATACTTGACATGCAGAAAACTATAGCGATAACTGACACGATCAAAAGCTATGTTAACGTTTGGGTCTCGTCCATCACATCATTCTCCTAATGATGTGATCCCGTTATCAAATGACAACTCATGTCTATGACCTGGAAACCGCGGTCATCTTTGATCAACGAGCTAGTCCTGTAGAGGCTCACTAGGGACACAAAGTCTGTCTATTCATCCACACGTGTATTTGAGTTTCCAATCAATACAGTTATAGCATGGATAATAAACGATTATCATGAACAAGGAAATATAATAATAACTCTTTTATTATTGCCTCTAGGGCATATTTCCAACACCCGGGTCCTTTCCGCGACCGGTCCGCTGCTCGCCCGCGTCGGGACGGGCTGTCCGGCTTTCGACTGGCCAACCGCCACCGTCGTCTTCTTCTTGGGCGCCATGATGATTAAGGATCACCGAACTAACTGCTAAAGCCGATTCTCACAACTGTGCCCCCTACCTGGCGCGCCAAAGATGTCGGTGTATTTGGATCGACACCTATGGGATCACAGGAATCCCTACTACGGTTGCGGGGCGCGGGGTTGAGGGAAGAGCGGATCTAACAGTTAGCACACGGTTCCTTTACCCAGGTTCGGGCCACAAAGATGTGTAAAACCCTACTCCTGCTTTGGTGGGTTGTATATATGTGTTCTTCAGCTCGTGAGGAGTTCTGAAAAGCCGAATCGTGAGGAGTTCTAAAAAGCCGAATCCTTCTCCTGGTAGCCTCGGGCCTCCTTTTGTAGGGAAAAGGGGTTGCCACAGTGGCACACAGGAGGTGGAAAGGGTACAGTGATGCGAGGTTATCCCTCGCATTACAGGACAAGGCGCATTAAATGCGCTTAGCTTAGGTGTCCTCGCTTTATCGGGGACGAGGGGAGATGCCCATCTTGTCCGTCGCCGCTCCTCCTGGTGTTGACACGCGCCCTGGCCAGCGGTGCCTGGGGTGCCATGTAGGCAAGCAGGCAACTGAGGTGGCGCAATGGCTGGTCTCCACGAAGATCTGCATGTCGCCACGCAGGTGCCTGCCCAGCTGGTTGGGTCGGCAGCTGCATGGGGCGGTGGAAGCGTAGTTGGCGCGGGCCTCATAGTGGCCCCGCGGATGTCCTCGGCAAGGGCCTTGCCGGGGCCCCGGCAAGGGTCTTGCCGCGGCGCCTGCCGTCATCCCCGGCAAGGTGCTTGCCGGAGGCCTTGTGGTCCTCCTTGGCTGGGATCCCGCCAAGGGTCATCGTCCTCTTAGTGTGTGTATCTTTCCTTGAATGTCTTCACAAAGATCTGCATGCCACCACGGGGATATCTCCCGAATCCTTTCCCCATGGGGGCAGTAGACTCAAGGGTGATCCGCTCCGTAGGCGTGGGGCGAGCTGCCGCGGCAAGGGTCTTGCCGGGGCTGCCAGAGCCGGTCCCGGCAAGGATCTTGCCAGGGCTGCTGAAACTGGCTCCCGGCAAGGATCTTGCCGGGGGAAGCCGCTTCGTCCCTTTGCTCTTTGTGGTCTTGTTCTTGGCGTTGCTCCAGTTCCATCGAGCTTTGGTATTACCTTGGCTCACCTCCCCTGCTGTGCTTGGTGTGGTAGCGCCCGTGGCTCAGATTACCCGTGCACAGTCATAGGGGTACAAAAAGTGTACCCCTCTTTTTGTACACCGACAGAGGTGTTGTGCATGCTGGGGTGCAGAGAAGCACAAGCGAGAGTGGTCGCCATATAACCTTGGATGGGGATGAATTGTGTGCTCGGGGGAGGGGGTGTGTGTGTGTGTGCTGTGTGTCGTGTGTGTGTGTGTCAAATATTGAGAGAAAACAAATCTAAGGAGAGAAATGTGTGTGTATGTGACGGAAAACTACTTGCTAAACAGGGTATTCACGAAGAGATTGTGCGTGCGATATAGAGAGCGATGTGCGGGCCTTGAGGTGGGCAGGGGCCGGGTGAGGGTGTCAAGATGTGCGCATTGATCCATGTGTTACATGCGATCGTGCGAGGGACGGACGAATCGAGAGAGATGGTTGTTGTGTTACGGATGCAACTCTCTCTCACACACACACGCGCGCGCACACACACACGAGTAAAATGGAAGACCGTTATCTCATGTATACACAACGTATCGGCATCTGTCTATGTCTCACTCATTCATGATCATTTGCACATTCACACCTCTTTATGTCTCTATCACACACACACCGTCTCCACATTGCCCTTCCGCCACAACACACATATGGACACATACACACATTTTCTCTCAGTCACACACACAAAATCAATATTAAAAAAACTAGGGTGCACCTAAAACGTCCAAATCCAAATAAACACGAACTGGAGCTAAATTCAAATATATGGAAATATTGTAGCATCAAGAACTTTTCCAAAAAAAAGTTGAGTAATATTCGGCGATTGTTTCACACACACAAAAAGGTTCGATGCATGTCTTTCGAGCGCGACACGGTGACGCACCATTGGATCGACCGCGCGGCCGCGGTTCACGCGCTTGCACAGGATTCCGTATCGTGGCTGTGGTAACTAATAAAAGCGCTTCCTAAGTCTAATGTTTACGTGTACTAGTACGGTTTTCTTTTTAAGTTTGACCAACCCTATGTAAAACTAAACTAAGCTCCCATTCGCACACTCATCAATATGCCGCCGCCGTCATTGCGCATGTCGGCGTCCACCTGCTCCGGCCAACAATTTCTCGCCCATCACCGCCGTGTCGCCGCCAAGCCGAAGGCTCGCCCGCTCACGTCGTCTGCAGTCCCTCCTGGCGATGCAGCCGCGCTGCCAAGCACGCGAGCAGCTGGTGGAGCCGCACCTATGCATGCAGCGTACGAAGAGGAGGACGAGCGCGTGCTCCAGCACGCCGGCGAGGAGGAACTAGCGTGTCATTGTCGTCTCCACCCGCGCGGAGGAGGCGCGCATGGTGGCTGTCACGGTGGAAGCCGGTCGCGCGCACGTCGAGCCCGCAAACTGGGTGCGGACGCGGAATCTACCTTCGAGACCTTGAATGCCACGTGGATCCTGCAATCTGAAGGAGCAATTTGGGTCAGTCGACTCTTGTGAGCCGTTTGATGCAACATGGATGGCTAGAAGGGCTTCTTCAACCTCTGAAATAGATGCACGGTTCATCTTCTCAGCCCACCACACGCCTAACCGCCTACCGCCGCCGCCGCGCCCTCCCCTGAACGGCCTGCCACCACCGTGCTCCCCCTACCCCGCCATCCGTTTAACCCCGGGCATGATCAATTTTTTTCCGGCAAACAACATTCCACATCCAACACTCATAAGATAGATCATGGGCACCCTGCCGTCTTCTTCCTTCACTCCGTCGAACTTCTTTCACAAATCGACTGACCCAAATTATACTGCTAGTACGAACGTATTAACTACAGTAGGAACACGAAGATACGAGCAGTAGTACCAACTGCAAGAAGAACAACAGTAAGACATAGTACTAGTACTACTGTACGTACTAAAGAGTTCAAATAACGAGAAAGAACATAAACATAGTTCTGCTAGGGCCTCAGCACAACACACCCTTGTAAATAAACTAAGCAACTAGTCCGCTTGACACTGCAGTAGAACCAGCATGAGCGATGGCACTGCCACCTACTCGGAGTCCGAGTCCACGTCCTCGACTTCGTCCTCGTCCCTCTTCCCCTTCCTCTGCGCTGACGCTTCTTTGCTTGAACCGGACACTGGGCTCTGCTTCTTCATCCAACCCTTGTAGATATTTAAACAAAGGTAGGCATCCATTGTTGCGTACAGGATGTGATCTTCATCTAATCTCTTCGACTCACATGCATGATGAAACTCGTAGTGAGGTTTCTTCAGTTTAGCGTACGAATGATCAATCATGGCTGCTGCTAGGGTCAGCATTGAAGGCTGGGAGGAGGACACCAGGCTCTCCTTCTGGAGATCGAAGGGCTTGCCTACAACGAGGCCTATCCGACCCAGGATTTCCTTGTCATTCCTAAAGTCTACAGTAACAAATTTGACTCGGACACCCTTGAGGAAGTTCTTAAATTCCTCGCACTCAACGTCGGCATGGCATATGTGGTAGACCAAGCATAAGTCATGCACGCAAACCTGGATCACGACGGGCTTCTTCTTCTCTGCCTCCTTTAGTTTCTTCTCGCATCCCAAGACTGTGGTGTACTCAACATCTAGCCCAGCGACCCACTCATGATTTGAGTTTTCGAACATGTGTTTGAAGCGAGCAAGGCATTCTTTCACCGTTGTGGAAGAACGGGCGTAGATGATGTCGAACTCATCGTCGGTGATGGTTCTAACCTTGTACTCGCCACAGATCATGGAGATTTGGGACGCCATGAATTTGGGAGGAGGGTTAGGATTGACGAGACGACTGTGAGCGAACTGTTGTAAGGTACTGTACTAGTAGAAGACGGGGACGAGTAGGGCATGCGAACGGCGTGGGGTTGCTGGCTTGCCCGGTGGATAAACGGCTGCAAGCCCCCAAAGAGTTCTCGAGAACTATGCGGGACCCACTAGATGTCATGTCTACTAGACACATATCGTAGGCCTGACGGTATAGCTTCTGCCTGTTCGCACGCCATGTCGACTTGTGTGTAACTTCAATTAATTCCGTCAACCGTCGCGTCTCGCACGACCTTTGGCCTGTTCGCACGCCATGCCGGCTTGTTTGCTATTCCCGTCGCGCCTCCCATGATCAACAAGCAGGATCTTTGGCAAACGGTCAAACCAAAAAGGAACATACCTCGTGATGGGGACCATATCTGCAGTCAACGCCATCGTAGAAGGGATGACACCAGTCACCAACATGGATGATTCAATTCATGGGACCTTTTGGTGCAGTTCACCTAAAATGAAGCAATGTCCCATGAGCTAGCAGCTTCTTCTTTATTTCCTTCGTTTCTTTTTACTTTGCGCATAACTCATAGCTCGCATACCAAGGAGAGGCCCGTTCGAAATTTTCTGGACGAGTTTGCCCCTGCTTTTGCGTGGATTAGAGTACTAGTCGCCTCAAATCCCTCCATGCATGTCACACATAACCTCTCTCTTTCTTTCGCTTATGTCTCTGCATGCAAACTAGGAAGTTGCGCCAATTAAGGAGATTAATTTCTAGCGAAGCGGAAAGGTAGGGGCAGGCTGGGAAAGGTGCGCTACTCAAGGGGATCGCGCAGAGCATTTGAAAAAAAAAACGAAAAAAGTTATGCGCGGAGTATAAAGGATCGGAGGGAGTACGAGCTGTGGCATGTACGTTTTTAATGACTTGAGACTATACCTAGCCCGGCATGCAAGATGAGACTTTATGCACCATTCCCCATACCTGCAGGAAGCCCGTTCGTCTCCAAATCTTTTCCTCTCCATGTGTGGAAACAATATGCCTGCCAGACTCTCCTTCTCCCTCTGGCGGTCCCACCACTCCACCCGGGACGCTGCTTCAGTTACTTAACTTCACGTGCATTGGGTCATTGACATATGGTCCCAACAGGGGTCTGGCCCACATGTCAGTGACGCAACTGGACCTGCAGTTAAGTCAATGTAGCTCAGTCCATATCTTACGTAGGTGTGCCATTGCTCGCTATAAATAATGTGCCTCCCACGACATTCGGAAGAACGCTCACGTTCATCGCTATCTCCTCCCCCTCCCTCTCACGTCGACCACCATGGCATCGCCCCTCCCAAGCCCTAGGCGCCCCTCGCTGCACCGCGCGGACGGTCACGTGTCATAGTTCCGTTCCTCACCGTCACTAGTCGAGGAGGACGCGTCGGCGTTCCGCTCCTTGTCGCAACACGTCGAGGTGGACGCGTCGGCGTTCGCTCCTCGCCGCCACGCGTCGAGGTGGACGCATCGGCGTTCCCAATCTCGCCAGCACGCGCGTCGGAGGACGCGTCGGCTCCCCGCTACAAGGAGAACGCCGCGCCGCCCGTCGAGCCCCCCATCCTTGAGGAGCTTTCGAAAGAAATGGATGTCGCCTTGTGGGAGGCTTTGCCTCCAGCAGAGCGCGCCAAAATAGAGGCGGAGAAGAAGGCCGAGGAAGAGAAGTGCACCGCGGGACAAGCTGCCTGGCAGGCCTATGTCGCGTCCGAGAGAGTCAGGCAATTGGCTCTTTGGTAGAAGGCTCGTGCGAGGGCCGTGAGGGTGGTAGAGGACGCCCGTGCCAAAGCCCTGAGTGCAGTCGGGCCCAAGCGCCTCATCTACGCTTGGCGGTACGGGGACCGGGTGCACGCTTCCAGCCAGGAGGAGTACCTGTTATCGCTGGATCACCACACCGGCGAGATCGTGCTCGCCCACCGGCAAGCCGCCAATCAGCACCTCGCGAGTTGCGAGGCTGAGGAAGAGGCGTCGTGTCAGCGCGCTAGGAAACGGCCGCACACCAGGGCACTCGTGGCGCGCCGCAAGCGCTCCTGCGAGCGTCGTGGCTTTTAGTAGCAGTATAATTTTTGTTTCGTAAGGCGATATCATTAGTTTTGGGAAGCAAATGATAAATCCCAAACGTTCAGGAATTATTAGCGTCCTTAATTAAGTATGTAAAAGGGAAAGTTTGGAAACCTTGTGTATCGTACGCATTTTGTAAGTACGTGCACCTAAATTAAACCCCCAAAACCTCCCAACCCTCCCCCCTCCCCTTTCAAAAAAAAACATAAACCACAGCCACAGAAATGCTGACGTGTGGATGCCTTTTGGTCCCGGTTGGTACTATTGGAAATATGCCCTAGAGGCAATAATAAAAGTATTATTATTATATTTCCTTGTTCATGATAACGGTCTGTTATTCATGCTTGAATTGTATTGTACGGAAACAGCGATACACGTGTGAATATATAGACCACAATGTGTCCCTGGTAAGCCTCTAGTTACCAGCTCGTTGATCAATAGATGGTCACGGTTTCCTGACCATGGACATAGGATGTCAGTGATAACGGGATCACATCATTAGGAGAATGATGTGATGGACAAGACCCAATCCTGAGCATAGCACGAGATCGTATAGTTCGTAATGCATAAGATTTTCGGTGTCAAGTATTTATTCCTTAGACCATGAGGTTGTACAACTCCCGGATGCCGTAGGAATACTTTGGGTGTGCCAAACGTCACAACCTAAATGGGTGGCTATAAAGGTACGCAATGGGTATCTCCGAAAGCGTCTGTTGAGTTGGTACGAACCGAGACTGGGATATTGTCACTCCGTGTGACGGAGAGGTACCTCTGGGCCCACTCGGTAAGACATCATCATAATGAGCTCAAAGTGACTAAGGAGTTGGTCACGGGATGATGGATTACGGATCGAATAAAGAGACTTGCCATGATGAGATTGAACAAGGCATCGGGCATACTGACGATCGAATCTCGGGCAAGTACCGTACCGATGGACAAAGGGAATAACATACGGGATTGAGTGAATCCTTGACACAGTGGTTCATCCGATGAAGATCATCGAGGAACACGTGGGAACCAACATGGGTATCCAGATCCCGCTGTTGGTTATTGACCAGAGAGTCGTCTCGGTCATGTCTGCGTGTCTCCCGAACCCGTAGGGTCTACACACTTAAGGTTCGGTGACGCTAGGGTCGTAGAGATACATGCACGTGGAAACCCGAAAGTTGTTCGGAGTCCCGGATGAGATCCCGGACGTGACGAGGAGTTCCGGAATGGTCCGGAGGTAAAGAATGATATATAGGAAGTCCAGTTTCGGCCATCGGGTGAACTCCGGGGGTCACCGGGAGTGTCCCGGGACCACCGGAGGGGTCCCGGGGGTCCACCGGGTGGGGCCACCCATCCCGGTGGGGCCCCTAGGCCGCAAGGGGAAGGGGGGCAGCCCATGGTGGGCTGGCGCACCCATATGGGCCCCCCTCCATGCGCCTAGGGTTGAAACCCTAGGGGGAGGGGGTGCCCCCTATGCCTTGGGGGGCAAGATTCCCCCCCTGGCCGCCGCCCGACCCTGGAGATTGGATCTCCAGGGCCGGCGCACCCCCCCTGGCCCCTATATATAGTGAGGGGGGAGAGGGCAGCCGCACCCCAAGTCTCTGGCGCCTCTCCCCCTCCCGTCACACCTCTTTCTCGTCACGCAGGGCGCCGGCGAAGCCCTGCAGGATTTCCTGCTGCATCCACCACCACGCCGTCGTGCTGCTGGATCTCCGACGACCTCTCCTCCCCCCTTGCTGGATCAAGAAGGAGGTGACGTTGCTGTACCGGACGTGTGTTGAACGCGGAGGTGCCGTCCATTCGGCGCTAGGATCATCGGTGACGAAGAACGCGAAGAGTACGACTACTTCATCTACGTTGTTTTGAACGCTTCCGCATGCGATCTACAAAAGGGTATGTAGATGCACTCCAGTATGCTCATTGCTAGATGACTCCTTAGATTGATCTTGGTGAAAGCGTAGAAAATTTTTGAATTCTGCTACGTTCCCCAACAGTGGCATCTGAGCTAGGTCTTTGCGTAGCATCTTGCACGAGTAGAACACAAACTAGTTGTGGGCGTTGAGTTTGCTCAATTTTCTTACCGTTACTAGCCTAATCTTGATTCGGCGGTATTGTGGGATGAAGCGGCCCGGACCGACCTTACACGTACGCTTACGTGAGACTGATTCCACCGACAGACATGCACTAGATGCATAAGGTGGCTGGCGGGTGTCTGTCTCTCCCACTTTAGTTGGATCGGATTCGATGAACAGGGTCCTTATGAAGGGTAAATAGAAATTGACAAATCACGTTGTGGTTTTGGCGTAGGTAAGAAACGTTCTTGCTAGAAAACCTATAGAAGCCACGTAAAACTTGCAACAACAATTAGAGGTCGTCTAACTTGTTCTTGCAGCATGTGCTATGTGATATGGTATGGCCAAGAAGATGTGATGAATGATATATGTGATGTATGAGATTGATCATGTTCTTGTAATAGGGAATCACGACTTGCATGTCGATGAATTTGACAACCGGCAGGAGCCATAGGAGTTGTCTTAATTATTGTATGACCTGCGTGTCACTGAATAACGCCATGTAATTACTTTACTTTATTGCTAAACGTTAGCCATAGTAGTAGAAGTAATAGTTGGCGTGACGACTTCATGAAGACACAATGATGGAGATCATGATGATGGAGATCATGGTGTCGAGCCGGTGACAAAGATGATCATGGTGCCCCGAAGATGAAGATCGCAGGAGCAAGATGATATTGGCCATATCATGTCACTTTAATTGATTGCATGTGATGTTTATCATGTTTATGCATCTTGTTTACTTAGAACGACGGTAGTAAATAAGATGATCTCTCACTAAAATTTCAAGAATTGTGTTTCCCCTAACTATGCACCGTTGCTAAGGATCGTAGTTCCGAAGCACCACGTGATGATCGGGTGTGATAGGCTCTAACGTTCGCATACAACGGGTGTAAGCCAGATTTACACAAGCAATACACTTAGGGTTCACTTGACGAGCCTAGCATGTACAGACATGGCCTCGGAACACGGAAGACCGAAAGGTCGAACATGAGTCGTATAGAAGATACGATCAACATGAAGATGTTCACCGTTGATGACTAGTCCGTCTCACGTGATGATCGGACACGGGCTAGTCGATTCGGATCATGTATCACTTAGATGACTAGAGAGATGTCAATCTGAGTGGGAGTTCATTAATATTTGATTAAGATGAACTTAATCATCATGAACATAGTCTAAATTCTTTACAATATGTGTTGTAGATCAAATGGCCCACGCTCATGTCACCCTCAACTTCAACGCGTTCCTAGAGAAATCCAAGCTGAAAGACGATGGTAGCAACTACACGGAATGGGTCCGTAACCTGAGGATCATCCTCATAGCTGCCAAGAAAACTTATGGCCTAGATGCACCGCTAGGTGACGCTCCCGCCCCGGCAAACCAAGATGTTATGAACGCTTGGCAGTCGCGTTGTGATGATTACTCCCTGGTTCAGTGCGGCATGCTTTACAGCTTAGAATCGGGGCTCCAAAAGCGTTTTGAGCACCATGGGGCATATGAGAGCAGAAAATGGTTTTCCAAGCTCATGCCCGAGTCGAGAGATATGACGTCTCCGACGCATACTACAGCTGTAAGATGGAGGAAAACAGTTCTGTCAGTGAGCACATCCTCAAGATTTCTGGGTTGCACAACCGTTTGTCTCAGTTGGGAATGAATCTCCCAGACGAAGCGGTCGTGGACAGAATCCTCCAGTCGCTCCCACCAAGCTACAAGAGCTTCGTGTTGAACTTCAATATGCAGGGGATGGAGAAGTCCATTCCCGAGGTGTATTCAATGCTGAAATCAGCGGAGGTGGATATCAAGAAAGAACATCAAGTGTTGATGGTCAATAAAACCACTAAGTTCAAGAAGGGCAAGGGTAAGAAGAACTTCAAGAAGGACGGCATGGGAGTTGCCGCGCCCGGTAAGCCTGTTGCCGGGAAGAAGCCAAAGTATGGACCCAAGCATGAGACAGAGTGCTTTTATTGCAAGGGAACGGGTCACTGGAAGCGGAACTACCCCAAATACTTAGCGGACAAGAAGGCCGACAACGTCAAAGGTATATGTGATATACATGTTATTGATGTGTACCTTACCAGCGCTCGTAGTAGCTCCTGGGTATTCGATGTTGGGGAACGTAGCAGAATTCAAAAAAATTCTACGCTTTCACCAAGATCAATCTTAGGAGACATCTAGCAACGAGCATATTAGAGTGCATCTACATACCCTTTTGTAGATCGCGAGCGGAAGCTTTCGAAGAAGCGTGGATGAAGAAGTCGTACTCTTCACGTTCCTCATCACCGATGATCTAGCGCCGAACGGACGGCACCTCCGCGTTCAACACACGTCCGGTACAGCAACGTCACCACCTTCTTGATCCAGCAAGGGGGGAGGAGAGGTCGTCGGAGATCCAGCAGTGCGACAGCGTGGTGGTGGATGCAGCGGGAAATCCTGCAGGGCTTCGCCGGCGCCCTGCGTAAGGAGATGGAGGTGTGACGGGAGGGGGAGAGGCGCCAGAGGATTTGGTGGGGCTGCCCTCTCCC
>LR738713.1:864488958-864552720 GCA_902687465.1 Secale cereale | reverse complement strand
AGGGGGGTGCGCGAGCCCTGGAGATCCAATCTCCAGGGTGGGGCGGCGGCCAGGGGGGTATTCTTGCCCCCCCAAGGCAAGGGGGCGCCTCCCTCCCCTAGGGTTTCAACCCTAGGCGCATGACGGAGGGCCCAGTAGGGTGCGCCAGCCCACCAGGGGCTGGATCCCTTCCCCTTGCTGCCTAGGGGCCCCACCGGGATGGGTGGCCCCACCCGGTGGACCCCCGGGACCCCTCCGGTGGTCCCGGGACACTCCCGGTGACCCCCGGAGATCACCCGATGGCCGAAACTGGACTTCCTATATATCATTCTTTCCCTCCGGACCATTCCGGAACTCCTTGTCACGTCCGGGATCTCATCCGGGACTCCGAACAACTTTCGGGTTTCCACGTGCATGTATCTCTACGACCCTAGCGTTACCGAACCTTAAGTGTGTAGACACTACGGGTTCGGGAGACATGTAGACATGACCGAGACCACTCTCCGGTCAATAACCAACAGCGGGATCTGGATACCCATGTTGGTTCCCACGTGTTCCTCGATGATCTTCATCGGATGAACCACTGTGTCGAGGATTCACTCAATCCCGTAGTTATTCCCTTTGTCCATCGGTACGGTACTTGCCCGAGATTCGATCGTCGGTATTCCCGATACTTTGTTCAATCTCGTCATGGCAAGTCTCTTTACTCGATCCGTAATCCATCATCCCGTGACTAACTCCTTTAGTCACCTTGAGCTCATTATGATGATGTCTTACCGAGTGGGCCCAGAGGTACCTCTCCGTCACACGGAGTGACAATATCCCAGTCTCGGTTCGTACCAACTCAACAGACACTTTCGGAGATACCCGATGCGTACCTTTATAGCCACCCAGTTACGTTGTGACATTTGGCACACCCAAAGTATTCCTACGGCATCCGGGAGTTGTACAACCTCATGGTCTAAGGAATAAATACTTGACACCGAAAAGCTTATGCATTACGAACTATACGATCTCGTGCTATGCTCAGGATTGGGTCTTGGCCATCACATCATTCTCCTAATGATGTGATCCCGTTATCACTGACATCCTATGTCCATGGTCAGGAAACCGTGACCATCTGCTGATCAACGAGCTGGTAACTAGAGGCCTACCAGGGACTCATTGTTGTCTATACATTCACACATGTATCGCTGTTTCCGTACAATACAATTCAAGCATGAATAACAGACAATTATCATGAACAAGGAAATATAATAATAATACTTTTATTATTGCCTCTAGGGCATATTTCCAACAGTCTCCCACTTGCACTAGAGTCAATAATCTAGTTACATTGTGATGAATCGAACACCCATAGAGTTCTGGTGTTGATCATGTTTTGCCCGTGGAAGAGGTTTAGTCAACGGGTCTGCAACATTCAGATCCGTATGCACTTTACAAATATCTATGTCTCCATCTTGAACATAATTTCGGATGGAGTTGAAACGGCGCTTGATGTGCTTGGTCTTCTTGTGAAACCTGGGCTCCTTGGTAATGGCAATAGCACCAGTGTTGTCACAGAAGAGAGTCATCGGGCTTGACGCACTTGGAATGACTCCTAGGTCGGTGATGAACTCCTTCATCCAGACTCCTTCTTGTGCTGCTTCGCAAGCAGCTATGTACTCCGCTTCACATGTAGAATGCGCCACCACGCTCTGCTTGCAACTGCACCAGCTGACTGCTCCACCATTCAAAATATACACATATCCGGTTTGTGACTTCGAGTCATCCAGATCTGTGTCGAAGCTAGCATCGACGTAACCCTTTACGACGAGCTCTTCGTCACCTCCATAAACGAGAAACATATCCTTAGTCCTCTTCAGGTACTTTAGGATGTTCTTGACCGTTGTCTAGTGTTCCATACAAGGATCACTTGGGTACCTCCCTACCAAACTTATGGCAAGGTTCACATCAGGTCTGGTACACAGCATGGCATACATGATAGAACCTATGGCCGAGGCATAGGGTATGAAACTCATCTTTTCTCTATCTTCTGCCATGGTCGGCGACTGAGCCTTGCTCAATCTCATACCTTGCAAAACAGGCAAGAACCCCTTCTTGGACTGATCCATATTGAACTTCTTCAATATCTTGTCAAGGTATGTACTTTGTGAAAGACCAATGAGGCGTCTTGATCTATCTCTATAGATTTTGATGCCTAATATGTAAGCTGCTTCTCCAAGATCCTTCATTGAAAAACTCTTATTCAAGTAGGCCTTTACACTTTCCAAGAATTCTATATCATTTCCCATCAGCAATATGTCATCCACATATAATATGAGAAATGCTACAGAGCTCCCACTCACTTTCTTGTAGATACAGGCTTCTCCATAAGTCTGTATAAAGCCAAACGCTTTGATCACATCATTAAAGCGAATATTCCAACTCCGAGATGCTTGCACCAGCCCGTAAATCGAGAGCTGGAGCTTGCATACCTTGTTAGCATTCTCTGGATCGACAAAACCTTCCGGCTGTATCATATACAACTCTTCCTTGAGGAAGCCATTAAGGAATGCCGTTTTGACGTCCATTTGCCATATCTGATAATCATAGAATGCGGCAATAGCTAACATGATTCTGACTGACTTCAGCATCGCTACGGGAGAGAAAGTCTCGCCGTAGTCAATCCCTTGAACTTGTCGATAACCCTTAGCGACAAGCCGAGCCTTATAGATGGTCACATTACCATCTGCGTCTGTCTTCTTCTTAAATATCCATTTATTTTCTATGGCGTGCCTATCATCAGGCAAGTCCACCAAAGTCCATACTTTGTTTTCATACATGGATTCTATCTCGGATTTCATGGCTCCAAGCCATTTATTGGAATCCGGGCCCGCCATCGCTTCTTCATAGTTCGAAGGTTCACCGTTGTCTAACAACATGATATTCATGACAGGGTTGCCGTACCACTCTGGTGCGGAACGTGCCCTTGTGGACCTTCGAAGTTCAGTAGTAACTTGATTTGTTTCTTCATGATCATCATCATCAACTTCCTCCCTTGTCGCTGCAGGCACCTCAGGAACAATTTCCTGCGCTGCGCTACTTTCCGGTTCGGGAGGGGTGACTCTCACGTCATCAAGTTCTACTTTCCTCCCACTCACTTCTTTCGAGAGAAACTCTTTCTCCAGAAAGGATCCATTCTTGGCAACAAAGACCTTGCCTTCGGATCTGTGGTAGAAGGTGTACCCAATCGTTTCCTTTGGGTATCCTATGAAGACGCATTTTTCCGATTTGGGTTCGAGCTTTTCAGGTTGAGGTTTCTTGACATAAGCATCGCAACCCCAAAGTTTCAGAAACGACAGCTTCGGTTTCTTGCCAAACCAAAGTTCATATGGTGTCGTCTCAACGGATTTCGACGGAGCCCTATTTAAAGTGAATGCGGCAGTCTCTAAAGCATAACCCCAAAAAGATAGCGGTAAATCGGTGAGGGACATCATAGATCGCACCATGTCCAACAGAGTACGATTTCGACGTTCGGACACACCGTTACGCTGAGGTGTTCCGGGCGGTGTCAATTGTGAAACAATTCCACATTTCATAAGGTGCGTGCCAAATTCATGACTTAAATATTCTCCCCCACGATCTGATCGTAAGAACTTTATTTTCTTGTCTCGTTGATTCTCAACCTCATTCTGAAATTCCTTGAACTTTTCAAAAGTCACAGACTTGTGCTTCATCAAGTAGATATACCCATATCTACTCAAATCATCAGTGAGGGTGAGAACATAACGATAGCCTCCGCGAGCCTCAACACTCATTGGACCGCACACATCGGTATGTATGATTTCCAATAAGTTGGTTGCTCGCTCCATTGTTCCGGAGAACGGAGTCTTGGTCATCTTGCCCAAGAGGCATGGTTCGCACGTGTCAAATGATTCATAATCAAGAGACTCCAGAAGTCCATCAGCATGAAGCTTCTTCATACGTTTGACACCAATATGACCAAGGCGGCAATGCCACAAGTATGTGGGACTATCATTATCAACTTTACATCTTTTGGCATTCACACTATGAATATGTGTATCATCACAATCGAGATTCATCAAAAATAAACCATTGACCAGCGGGGCATGACCATAAAACATATCTCTCAAATAAATAGAACAACCATTATTCTCAGATTTAAATGAGTAGCCATCTCGCATAAGACGAGATCCAGATACAATGTTCATGCTCAAAGCTGGTACTAAATAACAATTATTAAGGTTTAAAACTAATCCCGAGGGTAGATGTAGAGGCAGCGTGCCGACGGCGATCACATCGACCTTGGAACCATTCCCGACGTGCATCGTCACCTCGTCCTTCGCCAGTCTCCGCTTATTCCGCAACTCCTGCTTAGAGTTACAAATATGAGCAACTGCACCGGTATCGAATACCCAGGAGCTACTACGAGCGCAGGTAAGGTACACATCAATAACATGTATATCACATATACCTTTGACGTTGCCGACCTTCTTGTCCGCTAAGTATTTGGGGCAGTTCCGCTTCCAGTGACCCGTTCCCTTGCAATAAAAGCACTCTGTCTCAGGCTTGGGTCCATACTTTGGCTTCTTCCCGGCAACAGGCTTACCGGGCGCGGCAACTCCCTTGCCGTCCTTCTTGAAGTTCTTTTTACCCTTGCCCTTCTTGAACTTAGTGGTTTTATTGACCATCAACACTTGATGTTCTTTCTTGATATCCACCTCCGCTGATTTCAGCATCGAGTACACTTCGGGAATGGACTTCTCCATCCCCTGCATATTGAAGTTCAACACGAAGCTCTTGTAGCTTGGTGGGAGCAACTGGAGGATTCTGTCAACGACCGCTTCGTCTGGGAGATTCATTCCCAACTGAGACAAGCGGTTGTGCAATCCAGAAATCTAGAGGATGTGCTCACTGACAGAACTATTTTCCTCCATCTTACAGCTGTAGAATGCGTCGGAGACGTCATATCTCTCGACTCGGGCATGAGCTTGGAAAACCATTTTCAGCTCTTGGAACATCTCAAATGCCCCGTGGTGCTCAAAACGCTTTTGGAGCCCCGATTCTAAGCTGTAAAGCATGCCGCACTGAACCAGGGAGTAATCATCACAACGCGACTGCCAAGCGCTCATAACATCTTGGTTTGCCGGGGCGGGAGCGTCACCTAGCGGTGCATCTAGGACATAAGTTTTCTTGGCAGCTATGAGGATGATCCTCAGGTTACGGACCCAGTCCGTGTAGTTGCTACCATCGTCTTTCAGCTTGGATTTCTCTAGGAATGCGTTGAAGTTGAGGGTGACATGAGCGTGGGCCATTTGATCTACAACACATATTGTAAAGAATTTAGACTATGTTCATGATAATTAAGTTCATCTTAATCAAATTTAAATGAACTCCCACTCAGATTGACATCTCTCTAGTCATCTAAGTGATACATGATCCGAATCGACTAGCCCGTGTCCGATCATCACGTGAGACGGACTAGTCATCAACGGTGAACATCTTCATGTTGATCGTATCTTCTATACGACTCATGTTCGACCTTTCGGTCTTCTGTGTTCCGAGGCCATGTCTGTACATGCTAGGCTCGTCAAGTGAACCCTAAGTGTGTTGTGCGTGTAAATCTGGCTTACACCCGTTGTATGCGAACGTTAGAACCTATCACACCCGATCATCACGTGGTGCTTCGGAACAACGATCCTTAGCAACGGTGCACAGTTAGGGGGAACACAATTCTTGAAATTTTAGTGAGAGATCATCTTATTTACTACCGTCGTTCTAAGTAAACAAGATGCATAAACATGATAAACATCACATGCAATCAATATAAAGTGACATGATATGGCCAATATCATCTTGCTCCTTCAATCTCCATCTTCGGGGCACCATGATCATCTTTGTCACCGGCTCGACACCATGATCTCCATCATTGTGTCTCGAAGAAGTCGTCAGGCCAACTATTACTTCTACTACTATGGCTAACGTTTAGCAATTAAGTAAAGTAATTACATGGCGTTATTCAGTGACACGCAGGTCATACAATAATTAAGACAACTCCTATGGCTCCTGCCGGTTGTCAAATTCATCGACATGCAAGTCGTGATTCCCTATTACAAGAATATGATCAATCTCATACATCACATATATCATTCATCACATCTTCTTGGCCATACCATATCACATAGCACATGCTGCAAAAACAACCTAGACGACCTCTAATTGTTGTTGCAAGTTTTTTACGTGGCTTCTATAGGTTTTCTAGCAAGAACATTTCTTACCTACGCCAAACCACAACGTGATTTGTCAATTTCTATTTACCCTTCATAAGGACCCTGTTCATCGAATCCGATCCGACTAAAGTAGGAGAGACAGACACCCGCCAGCCACCTGATACGTCCAAAACGTAACTATAATTTCTGCTTGCTCCATGCCTCTTTTGGGTGATATTGCTATGATATTTATACACTTCCATACACTTTTGATCATATTTGGACTAACCTATTAACTCAGTGCACCCCAGTGCCAGTTTCTATTTTCGGCTGTTTTTGTATTTCAGGTTTTCCCATCACGAGAACTGCCAGAAAAATCCCGGAAAAATTATATAAAAAATAAGCGTTCCAGAAGCTACCAGGCACCCGAAGCACAGCCGGAGG
The DNA here is from genome assembly GCA_902687465.1 of Secale cereale. Taxonomy (NCBI): domain Eukaryota; kingdom Viridiplantae; phylum Streptophyta; class Magnoliopsida; order Poales; family Poaceae; genus Secale; species Secale cereale. The sequence goes on along the minus strand of LR738713.1, from coordinate 864,546,085 downwards.
GGGGCCACCAGGGCTCCAGGCGCCCTGGTGGCGCGGGCCCCCCCTGGCCGCGCCGGGGGGCGCCTGGGCCCCCCGAGCCTCGTCTGATGCCCCCCTTTGGCATATATTTATATCGTGTCCCGAAACCCTCGAGACGGGAACCCTTTTTCGTGATCTCATCTCTGTTCCGCCGCCGCCGCGCTTCCAAGATCAGGAGCACCAGGAGAACTCTTCCCGGCATCCTGCCGGAGGGGAGGATCACCACCGGGAGCTTCTCCACCACCATGGACGCCTCCCGGATGAGTTGTGAGTAGTCTCCCTTGGACCATGAGTCCATGACCAGTAGCTATGTGATGTTCTCCTCCCGTTCTTATGCTTCACTAATTAGTCCTCGTGAGCTGCCCTACATGATCGAGGCACATATGCAATCCTTATGCTGTTGCTATGATGAGTTTGCTGGGATCCGATGGATTGTGAGATTATGTTCAGATTGTGTTTGAGTAATATATTTGATTCACCTCTTTTATATTTATGTTCGTAAGTAATTCTTGCATGTTCTCCGTTGTTATTTATTGCTTTGGCCAAGTAGTAGGTAGTGACTCCAAGAGGGAACGTTATGCTTGATTGTGGGTTCATGCCCCTCGATGACTAGCTTGAGTGACAGAAACATGAGTCTAGGGGATGTGCTGTTGCCACAAGGGGGAAAACAACGGTGCTTGTGCCCGCGGGTGCAAGGATTGTTTACTTTACGCAAAGTTCTTTTAATGCAGTTGTCTGTTGCTTTGAGTTTACACTATGGGTGGGACTCGCAACTTAATACCAGCGAGATGTTCTGGATAGATATCTCAAGGTGGATGATTAGTAGTAGATGCAGATTGATTTCGGTGTACTTACCTCGGCGTACCGCCCATGCTTTGAACCTCTACCTTTCTTGCAACTTAGTCAGCATTGGTTTGCGCACATGGTCCTGTCAATTGCCCAGCTGTAATTCGTTTACCTCACATAGTAGTTTTATCGTCTTTTGGGAGAGAGACATCACTAGTGAACATCATGGGACTCCGGTCCATATTACCATCATTGATCACATCCGCTATTTACTTTACACTTTTACTTACTATTGCAGCATTACCTATCACTATTACCACTTGCGTTTGATCCTTTGTAAACTACAAGGCCGGAGGGATTGACAACCTCTCTGTACTCGTTGGGAGCAAAGTTATTTGTATCTGTGTGCAGGTCCACGTTGATTGCTAATATCTGGCGCCGTTAGCAGTTGACACCTTCTTGTTGAAACTGGGAGTCTCAGGGGAAATCGATCCTTGGTATCTTTGCCAAGGGAAAACTTCCGCTACACTGCATCTTACACCTTCCACTTGGGGTAACCAACGAGGGGCGAGAAGCCATCAAGCAAAGTTTTCTGGCGCCGTTGCCGGGGACTCCACTCTTCAGGATAGGGGAGTTGCACGCTATCTTTTACCTTTGCTTTTTAGTCTTGTTAGTTTACCTTTCAGTTTTTGCTTTAGTATCTTTTATCGAAAATCACAAAAATAGTTATCTTGCTTGCTTGCTACTATGGGTTCCACCGAGAACACCAAGTTGTGTGACTTCACTAGTCACAACAACGATGACTTTATCTGCACACCTATCACTACACCTGCTACTTCAGCACCTTCGTATGAAATTAAACCTGCTTTACTGAACTTAGTCATGAAAGATCAATTCTCCGGTGCTGGAGATGATGCTGCTTTACACTTAAACAATTTTGTTGAACTTTGTGATATGCAAAAGTACCAAGAAATAGATGGTAATATCGTTAAGCTTAAGCTTTTTCCTTTCTCCTTGAGAGGAGGAGCTAAAATTTGGTTTCAGTCTTTGCCTAGAAATAGCATAGATTCATGGGACAAGTGCAAAGATGCTTTTATTGGAAAATACTATCCACCTGCTAAAATTATCCAACTAAGAAGCAACATAATGAATTTTAAACAATTGGATAATGAACACGTTGCCCAAGCTTGGGAACGTATGAAATCTCTTATCAAGAACTGCCCTACTCATGGTTTGACTACTTGGATGGTTATCCAAACTTTTTATGCAGGCTTGAACTTTACCTCGCGGAACTTGTTAGATTCGGCCGCGGGAGGAACCTTTATGTCAACTACACTTGGTGTTGCCACAAAACTTCTCGATGAGATGATGACCAACTATTCCCAATGGCACACCGAACGCGCTCCAACAGGTAGGAAGGTAAACTCTGTCGAGGAGATTTCCTCCCTAAATGAAAAAGTTGACTTGATTATGTCTCTACTTTCGAAGCAATCTTCTATTGATCCTCGTGATGTTCCTTTAAATTCTTTGATTGCTCAAGAACAAGTAGATGCGAACTTTATCTCTAGAAACAATTTTAACAACAATGCTTATAGGAGTAATTTTGGTAGCAATCCTAGACCGTTCCCCTCTAATTCTTATGGGAACAACAATGCTTATCCTAGCACCAAGAACTCCACTACTGAACTAGAGATTATGCTTAAAGATTTCATCACTACCCAAAAAGCTTTTAATAATAGTGTAGAAGAAAAACTAAACAAACTAGGTGATCTCTCTTTGAAGGTAGACAATTTAGCCAATGAAGTAGAATTGCTTAAAATTAGAACTTCTCCTCTTGAGGAGAGGAAGGTCACTCCTATGAATGCTATTCAAGTGCAAATTAATGAAAACATTAGGATGATGGCTAAACTTAAAAAGAGATGGGCTAGAGAAAGGGAGGAAGAAGATAGAATTAAGAGCCTTCCTACCCACCACACTGTTGCTACTATCCAAGTTGTTAAGGATATCCAAACTCTTAGCACCCAATGCACTCCTGGTCCCGATGGACCTATTAATGGTGATGCTATGACTATAGAAACTACCAAACAAGTGAACCTAAAGGACACCACTACCACCTTACTTGATAGTAGTGACCTTGATTTTGATAATTGCACTCTTACCGAAGTTATTGATTTCCTTCACAAGATGTCTAGAGATCCCCGCAGTAGCACGCTTAACCTTGCCTTCACAGAGCATATCACTAATGCTCTTATCAAAGCTAGGGAGGAGAAACTTAGAGTAGAAGCCTCCATACCTAGAAAGCTAGAAGATGGTTGGGATCCTATGATTAAAATTAAGTTGAATAACTTCTCTTGCTATGCTTTATGTGATGTTGGTGCTAGTACCTCTGTTATGCCCAAAAGAATATATGATATGCTTAAATTGAAACCTTTTGATTCTTGTTCTTTTGGTGTTCGTCTCGTTGATTCTTCCATAAAGAAACCTTTGGGGAGGATCGACGATGTTCTTATCATTGTCAATGACAATTATGTTCCCGTTGATTTTACTATTATGGATATTGAATGTGAACCTTCGTGTCCAATTATTTTGGGACGTCCTTTTCTACGCACCGTTGGTGCTATCATTGACATGAAAGAGGGGAATATAAAATTCCAGTTTCCTCTAAAGAAAGGGATGGAACACTTCCCTCGAAAGAAGATTAAGTTACCTTTTGAGTCCGTTGTACGGGCTAGCTATTCTTTTACTCTTGATAAAACTTGATCTCTTTGCATTATGCCTAGCTTAAAGGCATAAAAGAAAGCGCTTTTGGGAGGCAGCCCACAGGAATAAATTTTATTTTGCTCTTGTCGTGTCTTGATGTTGTTACTACAGTAGCATCATCATTGTATCTTTACTTTTCAATTTTGTGCCAAGTGTAGCCTCTGATTGCAAGAAAGTTCAAAAGTTGTGACGTGCTGTCCAGGAAACAGATTCTGTCCTTGGATAGAAAAATTCGTATAAAATCACCAGATCATATTTTTGGTCTGAATTGTTTCGACAGCGTGCTCTATATAATTGTCTTTCGTGCATCTGTTCTGAGTTTTTTGATTAGAGTTGCAGAAGTAGCCCGAAAAAATCATTTACTACCTGCTGTTCTGTTTTTCACAGATTATGTCCTGTTTTGCCTTTCCTTCATTTTGCAAACCTTGAGCTTGCTTTTTCTTTGCAAAAACCTTTTGGCAATCTTGAGAAACAGTAGACCTTCAAGAATATCTTTATTTCCAGCAAGGAACAATTATTTTATTATGGGTACTAACCTCGCTAATCAGATTATGATGAGTTATGTATGAAGGGAGTTTTCAAGTGTGCGAGGGAAGATGATAAAAAGATTCAGGAGTGTCAAACGCTCAAGCTTGGGGATGCCCCCATGCACCCCAAGATATATTCAAGGAGACTCAAGCGTCTAAGCTTGGGGATGCCCCCGTGCATCCCCTTCTCCATCAACATTATCAGTTCGTCTTTCGTTCCACTATATTTTAATCACTTCATGTGTTATGTGCTATGCTTGGAGCGTCTTGCTTTTAGTTTTCCTTTTTAGTTTTCCTTAGATTTTCATAACGAGTCGAAACTCAGCTTTCTTTATGTGGGAGAGAAACACGCTCCACTTCTACCTAGAACATAACATAGAATTTCTATGTCTATCTTTGCTGTGTGTGTTCTTTGTCTTTCAATAACTACTATCATGCTTAGCTCTTAACTTTCATGCTTATCTTTTTAAAGAGCTTTTGTTTAGTTGGTTGCTTGAACTCTCTTTAGTTATCATGATTATCTTATTAAGAGAGTTTGCTTCCGTTGCATTGGTTGATTTGTCTATGATAAAGATGCTACGTGCATAATGGCGCTTAGTAGTTCATGTTTTCTTATGGTTAGTCTCAAATAGCTGGGGGGGTTCCCAATGTGTTCTTGGAGTACCAACATGATTTGTTTGCCTATGATGTGGTATGGTTTAGTAATATCTTCCTTCGAGAATTTATTTTGATTGACTCGGCGTATGCTCACGCATATTTAAGACTGTAAAGAAAGTCTGTCAAGCCTTGATGATCTTTTGTTTCTTAGTAGCGATATAACTTCCATGCCTGATTCAATGTTGCTTTGTCGCTCTGCATGATTATGACCGTCATTGCTCTCTTAGTTGGTCGCTCCCAGTCTTTTGCTAACCTCCACCTGTACTAAGTGGACTGACTGCTTGTGCATCCAAATTCTTTTAAACCAGTTATGCCATATGAGTCCACCATACCTTCCTACATGGTATTTACCTGCCATTCCTAATGGAGACTTGCATGTACCATCTCGAAATCATTCAAAGAAAAAGCATTCCTATTTCGTGCCTCTGTTTTAAGTTCATGAGGAAGTAGTAGTTAATTCATAATCTTTTTAAGTTGGACAAGCTTCACCCCGGGATTGCATGTATAATGTGCAAACCCATAATACGAGAAGGAACTGGCATTGAGTGCGCCCGGCTCAAAAATAATATAACAAACAAACCCTCCTTCACGCTTTGTTCATGAGAAATCAGAAAACTTTGGCAGTGATAAACAAAGGAGATTAAGAGGATGTGATCGTCCTCATTCGGGAGCCGTTCCTCGAAACTTGTCCATCTCAAGAAGTGATTGAGTTTTCTGCTAGCATTCGTTGACGGAACATGCATGATCTAAAAAAAAAATTATTACCTCTGTTTTTAAAACCAAGAGCTCTGGTACATGTTTTGTATTTGTTTCCGACTACGGGTTTTCAACCTTGACAACAAAAGCCACGGTTTGAGAGTCTCCACCTTCTTTTAAAAGCACCAACTACTGAGAGCATAATTGTCATTCTGAGTGTAATGTGCATTGTCCCAAAGTAGCATTGTCTTTTGCATGATTGTGATATCGTTTATTTTGAAATGATTGTATCTAGTCATCACATAAACCTTGGAGGTGCCCCTGCATTTATGTTTTGCTTCACTAAAGGGGGCAAGCGAGATATCACTTTATCATATTTGCACACCATGTTCATTACAAATCTATTTGATGTTTCAGTATCATGTTATAAAACTTTCAGTTCTTTGTGATTTTCTCATGAGGCAACTTAATTACTATAGATTCATTGTCTTAGTAAGCTTTTGTCATGTGACTATGAAAAAGTCCTATATGGTTAATAGCATGTCACCACAGAAATTATTCTTGTTATCATTTACCTACTCGAGGACGAGCAGGAATTAAGCTTGGGGATGTTGATACGTCCAAAACGTATCTATAATTTCTGCTTGCTCCATGCCTCTTTTGGGTGATATTGCTATGATATTTATACACTTCCATACACTTTTGATCATATTTGGACTAACCTATTAACTGAGTGCACCCCAGTGCCAGTTTCTGTTTTCGGCTGTTTTTGTATTTCAGGTTTTCCCATTACGAGAACTGCCAGAAAAATCCCGGAAAAATTATATAAAAAATCAGCGTTCCAGAAGCTACCAGGCACCCGAAGCACAGCCGGAGGGGGGCCACCAGGGCTCCAGGCGCCCTGGTGGCGCGGGCCCCCCCTGGCCGCGCCGGGGGGGCGCCTGGGCCCCCCGAGCCTCGTCTGATGCCCCCCTTTGGCATATATTTATATCGTGTCCCGCAACCCTCGAGACGGGAACCCTTTTTCGCGATCTCATCTCTGTTCCGCCGCCGCCGCGCTTCCAAGATTGGGAGCACCAGGAGAACTCTTCCCGACACCCTGCCGGAGGGGAGGATCACCACCGGGAGCTTCTCCACCACCATGGACGCCTCCCGGATGAGTTGTGAGTAGTCTCCCTTGGACCATGAGTCCATGACCAGTAGCTATGTGATGTTCTCCTCCCGTTCTTATGCTTCACTAATTAGTCCTCGTGAGCTGCCCTACATGATCGAGGCACATATGTAATCCTTATGCTGTTGCTATGATGAGTTTGCTGGGATCCGATGGATTGTGAGATTATGTTCAGATTGTGTTTGAGTAATATATTTGATTCACCTCTTTTATATTTATGTTCGTAAGTAATTCTTGCATGTTCTCCGTTGTTATTTATTGCTTTGGCCAAGTAGTAGGTAGTGACTCCAAGAGGGAACGTTATGCTTGATTGTGGGTTCATGCCCCTCGATGACTAGCTTGAGTGACAGAAACATGAGTCTAGGGGATGTGCTATTGCCACAAGGGGGAAAACAACGGTGCTTGTGCCCGCGGGTGCAAGGATTATTTACTTTACGCAAAGTTCTTTTAATGCAGTTGTCTGTTGCTTTGAGTTTACACTATGAGTGGGACTCGCAACTTAATACCAGCGAGATGTTCTGGATAGATATCTCAAGGTGGATGATTAGTAGTAGATGCAGATGGATTTCGGTCTACTTACCTCGGCGTACCACCCATGCTTTGAACCTCTACCTTTCTTGCAACTTAGTCAGCATTGGTTTGCGCACATGGTCCTGTCAATTGCCCAGCTGTAATTCGTTTACCTCACATAGCAGTTTTATCGTCTTTTGGGAGAGAGACATCACTAGTGAACATCATGGGACTCCGGTCCATATTACCATCATTGATCACATCCGCTATTTACTTTACGCTTTTACTTACTATTGCAGCATTACCTATCACTATTACCACTTGCGTTTGATCCTTTGTAAACTACAAGGCCGGAGGGATTGACAACCTCTCTGTACTCGTTGGGAGCAAAGTTATTTGTATCTGTGTGCAGGTCCACGTTGATTGCTAATATCTGGCGCCGTTAGCAGTTGACACCTTCTTGTTGAAACTGGGAGTCTCAGGGGAAATCGATCCTTGGTATCTTTGCCAAGGGAAAACTTCCGCTACACTGCATCTCAAACCTTCCACTTGGGGTAACCAACAAGGGGCGAGAAGCCATCACCACCTTATGCATCTAGTGCATGTCCGTCGGTGGAACCAGTCTCACGTAAGCGTACGTGTAAAGTCGGTCCGGGCCGCTTCATCCCACAATACCACCGAATCAAGATTAGACTAGTAACGGTAAGAAAATTGAGCAAACTCAACGCCCACAACTGCTTTGTGTTCTACTCGTGCAAGATGCTACGCAAAAGACCTAGCTCTGATGCCACTGTTGGGGAACGTAGCAGAATTCAAAAAAATTCTATGCTTTCACCAAGATCAATCTTAGGAGACATCTAGCAATGAGCATATTATAGTGCATCTACATACCCTTTTGTAGATCGCGAGCGGAAGCTTTCGAAGAAGCGTGGATGAAGAAGTCGTACTCTTCACGTTCTTCGTCACCGATGATCTAGCGCCGAACGGACGGCACCTCCGCGTTCAACACACATCCGGTACAGCAACATCACCTCCTTCTTGATCCAGCAAGGGGGAGGAGAGGTCGTCGGAGATCCAGCAGCACGACGGCGTGGTGGTGGATGCAGCGGGAAATCCTGCAGGGCTTCGCCGGCGCCCTGCGTAAGGAGATGGAGGTGTGACGGGAGGGGGAGAGGCGCCAGAGGATTTGGTGCGGCTGCCCTCTCCCCGCCCCCCCCCCCCCCACATATATATAGGGGGCCAGGGGGGTGCGCCAGCCCTGGAGATCCAATCTCCAGGGTGGGGCGTCGGCCAGGGGGGGTATTCTTGCCCCCCAAGGCAAGGGGGCGCCTCTCTCCCCTAGGGTTTCAACCCCAGGCGCATGAGGGAGGGCCCAGTAGGGTGCACCAGCCCACCAGGGGCTGGCTCCCTTCCCCTTGCGGCCTAGGGGCCCCACCGGGATGGGTGGCCCCACCCGGTGGACCCCCGGGACCCCTCCGGTGGTCCCGGGACACTCCCGGTGACCCCCGGAGATCACCCGATGGCCGAAACTGGACTTCCTATATATCATTCTTTACCTCCTGACCATTCCGGAACTCCTTGTCACGTCCGGGATCTCATCCGAGACTCCAAACAACTTTCGGGTTTCCACGTGCATGTATCTCTACGACCCTAGCGTTACCGAACCTTAAGTGTGTAGACCCTACGGGTTCGGGAGACACGTAGACATGACCGAGACCACTCTCCGGTCAATAACCAACAGTGGGATCTGGATACCCATGTTGGTTCCCACGTGTTCCTCGATGATCTTCATTGGATGAACCACTGTGTCAAGGATTCACTCAATCCCGTAGTTATTCCCTTTGTCCATCGGTACGGTACTTGCCCGAGATTCGATCGTCGGTATTCCCGATACTTTGTTCAATCTCGTCATGGCAAGTCACTTTACTCGATCCGTAATCCATCATCCCGTGACTAACTCCTTTAGTCACCTTGAGCTCATTATGATGATGTCTTACCGAGTGGGCCCAGAGGTACCTCTCCGTCACACGGAGTGACAATATCCCAGTCTCGGTTCGTACCAACTCAACAGACACTTTCGGAGATACCCGATGCATACCTTTATAGCCACCCAGTTACGTTGTGACGTTTGGCACACCCAAAGTATTCCTACGGCATCCGGGAGTTGTACAACCTCATGGTCTAAGGAATAAATACTTGACACCGAAAAGCTTATGCATTACGAACTATACGACCTCGTGCTATGCTCAGGATTGGGTCTTGTCCATCACATCATTCTCCTAATGATGTGATCCCGTTATCACTGACATCCTATGTCCATGGTCAGGAAACCGTGACCATCTGCTGATCAACGAGCTGGTAACTAGAGGCCTACCAGGGACTCATTGTTGTCTATACATTCACACATGTATCGCTGTTTCCGTACAATACAATTCAAGCATGAATAACAGACAATTATCATGAACAAGGAAATATAATAATAATACTTTTATTATTGCCTCTAGGGCATATTTCCAACATTCGATACTGGTGCAGTTGCTCATATTTGTAACTCTAAGCAGGAGTTGCGGAATAAGCGGAGACTGGCGAAGGACGAGGTGACGATGCGCGTCGGGAATGGTTCCAAGGTCGATGTGATCGTCGTCGGCACGCTGCCTCTACATCTACCCTCGGGATTAGTTTTAAACCTTAATAATTGTTATTTAGTACCAGCTTTGAGCATGAACATTGTATCTGGATCTCGTCTTATGCGAGATGGCTACTCATTTAAATCCGAGAATAATGGTTGTTCTATTTATTCGAGAGATATGTTTTATGGTCATGCCCCGCTGGTCAATGGTTTATTTTTGATGAATCTCGATCGTGATGTTACACATATTCATAGTGTGAATGCCAAAAAATGTAAAGTTGATAATGATAGTCCCACATACTTGTGGCATTGCCGCCTTGGTCATATTGGTGTCAAACGTATGAAGAAGCTTCATGCTGATGGACTTCTGGAGTCTCTTGATTGTGAATCATTTGACACGTGCGAACCATGCCTCTTGGGCAAGATGACCAAGCCTCCGTTCTCCGGAACAATGGAGCGAGCAACCAACTTATTGGAAATCATACATACCGATGTGTGCGGTTCAATGAGTGTTGAGGCTCGCGGAGGCTATCGTTATGTTCTCACCCTCACAGATGACTTGAGTAGATATGGGTATATCTACTTGATGAAGCACAAGTCTGAGACCTTTGAAAAGTTCAAGGAATTTCAGAATGAGGTTGAGAATCAACGAGACAAGAAAATAAAGTTCTTACGATCGGATCGTGGGGGTGAATATTTGAATCATGAATTTGGCACGCACCTTAGGAAATGTGGAATTGTTTCACAATTGACACCGCCTGGAACACCTCAACGTAACAGTGTGTCCGAACGTCGAAACCGTACTCTGTTGGACATGGTGCGATCTATGATGTCCCTCACCGATTTACCGCTATCTTTTTGGGGTTATGCTTTAGAGACTGTCGCATTCACTTTAAATAGGGCTCCGTCGAAATCCGTTGAGACGACACCGTATGAACTTTGGTTTGGCAAGAAACCAAAGCTGTCGTTTCTGAAAGTTTGGGGTTGCGATGCTTATGTCAAGAAACTTCAACCTGAGAAGCTCGAACCCAAATCGGAAAAATGCGTCTTCATAGGATACCCAAAGGAAACGATTGGGTACACCTTCTACCACAGATCCGAAGGCAAAGTCTTTGTTGCCAAGAATGGATCCTTTCTGGAGAAAGAGTTTCTCTCGAAAGAAGTGAGTGGGAGGAAAGTAGAACTTGATGAGGTGACAGTCACCCCTCCTGAACCGGAAAGTAGCGCAGCGTAGGAAATTGTTCCTGAGGTGCCTGCACCGACAAGGGAGGAAGTTAATGATGATGATCATGAAGTAACAGATCAAGTTACTACTGAACTTCGAAGGTCCACAAGGGCACGTTCCGCACCAGAGTGGTACGGCAACCCTGTCATGGAAATTATGTTGTTAGACAACGGTGAACCTTCGAACTATGAAGAAGCGATGGCGGGCCCGGATTCCAATAAATGGCTTGGAGCCATGAAATCCGAGATAGAATCCATGTATGAAAACAAAGTATGGACTTTGGTGGACTTGCCTGATGATAGGCACACCATAGAAAATAAATGGATATTTAAGAAGAAGACAGACGCGGATGGTAATGTGACCATCTATAAGGCTCGGCTTGTCGCTAAGGGTTATCGACAAGTTCAAGGGATTGACTACGATGAGACTTTCTCTCCCGTAGCGATGTTGAAGACAGTCAGAATCATGTTAGCTATTGCCGCATTCTATGATTATGAGAAATGGCAAATGGACGTCAAAACGGCATTCCTTAATGGCTTCCTCAAGGAAGAGTTGCATATGATGCAGCCGGAAGGTTTTGTCGATCCAGAGAATGCTAACAAGGTATGCAAGCTCCAGCGCTCGATTTACGGGCTGGTGCAAGCATCTCGGAGTTGGAATATTCGCTTTAATGATGTGATCAAAGCGTTTGGCTTTATACAGACTTATGGAGAAGCCTGTATCTACAAGAAAGTGAGTGGGAGCTCTGTAGCATTTCTCATATTATATGTGGATGACATATTGCTGATGGGAAATGATATAGAATTCTTGGAAAGTGTAAAGGCCTACTTGAATAAGAGTTTTTCAATGAAGGACCTTGGAGAAGCAGCTTACATATTAGGCATCAAAATCTATAGAGATAGATCAAGACGCCTCATCGGTCTTTCACAAAGTACATACCTTGACAAGATATTGAAGAAGTTCAATATGGATCAGTCCAAGAAGGGGTTCTTGCCTGTTTTGCAAGGTATGAGATTGAGCAAGGCTCAGTCACCGACCACGGCAGAAGATAGAGAAAAGATGAGTGTCATTCCCTATGCCTCAGCCATAGGTTCTATCATGTATGTCATGCTGTGTACCAGACCTGATGTGAACCTTGCCATAAGTTTGGTAGGGAGGTACCAAAGTGATCCCGGTATGGAACATTGGACAGCGGTCAAGAACATCCTAAAGTACCTGAAGAGGACTAAGGATATGTTTCTCGTTTATGGAGGTGACGAAGAGCTCGTCGTAAAGGGTTACGTCGATGCTAGCTTCGACACAGATCTGGATGACTCGAAGTCACAAACCGGATACGTGTATATTTTGAATGGTGGAGCAGTCAGCTGGTGCAGTTGCAAGCAGAGTGTCGTGGCGCATTCTACATGTGAAGCGGAGTACATAGCTGCTTGCGAAGCAGCGCAAGAAGGAGTCTGGATGAAGGAGTTCATCATCGACCTAGGAGTCATTACAAGCGCGTCAAGCCCGATGACTCTCTTCTGTGACAACACTGGTGCTATTGCCATTACCAAGGAGCCCATGTTTCACAAGAAGACCAAACACATCAAGCGCCATTTCAACTCCATCCGGAATTATGTTCAAGATGGAGACATAGATATTTGTAAAGTGCATACGGATCTAAATGTTGCAGACCCGTTGACTAAACCTCTTCCACGGGCAAAACATGATCAACACCAGAACTCTATGGGTGTTCGATTCATCACAATGTAACTAGATTATTCACTCTAGTGCAAGTGGGAGACTGTTGGAAATATGCCCTAGAGGCAATAATAAAAGTATTATTATTATATTTCCTTGTTCATGATAACGGTCTGTTATTCATGCTTGAATTGTATTGTACGGAAACAGCGATACATGTGTGAATATATAGACCACAATGTGTCCCTGGTAAGCCTCTAGTTACCAGCTCGTTGATCAACAGATGGTCACGGTTTCCTGACCATGGACATAGGATGTCAGTGATAACGGGATCACATCATTAGGAGAATGATGTGATGGACAAGACCCAATCCTGAGCATAGCACGAGATCGTATAGTTCGTAATGCATAAGCTTTTCGGTGTCAAGTATTTATTCCTTAGACCATGAGGTTGTACAACTCCCGGATGCCGTAGGAATACTTTGGGTGTGCCAAACGTCACAACGTAACTGGGTGGCTATAAAGGTACGCAACGGGTATCTCCGAAAGCATCTGTTGAGTTGGTACGAACCGAGACTGGGATATTGTCACTCCGTGTGACGGAGAGGTACCTCTGGGCCCACTCCGTAAGACATCATCATAATGAGCTCAAAGTGACTAAGGAGTTGGTCATGGGATGATGGATTACGGATCGAGTAAAGAGACTTGCCATGACGAGATTGAACAAGGTATCGGGCATACTGACGATCGAATCTCGGGCAAGTACAGTACCGATGGACAAAGGGAATAACATACGGGATTGAGTGAATCCTTGACACAGTGGTTCATCCGATGAAGATCATCGAGGAACACATGGGAACCAACATGGGTATCCAAATCCCGCTGTTGGTTATTGACCAGAGAGTCGTCTCGGTCATGTCTGCGTGTCTCCCGAACCCGTAGGGTCTACTGATACGTCCAAAACGTATCTATAATTTCTGCTTGCTCCATGCCACTTTTGGGTGATATTGCTATGATATTCATACACTTCCATACACTTTTGATCATATTTGGACTAACTTACTAATCCAGTGCACCCCAGTGCCAGTTTCTGTTTTCGGCTGTTTTTGTATTTCAGGTTTTCACGTTACGAGAACTGCCCAGAAAAATCCAGAAAAATTATATAAAAAATCAGTGTTTCGGAAACAACCTTGCGTCCGAAGGACAGCCGGGGGGGGCACCAGGGCTCCAGGCGCCCTGGCGGCGCCCCCCCCCCCCTGGGCCGCGCCAGGGGGGGGCGCCTGGGCCCCCCGAAGCTTCCCCGATGCCCCCCTTTGGCATATATTTAAAGCGTCCTCCGAAACCCTCAGAACAGGAACTCTTTTCGCGATCCCATCTCTGTTCCGCCGCCGCCGCCGCTTCCAAGATCGGGAGCACCAGGAGAACTCTTCCCGGCACCCTGCCGGAGGGGAGGATCACCACCGGGAGCTTCTCCACCACCATGGACGCCTCCCGGATGACTCGTGAGTAGTCTCCCTTGGACCATGAGTCCATGACCAGTAGCTATGTGATGTTCTCCTCCCGTTCTTGTGCTTCACTAATTAGTCCTCGTGAGCTGCCCTACATGATCGAGGCACCTATGTAATCCTTATGCTGTTGCTATGTTGAGTTTGTTGGGATCCGATGGATTATGAGATTATGTTCAGATTGATCTTGAGTAATATATTTGATTTACCTCTTTTATATTTATGTTCATAAGTAATTCTTGCATGTTCTCCGTTGTTATTTACTGCTTTGGCCGAGTAGTAGGTAGTGACTCCAAGAGGGAACGTTATGCTCGATTGTGGGTTCATGCCCCTCGATGACTAGCTTGAGTGACAGAAACATGAGTCTTGAGGAGAGGGAAGTCACTCCTATAAATGCTATTCAAGTGCAAATTAATGAAAACATTAGGATGATGGCTAAACTTAAAGAGAGATGGGCTAGAGAAAGGGAGGAAGAAGAGAGAATTAAGAGCCTTCCTACCCACCACACTGTTGCTACTATCCAAGTTGTTGAGGATGTTCACACTCTTAGCACCCAATGTACTCCTGGTCCCAATGGACCTATTAATGGTGATGCTATGACTATAGAAGCTACCAAACAAGTGAACCTTAAGGACACCACTACCACTTTACTTCATGCTCGCGACCTTGATTTTGATAATTGCACTCTTACCGAAGTTATTGATTTCCTTCACAAGATGTCTAGAGATCCCCGCACTAGCACGCTTAACCTTGCCTTTACAGAGCATATCACTAATGCTCTCATCAAAGCTAGGGAGGAAAAACTTAGAGTAGAAGCCTCCATACCTAGAAAGCTAGAAGATGGTTGGGATCCTATGATAAAAATTAAATTGAATGACTTCTCTTGCTATGCATTATGTGATGTTGGTGCTAGTACCTCTGTTATGCCCAAAAGAATATATGATATGCTTAAATTGATACCTTTTGATTCTTGTTCTTTTGGTGTTCGTCTCGTTGATTCTTCCATAAAGAAACCTTTGGGGAGGATCAACGATGTTCTTATTGTTGTTAATGATAATTATGTTCCCGTTGATTTCACTATTATGGATATTGAATGTGATCCTTCATGTCCAATTATTTTGGGACATCCCTTTTTGCGCACCGTTGGTGCTATCATTGACATGAAAGAGGGTAATATAAAATTTCAGTTTCCTCTCAAGAAAGGGATGGAACACTTTCCTCGAAAGAAGATCAAGTTACCTTTTGAGTCCGTTGTACGGGCTAGCTATTCTTTTATTCTTGATAAAACTTGATCTATGCATTATGCCTAGCTTAAAGGCATAAAAGAAAGCGCTTTTGGGAGGCAGCCCACATGAATAAAAATTTTGCTTTTGTTGTGTCTTGATGTTGTTTACTTCTGTAGCATCATCATTGTATCTTTGCTTTTCATATTTGTGCCAAGTATAGCCTCCGATTGCTAGAAAGTTCAAAAGTTGTGAGGTGCTGTCCAGGAAACAGATTCTGTCCTTGGATAGAAAAATTCGTATAAAATCACCAGATCATCTTTTTGGTCTGAATTTTTTCGACAGCGTTTTCTATATAATTGTCTTTCGTGCGTCTGTTCTGAGTTTTTTGATTTGAGTTGTAGAAGTATCCCGAACAGATCAATTACTACCTGCTGTTCTGTTTTTCACAGATTCTGTCCTGTTTTGCCTTTCCTTCACTTTGCAAATGAAGAACTTGCTTTTTCTTTGCAAAAACCTTTTGGCAATCTTGAGAAACAGTAGAACTTCAAGAATATCTTTATTTCCAGCAAGGTATAATTATTTTATTAAGGGTACTAACCTCGCTAATCAGATTATGATGAGTTGTGTATGAAGGGAGTTTTCAAGTGTGCGAGGGAAGATGATAAAAAGATTCAGGAGTGTCAAGCGCTCAAGCTTGGGGATGCCCCCGTGCACCCCCAAGAAATATTCAAGGAGACTCAAGCGTCTAAGCTTGGGGATGCCCCCGTGCATCCCCTTCTCCATCAACATTATCAGTTCGTCTTTCGTTCCACTATATTTTTATCACTTCATGTGTTATGTGCTATGCTTGGAGCGTCTTGCTTTTAGTTTTCTTTTTAGTTTTTCATAACGAGTCGGAACTCAGCATTCTTTATGTGGGAGAGAAACACGCTCCACTTCTACCTAGAACATAACATAGAATTTTCATGTCTATCTATGATGTGTGTGTTCTTTGTCTTTTAATAGCTACTATCATGCTCTGCTCTTAGTATTCATGCTTATCTTTTCAAAGAGCTTTTGTTTAGTTGGTTGCTTGAACTCTCTTTAATTATCATGCTCACCTTATTAAGAGAGTTTGCTTCCGTTGCATTGGTTAATGTGTCTATGATAAAGATGTTACTTGCATAATGGTACTTAGTAGTTCAGGTTTTCTTATGGTTAATCTCAAATAGCTGGGGGGTTCCCAATGTGTTATTGGAGTACCAACATGGTTTGTTTGCCTATGATGTGGTATGGTTTAGTAATATCTTCCTTCGAGAATTTATTTTGATTGACTTGGCGTATGCTCACGCATATTTAAGACTGTAAAGAAAGTCTGTCAAGCCTTGATGATCTTTTATTTCTGAGTAGCGATATAACTACCATGCCTGATTCAATATTGATTTGTCGCTCTGCATGATTATGACCGTCATTGCTCTCTTAGTTGGTCGCTCCCAGTCTTTTTGCTAACCTCCACCTGTACTAAGCGAACTAACTTTGCAATATATAGCTCATGGGAAAGTAGCTTAAAAACTATTGTGGTAAAGAATATGTTGCCTATGTATCTTATTTCTTATAAGTTGCTTGCTGAGCGGTAACCATGTTTCTGGGGACGCCATCAACTATTACACTATTGTTGAATATCATGTGAGTTGCTATGCATGTTCGTCTTGTCTGAAGTAAGGGTGATTTGCCGTGGGTTGAATGAATATGCATATTGTTAGAGAAGAACATTGGGCCGCCAACCAAAGCCATGTGTCATGGTGGAAGTTTTAGCTTGGACATTAATCCTCAATCTCTTATGAGAATATGCTTATGCATTAAAAAGGAGTCCATCATCTATTTTCTATGTTGTCCCGGTATGGATGTCCTCAAGTTGAGATCTATCAAAAACGAGAAATCAAATGCGATTTATCTCCTTGGACCTTTGTACAGGTGGCATAGAGGTACCCCTTTGTGACACTTGGTTGAAACATATGTAATGCAATGATAACCCATGGAGATCCGAGCTAATTAGGACAAGGTGCGAACACTATTGGTATACGATGCATGAGGCTTGCAACTTATAGGATGTCTTATGCATGACACATATGAAGTACTACTACCGTTGACACAATTGCTTCCATGTTTTCAAAATAAAAAGCTCTAGCACTTAACCTTTCTTTTACTTTTATGTTAAAGCACCAACTACTGAGAGCATGATTGTCATTCTGAGTGTAATGTGCATTGTCCCAAAGTAGCATTGTCTTTTGCATGATTGTGATATCGTTTATTCTGAAATGGTTGTATCTAGTCATCACTTAAACCTTGAAGGTGCCCCTGCATTTATGTTTTGCTTCACTAAAGGGGGCAAGCTAGATATCACTTTATCATATTTGCACATCATGTTCATTGCAAATCTTTTTGATGTTTCAGTTTCATGTTGTAAAACTTTCAGTCATTTGTGATTTTCTCATGAGGCAACTTAATTACTATAGAATCATTGTCTCAGTAAGCTTTTGTCATATGACTATGAAAAAGTCCTATATGGTTAATAGCATGTCACCACAGAAATTATTCTTGTTATCATTTACCTACTCGAGGACAAGCAGGAATTAAGCTTGGGGATGTTGATACGTCCAAAACGTATCTATAATTTCTGCTTGCTCCATGCCACTTTTGGGTGATATTGCTATGATATTCATACACTTCCATACACTTTTGATCATATTTGGACTAACTTACTAATCCAGTGCACCCCAGTGCCAGTTTCTGTTTTCGGCTGTTTTTGTATTTCAGGTTTTCACGTTACGAGAACTGCCCAGAAAAATCCAAAAAAATTATATATAAAATCAGCGTTTCGGAAACAACCTTGCGTCCGAAGGACAGCCGGGGGGGCCACCAGGGCTCCAGGCGCCCTGGCGGCGCCCCCCCCCCCCCCCAGGCCGCGCCGGGGGGCGCCTGGGCCCCCCGAAGCTTCCCCGATGCCCCCCTTTGGCATATATTTAAAGCGTCCTCCGAAACCCTCAGAACAGGAACTCTTTTCGCGATCCCATCTCTGTTCCGCCGCCGCCGCCACTTCCAAGATCGGGAGCACCAGGAGAACTCTTCCCGGCACCCTGCCGGAGGGGAGGATCACCACCGGGAGCTTCTCCACCACCATGGACGCCTCCCGGATGACTCGTGAGTAGTCTCCCTTGGACCATGAGTCCATGACCAGTAGCTATGTGATGTTCTCCTCCCGTTCTTGTGCTTCACTAATTAGTCCTCGTGAGCTACCCTACATGATCGAGGCACCTATGTAATCCTTATGCTTTTGCTATGTTGAGTTTGCTGGGATCCGATGGATTATGAGATTATGTTCAGATTGATCTTGAGTAATATATTTGATTTACCTCTTTTATATTTATGTTCATAAGTAATTCTTGCATGTTCTCCGTTGTTATTTACTGCTTTGGCCGAGTAGTAGGTAGTGACTCCAAGAGGGAACGTTATGCTCGATTGTGGGTTCATGCCCCTCGATGACTAGCTTGAGTGACAGAAACATGAGTCTAGGGGATGTGCTGTTGCCACAAGGGGGAAAACAACGGTGCTTGTGCCCGCGGGTGCAAGGATTGTTTACTTTACGCAAAGTTCTTTTAATGCAGTTGTCTGTTGCATTGAGTTTACACTATGGGTGGGACTCGCAACTTAATACCAGCGAGATATTCTGGATAGATATCTCAAGGTGGATGATTAGTAGTAGATATTGATGGATTTCGGTCTACTTACTTTGGCGTACCGCCCATGCTTTGAACCTCAACCTTTCTTGCAATGTATTCAGCATTGGTTTGCGTTCGTGGTCCTGTCAATTGCCCAGCTGTAATTCGTTTACCTCACATAGTTGTTTTATCGTCTTTTGGGAGAGAGACATCACTAGTGAACATCATGAGACTCCGGTCCATATTACCATCATTGATCACACCCACTATATACTTTTCGTTATTATTTACTATTGCAAAACACTACCTATCACTACTATCATTGCTTTTAATCCTTTGTGAACTACAAGGCCGGAGGGATTGACAACCTCTCTGTACTCGTTGGGAGCAAAGTTATTTGTATCTGTGTGCAGGTCCACGTTGATTGCTACTATCTGGCGCCGTAGCAATTGACACCTACTTGTTGAACCTAGGAGTCTCTGGGGATTCGATCCTTGGCATCTTTGCTAAGGGAAAACACTTCCACAACACTGCATCTTACACCTTCCACTTGGGGTAACCAACGAGGGGTTCGAGGCCCATCATCTACACACTTAAGGTTCGGTGACGCTAGGGTCGTAGAGAAACATGCACGTGGAAACCTGAAAGTTGTTCGGAGTCCCGGATGAGATCCCGGACGTGACGAGGAGTTCCGGAATGGTCCGGAGGTAAAGAATGATATATAGGAAGTCCAGTTTCGGCCATCGGGTGAACTCCGGGGGTCACCGGGAGTGTCCCGAGACCACCGGAGGGGTCCCGGGGGTCCACCGGGTGGGGCCACCCATCCCGGTGGGGCCCCTAGGCCGCAAGGGGAAGGGGGCCAGCCCCTGGTTGGCTGGCGCACCCATATGGGCCCCCCTCCATGCGCCTAGGGTTGAAACCCTAGGGGGAGGGGCGCCCCCTATGCCTTGGGGGGCAAGATTCCCCCCCCCCTGGCCGCCGCCCCACCCTGGAGATTGGATCTCCAGGGCCGGCGCACCCCCCTGGCCCCTATATATAGTGAGGGGGGAGAGGGCAGCCGCACCCCAAGTCTCTGGCGCCTCTCCCCCTCCCGTCACACCTCTTTCTCGTCACGCAGGGCGCCGGCGAAGCCCTGCAGGATTTCCTGCTGCATCCACCACCACGCCGTCGTGCTGCTGGATCTCCGACGACCTCCCCCCCCCCCTTGCTGGATCAAGAAGGAGGTGACGTTGCTGTACCGGACGTGTGTTGAACGCGGAGGTGCCGTCCGTTCGGCGCTAGGATCATCGGTGACGAAGAACGCGAAGAGTACGACTACTTCATCTACGTTGTTTCGAACGCTTCCGCACGCGATCTACAAAAGGGTATATAGATGCACTCCAATATGCTCGTTGTTAGATGACTCCTTAGATTGATCTTGGTGAAAGCGTAGAAAATTTTTGAATTCTGCTACGTTCCCCAACAGGTACCACCAACCGGGACCAAAGGCCCTCCTGCCTGGGCTTCGCGCACAGGCCACGTGGAGACCCATCTGCCCCGGTTCTGGATTGAACCAGGACTAAAGGGCCAGGGCATTAGTACCGACCCTTTAGTCCCGGTTCAAGAACCGGGGCTAAAGGCCCTAATGAACCGGGTCAGATGTCCCTTTATCTACTAGTGTTATAGGCAGGCTCAACTGCTTCATCTATGGACTCTTTTAGGTAGGTTTTGTGAATTGAGTAAAAGATATTATGGTAAAGCATACCATTCTTTGTTCTGGTTTAACAAGTCTATGTACATTGTGCAATAATCATATTAAGGTATGACTGATTTTGTGGTGCCAGCTACTTCCTTTTGTGGATGCTTTACCATAATATATTCCATAACTCGTGTCGGTTGTATAATATGTAAAGTAATGGTACATTTTGATGTATTTTTTCACCCTGAATTGATCATAGGTTCTTGAAATGCAGTTGTTAAATGCACTTATTCATGAACAATTTATGTAGATCAAATATTTCTACAACCAATTTTTTTCTAAATATTTTGTTTCTTTTTTCGGTTGAGACATCCTCAAAACCGACGGGCATGATAACGCATGCCTCTGTGGTCTACCATGTCCTTAGGCCCACAATTCATAGACACGGGTGGCCTTTGTGCCATAGATGATGCATGGGCGTTCCTTTTTTCATTTGTTTGCGTGCAACTCGGTGTCTATAGACAGGGTGGCTCCGCCCCTCCCCCTTCGCGCAACTTGATGTCTACAAATGCAAGGGGCGTCCCTTTTTCCTGTGCAGGGGCATACAAGAATTGAATCTTACAATAAATTTAGCATAGTAATATGTCTCATTTATTGAAGATCGGTTTTGCTAAGTTAGAACATTACTACTCCAAACGGCATCGTAAGCAGTGCATGTCATTCATTGACCCCATCGCAAGCGGCTAAACCAATTTCAAGTATTCATATAGCACACTATTCAAATGCGACAAAAATACATCCGTAATGACGGTATATCACTCGTCCTCTATCCACATTGCCTGATGCAGATAGCATGTGTGACCTGTCACCCGTCAAATTATGTCGCTAGCAAGTTCCTTAGCGTTGAAACTGAACGTCCACGCCTCAGAACAAATACACTGTCCGTCATCGTATCTTTAAGAAATCAAACTGATATCTATCAATAAATCTAGATATCTTCAATGAAGATATACAATTTAATTGTCTGAAGTGCGCTCTGAGTTCTATATAAACAGGAAGTGAGGCCATTTCAATTCATCCCAAACTTCTCCATAACCATAGGAGTGTGCCATGGTTTCTCAACTCCCAACTAGGAAGCAATTCTAGCAACACCACCTTGAAGTAAGTTATAGGGTAATCGAAGCAAGAAAGCCACCATATTCACTCTAAGGAGGGATTGCCCTATACTTCGTCGCCCAACTCCAACTATAGTCAAATCCAAAACTACACTTCATCCACCCTTTCTTTCCCAAAAGTTTAGCTCATCCATCCCCTCCATTTCGCTGGACCCCCAAATCCCAAACCAAAGAAAACAAAATGGGCAATGGCATCTCCAAAAACACATGCTTCTCCGGCGACACCTATGCGCCGGCTGTCTCATCGGACCCAGTACCCGGCGACATCCATGGGCACTCCTTCAAGTATGTGCCAATTGCCATCGCCTTTGACAAGTCGTCAACGGCTAATGTGCTTTCATCGAAAACACCCTTCTTCTCTTTATCCGGAGCGGCCATCAACGCCAACCAAGCGACATCATCATCAATGCCATCGTTCTGCCAGCTTAATGAGTTGATGGGGCCACAATCAATTGCATGCACCATTAAGAGCTCGTGCTCCTTCACCCCTGCACCGCTCCAGGCCACACCAGCTAGGTCTTCCTGGTCTGGACACTTCTTGGGTTCATCTAGCACCGTATCCACCATCTCCAAACAGCTGCCAAGGCGGGCCTTCGTGTACGGTATGCTAAACCACTCCTTCTCATCGTCCTCATCGTTTGTTAGTCACCAGGACAATGTTTCTCATCTCATGGTTGAACGCGGCGCCACAGGCTCTCAGTGTTGCAATGAGCAGCCTCTCGACAAATCTTTGGCCACATTCGGCTCGAGGCTCGATTTCAGGGTGCCACTCAACAACCTCCTATCAAAGGGTCCTGCTGAGTTGTCAAATATGGATTCCTTCAGGGATGGGGATCACCACTCGCCACCGAGCGATAATGTGCAGTGGGCTCAGGGCATGGCCGGCGAGGACCGATTCCAGGTGGCGGTCTCAGAGGAGCGTGGGTGGGTGTTCGTGGGGATTTATGACGGCTTCTTCGGTCCAGATGCGACTGACTACCTCTTTGCGAACCTCCACGTCGCCGTGCACAACGCACTGAAGGGTGTTCTCTCGGACAACATCCAGTGCAATGAGCCGACAGCCACTTCCGATCATCTCTTTTCCCTGAATGGAGGCAATCATAGCCCGGAATTTGAACGTAAGCCGGCGAAGAGGGGCCGAACAGAACATCCAGAGAAGGACAAATCCGCCATGTCTGGGGGCGGCCCGATACACCAGAAAGTCCTCGGGGCACTGGATCAGGCGCTGAGGGAGACAGAGGAGGCATTTTTTAAGGCAGCAGAGGAGGGTGCGATCGACAACCCAGAGATTGGGCTAATGGGGTCATGCGTGCTAGTGATGCTGATGAAGGGCGAGGACGTGTATGTGATGAACGTCGGGGACAGTCGTGCCGTGTTGGCGAGGGGGCATGAGCCCGATCTTAGTAACATCCTCGGCAAGGCAACAGAGAATGATCTGCAGCAGTTGAAGGCCGAGATCATGGATGGCCTACAGTCCGTGCAGCTCAACGCTGAACACAATACCTCTGTTGAGGAGGTATGTACACACCCTCTTAATTATATCATCCTTAATGTGATGCATTTATCTGTGTTTTGATCATTATTAAGTTCTGCTTGTTGGAATCTGGGCGATACAGGAGGTAAATAGGATCAAGGCTGAACATAATGATCACAACGCCATCATCCACGGCAGAGTGAAGGGGAAACTCAACGTCACCAGAGCATTCGGGGCTGGCTACCTGAAGGAGGTACACACCAATCAAATAATGTCTCTTTTCTACTCCAGCATGCATGTTCAAGCACATCTCTGGCCATTGTCAGTGTAATGTTTCTGCTACACTATTATGATGCCACATTATGAAATTGCTAAATAATGCACTCTATGATACATAGGAAAAGTGCACTTATTCTAAACAACATGCCATCAGTCTAGCACTCAAGGACTAGAAGTCCGTGTTTCCGGTTAATTCCATGAGATAAGTTGTTCACCTCATGCTTGGGCCTTTTAATTCATTCATATACTTGATTAGTGGTGGTCCAACATTATCTCAACAATAGTGTTGTTCCTACCATGCATGTTGATGAAGAACCTAAAAATTGTGAACGTGACTTGCAATTCATGCATCACATCATGCAAATATGAAAGCCATTGAAATTGTGAGCAACATAGTTTGCTGCATGATCCTTGCATATGCTAATATATGGAGAGTCATCAAAGTTTCCTGAAATGTCAATATGCACACCTGATAATTCAAGGGATGCTCATTTTTTACTTGGCAGCCAAAGTGGAACAATATGTTGTTAGGATCCTTCAAGATTGATTACATCGGCAAGGGCCCCTACATAAATTGCATCCCATCACTCCACCACCACCGTGTCGGTCCAAACGACAAGTTCCTGGTGTTGTCGTGTGACGGGCTCTATCAGTATTTCACCAACAAAGAGGTGGTTGATCAGGTGGAGATGTTCACAGTTGCATATCCCAAGGGCAATCCTGCTGAGCATCTCGTCGAAGAATTGTTACATCGGGCTGCAAGGAAGGCCGGTGAGCAACCACCTCTATACTTTGCACAACACAAGCCTGCCAGCACAAACCAGTTTTTTGAAATTGTTGTAACTTCACATGCCTATTGATTTTCAGGTATGGACTACCATGAACTGCTCATGATATCCCATGACGAAAGGAGGAGGTACCATGATGATGTTTCCGTCATCGTGATCTCGTTCAAGGGGAGGATGTGGAGATCCTCCGTTTAGGCGCAATGTTGGTGGTGCATAGTGTGTCCTCGCTTCATAGAGTTTGAGAAGTTGGTTGCCTAGTGAGCAATTGAAGGTGTCTCAGAGTTAATAAACAGCTGAATAAAATGCTTCCGATGGGCTAGTAGGTCGGAAAGGCAAAACGAGCAGGACTGTCGAAGCACATGCACCATGAACAACAATAGTTCCAGGAGGGACTCTAGTTCTTGTAGTATGCTTATGTAATTAGGTTTCCCAGCAATGGTGGTTATAGGTGATGGTGATGGATGGGAAACTGTATAAGCTCAATATATAAGAATGTTATGTTTGTTCCTTTGCCTATACATGACCGGGATGTATAAATGCAGACAATTTGCTTGTACAATAAAAGGAAACAAAAGCAAGGAGACATGCAAGAAGGGCAATAAAATCGAACGGAAGGGCATAATAATAGAAAGATGCAAATTAAACAAGCAATGTTCATCATGAAAACCTCACCTGAGTTTCCTCATACTCCCTCCGTCCCAAAATACTTGTCATCAAACTAGACAAAAAGGGATGTATATAAAACCAAAATATATCTAGATACATCCGCTTTTATTCGTTTTGATGACAAGTATTTCCGGACGGAGGGAATACAACTTACAACAGCGTCTCATTGCAGGTGCACAAGTTATACTAGCAACAATCATCTTCTCACTTCCATGGTAAGTACTCCCTCCGTCCGAAAATACTTGTCATCAAAATGGACAAAAAGAGATGTATCTAGAACTAAAATAGATCTAGATACATCCTCTTTTATTCATTTTGATGACAAGTATTTCCGGACGGAGGGAGTAATAAACATCGCTGCATTTAATTTGTATTACCACCGTTCCAAAAAGCTTGTCTTGTACACCCTCCGTCCGGAAATACTTATCGGAGAAATAGATGTACCGAGAACTAAAATACATCTAGATACATCCATTCCTTCGACAAGTATTTCCGGACGGAGGGAATATTTATCTAGATATGGATGTATCTAACACTAAAACATGTCTAGATACATCCGTATCTAGACAAATCTAAGACAAGCTTTTTGGCACTGAGGGAGTACATCACAACATCACGGTACATATACAACTAGCTGTTCTACTTTGTACACAGCAAAAGGACTGTCAGTCATACCGCATAATTAGGAGAGGGCTAATCATCGCGAACTGAAGTTATGATGACTGTTGGATCCCTGCTGCCATTCTACCTATCTATCAACTCTGTAAACCTGCAACTTATCGTCACTCAGGCACCCAAGGTACCCACCTCCCGCGGGACTTCCTGCATACCTTAGGTCGAGGATCGGCTGACGGTGGGGTATCAGGCCAGAGTGGACCTCAAGGGAAGGTAGTCGCCAGGTCAGCACCCCACGGTGCAACTCGTCCCCATAGGCGAAGAGATGCTCGTCGTTCCCGCAAGGTATGATTGCCGATTTGCACATGCGCACTTCGCTTACGTTGGAGTGGCATGTGCTGCCCTTGGCAAAGGATGCGCTGCCTGTCCTCCTGATGACGGTGTGCTGCCCCAGTTTCCCTGCACCAGATTGCGTCGACGTCTGTGATAGATACACTTGAGATGGAGCAGCGGCATCTCCTGATGAGTAATCGGCCTTGGGCCGGTAGGAGGCCACCAACAGATCACTCGATGGAGGGGTGCACGCAAGAGAGAAGCAGACGCGTTGGTTATCATCCTCTAGTAGTAGCTTCGGACTGAGAAAAAACGATAACATACATGAGAACCAGAACCAATTCGCAGATCGGCAAAGTTCCAAAGGCAGTTCTAGGCGAACACCAATCGACATCAGTAATGACAAGAAGCACATAGTATTAATGCTTTTGAGCCATCCCTATATCACATACCTGCTTTGATTGCCATCAGCATCCCACATGCAAGGCCCTATAGCAGAAGCCGAAAGAACCTTTCTGGAACCGCTGTTATCAGTGACAGAGTGGAGTGTATGGACCAGATGTTTAGATAGCCCCGCCATGGAATGCAAGGGTCTTGAAGGCTGACGAGTATCAAATACCAAAACCCTGCCATCCTGCAGAACACAGCAAAGACATTCATGTAAATCTTGCAAAGGGCATGAAAAATCAATAATGCTTAAGATCAGGATATGATGAACCTGCAAGCCAGCATAAACGTGATGTGAATCAGAGTCATGTGCTGAACATGACCAAGCAGGAACCTGCAAGGTAGTGTGATAGAGCATTAGGTCATGATGTCATTATCTGAAATTGCCAAATTGGCTCACCTAATTTGCCCATTCAAAATACAAACATCAGGTGTTCTAGATTTGGAAGGTCAGATAATTACCGGTAAATTACATTGAAGAACAACACTGTTGGTCGTCATGCTGGATTCAGATATAACGATTAGTGTTCAAAGGAAATAATGATAAAACTAACTTAGAAGCGACAGTAAAACAGAAGAACCACCATTTGTCATAAAACAAATTCAAGACAGACCTAAAGACTGAGAGCCTTTTGCCTAGTGATGCAAAAAGAGCAGAGCCACCAGGCAAGATACATATGTCCTTGACGACTTTAGTATCAGGAGGAAGCTGTATTGTACGTGCTTCATGGCTGGATAGCATGCTAATCTGTTTGACATTGAAAAATCACACTAAGGTTTTTAAAATTTTTAATGGTGATATCCATTAATTTGGGGAGAAAACGAGAGCTAAATATACCTTTCTAAGAACATGTTCTCCACCCACACCAGGTGCTTTCCCAGAAGCAAGTATTATTTGGTTAGATGCATCTATGCCCATGACTCGAGCACCATCAAAAGATAATTCCTTCTGTATAGCATGGTAAAGAAATTACAAGAATGGCTAGATTAAATTTGGAAAGAGATAAATCCAGCCAGAATCCAACTGCAAAATTGGTGGAAGAAATATGTTGGCAATGCACAGCGGTTTCAAACAAACAGATAATCCACGAGAATTAGGAGTCCAAATTATGAAGGTCTTTCGACACTAGCTAAGCATTTGGTGCCACTTTGCTTTAATATATTTCAATTATTCACAAAAGGTACACATGGGATGGGACAAAACTAGAGTATTCTGTACTGGGTGGTAGGTCACCTGATCAGGCGTGGTGGTTCTAAGCCATAAAAAAATTATACAGTCATCAGTTCCACCAAGTTCTTTTTCACTGGGTTGGGATGGGGTCAAGCTCCTATGTGCAGATCACACATTTTCATGACCAAATGAAAACTGTTCTAAGATCTGACAACCAACAGTTTCAGCTTCCTTACTCACAAAAATTAAGATGGGTACATATTATGAGTCTTAATATTCTGTTCAACCTCCTAAATCATAACATGCAAACACAAGGTTTATATGTGTTATTTGAATCAAAATAATCATAGTTGACAAAACATTTTTCAATTTACCTATCTAACAGAAGCTGGGCCAGAATCATGAATTCCCTGCCCAACCCAATTTCTAATTCGATGTTGCTTTTACTAAAACTAAAATGACCATATGTTTGAGATCAGACAAGAATACCAGACATCCATTATCAGTAAAGCATGTAGTACATAGTATAGGCTGAATGTTTGCAGCTGAAAATAGCACTTTGTAACAAACATTTACCAGTAAAATAAAACGGCAACTGTTGCCAGAAGCTGAGGCTACACTGGCTGAGGCTGACGGTTCCAGATATGTTCTTCCATCTGAGTGCTCTGCTATTCTCTACAAAGCAGAGGAAGAAGATTTGGGATATACACTCATGTGGTGTCATTAATCATTGAATTTTTTTAAATGGTATTACCTGTCGTTTTGAGACACCAACATCTGCTGACCTGTGATTCTGCAAGGCACACACACAAGAAAATGAGAGCATAAGTTTCTCACAAGTGTGACAACCATTGATCATTGCTACGTTAATTTTCTGATACAGGAAGCAAGATAAGAGATGTATTAGTTCAATATAAAGAACCTCTAATACCTTCTTTGTATATTATAACATTATTACAGTACCTGAATAACAGGTGCAAACATACTATCTAGTGACAGTATGCACTTGACACAATTTTCATCATTTAGAATCTGGGCAATGCAATAAGCAGCAAAGATTGCTACAACCTATAGCATACCTTCTCAGCAATTATCTCGTCAAGCAACTTCCCTTGTTTCAGGACCTTAAGACAAGAAAGAAAGATGTTAGCAGGAACTTTCTAATACAAACCAGAAAGAGAAGAACATTTTGCACATGGTAAGCAACTGAAGAAGCTCGCAGATAGCATAAGGAAATTGCTTACCACTTCCTCAAGGGATTCGAGCTTTTGCCTGCAAAACCACAATTGCTGCAGACAAGCAACGATGTTCAGATTGCAGCCAAAACAAAATATACAGACAAAGTGGAGAAACAAATCCAACCTTCTCAAGATCATTATTTGGAACAGCAACCTCCGGTGCATAGATGTTGATAATGTCCTTCTGTTTAAACCTTCTTCCACATTGAGGGCACTAGCAAACAACACATTGGACAGTGTGATTAGCCGATTGCGCAGAAGGATATGTATGCACACGCTGTTATTCCAAACGAATAAACCATTCGGCATATGTACCGTAGCATTAGCGTTACCACGCTGCGTTAACCATCTCTCCAGGCAAGACCTGCCGTAGACGTGCCCACAAGGAATGCAACTACAGCATAGAGTATATCACCTAGTTAGCATTTGCAAATCGCATCCCTAGACCACCCAAAATATAATCTAGTACAACTTCAGTCAACACTCAACAGTCATATCCACAGAGCATTGGAAACAAAAACCAGGATTACATGAAGAACCAGCCATGGCCACAAAAATTCAAGGCACATTATGAAACAGCCATGTTCCCATTTTCTTGCAGCCCAGTAACCATTGTTACTTGGAAACAAACACCCACAGCACCCCTGTTCTTGTGACAGCTAGTACTACCTAGCAGACGCAGACCAGGGCAAGAATGAGCAAGCGATTCGGCCTCACCTGATGCGGTGCTCGCCTTCGGAGGTCCAGGGCTCCATACACACGGGGCAAGTGGGGGCGTTGGCCGCCCTCTCCGCCGTCGCGCCGCCGGGAACCCTAGCCTGCACGGCCGGCCCGCATCCCTCCGCGACGCTCTCCCCCTCGTCCTCCTGCTCCTCCTCCTCCTCCCCCTCATCCGATCTTTCGCCGTCCTCTACATCCGTTCCCTCCTCCGGCTCCTCCCCCGACGACGACGACGAGGAATCCGATCCTCCCCCATCTTCCCCGCCCTCCCCTTCGCTGTAGCTGACCTCGAAATCGAGGTCCTCGTCCTCCAGGATCAGCAACGGAGGAGACGCGCGCCTGCCCCGGGGACGCGGCGGCATGACGGCGGCGGCGGTGGCGGCGGCGGCGGCCGCGGTGGAGAAGGGCGAGGGCAAGAGCGGTTTAAAGTTGAACGGGATTTTTCGTTTCTCCTTTTCTTTCTTCCTTCGATTTAGACGAAATGCAGGAAAATAAAGGGGTCTGATTTTTACCATCCATCCCGCCGTCCATCGTACATCGGGCGGTTGCTTTTGTTTACTTTCTTCTCCATCAAACACATATATGAGTTGGGTTAGTACTCCTTTCATTCCATATTGTAATGCGCATTGTTTCTAGACCATATATCAATGTGTGTGCTGGCGTTAAATTTTTGAAGAGAATCCCCAGCCCATGTGCAAGTAGAACTACTACGTCGCACGACGTGAGCGTCCGCGGTCAGCAAGCCGGAAACGGGGATGCGGTCAAGGACACGGTGGCGCCATCCATGGACGCGCTGGACGCGAAGATACTGGTCGTGGCCAGCAAGCCGGAAGCGGTGATGTGGGCAAGGACACGGCGGAACCATGCATGGACGCACTGGATGCGAAGATGCCGGTCGTGGCCAGCAAGCCGGAAACGGGGATGCGGCCAAGGACACGGCGGAGCCGCCCATGGACGCGTTGGACGCGAAGATGCCGGATGTGGCCAGCAAACCGGAAGCAGGGATGCGGGCAAGGACACGGCGGCACCATCCATGGACGCGTTGGACGCGAAGATGCCGGCCGTGGCCAGCAAGCCGGAAGCGGAGATGCGGCCAAGGACACGACGACACCACCCATGGACACGCTGGACGTGAAGATGCTAGTCTTGGCCAGCAAGCCGGAAGCGGAGATGCGGCCAAGGACACGGCGACACCACCCATGGACGTGCTGGACGTGA
Organism: Secale cereale; assembly: GCA_902687465.1. Taxonomy (NCBI): domain Eukaryota; kingdom Viridiplantae; phylum Streptophyta; class Magnoliopsida; order Poales; family Poaceae; genus Secale; species Secale cereale. The sequence continues at coordinate 864,515,198 of LR738713.1, read as the reverse complement.
AGATGCCAGTCGTGGCCAGCAAGCCAGAAGCGGGGATGCGGCCAAGGACACGGTGGCGCCACCCAAGAACGCGATGGACGTGAAGATGCCGGCTGTGGCGGACGCAGAGCCATCGGTCATGGCGTGAAAGGCGCTAGACGCCTGTGAGCCGCCGCCGCTATCGCATAGTAAGTTGGCGCCGGCGTGCTGCCGTTCCATGTCCAAGAATCACCCAACCTCTTGGACGGCCCGTTGGCGTCGACATCGATCTTGAACCCAACGCGGAGCTACTCACCGGTGTTGGAGAAGAAGACTGTGAAAGAGGCAGCCAATGCATGAGGAAGTCGATTGGCACCCATGGAAGGTGGATGGGCAAACAACGGAGTGCTTGGATCGGCTCACTCGCAGGGGCGATGGTGCGTCCTAACCGGCGTCCATCCATCACGCCTTTGACCACCTCATCATCGCAATCTCCCGGATCTCATTGGTACATAGGTGAGGAGGCCGGTCCAGAGCTCACTCGAGCACTGCCATGCGCCGGAGGTGGTGAGGAAGAAGAGTGCGACCAGCGAGATGTGTCGTTCCAGCAGCTGTGGTCCTCAATTAGCATGGTGTTTATGCAGGACGAAGGGGATAAGGCGAGGCTATTTTTGTCCAAAATCGGTTCCAGCTGATAATGCGCACTACAATATGGAATATGCCCAAAACATTTAGGGCACTGATAGGCGCCGGCGCGCCGGCCCAGATTTGGGTTGGTCTGCCCGCAACCGCCTGATCCATGTATCATTGACCACCCAATTCACCAGTTAGGACACTCTTGCGTCTCATTCATCTCTGAAAATTACCTCGCCCCTACCACCGGTCGCACGCAGAGCAGCGCTGCCCATCTCCAGTGATACCCTCATGGCTCGCAGCACCGCGCGGCTCCAGCGAGCCCCCTCCCGACGCATCTCCAGTGAGACCCCTGCGGCGCATGTCCGGTAGGACCCCCCGCGACTCGCAGCGCCGCACGTCGCCGTCTTCCGCGTGTCGCCATCGACGCTCACCGTCGTCACCATCATCCATGGTCAAGCCTCTGGCGGGCACGTGGTCACCGTGGTTACAACAAACGCCCGACATGGTTCCAGCATCTAACGAGAGCGGTTGTAGCATCTGGCGGGCATAGTCACCGCGGTCACCCCCCGTCGTAGCAAAAAGTTATGCCGGTTCGCGCAAAAAGGATTTCTAGTTGCAGCAATGCGTAAGGTCCACTTGCAACTCCTGTGGAGATGGCCGCAACTCTGGTGGCGACGGCCGCCGACTGCAACACCCATCGTAGAGCTGGTGATGTTCCTCGTCCTCAATTTGTTGGTCGCAGTAAAGAATTCATGACGATTTTGCAGCAAAAACCAATAAAATGTTGGTAGCAAAATTGGGAAAAATCGGCGCCATTCCAACAAACCAAAAACCTGGTGGTAGCAAAATTTAAAGCCCGTTCCAGAAAATCGAAACGCTAGTAGTAGCAAAAATGAAAAACCAAAATCAAGAAGCCGGTGGTAAAAAAATTGATGCTCGTTGCAGCAAACCACAAAATGGTGGCAGCCAAGATGCAAAAATTGATGTCGGTTCCAACAAGCCAAAACATCGGTGGAAGCAAAAATTGTGATGGTTCCAACATCTGGCCGCAATGGTTGTAGCACTCGCCAGTTAGGGTTCACCCACCGTCGCCACACCACCGCCGTAGATCTGGAAGAGCGTAAAAAACGGGGGCAGCTGGGGAAAGGTGTGAGCTCCGTCGGGAGGCCATCCATGGCATTCTCGGCAACAGTCGTGGTTTGGAAGACACATGTTTAGCAGAGAAAATGGGGAGAGGTTAGCGATTTGGTTCAGTCGTGCGCGGAGCGAGCGTCGTGGGTCAACGCGTCGTGGGTGGAGGTAGGCTCTCGCACCTCACATGTCGCACCTTTAATCGCCGGAGGTGTTCGCGCGTGGGACGCAACTGGCCGATGCGTTCGGCCGACGCATCGAGCCCAAACATTTACCAAAAATTTGTGCACACTATAATCTTGAGCGGAGAGAGTACTAACTGAACGGTTCACCCTATGGTTGGTGCGGGCCGGGTAGATTGTTTTGAATATATCTAGAATAACTAAATTGTTCATCCCAGTATCCTATTTCTTATGACATGCAGGCTATCCACCTCAGCAGATCTGCCATATCCGCATTCCATTAGTGACTTACGTGTGTGACTGACAAATACAACAACCATGCCACATAAGCCTTGCCTAAGAGCATCTCCAACGGGCGCTGAAAAAGGCGCGCGCGCGCGCTAAATCGGCGTTTTAGCGCGCGCGGGAAAAAAACCGCGCTCCAGCGGCGGCGGGAAAGACGCGCGCGCGGGAACCGCTTGCGCGCGCGCGCGAAACGGCGGCCTCCCGCGCGCCTTTTTTGCGGCGGCGCGCCCCGCGCGCGCTATAAAACGCCGCGCGCCCGAACGCCGCGCTGCACCTCTCCCTCTCCCTCTCTCCTCCTCTCTCTCGCGCCCGCCGATCCCTACCGCCGCACCGGAGCACCGCCGCCGCACCGGAGCACCGCCGCCGCCCCCGACGCGCCACCATGCCGCCGCGCCGCCGTTCTTCCTCCGGCTACCGCGGCGTCCGCGAGCGCCCGAACGGCGGCGGTTTCTACGCCGAGATACGCTCCGGCGATCTCCGGCTCCCCCTCGGCACGTACGAGACGGCGCACGAGGCCGCCCGGGCGTACGACGCGGCGGCGTGGCGCCTAGGCCGGCCGCGTCGTCAGATGAACTTCGACGACGCCCGCACCCTCGAGCAGGCGTTGGAGCTCGCCCCGCCGCCTCGTCTGCACACCACGCGAGATCGTGCGGAGCACACGGCGGCGCAGAACCGCCTCCTCGTCGCCCAGGAGGACGAGCGACGCATGGCGGAGTGGCGCCGCCTCCACCCGGAGGATGTCGTCGCCGAGCATCAGTTCTGGGAACGTCGCCGCGAGGACAGGCGTCGTCGGAGGGAGTTGGCGTGTCAGCAGGCCGCCATCCGCGATGCCGGCGGCCAATCCATCTTCACTGATCAGGATGACCGCTGGTTCGACATTTGGCTGTCGACCTCCTCCGACGACAACAACGAAGGCGATGATGATGACTGGAGCGATTAGTTTTTTTATGTTTTCGAACTATATATCTATCTATCTAGAACTATCTATCTATGTTTTATCTATGTTTTAGAACTATGTTTTTTATCTATGTTTGAACTATCTATCTTTGTATCTTTTTATTTTAATGCAATTATTATTATGAAAAAAAAAGTGTGCGCGCGCTGCATTTTTTGGGCACCGCTGGAGCAGCACGCGCGCGCTGCAAAATAGCGCTGCTGCTGGAGCCAGCACTGCGCGCCGCGGCAAAACAGGCGTTGCGCGCGCGCTATATGGTTTTTTTGGGCGCGCCGCTTAGCGCGCCTGTTGGAGATGCTCTAAGGGACCCATGACAATATGGCCTCACGAGTGTCCTCCATATCTCTCCAATTCAGAGCTCTCGCAAATCAACCGATCACATAAAAAATTCCCTTCCACATCCACCTTAAATCTATATATACCTAATAATAAAGGGATTATTACTTCTGGCAGTCGTCACCGAAATTGCCTCCAAAGTTACAAAATATTACCCAGAAATGCCACAATAATTGATAAAAAAAAATGTTTCAGCATAGGGGAATACCCACCTGGACCGGCCCATGCAGAAGGAACCTTCTATACTGCGCACTGCACGCTGGAAGAAGACACATCGCGCCTGTTTGGGGCAGCCAATATCCAGTCGGCCCTTTTTCTGAATTTCGTGTTTTCTTCTTCATTTTACTTTTCCATATTTTTTAGTTTCTACTTTAAATAATTTGGCACTTTAAAAAGGTTCTATAAATTTTTAAAATGAGTATTTTGAATAAAATATTTAATAATTCATAAATTTTTATCAATTTAGAAAATGTTCGTGATTTTTAAAAAATGTTAGCATGTTCAACAGATCTTCGCAATTTTTAAAACAAATGTTTGGAAAACAAAACAAATCATGATTTTGAATAAACTTCATGTATTGAAAATATTTATGAAATTCAACAAAATTTCGCCTATTCAAAAGACTTCATGAATTGAAAAATATCTTAAAAATTCAAAAACTATTCATGACTTACAAAATAGTTTATTGATTCATAAAACTTCGTAGATTCTTAAATTGATTATGCATTTCATAAAATGTTCATTAAATAAAAAAATCATGAATTTCCAAAATTGTTCCACATAACAATTTCCCAAAAAAACTGTTCGTTGATTCTAGAAATGTTCTACTATTCAAGAAAAATATTTTAAAATATGTTCACAATCTTAAACACAAAATGTCTGCAAATAGTATAAAATGTTCATGAATTCAAAAAGTGCTCATAATTTTATAAAAGTTTGAAAATCTGTAAAAATTATTCACAATTTCAAATATGTTCACAAGTTTAAAAATGTTCATGATTTCATGATTTCAAAAATTATTCACGATTTCACTAAAAATGTTCATGAGTGTGAGTGTATCTCGGTGATGCAGGAAAATGTGGTTATGGCCATCAAAGATTATGAATTTTTTTCTACCCTTGCAACGCACGGGCCGTTTTGCTATTACTCGTAACTGTCCTATGTTGAACTGTTGTGTGTGGATTCTTGGTTTTCTGTTGACACTTAGCACCAAGTTATGTTTGTGTTTGAACATTTTCCATCATGGTTTATGCGATTTTTAGTTTGTTCTTTTTCTGTATTCTTGGTCACTATCTACTCGAGAGTAGCAGGTATGATCATGTGAACTTTCATGCATTTTAATATTCTATAGATGTCTACATGTTATATACAAGTACGTTTGATCAACTCTAAAACAAATTTTTGATTCTTTGATCTACATATCCTTGCCTCCAGGCCTCGCCCCAGTTAATTGCTGGAAGGTAATTTTTAATCTTAGCCAGAATTAGATCATTCCATCGAATTGGTTTCGTTTGTTTTTTCTCATATACTGTTCGTCAGCAGCAAGTGGTAAACTGTCAAACTTTTGGGCAGATAGATAGTGGATGGCGGAGTGATATGCTGATCAATCCTATCCTGGGAACTGACGAAGAGTGGGCAGCCTCGGTGGTGAGGGAGCAAGACTCTCGATTGATGAAGGAGCGACACCCAACTCAATCCGGTAGCACATCAATGATAATCCATCTGTGTGGCAACAAAGCAACGAGGCGACGAGTTCATTGGAGTAGAACACGCAACCTCGAGGTAGCAGCACCCACTAGCTAGGCGGCGGGACCATGGCCGGTTGGGGCTAATATTGGATGCATTGCACGGCACTGCTGGATGCCTCTCTTCGCCGACCCCCTTATGTTGTAGCCAATTGGTGTTTTTTTCTATCTTTCTCTTATGCTTTTCTTTTGGCGTGTTTTTGTTGATGCCCCAATAGAATATTTATTTCTCGGTTATTTTGGCACATTTTTTGTATGTTTCGTGTGATTATTCTTATTCATCAGATAAGTCATGGCATGACAATAGTTTGGTATACTTCACTGTTTTATAGGATTCTTTCCGCTTGAATTGTTGACTCGACAACTTTTTCTTTCATCTATATCTATATCTATACCTACTAATAAAGCAGGTGCGTTTCACCAATTGTTTCATCTGTTCACCGTCCATTTTATTTCTAACCGAGGTGATACTAAATTCTTATACGTTCGTCTGCTAGAAAAAAAGCCTTTTCAAGAATTCCGTATGTGGGCTGCGTGTTGTGCCCAGCGAAGCAAGCCCACTTATTTTTCTGCTCACGCAGCTGGACAAATTCTATTTTCCGCATAGAGCGATAAACAGTCAAAGCTTCGCACATGACAACCAATAATGGGCTGGCCCATTTTTCTTTGTTTTTGTGTTTTACTTCTACTTTTATTCTCCTTCCACTGTCTCTTTTCTCTGTTCCAAGTTTATTTTCCTAATAGAATTTATTTCATAAATTCAAAAGTATCATTTTTTCAGGAATTCAATTAAATAAATCAAAATTATAGAAAATGTTCGGATTTCCAAAAATTTCTTGCTGTTTTGAAAATTATTCGGAACTTGAAAAAGGTTATCCAGTTTTTCACACCCTTTTAATTTCTAAAATCGTTCGACATTTCTAAAAATAATTTGGCATTTTAATAAATTGTCAAAATTATAAATCTATATCTATACCAACTAATAAAGCAAACTGTGTTTCACCAATTTTCTAATCTGTTCACCGTCGAATTTTTTTCTAACTGAGGTGATACTAAATTCTTATGCGTTCGTCTGCTAGAAAAAAAAGCTTTTCCAGAATTTCGTATGTGGGCTGCGTGTTGTGCCCAGCGAAGTAAGCCCACTTATTTTTCTGCCCACGCAGCTGTAAAAATTCTATGTTTCGCACACGGCCATAAATAGTTGGAGCTGCGCATAGGACAATCAATAAATAAATGAAATTATATAAAATGTTCCGATTTCCAATTTTTTTTGCTATTTTGAAAATTATTCGGAATTTGCAATTTTTTTTCCAGTTTGTCAAACACTTTATTTTTCAAAATTGTTCAACATTTATAAAAATAAATTGGCATTTTAAAAAATTCTCAAAATTCTAAAAATATTCTTGTTTTATTGAAATTTCGAAAAATTCTATGAATTTTCAACACATTTCCCTATTCCACAAAAAATGTTCACAAATTCAAATAATGTTCATGTTTTTATAAGAAAATGTGTTTAAAAAATTATATGTGAATTTTAGTAGATGTTCATGTTTTAAATTTGTTTGCTTTTTGTTGAAAATGTATATAATTTTCAAAAAACTGTTCAAGATTTAAAAATGATTCATGTTTCCTACGGTATTCATAAACTTCATACCTTAAAATCTCCTCCTTTGTAAAAATGTAGATTGAATAATTCATAGGCTTTCTCTGGCGTACGATGACGTAACAAAACTCCTAAATGCCCTCGATCAATGAATCCAAAAATAGCGGATTGATTACTTCACACCTAGCGAAACCGAAAAGCTAAATATTCCCTTTTCACGTGCACTTAGGATTTTGCTTGCACATATGATTCTCACTAATTTTCAATGCACACTATTTTTTCTTCCATTGTAACGCACGGGCATATGTACTAGTTATTAATAATGATACATATAACCGTATGTCATTATTTTGTAGCAAAAGAGGACGATGGTTGGCAAGATTGATAGCATCACAAAACGGGTTAAAAGAGACAAGATAAATATATTTTTCTAAAAGGAGGATGACCCCGGGCTCTGCATCTGGAAGATGCATGCAGTCATTTTATTAATTATTCATAAAGATCTTACAAAGTAGTACATCAGGTATTACATAGTCTGAAGTCACCATCTTAGCAACATATCTCGCTACTCCTATCCACTTGATGAAAGGGCGCCGATAGTCCGATGTAATGATCAGGATGGGACTATATCTCCTACGTGTCGAGGCACGACTTAAAGATATAAGCCCATTCTGGAATGATCGCAAGTTTGGTACCTTTGCACATCTCATGTAAAAATAGGGATGAAAGCGGATAAGATAGCGAAAGTGCCTTTCTGCTCCCGGGCTCAAATGAGCCCGGTGAACAGTAAAATCGAAAAAAAATAAAAATAAAAATCAAAAAAATCCAAACTTTTTTTTGGATGAAACATTGACAAAAGTTCTAAGTGCATGCAAAAATTCGTCAAGGAATCACATTTCTAGAAGGCGTGCTAAAAAAACAAAATCAGTGCTCCAAAATGCTTTTGAAAGTAGCATTTTCAGAGTACTGATTTTGTTTTTTTTGGCACGCCTTCTAGGAATGTTATTTCATGACGAATTTTTGCATGCACGTAGAACTTTTGTCAATGTTTCACCCAAAAAAAAGTTTGGAATTTTTTGAATTTTTCTCGATTTTTTTTCGATTTTACTGTTCACCCGGGCTCATTTGAGCCCGGGAGCAGATACTCCACGTCCAAAAGATAGTTGGCTTACACTCGCCACGTCACACAAATCATTACATGTCCAAACATCATTCAAATAAACATCACAACCCATCTAAGGGTGAAGATCCAAATGAAAGATACCAAACATAACATTAAACCACGGGTCCGAATCGCCCCTAGTAGAAGCTCTACTGATCAACCGGATAGTACACATAGTAACAGCTACGCTCCTCGTCGTACTCCCAGTCTAGCTCGGTGCCATCGCCTGTGTAGCTCACCATAGTACATGCATCTGGTGTGGTGTAGAATCTGTGAGCCACAGAGGACTCAGCAATCCCGTTCCCGGGTAACACAACTATCCAAGCCTTGGGTGTGGAACAAGGCTGAAGAAAGAACAAGAGGTTGCAGCAGCACTAGCCTAGCTTACGTTAAAGAGAGCGAGAAGAGAAGTGCCTCGGACAAGAGATGATCACGAAGTGATCCTAAACTAGCAAGTCAAACATAACCCCACCGTGTTCACTTCCCGAATCCCTTTCGGAAAATGACCGTCACGGTACTCACGCTGGTAGTGTATTGGAACATGGTGTCAAGTTTTCTACAACCGGATATTAACAAATTCCCATCTGCCACATAACCGCGGGCACGGCTTTCGAAAGTTCATAACCCTGCAGGGGTGTTCCAACTTGGCCCATGACAAGCCCACGATCCGCGGAGTCGCAACTCCAAGGTGGGAAGGCCCGAGTATCCTCGGAATCCCGTGCTCAAGATACTCCGACTAAGGTAAGGCTAATCCAGCAAATCCTCCCGGCGTGCCGACACCCTGACAGTAGCCGCGCGTATCTAGTCTCAGGCCACGACCGGATGGGCGATTCTACAGGTGTATACCAGATACCTCGGGTCTCCCCAAGGCGGCCCCGCAGAACCCCCGGTTTGGACCAACACTCATGAGGAGCACTGGCCCGGGTTGTTGATTAAATATAAAAGGGATAGCTAGTCCCTATGCAAGTTTTAGTTATTTAGGCAAATAGTACCAATGTTGGGACTTGCTGGAAAAGACTTAGCACTTAGCGGGTTATCGAGGGGGTCCCATAACCCCAACCGTGTGAGGAACGCAAAATCAAGGAACATAACACCGGTTTATACGGTTCCTAGGCGGCATGAGTGGAACAAAACACCAAGCAAAAGGCTTAGCCTTCCACCCATTACCAATATATAGATGATTTCATTAAGAGTTAATATAGTGTGATATCCCAACAAGCTTCAACAAGAAGCAAGAATCTTCAATCTTCACCTGCAACTAACAATGCTATAAGAGGGGCTGAGCGAAGCCTACGTATAGCCAATCAATGGTTTGCATAGGTAGGGTGGTTAAACAGGTTCATGGTTACAATATGAGGCTGACAGGAAAAACATGGGCATCGAGGCAAAACTATAGAGCGATACTTCTAGCAATAGGCAAAGATAGTAATGATATCCGGGTACGTTCATCTTGCCTGTTGAGTCGTCGATGGGATCGTAAGCGGGCTCCTCGTTCTCAACCTCGGTAGTAACCTCGTGCTCGTACTCGTACTCAGCTCCCGGCTCTACTCAAACAGAAGAACACACGAGGCACGAAATCAAACAAGATGCAATGCGCAAAAATTACTGGATGCATGGCTGATGCACTATGGAAGCAATGCAGATGCACTTAGGAAGCACAGAAAGTCTACATAGGAAGCACAGTGTTACATCACAAGGAGCATGACAATTTGCATCAAGCAAAATTACTTCAAAACATGATAATATGAGGATATTATGAATCTACATGCAAAAACACACAAGTTACATATAGGACTTGCTCAAAACGGAGCAACGGGCTAAAAGTTACACCCGAAACAATAAACATGCAAAAGCTGAAATTAACAGCCACATAGCAACTTCGGAGCAAGAGATAAATAGCCTACAACACTCAAACATCATGACAAGGAGCATGGACATAAAGTAGACATCTCCTACAGCAAACAAATCCATTGGAGCATCTCCAAAGGAGGCATGGATCAATAGCAACAAGCTATAACATTTTGAACTTGACAACAAAAACCTGACAGCAGTAATTTGTTGCAACTTGGGAGCAAGAGTTAAATATGCTACAGCCACCCAAATAAGCATGTGAGAGCATGAATGGATAGCCAACAACTTATACAACAAGGAATCATCAAGAGTCACCCCAAAACTATCATGGATTTGCCTAGAACAACAAGCAAACATGGCATCTGGAAATAACAGATTCCAGACTTAGTGAAATTTCACTAAGTGTTAAAACAGTAGTAACATCATGGCATCTTTGTGAGCAAGTTTAAGTCGCCTCAAAGCATATCATGGTAAGTGGTAAGCACCACAGCAAAGTACACATGATGGGGAGTCCAAAACATCTAAGCATGCATCAAGGGGACAACCACATCAATAGCAACGAGCTCCTCAACTAGGCATCTCGTAACAAGTTTAACAACATAACAGCCACATGCACTTTTGCAACGGAGATAAACATGGCAAGATGAAATCTATCATGCAAGCTAAAGCAACCAACATGTAGAGCATATCATGATGAACACGTGGACATATCATTTGCTTCATTTGGATAAACATGCACCAAGATATCACATTGCAAAGATGGCATGAAAACAACTACTAACAGCAGTTTATAACAAGTAGCACTCTTCTCATGAAGATTAAGACATCTAGATGACCTTAAACATGCATGGCACAATGGAACAAAACGTAGTACAAGTCACCACGATCATTTTGACATATCATTTGCTCAAATCAGACATGCACACAAAAAGTTATCCACAAAACAAATATGCATCAGACAACTAAAAACTACCCGGGGCTTAGCAGATTTGACTAGGGGAAAAAAACACACGGGCGCAATTTATTAAAACGCGCACGGGGCGGGACTTAAGGGGCTCACCCAGCTGGGCCTGGCCCAGAGAAGAGGAGGCCGGCTGGGAGCGGCTGGGCTGGGCCGCGCGGAGAGGCGGACTGGGCCCTGCGGGCGAGGAGGCCGGCCCAGGGAGCGGGATCGCTGGATCTGGATCGAGGGGATCCTCCCGATCCCGATCGGTCGGCGGCGGCGGCTGGCTGCCCGAGCGGTGGCCGGCGGCTTCGGCGCGGGCGACGGGAGGAGTGGAGGCGGTGGCCCGCGGGTGAGGTGGCCTGGTGGCGGAAGGGCGGCGCCGGCCGGCGAGGGCCGAGGCGGCGGCGGCGACCGAAGATGGAGGAGGGGCGGCTGGGGAGGCCCGATGGCTGGCGGGGCCGGCGAAGGGCGAGGTGGCCGGCGGTGGAACTCCGGCGGGGCGGCGAGGAGAAGAACGGCGGCGCGGCCGGAGGTTGAAGACGACCTCGACGCGGGCCCACGCGTCGGGTCTCGGAAGCACGGGCGACGATCGTCGGAAGCACGGACGACGAACTGTGGAAGCACGGCTCGCTGGGACGTCGGAAGCACGGCGGCTCAACGGTGGAAGCACCGCGCGTCAACGGTGGAAGCACCGGCGGTGAACTGTGGAAACATTAGGGTTTCAGACGCGAAAATTGGGGGAGGTGGACGTTTATATAGGCACAAGGAGCTAGGGTTGTCCAAATGAGGTGAGGTTTTCGGCCACGAGATCACAATTGGATGGCCTAGATGAAGGGAGGGGTTTGGGTTGGTTTGGTGGGCTGTTGGAAGAGTGTCTTGGGCCTCAAAGAGGGGGTACTTTCAGCCCACGAGAATAACTGTTGGAGCATCAAACGAACTCCAAACGCGACGAGATTTGACAGGCGGGTTACACACAACAAAACAACATCGCACGACAAGTCTCACGCCTGAAAGGATCGATATGGTTGACTAGAGGGGGGGGTGAATAGGCAACTAACAATTTTTAGCTTTTCTTAACCACTTAAAATTATGCGACAAAATAAGTTGTCTAGATATTCTTACTAGGAAGACAACTAATATAAAGAAGCACAACAACTACACATGCATGCTATAGGAATTAAACAAGTAAATCATGCAAGAGTAAAGGTAAGAAATAACCACAAGTAGAACCGGAGGAGACGAGGATGTGTTTCCGAAGTTCCTTCCCTTTGAAGGGAAGTACGTCTCCGTTGGAGCGGTGTGGAGGCACAATGCTCCCCAAGAAGCCACTAGGGCCACCGTATTCTCCTCACGCCCTCACACGATGCAAGGTGCCGTGATTCCACTAGTGGTGCCCTTGAAGGCGGCAACCGAACCTTTACAAACAAGGTTGGGGCAATCTCCACAACTTGGAGGCTCCCAACAAACCACGAAGCTTCACCACAATGGAATATGGCTTCGAGGTGACCTCAACCATCTAGGGTGCTCAAACACCCAAGAGTAACAAGATCCGCAAGGGATTAGTGGGGAGAATCAAATATCTCTTGGTGGAAGTGTAGATCGATGCCTCCTCAAGCAATCCCGAGCAAATCAACAAGTTTGATTGGCTAGGGAGAGAGATCGGGCGGAAATGGAGCTTTTGGAGCAACAATGGAGTAGTGGGGGAAGAGGTAAGTCTTCTTGGAGAAGAAGACCCCCTATATATAGTGGGGGGACAAATCCAACCGTTATTGGAGGTTTCAGCCCGCAGAGAGCGGTAGTACCGCGCATGAGTTGCGGTACTACCGCTGACTATGCGGTACTACCGCTTGGGAAGCGGTACTACCGCATAGGCAAAAGATTGCGACATGATAGACAACCACGGATGAAATAAATTACATCCGTGGCTACATCCGCAGGGGAAAACGGAAGTAGCAAAACGCGACACGGTACTACCGCTTATGTTAAGCGGTACTACCGCGTTGTATGCGGATGTAAAAAATTACTTCCGCATCCACTTCTATACTTAGACTCAGCGCCTGGGCCAGATACACGGTACTACCGTGCTGGGGACGCGGTACTACCGCGGGAGCGGTACTACCGTGTCGGCAGGCGGTACTACCGTGTACCTGCGCGGTACTACCGCTTGGTTGAGCGGTACTACCGCTTGCTAGGCAGTTGACCAGTACAGAAGCCATAGATTTGCCACAACGAAAGATAACCGGTTGGACCTCCAGAGAAGCAAGGAAAGGTGGTGTGGGAGAAAGATGTGTACGTGTTGATTCTAACCAAACCTTTCCGACGCGGATCCCCTCTTAATAGTACGGCTTTCCTATTACTCAAAGCCACCGACAGGGAGCAAAAAGAAAACACCGTCCTTCATAGAATCCGAGGGGCAAGCAATCGTCTTGTGCCATAAGGGAGATATACCTGTATGAGCTTAGAGCACATGATCAGTCCGCAAATGCATTGTCATCAATCACCAAAACTACTTAGGGAGAAATATGCCCTTACAATCTCCCCCTTTTTGGTGTATTGATGACAACACGAGATTTGCACAGAAAAGAAGTAATAGAGTATGCAATACAAGCCCCAGAGTATAAGTGAGCTCCCCCTGGATGTGTGCCTTCATACGGTTGTGCTTTGGACTGCACATCACACATACTAGGTATAGTGCTTCCTTATACTCTACATACGAGATACTCTATATGACATTAACTGCACAGGATAAACATTAAAGACATGATGAACATTAAAGACATGATAATAAGTTTAACGATAGCGGGGCATATGTCTTACACCATATGATAGTCTCACAGAAACACGCAAGATAAACCAAGTTCAACGATAAACACACGAACACGACACGACACGCAAGACACAAGACGGCAAATCACTCTCCCCCTTTGTCATCGAGACACCACAAAGGGGAAAAGGGGATACGAAGATGGGTGGCAGCCCGGGAGAAGCTCAGTCGTCATACTCGTCATCAAACCCCTGCTCATCCTGATACTCATCATCAGATCCCTGCTGCTCTGGCTGAAACTCCTCATCAGAATCTGACCACTTGTATCCCTGGCGAGCCATCCAGGTAGCCTCAGGAGTGATGTTGTCCTCCGATCCATTGGAAACCTCCTCTCCATACAAAGACAGAATCTTCTTGTCCCGCTGACGCGTCTTCTTGTCAGTCACATGAGCACGGTACTGCCCTTGAGCCTGCATGCAGAAGAGGGCCTTCATCTTCTGCTGAAGCCTCTTAGCCCACGAAGGCTTCTCCACTGCAGAGGAAGAAGAGGGGGCAAATCTTCCAGAGCGGACATCGGCAGTCTCCTCCACAGGCTCATCCTCAGTGCCCATCTGGGCAGCAGCAGCCTGAGCACGAGTAGTGGTGTTGGCCCAACGAGTCTTGACGCGAAGCTTGATAGGATCATGGCGGTAGCAGTCGGCCTCGAACTCCTCCTCTGGATACAATTTCGCCCAAGTCTTGGAGATGAGCAGAAATAAGAATGGACCATAGATAGGTACCTTGCGAGTGTAGATGGCAAACCGGAGCTCATTCCACATGATGTTGGAAATGTCAAGTGGTGCAGCCTGGGCGGAGCGAGCCTCTTGACACATCAGAAGCATATCAACCAGATAGGCATGGACCTTGTCCTTGTCGCCAACACGAGGGAACAGCGTGTTGCGAAAAATCCGATACATGATGTCCAGGAAGGGATTCAACACCCAAGTTGTTTTGCCACTAGCAAGGGTCTTTGCTTCATAAAATGGAAGTAGTTTGTCCTTGTTAGCTGATTCCGGATTGGCGTGAGGCCGAAAACCAATTGGGTTATGGAGACCCTCATCAGGAAGCTGAAGAAGATCCATGAACTCCTTCCAAGTAGCGGTCATCTTGTGACCATGGGTCATCCAAGTCATGGGACAATCCTCCTTGGCCTGAAAGTTGACCGAGGCATAGAACTGCGCAATAAGCTCTGGGTCAAAGTCGTTCTGGAATGTCATGATGTGCTCCAGACCCAGTTGCTCGATCAAATCAAGGGCTTCAGCAAAGTATGCCCGGTTCTGATCCTTCCTCATGTGCTCCACATCAATCCAGTGAGCATCCACATACAGATTGGCCTTGGTCTTGAGCACCTCATGATAGATGCGATACTGTTGCTTGGTCCAGAAGACATCATCACCAGGAAAGTGCTCACGGGGTTCTCCATAAGGGTTGATCTTCCGTCTAGCCATGAACTCACCAGCAGGCATTTCCTCCATAGACATTGATGATTCCTTGCGCTTGTTGGCTGAGGTCTTGTACCGGCGCTGGGGAGTGGAGCCCTCTGGCACATCACTCGGGGTACGCAGGCGCTTGGAACCGGTGTCACGAACTGGGTTGGTACGACGACCCTCAAAACCTGAGCCACCACCTAGAAACACAAACACAAGACCACAACAACACAAATACAAGAAGAATCAATGCCAAAGCCTCGAAAGACACAAGAAACCAAGGGAAATAGAAAAGAGAACATGCTACGAAGAAAGTATGAGCCAAGCGGTAGTACTGCTGACCCTTGCGGAAGTAAAAAATTAGTACCGCAGGGTAAGCGGTAGTACCGCATACGCTGCGGTAGTAAAAATTTACTTCCGCAAGAAGAGGCGGAACTAATACATTAGTACTGCATGCGGAGCGGTAGTACCGCATTGGGTCGCAGTAGTACCGCTCGGCACGCAGTACTAAATTTTACTTCCGCCCGAGGGGGCGGAACTAAAATATTAGTGCTGCATGCGGAGCGGTAGTACCGCACCGGAACGCGGTAGTACCGCTCGGCAAGTAGTACTAAAATTTTACTTCCGCCCGAGGGGGCGGAACTAAAATATTAGTGCTGCATGCGGAGCGGTAGTACCGCATCGGGACGCGGTAGTACCGCTCGGCAAGCAGTACTAAAATTTTACTTCCGCCCGAGGGGGCGGAACTAAAATATTAGTGCTGCATGCGGAGCGGTAGTACCGCATTGGGACGCGGTAGTACCGCTCGGCAAGCAGTACTAAAATTTTACTTCCGCCCGAGCGGTAGTACCGCTGAGGACAGCGGTAGTACCGCTCAGGTCAGATCTGGATTACATCGTGCGGTAGTACCGCGGTTCTCCAGCGGTAGTACCGCACGAAACAGATCTGAGAAGGATAGATCTAGAAACTACCAATGAGATCTACACACGGTACTACGGCTGATCATAGTAACTTCGTAACAACAACTCTAGGCATATTTCAGGAGCACAAACACTCTCCCACAACCTAAGCATCCATGGAAAAGATCACGAAGAACACAAGAAAGCACTAAGCATCTCCCCTAACCCTAAAAACTTAGGCAAGGCAATAAAAAGAGGGGAAAAGGGGAGAAACCTGCATCCATGGCAAGAGGACGTGGTGGGGAACGATCCCACCGGTCGGAAAGTGAGAAGAGTGGCCGAGGGAGGAGATCCGGCGAGGTCCTTCGGCGGCGTTCTTGAGAGAGAGAGAGACAGGGACGACGTGGGGGTTAGGAGTGAATGGGTATGGGGGAGATGGAACTCCCCCTGCCTGCTTATAACCCCCACACGTTCTGATATGTGCGGTAGTACCGCGGTCATCGCGGTAGTACCGCTTGCGCGGTAGTACCGTTCGCCAAGCGGTAGTACCGCCCTACCAGCGGCAGTAAATAAATACTGCCGTGCTGGTCGAGCGGTAGTACCGTAACCCCTTTGCGGTAGTACCGTAAACATGCACGGTAGTACCGCTCCTCCAAGAACTTGCACGATTTGACAAGAGGCTTTAAGCAAAGAAGAGAGAAAAGCAAGCGCATGCACAAGCAAAGTGAATAACATAACTCCTCAGAGGAGGGCGGTGGCCGAGGCCACCTATGTTTGAGTTTATAGATATGGCACCGCGAAGAATTATCCTTGGGCCCATGACCAGTACTCGACTTGAAGCATTTAAACCAGCAATGTATGGCAAATGATAAAGACTTGGTTAGTTTATGCATAATGGGGGGAGGAACAGTTCATTGAGAGAACAATAATCCCCCTATGTCCATGCCTACATCTAGACAAGATAGCTATATTGAGTGGGAGGGGTGTGTGTGTGCACAGACTCAAGCTACATTGCTCAAATCGATGATATTTAGCTCATGCCTTAACTCGCGAAATCTTGCTTCATCCAATGGCTTCGTGAAGATATCTGCAAGGTTATCATGAGTGTTGACGTAGTGAAGCTCGATCTCTCCTTGCCTTATGTGATCCCGGATGAAGTGATACCGAATCTCAATATGCTTCGTCTTGAAGTGAAGCACCGGGTTGAGAGAAATCTTGATGGCACTTTCATTGTCACACCAAAGAGGCACTTTGTCACAAGTGACACCGTAATCCTTCAAAGTTTGCCTCATCCATAAGAGTTGAGCACAGCAACTGCCAGCGGCCACATATTCTGCTTCAGTGGACGAGAGAGAT
This sequence comes from Secale cereale, assembly GCA_902687465.1. Classification (NCBI taxonomy): domain Eukaryota; kingdom Viridiplantae; phylum Streptophyta; class Magnoliopsida; order Poales; family Poaceae; genus Secale; species Secale cereale. The sequence goes on along the minus strand of LR738713.1, from coordinate 864,497,923 downwards.
ACACAACTTTGCTTTTTGGAAGACCAACTAACAAGAGAGCAACCAAGAAATTGGCACCCTCCCGAGGTGGACTTCCTATCCACTTTGTCTCCCGCCCAGTCAGAATCAGAGAAACCAACAAGGTTGAAATTTGCTCCTCTTGGGTACCATAAGCCAAAGTTTGGGGTATGAGCCAAAAATCGAAAGATTCGCTTGACAGCCACAAAGTGACTTTCCTTAGGTGAGGCTTGAAACCGTGCACAAATTCCCACACTCAACATAATATCCGGTCTAGATGCACAAAGGTAAAGTAAGGATCCGATCATAGAGCGATATACCTTTTGATCCACCGCTTTACCATTGGGATCAATGTCAAGTTGGCATTTGGTTGGCATTGGAGTAGTAGCTCGCTTGACATCACTAAGGTTGAACCTCTTGAGCATGTCTTGAGTATACTTGGATTGTTTGATGAAGATGCCTTCTCTTCGTTGTTTGATCTCAAATCCAAGGAAGTACTTCAACTCTCCCATCATGGACATCTCAAAATGTGTGGTCATGAGTGCGGCGAACTCATCATTGAAAGCTTTGTTAGGAGAACCAAAGATAATATCATCTACATATAGTTGGCATACAAACAACTCCCCTTTGACCTTCTTAGTAAAAAGAGTGGGGTCGATTTTCCCAATTTCAAACCCACGATCTTGTAACAACTCGGTAAGGTGCTCATACCACGCTCGTGGGGCTTGTTTAAGGCCATAGAGTGCCTTATCAAGTTGATACACATGATTGGGGAACTTAGGATCCTCGAACCCCGGGGGTTGTTTAACATACACCAACTCATTAATGGGACCATTAAGAAATGCACTTTTCACATCCATTTGTTGCAATTTAAAGTTATGATGGGAAGCATAAGCAAGCAACAAACGAATGGATTCAAGACGAGCAACGGGGGCAAAGGTTTCACCGTAGTCGATACCCTCGACTTGGGAGTAGCCTTGAGCCACCAGACGTGCCTTGTTGCGGATGACAATGCCATGGGCATCTTGCTTGTTCTTAAAGATCCATTTGGTTCCAATGACATTATGGTTCTCCTTTGGTCTTGGCACCAGACGCCACACTTTGTTGCGCTCGAAGTTATTGAGTTCTTCATGCATGGCATTGAGCCAGTCAAGGTCTTCGAGCGCCTCATAGACCTTCTTAGGTTCAACAAAGGAGACAAAAGCTTGATGAGCACAATAGTTTGCTAATTGTCTACGAGTGCTTACCCCCCTTTTGATGCTTCCTAAAATGTTCTCGATGTGATGCTCGTTGGAAGCAAGCCTGGAGGCAACTTTTGCAGCACGACGCTCTAATTGCTCTTCAAGTGATAACTGAGGAGCATTGAGTTGATCATCTTGAGCGTCATCATGAGCACGATCTTGATCTTGAGCTTCCTCTTGACCTTGATCTTGCTCGGGGATTTGAACTTGGCCTTGTGAATCAATTGGTGGTTCTTCACCAACTTGAGGTTGACCTTGCACTTGGCCTTGTTCATCAGGCTGAGGGCCTTCACTTTGTTCTTCGGAAGCGTGTGGGTCTTGGGTTGGTGATGGTTCCACTTGAGTGGAACATTGTCCTTCTCCTTCGGCCACAAGGGGTTCCTCAACGGGTAGGATATATCCAACACCCATTCTTCTTATGGCTTGAGGAGGAATTTCATCACCTGCATCACAAGTACCACTTTGCTCCACTTGGGAGCCGTTATTTTCATCAAACTCTACGTTACTCGTCTCCTCTATGAGTCCAGTGGACTTGTTGAGGACACGGTAAGCATGAGAGTTTGTAGCATAACCAACAAATATGCCCTCATGAGCTCTAGATTCAAATTTAGACAAACGAACACCTTTCTTGAGAATGAAACACTTACACCCGAACACCCGGAAGTACTTGAGATTGGGCTTGTTACCGGTAAGAATCTCGTATGGAGTTTTGTTCAAGCCTTTGCGGAGATAGAGACGATTTGACGCATGGCAAGCGGTGTTGATGGCTTCGGCCCAAAAGTTGTATGGAGAGTTGAATTCAGCCATCATTGTTCTTGCAGCATCTATCAAGGTTCGGTTCTTTCTCTCCGCAACACCGTTTTGCTGAGGGGTATATGGGGCGGCATATTGATGTTTGATCCCCTCATCACCAAGAAACTCATCCAAGGTGTAGTTCTTGAACTCGGTGCCATTGTCACTTCTGATCATCAAAATCTTTGCTTCATGTTGTCGTTGAGCTTCATTTGCAAAGTTGATGACGGTTTGTTGGGTCTCACTCTTCTTCTTGAAGAAGTATACCCAGGTATATCTTGAATAATCATCCACAATCACCAAGCAATATTTCCTACCCCCAAGACTATCAAAAGTGGGAGGCCCAAAGAGATCCATGTGGAGGAGCTCTAGAGGTCTCTTTGAATAGATGATAGTCGTGGGAGGGTGAGCCTTCTCATGTAATTTTCCTTCAATGCACGCCCTGCAAGCACGATCTTTGGCAAAGCTAACATTTGTTAGTCCTCGGACATGGTCCCCCTTGAGAAGACTTTGCAAAGATCTCATATTGACATGGGCCAAACGGCGATGCCAAAGCCATCCCACATCAACTTTAGCCATTAGGCATGTCGCGACCTTAGTGGGTTGCTTCGAGAAGTTAACCACATAAAGACCGTTCTCGACATGCCCAACATAGGCTACTTTAAGAGTCTTGCTCCACAAGAGGGCCACAGAATCAATATCAAAGAATGTAGCAAAGCCCATGAGTGCGAGTTGGCGAACAGAAAGTAAATTGTATGCAAGGGACTCAACAAGCATGACTTTCTCGATCGTGAGATCATGAGAGACAACAACCTTGCCAAGTCCCAATACCTTAGAAGATGAAGCATCACCCCATTCGACGTTGGTGGCCATAGATGAACCGAGATGCACGTCCACCACCAAGTCTTTGCTTCCGGTCATATGATTTGTGGCTCCGCTATCGAGCAACCATGATCCCCCACCGGAAGCAAACCCCTACAAGAGTTCAATGCTTGGATTTAGGTACCCATTTGGTAATGGGTCCTTTGAGGTTAGTGACAAGGGTCTTAGGAACCCTAATGGACCATTCAATGTACTCATAAGAAGAACCAACAAATTTAGCAAACACATGGCCATCACTAGCACGACATAAAACATATGAAGGATTAAAATCGCCGGCCATGTTTGAAGGTGTGGTGGAGTTTTTCTTGACACCACCACTTTTCTTCTTGATTGACGTGCCCTCTCCTTCTTTCACAAAGGATTGTCGGAGAGGGGGTGGTTGCCTTGTCTTGTCATTCTTCTTCTTCTTGGGCTTAGGAGCAAACCCAATTCCTTCCTTTGCCACAACTTCCTTTTGATTGCTCAAAAGGTCGTTGAGGTTCTTCTCACCTTGTATGCAAGTCACAAGGCCTTTCTCAAGTTGCTTCTTCAATTCGGCATTCTCTTCAACAAGATGCACATGCTCACAACATGGGTTAGTAGCATTTGCATTATCAATTAAAACCATGCGAGGAAAGATAGCCTTTTCCTTGGTTAGCGAAACTTGGAGTTGATCATGAGACTCCTTGAGAGTAGCATGCATTCCTTTCAAGGCCTTGTGAGCCTTGTCAAGTATGTCAAACTCCTCTTTGAGTTTAGCATGGTCAACCACAAGTTTTGCCTTCTCAGAGTTAAGGACACGAGAGACAACTAATGCATGATCAAGATCTTTCTTTAATTTAGTATGATCATCGTTGTGTGACTCCTCAAGAGCCAAACGAAGACCACGCTCCTCCTCTAGGGCGTTAGAGAGATCCGATATCTCATCGGCATAGTCTCGACTATGCCCTTCCATTTTAGTAATGGTTTCCTCGTGAGCCTCAATAATGTCATTGGCCTCACCGAGTTGTTCCAAGAGAGCAACAACATGCTTCTTGGATTTGCCCTTGAGATTCTTTATGAACACATCAAATTCATTTTCTCCCTCCTTACTACCCTCACCCTCATCAATGCAATTAGTTAATGAGGGGTTAGAAGAGATAGTAGAATTGATGATCGGGGTTACCTTGTTGGTGGCCTTGGCCATAAGACACTTGGCGGTGATGTTCTCGTTTGGTGAGTTGAAGAGAGATGAGTGCGGAGTGGTAGCAATTGCAATTGTGGCCATAGTGGTCACCTCATCGTCTTCATCATTGTCATCATCCTCCACATATTCTTCTTGAGCCACCAACACTTTCAGAGGAGTCTTCTTGATGAAGTTGTTCTTGTTGGGATAGGACTTTGACTTGTCCTTCCGAATAAGCTTGCCTCCAAAGTCTTCTCTCTTCTCATAGGGGCAATCCACAACGAAGTGGCTTACATTTCCACAGTTGAAACATGTCCTTACTCGTTGCTTCCCTTTGTTCCCACTGGAGTTGTTCCTGTTAAAGTTGGACCTTGAGTTCTTCTTGCCCCAGAATTGCCTTGAAGCAAGAGCCATGTGCTCGTGATAGGCATATTTGGTGTCCTCGGGGCAGCACTCATCATCATCTTCCACTTCCTCCTCTTCCACAGAAGCCTTGGCCTTCAGAGCAAGATTAGGCTTCTTGGATCATTGAGCTCTTAGGACCGCATTGTCGGCGGTAACGTCAAGGATCCTCATGGCAACAAATTCATCCAACACTTCGTTTGAGGATAAAGTGTGGAAGTCCGGTCTCTGACGAATCACAGAGGACATGGCCTTGTGATAGGGCATCATGGCCTTGAGGAACTTGCGCTTGATCCAATTGTCATCCGTATCCTTACTGCCATGATCTCGAAGAGACACTGCAAGAATAGTTAATCTTCGATAAAGTTCACGAGGATCTTCATCTTCGATCATTGCAAACTCATCAGCTTCATCTTGCACCACTTCATAGTTGGAGCGTTGAATACTTGTGCTTCCCTTGTACATTGTGCCAACATGCTCCCATGCTTCCTTGGCCACAGTGAATGGACGAAGATGAGCAATGTCTTCAGGAGGGATGGAGTCTTGAAGAATGCAAAGTGCGGACTCATTGAACTGATGATCGGCAGTTTCTCTTGGAGTCATGTTGTCGGGATCATACGGATAAAAACCTTGCTCAATGATTCTCCAGAGGTTAGTGGAACAATGATTAATATGACGTTTGAAACGAAACACCCAAGTAGCAAAATCAGTATTTTTAACAAACTTGGGAGGGGGCCCGACCGAATTTAAATGCGGTGTGGGAACGGGTCCTCCATAGTGAGTAGGAGGAGGAGATTGGGCAAATTTCCCACTTCCATGCTTAGTGACCGGGGCTTGCTCACTACTAGCTTCTCCCTTGTCGGGATTAGCCTCTGACACGTTGGTAGCGGGGCGACCCACTTCCAACGGTGAGGTGGATAATTTAAGCCCCTCAAACATTTCTTTAAACATGCCTTTGACCTCGCTCGCTAGTGATTCTTTCAATGTGGTCAAGGCCACATTGAACTCCTCACGAGTGACCGAGGCTCCCCCATCTAACGTAGGCATGGACGGATTTCCACCGGAATGGTCCTCCGTCTCGACTACGTTGTCAACCATACTCTTCGGACGATAAAGTCCTTAAAAAGAGATGAGGCTCTGATACCAATTGAAATGATCGATATGGTTGACTAGAGGGGGGGGGGGTGAATAGGCAACTAACAATTTTTAGCTTTTCTTAACCACTTAAAATTATGCGACAAAATAAGTTGTCTAGATATTCTTACTAGGAAGACAACTAATATAAAGAAGCACAACAACTACACATGCATGCTATAGGAATTAAACAAGTAAAGCATGCAAGAGTAAAGGTAAGAAATAACCACAAGTAGAACCGGAGGAGACGAGGATGTGTTTCCGAAGTTCCTTCCCTTTGAAGGGAAGTACGTCTCCGTTGGAGCGGTGTGGAGGCACAATGCTCCCCAAGAAGCCACTAGGGCCACCGTATTCTCCTCACGCCCTCACACGATGCAAGGTGCCGTGATTCCACTAGTGGTGCCCTTGAAGGCGGCAACCGAACCTTTACAAACAAGGTTGGGGCAATCTCCACAACTTGGAGGCTCCCAACAAACCACGAAGCTTCACCACAATGGAATATGGCTTCGAGGTGACCTCAACCGTCTAGGGTGCTCAAACACCCAAGAGTAACAAGATCCGCAAGGGATTAGTGGGGAGAATCAAATATCTCTTGGTGGAAGTGTAGATCGATGCCTCCTCAAGCAATCCCGAGCAAATCAACAAGTTTGATTGGCTAGGGAGAGAGATCGGGCGGAAATGGAGCTTTTGGAGCAACAATGGAGTAGTGGGGGAAGAGGTAAGTCTTCTTGGAGAAGAAGACCCCCTATATATAGTGGGGGGACAAATCCAACCGTTATTGGAGGTTTCAGCCCGTAGAGAGCGGTAGTACCGCGCATGAGTTGCGGTACTACCGCTGACTATGCGGTACTACCGCTTGGGAAGCGGTACTACCGCATAGGCAAAAGATTGCGACATGATAGACAACCACGGATGAAATAAATTACATCCGTGGCTACATCCGCAAGGGAAAACGGAAGTAGCAAAACGCGACACGGTACTACCGCTTATATTAAGCGGTACTACCGCGTTGTATGCGGAAGTAAAAAATTACTTCCGCATCCACTTCTATACTTAGACTCAGCGCCTGGGCCAGATACACGGTACTACCGTGCTGGGGACGCGGTACTACCGCGGGAGCGGTACTACCGTGTCGGCAGGCGGTACTACCGTGTACCTGCGCGGTACTACCGCTTGGTTGAGCGGTACTACCGCTTGCTAGGCAGTTGACCAGTACAGAAGCCATAGATTTGCCACAACGAAAGATAACCGGTTGGACCTCCAGAGAAGCAAGGAAAGGTGGTGTGGGAGAAAGATGTGTACGTGTTGATTCTACCCAAACCTTTCCGACGCGGATCCCCTCTTAATAGTACGGCTTTCCTATTACTCAAAGCCACCGACAGGGAGCAAAAAGAAAACACCGTCCTTCATAGAATCCGAGGGGCAAGCAATCGTCTTGTGCCATAAGGGAGATATACCTGTATGAGCTTAGAGCACATGATCAGTCCGCAAATGCATTGTCATCAATCACCAAAACTACTTAGGGAGAAATATGCCCTTACAACGCCAAACCGGAAACGTTACACGGCCAAACACCAAAGTAGGCCACGGGGATGCCACGGACACGTGAGAGAGCTCCGGAACTCGAAACGGACAACGGGAAGGAACGAGTGGGACCGGATGCAAACGACAACACAAATGCAATGCAATGCACATGACAACATGACATGAATGAATGCACACACGCACACGACAAAAGGACGAAAACCCGAAAAGACGAAGAACCCGGAATGGAATTGATGGAGCTAAAGATATATATATTGCCCAAAAGGGAAAGTATTACATCCGGGGCATTACATCCGAGCCCAATACCAAACTGACATCACATAAATGCCTAACATCTAAAGCCGGAGACCCCAACCAAGCCACATACTGGGTTTGGGGTGCAAACCGACCCGACGCACTCTCATATATCATCGACGCCGTCTTCCACTGGTCAATCTTCGGAGCAGGTACTGACGCATCAACCTTGCCAGGCCTGCCGTCGACGCCCTCACGGTGCCAGACAACACCTCCTCACTGTACGCGTCCATCATATCACACATCCGTCACCGAGGCCCTGCCGCCGAGACTCCATGTGGTCGATGCATCACATAGAAAGTCGCCCCACCACAGAAATAGTCCATTGGTCACTCAAGCCAATGCACACGTCCAAGAATGACGCCCCCAAGGAGGGATCGACACAAGTGCGCCGCTATCATCCGCGACTGATCTTGCGTTTCCCCGGAGATAGCGGAAGGAGTTGGGAACTTCACCTCGATGATGCGTTCAAGAAGGAAACGACGCAGAGGGCGTCACCATCACTAGCTCCGGCCACCGGCGGAGACCAAGTTTTCACCCGGATCCGTCCCATGAATATCCAACAGACAACATGTGCACCGCCCAGACCACCTTCAAAGCCCCAGATCTGGCCACCCAGATCCTGCAACCATCCATAACAACACTGCCATTGTGGGAGCCCTGGTACACCAGCCACTGCCCGCGTGTGCCGCTATCCCACCTCGCTAAACCGCGAGAGCCGCCTAGAGAAATCATGCGCGCTCGTCACCATCGCTGATCTGATCCAATTCAGAGCCAAAGCACCAGATCACCGTCACAGATCCGCCTTGGACATGGACATCACGACGCTATGCTGCCGCGAGAGGCCTAGACTTCACATCCACCACCTTCCATGGTTGCCGCCTCGGGTCGCCACTGTCACGAAGTCCTCTATGCAGCCGCATCACCCACGCAGGCACCCCACGCCAGCAAGCCATCACGCCGTGACACCCTGTGGCGTGCCGAGGCCCGAGGAGGCCGGCCGGCGCCGGAAAAGAAGACTCCCCGCAAGCGCCGGCGCCAGTCGGGCTTCACCCGGCAGCGCCCTTGGGCGACGACGAGGGAGGGCTAGTTTCGGGAGGAGGACGATGATGGTGGCCCGAGGCTTTCACCCCTCTCTGATGTTCCCAGACAAGATCAGTATGATACAGAAAACATTTTCTTGTATGTTGTCTTGGTAATATTTGTTTGGGTGTACATTGAGTCCACTAAAAAGCTAACAACCATGTATCAACACTATGTATTAAAAAATATTGTATGTTCAGTGTCAATTTATTGGCTCTGAGTATTTAAAGTGTGACAATTTCTTGTGTCGTCATCAAACACATTAAGCTACGCGGAAGTGGCGCTCGCTTGTTCCATCCACGTTGGATTAGCTATAGACAAAAAGACTGACCACGTTTGCTTCGTCCAGAAGAAAGAGGGAGGAGGAAATCGCCCAAGAGAGGAGAGGAAAACGCGTCCGTGATAGTTCCTCCCCAGGGTAAAAGTCCGCTCGTCTCTTCATCCCCCCCCC
>LR738713.1:864478246-864488835 GCA_902687465.1 Secale cereale | reverse complement strand
CCCCCCCCCCATCTCTCTCGCCTTCTCCTCCCCGAGAGGCGGCCAGGGTTCTGCCGCCGTCTCCCATTCCCTTCTGTCTTCCCTCTCCTCCTCCCACGAGATGTCGCCTCTTCTGCTCGACTCATCGTCTCCTCACCATATGTGCCGCCCCCACCTACCCTCCCTCGCCTCCTATCCTCATGGCGACGGTCTGTTGAGAGCTGATGACGGTCGTGCCAGTGCGGCGTCCAGGAATTCACCCTCCACCTCCGCCGCCAGGTGCGTCAAAAAAATCTAGCGCACAGGGATCAGGTTGCAAGGTGGACAAGACATCCCGCCACGCCGCTGCGCCATCCCGCTGAAAACCCCGCACAACTGCCACCGGGTCTCTGGCGAGCTGAGGCAGACGCACCGCTTTGTCCAGCAGACGCTTCGCATAACTGCGTCATGCCCAGGAACCTGAACTTCCGGAGATTGTTTTAGACTTGTAGTTGTAGGCGATCATGCTTGAGAAGAAGCAACCCTTGATGACGAGCGTCTCCAGCTCGATGGTACTGGCGATGTCAGCCATGAGCAGACCATCAAAGTTGTTGCCTGCATTGAAGTGGGCCAGCAAGGCGCACGAACAGAGGCCGGCCCGGAACAGGCACTTAAAACTACTATATGAAAAGTGCGGCTTGCCGCACCCCGCACCCCTGCCGGGTGTGGTCATATCCAACCTGGTGACCATCGAACACGGTAGGTCACGCTTCAAATTTGATAGGTTGACATGATTTAGAAAAAGTGCGCATGTTTAGAACATTATACCTAAAGCAAATAACAATCACATCACACAATAACTTATTTACAATGCAGTGACATTATATCCAACTTGGTAGAACATGATCCATATTCGATTCATACTGTTACACGAAATAGCAAAGCACGATGATATCACCCACCCCAGCCCACTATTGGTTACACAATATATATTCCACAAATTGAAGGAAATATATACCATTGATTTCATCATTTGGATTTCTCAAACATATAGGAGGAACTAAGCACTAATAGCAGTAATGAATTGCTTAATAACTATACTTTGAATCAACATAAGCATCATGATTTCTATTCTTCTTGCCGCCTCTTCAAAAAGCAATCCGACCAATTGTCTTTGAAAAATGTGAAGAAAGAAAAGGCAGAGAAGGCCTTCAGCTACGTACACGGGAAAGGCAGATGTGGCCGGCGTGTGGAGGAGGAGGTAGTCAACGTGATCCCTGCACAACGAACCAGATTCCTATTCGGTCGATCTTGCAGAGGAGAGCGAACCAGAGTCACGTCGAGCCGATCTGCCGGTGCGAGGATGGCCGCATTGGCGACATGGACGGCCGTCTCGGTGCCCCACGCTCCTCCCGGTGATAGCTATGTGCGGCCGCCCATCGCTTTTGGCCCGGCGGCGGCACACAGGTCATCCCGCACACAGAGATGGCCGCCGGCCAAGAGGCCGCCATGCTCCATGGCGTTCTCGGCGCGCTCCTTGTACGACATCGCCGAGTCTCCAGCCGTGCTCCTCGCACTGCTGCTCATGCTCACCGTGTCCAGGGAAGGAGGCGGGGGTGGCGGGGCAAGGGGGATGGAGCGAGCAGCGGTGGTGGCAAGCTAGGCGACGTGAAAGGAAGGGGGAGCTTGGCGGCTGGAGCGAGAGAGAAAGAGGGGCGCGACGGGAATAGTGGCTAGGGTTTCACCCAATTGAGCCCGCTCATGTCCTTGCGCGCAGCCAAGCCACTCACGGGATGGCACACAAGTGCCTTGACCTGAAATCCCACAATTACCCTTGGCGGGCGATCGAAACTACATGCGGTGGCACGCCACTCGCGCAGAGACGACCAAGTACCGGCAGCAATACCCACCACATTCGCTGACGGCTGGATACTGACTGGCCCCGCGTGTCAGTGTGATACACGAAGCTAGCGAGAGTGTAAAAGGGCAAGCACTATTCATTGTAGCAGTGTTTCTATTGATCCGACGGCCAGGATCGTTTCGGCTGGAGATCCGACGGCCCGAATACTTTTGGACGGCTAATCCGACGGTTGAGATGTAGATGCCCTGAGAAGCCTCTCTACTTCTCCAGACTGTTTTTACCTTTAGCTTTGTTGTGGTGAGATCTTTAAAACTAGATCCCGTGTCAACATATTTTGAAGACTTCTTTTTAGAGAAATTGCCAAATTACTATACTTTCTTACAAGGTTATTTGCCACAGCTGCCAGATTATGGTGGTTAGCAGGTCACTAAACATTAACGTACAATCAATGTAAGAGTTGCTATGATTCACAGAAAAAAGTAAGAGTTGCTATCATTTCAGTGCAGGTTCATGTGCCAATGATGTTTGCGTGCAGGTTCGCACTTGAAAAACGCATAAAAGTATGGTCATTGAAAGATGAGAGATAACAAAGAATAGAAATGAGTGTAGATGTTCGTGTGCAGGTCGGTGCTAGCGAGCATGCTATGATTCTTTTTTGTTTTGAAATACACATGACCGCACTCTGATCTGGAATGCTAATTATGTGCCCCGTGCAAAGATGTTTGGCAATCAGAGGGTGGTGGCACTAGATGCCCCGTGCAAAGAAGGGTCCGCCCCGTGTGTGGCGGTTAGGTCAGCGTTGGGCGTCCCCGCAGGCGATCTAGGGTTTCGGTGAGCGGCGGCCGTCGTCCGCCGTGGTCCATCGGGATCCTCCCATTGCAACCCGTCTTGGCGCACCTCCGCCTCCCTCACCACGTCTCCAGTATCGTGCGATCGTCTTCGGCCATCGCGTCCACGAAAACCCCGCCCATCCACCATAAACCTTTCGCGAGATCTAGGGCTCGCGATCGTACACCACTGCGTCCCCTAGAGGTGTCTGGTTCTGTGCTTCGGTGTCAGCGTCCGGGGACAGGAGTAGATGGAGAAGGTCGAAGGGCTGCTACAGAACTTGAAGTTGTCGGAGAAGGAACGGAAAAGCATCAAGATCGGATGGGGCGGCTCCGGCAAGGTAGGGGAGGTGGAACCCAAAGCTTTGGCAAAGTTGTTGTCGGAGAAACCAGTGCTCGTGGAGGCGATGGCGGAGACGCTGGGGAGGATCTGGTGCCCCCTCAAGGGACTGGACTGTAAGGACATGGGAGAGAATAGATTCATCTTTACTTTTGGGCAGCTCTCTGGGAAGAGGATGGCGGTGGAAGGGGGGCCTTGGGAATTTGGGAACGACCTCCTGGTGATCGAGGATTTTGTGGCAGCCAAACGCCTGGAGGATTATGCCTTTGACACAATCCCAATCTGGGTCCGGGTCCTACGACTGCCTCTGGGACTTATGACTAGGGAGGTGGGGGAGAAGATCGGGGAGTTGATTGGAGAAGTTCTAGAAGTGGATGCTGGTGCGGATGGAAAGGCTGTAGGCAAGTTTCTTCGTATTAAAGTCCGGATGAATATTGGGGTGCCATTGATGAGAGGTTTCTTGCTGGAGGAGGAGGAGGATGATGATGGTTCTGGTGTGACTAATGGAAAGGAATACGCAAGCGAAGCAGAGGGAAAGAACTGGTGTCCGTTCGAGTATGAGTACCTTCCAGACTTTTGCTATATATGTGGAGTTCTAGGCCACACTGATACGTCGTGCGGAACGAAGCTGATCAAGGGGGAGAAGAAGCAGTTTGGCCCATGGCTGAGAGCTTTCATGCCACGGCGAGCTGGATCATCAGCCAGAGGGAAGTGGAGTAGTAGCAGTTCTATATCTGGGTATAGAGGTGCAGGAGGCAGGGGGCTGGGAGCTTGGAAGGGCCGTAGTGGATCGGGAAGTGATGCGCCTTCATGGAAGAAAGGGAGCCAGAGTGGAGCGGACAGTGTGGAGGAAGAAGAAAAGGGGCAAGAGGTGACGAGCCCGATGAAGAAGGGCCATGATCCCACGAGCAATGGGGTCCCTAAGAGGCTTACTTTTGGTGGAGAAGGTCATGGTGGAAGTAATCAGCTACAAACAGGATTGGTGGGGCAGCACGGGGGCGGTGGGGAGAGTAGGGAGGCTCTGGCTGAGGGGGCGAAGGAGACAGGGGAGGTGCAGGTCGATAGGACAAGTAATGCGAGGAGGGGAGTGGATGTGGTGATTGTGGAAACTCCCACTGAGCTGAATCCGGCCGGGGGTGGAACTGTGGGTGTGGGCGGCACGGGGACCGAGGCCATGCAAAAGGCCCCCATGCAGATCGACATAGCTGCCCTAGGTTTTGGAGATGCAAAGCGCGGGAAGGTAAATAGGACCCCGGGGCACTACAAGAAGCTAAAGGGACGGGAGGGCCACGGTGCAAACGTAGCCATTGAGGGGCTGAGCACAGGTCAGGAAGTGGAAGGGCGAAATCGGAAGAGAGAAGCTAGCCCAATGGAGGTGGAGATAGCAGAGACAGGGAAGAAGGCGAAGAGAAACACGATGGACTTGCAGGGCGAGTATGATCCTCAGGATGACGCGGGGCTGCTGGGACAGCCCTGCGAGAAGCAATGAAGATAATCGCCTGGAACTGCCGGGGTTTGGGGAATGGCCCGGCAGTTCGTGGTCTTCTGGAGCTCCAGAAGAAGGAGGACCCCGATATTCTCTTCCTGTCAGAAACGAAGATGGATGGGAAGAGGATGCAAAAGTTCCGTGACAAGTTGGGCTTATATCATATGGTGGCACGTGATAATAATGGCAAAAGTGGTGGTTTGGCGCTGTTTTGGAGAAGGGGGATTAACTTGACACTAAGATGGATGGGACGTATGCATATTGATGCTATAATTGAAGAGGCTGATGGCTTTAAATGGCGTTTAACTGGGATCTATGGTGAATCACATATGGAGAAGAAGGTAGAAACTTGGAGGCTCCTCCGTACCCTTCAACAACAAATCCAGTTGCCGTGGGTGTGCTGCGGGGACTTCAATGAAATTTTGTTCAGCCATGAGAAACAGGGCGGGGCTCCAAGAGCCCATAGATACATGCAAAACTTCCGTGATGCACTGGATTTCTGCAACCTACATGACCTCGGCTTTGAGGGGGACGTCTTTACCTGGAGAAACAAGAACTATCGGGTGGATGGATATATCAGGGAGAGGTTGGATCGGGTTGTAGCTACACCTGAATGGTGTGCTCGGTTCCCTGCATACAAAGTTATTAACGGCGAGCCCTACCGTTCGGACCATAGAGCGGTGATCTTGATGAGGGACGGGAACCCGGCGGTGCAGCGTGCAGGGGGGGGGGGCCATATACAGAGGAGATTCGAAGCAAGGTGGCTGATGGAGGATGGATGCGATGAGATCGTCCAGGAGGCTTGGGAGGGAGCGCACGGGCCTAGGGTGAGTTCTAAACTGGCCTCGGTTCTGAAAGCCCTGGATTCATGGAGCCGCGAGGTGCCGGGGGATTTACGGAAAAGGATCAAGAAAGTTAAGGCGGAGTTAGAGCAAGTCAGACGGCTACCACTGTCGGATAGGACAGTGCGGAGGGAACAGACCCTGTGCTTCCAACTTGAGAAGCTGGAGGATCAAGAGGACCTTGTTTGGCGCCAACGAGCGCATGCTGACTGGTTGAAATACGGTGATCGGAATACAAAATATTTCCAGTCCTACGCGTCGGAACGAAAGAGGAAGAATACCATTAAGAAGCTGAAGAAGGAGGATGGTGGAGTTGTGGAGGATGAGGAGGGGATGAAGAACCTCATTACTAACTATTTTTCGACTCTTTTTACCTCTTGTGCAGGTGCCAACATGGATACTATCCTCACTAATATTGCACCGAAAGTGACTCCACAAATGAATGTGTTCTTGGGTGCTGAGTATACGGCGGATGAAATCAAACGAGCGCTGGATGACATGGGGGACCTAAAAGCTCCGGGCATGGACGGGCTCCCAGCTCTGTTCTACAAACGCTATTGGCAGTTGATTGGAGAAGACGTGGTGCACGAGGTGCTACAAGTATTGCGAGGCGGTGGCATACCAGAGGGATGGAACGACACCATGGTGGTCCTAATCCCAAAGGTTCAGAACCCTGAAACCCTGAAGGATCTTCGCCCTATTAGCCTATGCAATGTCGTGTATAAGCTTGTGTCCAAGGTCATCGCCAATAGACTCAAATGTATTTTGGAGGAAATTATCTCACCCAACCAAAGTGCGTTTGTCCCGGGACGGCTCATCTCAGATAACACTATTTTGGCGTATGAAATGACTCACTTCTTGAAGCGCAAGCGTACGGGAAAGACCTCTTATATGGCACTAAAGCTCGATATGAGTAAGGCATACGACAGGGTGGAATGGGGTTTCCTGGAGAGAGTTATGATCCAACTTGGTTTCGAGAGGAGTTTTGTGAACCTGATCAACACATGCATCAGAACGGTGACGTACAGATTTAGAGTTAATGGGACTTGCACGGAAGTGGTGTTCCCGGAGCGAGGTTTAAGACAGGGGGACCCTATCTCCCCCTATCTCTTCCTGATATGCGCCGAAGGTTTATCTTCGCTCCTCCAAAGTGCAGAAGCTGCGGATCTTATTAAAGGAATTCAACTTGCCGCCGATGCCCCGCCAGTGAGTCACTTACTCTTCGCAGACGACTCACTGATCCTTATGGAGGTGACCCCGGAGAGCATCCAGGTTATCAACAACATCCTCCAAGTTTATGAGCAGGGTTCTGGACAGATCACCAATCGTGATAAATCTGCAGTTCAGTTCAGCAAGAACACCCCTCGGCAACAGAAGCAAATCTTGCTAGGTCTGCTCGGTCTAAGCTCGGAAAGCCTGCATGGTAAGTACTTGGGTCTCCCAACATACATAGGACAGTCCAGGCAAAAATGTTTTGAGTATCTCAGAGACAAGATCTGGGAGATTCTGAAGGGTTGGAAAATTAAACTACTCTCGAAGGCTGGAAAGGAGATCTTGATCAAAACTGTGATACAAGCCATTCCCACCTATGCGATGGCCTGCTTTGATCTGACCAAGGCGCTTTGCGAAAGCATAAGCCAGATGATATGCAAATTCTGGTGGGCAAACCAGGAGGAGGAGAACAAGCACCATTGGGTTAGTTGGGAAAGATTAACATGGCCGAAGGAGTGCGGAGGACTGGGATTCCGAGACTTGCACTCGTTCAATATGGCGATGCTAGCTAGGCAAGTGTGGAGGTTGATCCAAGTTCCAGACTCGCTATGCGCCCGTGTCCTACGCGCTAAGTACTACCCTCATGGAGATGTGCTCTCTGCCGTACCCCAACCAGGAATGAGCTATGTGTGGAGGAGCCTTCTGCAGGGTGTGGATGTGGTAAAAGCAGGCATGATATGGCGCGTTGGCTCAGGTGATCAGATTGATATCTGGCAAGACCCCTGGCTCCCATCGAGTGACACTAGGCGGCCGAGGACACTACAGGGAGCTCACCTCCTAACCAAAGTGGCGGAACTCATCGATCCGGCCACGAACCACTGGGACGCTGAGCTGGTACGACAAACCTTCTGTCCAGAAGATGCGAGAACCATTCTCAGTATACCTATCTGCGATCAGTACGAGGACTTCGTGGCTTGGCATTTCGATAATAGAGGATTGTTTTCCGTCAGATCAGCCTACAGAGTTCACACCCGAATGCTACAACAACAACAAGTGCGCCAAGTGGGGGAGTCTTCCTTGGGGGGATCGGCAGACGCTAGTTTTTGGCGTTCACTCTGGAAGATCCGGTGTCCGGCTCGGGTCCATCACTTCCTATGGCGATTTGCTCACAACAGTCATCCGCTCTTGAGGAATGTACAGCGAATCGGTGTTGATCTTGATGCGAGGTGTGTGCTCTGTCAACGAGGACTGGAGGATGGGGGGCACCTTTTCCTTCGATGCAAGGAGGTTAAGAAGAGATGGAGGGCGTGCGGGCTCGAGTATACCAGACTGAAACTGCTGCAATGTGAGACACCCAAAGCTCTCCTCAACATGGTGTTCTCACTTCAGGAGGAGATGAAACTGCAGGTGATCTGCCTATTATGGTCCTGGTGGTCTGAGAGGAATAATGTCAATCATAGGAAGGCGTTGCAGAACCCGGAAGCTTTCAAGGCACGTGTAAACTGCCAAACCCTAGAATGGGTGGAAGTACTAGGTGGAGGCGAGCAGAAAGCTAAGGACTCTACCGCAAGGTGGGTAGCACCACCCTCTGATTTCGTCAAACTGAATCTAGACGCAGCTTTCCACTCCTCTTCGGGCAATGGAGGCTGGGGTATAATTGCACGAGATGAATCCGGGGAGATGATCTTTGCGGCGGCAGGACGACTGCGGAACCAAGCTAGCGCTCTACAAGCAGAAGCTGAAGCTCTCATCAAGGCTATCCATCTTGCGGGTGATTTCGGCATGGGCCGGGTTCTCTTTGAAACGGATAGCCAATGTCTGCAACATGCTGTCTCCTCCACGAGTCAAGATCGAGGCCCCTTGGGTGTGCTATTTCGCGAGGTTAAATTCCTTCTGCACCTCAACTTTTTTTTTTCGAAACGGAGGCAAAGATTGCCTCATCTATTAAATAAGCAGAAGAGAATTGCCCAGTTAATTACGGAAAACCGGGCAAAAACCGTTACAACCGTTGAGCGGCACACATAAAAAAGCCCACGCACACCACTCCAAAGAGGGTCTCGGCGAGACAGCACGCAGGCGTCATCGTCATCACTCCTCCCCTAGAGGCGTCATCGCCATCCCTACACTCTGAGCAAACGACTCCGACTCCGCCGTAGGCGATCGTCGACTCAACCCACGCTGTAGAGGACACGTGAAGCTGCAAGAAGATCTATGCCAAAATCTCAACCACCTGCGGCCAGGCGACGCAACTCTGACTCTGACGGAGAACTCAGTAGGACAAAACCAGGCAATCTCCCGAGCCGAAATCTCAACCAGTTCTCGACATGCTTGATGATGTGGGATATAGGATGTCAACATAACATGGCAATTTAGGCTGTGTTTTTCTAATCTCGAGCTCAAATGCTCCTACTAAGAACAGTAAAATCCCGAGCCGAAAGTGTAAAAACACAATGTCTTAGGCTTGCTAAATAGCTAGTGCTTTTGATTGCTTTCTTGTTTCCTTTCTGTTTGGTTTTGTCTCAGCTCTTGGGTACGTTCACCCGGTTTTAAGACTTTTCCCACTTCCATAATAAAAACACCATTATCTCTCTGGCTTCTGTCAACCAAAAAAAAAAAAAAAACTAGAGTGCAATCCACGTGGACGACATGTCACCATTCAATGCTAGGTGGATGCCATATCTCATCGATACGGTCCACCAGTCCGGTTAACCCTTTTGGACAAAGTTGAACCTCTTTATGAATGTCAAAAAGAAAAGTTGAACCTCTTTATGAATATGTATTCGAGCCAGTCAATGTTTTGGGACCAATGGCATGCTTAATTTTTATATATTGAAACACAAGCATATACTATTTCCAGTTACCAATAGTTCTGCATTGTTCATCCTTACAAAAAAAAAGAGATTTCAGGAAAATGGCATCGTCAGTTGGATGGCATTTTCTCCTTCACGCTGCAGCAGAAGCCCTTCGGCCCAATCCCACCACAGCACGCTTTAGACAGATTCAAACCATGGATTGCACACAATGCTTGGCACGGCTTATCCGCGCAGTCTTCCAAAGGGTAACAGAGGTATTCGACATCTGCACATAATGCACAGCAAACACAACAACCAATTAGCTAGTATACACAGTGCACTACATCTTTTTTATTTGTTGGAACATGAAAGAATATGTGTAAAATAACAAAAGGATCATGTTCAACAGGAAAATATTACCTTTGCTGCACATTGCTGCTGCTGCTTGACAAGACCAAACACTGGTGCACATGACCAGTAGAGCTACCAAACACATAGCCTTTGTGTTGCTGCTGATAAACGCCATCAGCAGTTATCCTTCTTTTCTCTCTCTTGTTGTTCTAATCTTATATGCCACCACAACGATGCTCTTTTTCTATCCGTTTATTTAGATGCGTGTGACCTATTCTTTCATGGATTTCGTCTCATTCATGCGACCTATATATAATGCATATAATTAATTGGTAGATTATTTACACATATTATTACTTACCAAAACCTTTCTTTTGGGATATATATTGACATGATTTTTTCTAGATTTTAATATCCTTGATATTAATTCATACCTAAACAAGAATCATACCATTACCTCGCCAAAAAAAGAACAAAAATCATACCAAATCTTTGGACGTATCTGTACATAGCTTGTTGCTAAGGTTCACGAAATTATTTAGTTACAATTTAATTTTATCATAACTTATACGGTTAATTATCCTTTTGCCCACATTGGTGTCCATGTACTCAGTTTTGCCCTCAGTTGCGAATCGTGCTTAGTTTTGCCCCTAGTCTGCGTCACTAGTAGAATAAGTGCCATTTGTCCCGGTTCATAAGGGCCATTTGTCGCACTTGGGGAACCGGGACTAAACGGTCGATACAAATGCCCTAGACCTTTAGTCCCGGTTCTTATACCAATCGGGACAGATGGGCCTCCACGTGGCCACTGCGGCTTGCCCAGGCAGGGGGGCCTTTTGTCCCGGTTGGTAGCATCAACCGGGACAAATAAGCTTCCACGCGTCATCAGTTCAGGGGCTAGGGTTTTTGTTTTATTTTCT
>LR738713.1:864465289-864478167 GCA_902687465.1 Secale cereale | reverse complement strand
ATTTAGGGGTTTCATATATTGTGTTAGCTAGCTAACCGAGAGAAGTGTCCTCTCTTATCTCCGTGCTTGGTCGACGCTACGTACTATATGTATAGATCGAGAGGACTCGACACGCTAGCTAGTAAGCAAATGAAGAAAACCATTAAGTACAGAAGATCGTCACATATACAGAAAGAAGTGATGATCGACCTCTCTCCTTCTCCGAAAGATTGGTCGGACAATAAGTTTTCGTATATATATATATATATATATATATATATATATATATATATATATATATATATACAATGTGTAAGATCTCTTACAATTAATACCCTAACATCTTAACTTAACTTCCACATGGTATCCTCCGGCTTTATTGATGACGTGGTCAAGAAAGAATCCCGCCAATTCCTCTTGAATTGCTCGGATGTGATCTTGTGGTAGGAGTTCATTCCGCATCTGCCACGTCTAATTTGAAAAAGGGGTCAATACATATATATGAATGAAACTCAACAGAAATGATGGTAATAAAATAAAATTGTGAATATTATTTCTTACGCATATCAAATTGTCTTTTAGAGTAGCCCCGCCTATTCTTGGCCGTCGCGTTGTAGATGAACTTACAAACGTAGTATCCACAATAATTATTGCCGGGTTCCTGCCACAAGCACTTTACAAAAAATAGAGGTCAATCAAACTGATAATGAAGCATTATAAATGAAATTGATGAAAGTATAGCTAGAGTCAACGGGAGATGCGCGGAACTAGCTAGCTAGTAGTACTTACTTTCGGATAAATTCATCGCAGATCCCGCGGCAGTGCCGGAACTTTTTGGGTGAATGCTTTCCAAACCCTGCGGGACAAATAACAATTACTTTATATCAGGAAATGAACAAAGTTGTCGATATGGTGCGATAATGATCGATTGAACTTACTTGGTGAGCATTTTAGACATGTCCGCATAGTCCTCGGGATCTTTTCGTCTCGAGTCTAAGACGGTTACTAGTCCCAGCTCAAGCTGAATCTCTAGGAGAATATAGTGGAAACTGCGCACACATGCATATAACTCATCAATTACATTAATATCTATAACCTTGAGTAATAATTAAGGGAAACCGAATATGCACAAGACAGTAACACTCACTTGAAGTTGTAAGGAAAGAGTATTTTATCTTTGTTTTGATTTATTATCAACGATCATATCAAGTTGGCCTCGGCTTCTTTGACATAAAATTTAACCTGATAATCATCTACGAGATTTGTGTTAATGAACCCAATATCATAGATATCAGCTTTTCTGCATTTGACGATCTTCAATCTGCATAATATAGTGAGGATAATTATATATACATGCAATGAAAGAGATGAGCTATATATATATATATATATATATATATATATAGAGAGAGAGAGAGAGAGAGAGAGAGAGAGAGAGAGAGACTTAATGACAGAAGTAGTACTTACAGACAGTAGCAAGTGATCGTTGTTTTATCGAGGGCCTTTTGATTGAAAAACTGGAAGAACTCCTCAAATGGAACTGACAACACCTCAATTCCAACGAGGTCGTGCTCCTCTTTAACTTTCAACATCAAAGTATCCTGGCCACCAGAGTCTCTCCAGGTATCGATGTACCACTCATGGAATCTTCGCATCATCGTGGTTAGAGTAGTGACATCTTTGAGGAGAGGCTTCCCGTACCGGTATTTGTGTTCATCCACCTCTAACATATCAAACACTACATCATCGGCCAGGTAATCTGCAAGATTGGTACCGGGCGCCATCCCCGGATGATTAGGGACGATGTCGCTAGGCACCTTGAGCGGGGGGCACGATAGGTTCTCTTGTTCGCTGAGCTCCGCCTTTTCGTTGTGCTAACCTTCGATCACTGCAAGTATTTCCCAAACCGCTCTACTTCGACATATGACTTTTCAATAATGCGTTCATAGTTGGTTTTCGGCGAAGACGGTGGTGGTTTCTTCAGGGCATCAATAGTGTGGTTCGCTCTCACCGGATCTATCTTCTCCTTTGGAGGTGGAGGTTTCTTTGCAAAAAATTCCTTCACTTCGGCTTTAGAGATCTCCGCGTTTTCCTCGTCGGTCCTCTCGTATGATAACTTCTCTAAAGGCTTGAGAGATGGACCGTATTTGTATTGCCTCGTACCTCTGGTTGTACTGCTAGAAGCCGGAGTAGTCGGAGCGGCTGTGGCTGCCTTCTTTTGTTGCTTACGAGGCGGAGAACGAGACGGAGTGCTACCATGCGCCAGAGCAGCCAGAGCGGCGGCGGCTCTCTTCCCGCCTTGCTGACGAGGCGGAGGAGGAGGCGGGCTGCTCGGATGCGCCGAAGCAGCCGGAGATGGAGGCGGAGTGCCACCACACGCCTGAGCACCTGGAGAAGGAGGCGGAGTGCCCTGATCCCTTGCCGGAGGAGGAGGCGGAGTGCACTGACTCGCCGGAGGAGGCGGAGGCATCCAGTTCGGAAGGTTGATGAGGTCCTTCAGCCATAGGAATGGAGTCTTCAGAGAAGAACCCAGCCGAGTCTCCCCTTCACCGGTAGGGTGGTCAAGCTCGCGCTCCTCAAACCCCTCTGTTATTTGATCCACCATCACCCTAGCATATCCTTCTGGAATCGGATGGCAGTGAAAAGTTGCGCCGGGGTGAGGAGGTAAAACAGAGCTGACAGCCGCCTTCACTTTGAATAGCCGCCATTGCATCATAAGGTGGCAATGTTGAGACTCCGTGATAGCATCCACGGGGTAGCTAGCAGGAGCCGTGAAGACAGGCTCCAGAGGCAGCTCGGTCGAAGCCACGTCGCTTCTCCGCTGAGATGGCGGGGTAGCTTCGGGGGTAGCTTCGGCAGGTTGCTTGCTGCGAACTGCTTCTCGTTCGTCCTCTAGCGCTTGTACCCTTGCGTGCAACGCCTGTAGTTGGGTCTGATCCACTTTCTTCTTCCTCTCCCGGCATTTGTAACCGCATGCGCCGGGAAACCCAGCCTTCCATGAAACGGAGCCTGGCGTGCCTCGTGTCCGTCCAGGGTGCTCAGGATTCACGAGGGCCATTGTGAGCTCGTCGTTCTCTCTGTCGGGAACGAACACCCCTTCCTGCCCTGCTTCGATATAGTGCTGAAGCTGCGTGATGGGTATTTGAAGTTGGTCGTCCGTCCAAACGCAC
Organism: Secale cereale; assembly: GCA_902687465.1. Lineage (NCBI taxonomy): Eukaryota > Viridiplantae > Streptophyta > Magnoliopsida > Poales > Poaceae > Secale > Secale cereale. Next base: position 864,475,018 of record LR738713.1, on the reverse strand, counting down.
TTCCCTATTTCAGGGTCCAAGGTTCCCCCAACCCCGAAGAACCAAGTCCTTGAACGGTCTTGCCAGTTTAATGTCTGTGTTTCGACCCATTTAGCAAGTAGGTCAATCTCGGTCTTGGCCCACAACGGCCGGGCTTTTAGGTAGCCACCTGACCCCATGTTTCTTCTTCGCGGTATTTATCTTGTTTCTCGCTGACATCTGATTACTCTTTTCCGATTTCTTGTGGGCCACAAATGCGTCCCAGTGATCTCTGATCTTCTCAAACCGGCCGGTGAATTCTGGAGTCTTGTCTTTGTTGACAAACTTTGCATTCAGCTCATTCTTCCACCTCCTGAATAGTTCCCCCATCTTATTAAGAGCGGCCTCCTTGACCAATGGCTCTATAACTGGTGGTTTCTCCGGACCCTCCTCTAGCGGTAGGGTGAAATTGGCCTTCATCACGGTTCAAAGATCATTTTTCTGCATATCGTTGACATAAGACACCTGAGGGTCTTTGTTCTGAGGCTTGTACCATAGGTGGATGCTGATCGGGATCATGTCCCTAACAAGAACCCCGCACTGAGCTGAAAATGCGTCCATGGCCTTGATGGGTTTAATCGGTAGGCCATCACGCGCGATTTCTTCGATGATGAACTTTTTATCCTGGCTTAACCTTTTCTTCGGGCCTCGTCTCCTTACCGAACTTTGGCTTGATCCAGAGGGCTAGAAAAGAAGAAATAAGAGAGTTAATATGTGTAAAAACCAAAACAATCAATGCTTCAATTAGCTATAGTCAGCACATGCTTAATTGATATATATATACCTAGCCGGACTCCGTTCGGTCACCGGAGCCATCATCACGGTGTCCTTCTTCCACCGGTATTCGGTCACCGGAGCCATCATAATCATGTGTTTCCTCCTCCATTGTATCACCGTAGCCTGCTTCTTCACACTGTCCTTCCAGACCATCGTAGTCATTGCAATACAACTCGACATCAGCTCCGGCTGCGATTATGTCCCCCAACACCTGTTCTGCTACCTCGTCTCGTCCTATCTCCATAGTTTCTGCAAATATTACGACATGGCAATAATTATACAAACATGAAAGATGGATATATTAGTGGCAAACTTAGACCTAGCTAGCTAATCACAACAAGGAACCATATTAGTGGCCTCAACGCTTCTCTAGGGTTTGGGGTGGCCTCGCCAATGCCTCTCTCATGAACGCTCGGTGATCCACGACCCTCTACCCTAGTTCCCGACCCTCGATCCCCTCATGCCACGTTTGTCTAGTGTCAAAGGATTCAACAAAACCATGCTTCATCATTAGGCGAATGTAACAGGCGCATGACGATGGTACAAAGCTTTTCAAAGTTGTTCTGGAACGAAGTCCGAGATAGGATAATTCGCTTTTTGGTACAAAGTTCAGCAAGAGCCTTCCGAATATCGCTATCTAGAAGGCCTTTGCTGAAATTCGTACGAAAAAGCGGATTATCCTATCTGGGACTCCGTTCGAGAATAACCTTGAAGAGCTTCGTACCATCATGCCCCGGTTACTTCCGGAAATGATGAAGGCATGGATTTCTTCAATACTTTGACACTAGGCAACCTTTTGACCCCCCGGCGATCTGATGTCTACTACGCACCCTTCTTCTTGTAGACGTTGTTGGGCCTCCAAGTGCAGAAGTTTGTAGGACAGTAGCAATTTCCCTCAAGTGGATGACCTAAGGTTTATTAATCCGTGGGAGGCGTAGTATGAAGATGGTCTCTCTCAAAAAACCTTGCAACCAAATAACGAAGAGTCTCTTGTGTCCCCAACACACTCAATACAATGGTAAATTGTATAGGTGCACTAGTTCGGCGAAGAGATGGTGATACAAGCGCAATATGGATGGTAGATATAGGTTTTTGTAAACTGAAAATATAAAAACAGCAAGGTAGCAAGTGGTAAACATGAGCATAAACGGTGTTGCAATGATAGTAGGCAAGGCCTAGGGTTCATACTTTCACTAGTGCAAGTTCTCTCAACAAGGATAACATAATTGGATCATATTACTAGCCCTCAACATGCAACAAAGAGTCACTCCAAAGTAACTAATAGCAGAGAACAAACGAAGAGATTATGGTAGGGTATGAAACCACCTCAAAGTTATTCTTTCTGATCGATCTATTCAAGAGTCTGTAGTAACGTTCAATCTATCATAGAGTTCGTACTAGAATAACACCTTAAGACACAAATCAACCAAAACCCTAATGTCACCTAGATACTCGATTGTCACCTCAAGTATCCGTGGGAATGATTATACGATATGCATCACACAATCTCAGAAACATATATTCAACCAACACATAGAACTTCAAAGAGTGCCCCAAAGTTTCTACTGGAAAGTCAAGACGAAAACGTGTGCCAACCCCTATGCATAGATTCCCAAGGTCACGGAACCCGCAAGTTGATCAACCAAACATACATCAAGTGGATCACATGATATCCCATTGTCACCACAGATAAACACGTGCAAGATATACATCAAGTGTTCTCAAATCCTTAAAGACTCAATCCTATAAGATAACTTCAAAGGGAAAACTCAATCCATTACAAGGGAGTAGAGGGGGAGAAGCATCATAAGATCCAACTAGAATAGCAAAGCTCACAATACATCAAGATCGTGCCATCTCAAGAACACGAGAGAGAGAGAGAGAGAGAGAGAGATCAAACACATAGCTACTGGTACATACCCTCAGCCCTGAGGGTGGACTACTCCCTCCTCGTCATGGAGAGCGCCGGGATGATGAAGATGGCCACCGGTGTTGGTTCCCCCCTCCGGTAGGATGTCGAAACGGGGTCTAGATTGGTTTTCGGTGGCTACAGAGGCTTTCGGTGGCGGAACTCCCGATCTAGGTTATTTTCTGAAGGTTTCAGTATTTATAGGATTTTTTTTTGCGTAGGGCACAAGTCAGGGGGGCTTCTGGGCTGTCCACGAGATAGGAGGGCGTGCCCCCTGCCCAGGGCGCGCCCCCCACCCTCGCGGGCGGCCCGTGGCTCTCCTGGCCCAACTCTTTTACTCCGGGGGCTTCTTTTGGTCCAGAAAAAATCATTAAAAATTGGCACGTCAATTGGACTCCGTTTGATATTCCTTTTCTGTAAAACCCTAAAACAGGAGAAAAACAGAAACTGGCACTGGGCTCTGGGTTATTAGGTTAGTCCCAAAAATCATATAAAAGTGTATATAAAAGCCCATAAGACATCCTAGAAGGATAATATAATAGCATGGAACAATAAAAAATTATAGATACGTTGGAGACGCATCAGCATCCCCAAGCTTAATTCCTGCTCGTCCTCGAGTTGGTAAATGATAAAAACAGAATTTTTGATGTGGAATGCTAACCAACATAATTTTCAATGTAATTCTCTTAATTGTGGCATGAATGTTCAGATCTGAAAGATTCAAGATAAAAGTCTATATTGACATAAGAAATAACAATACTTCAAGCATACTAACAAAGCAATCATGTCTTCTCAAAATACTATGGCTAAAGAAAGTTATCCCTAGAAAATCATATAGTCTGGCTATGCTCCCTCTTCATCACACAAAATATTCATATCATGCACAACCCCGATTTCAGCAAAGCACTTGTTTGCATACTCTATTCTTTGAAACCTTCCAACATTCACGCAATACATGAGCGTGAGCCATGGACATAGCACTATGGGTGGAATAGAGGTGGTTGTGGAGAAGACAAAAAGGAGGAAGATAGTCTCACATCGACTAGGCGTATCAACGGGCTATGTAGATGCCCATAAATAGATATCAATGTGAGTGAGTAGGGATTTCCATGCAACGGATGCACTAGAGCTAAAAATGTATGAAAGCTCAACAAAAGAAACTAGTGGGTGTGCATCCAACTTGCTTGCTCACGAAGACCTAGGGCATTTGAGGAAGCCCATCGTTGGAATATACAAGCCAAGTTCTATAACGAAAATTCCCACTAGTATATGAAAGTGACTAAACATGAGACTCTCTACAATGAAGAACATGGTGCTACTTTGAAGCACAAGTGTGGGAAAAAAGATAGTAGCTATTGTCCCTTTTTCTTTTTTTTGGGCCTTTCTTTTTTTCTTTGGCCTTTCTTTTTTTTTCTTTTTTTTTTGCGGAGGGGCTTTATAGATTTAGCCTTTCCTCCCATGGGACAATGCTCTAATAATGATGATCATCACACTTTCGTTACAACTCGATATTACAACTTGATACTACAACAAAGTATGACTCTATATGAATGCCTCCGGCGGTGTACCGGGATGTGCAATGAAACAAGAGTGACATGTATGAAAAGTTATGAATGGTGGCCTTGCCACAAATACGATGTCAACTACATGATCATGCAATGGCAATATGACAATATGATGCGTGTCATATGAACAGAACGGTGGAAAGTTGCATGGCAATATATCTCGGAATGGCTATGGAAATGCCATGATAGGTAGGTATGGTGGCTGTTTTGAGGAATAATATGGTGGCTGTTTTGAGGAAGGATATAAGTGGGTTTACGGTACCGGCGAAAGTTGCGCGGTACAAGAGAGGCTAGCAATGGTGGAAGGGTGAGAGTGCGTATAATCCATGGAGTCAACTTTAGTCATAAGAACTCATATACTTATTGCAAAAATCTATGAGTCATCAAAACAAAGCAATCAACACATGCTCCTAGGGGGGAGGTTGGTAGGAGTTAACCATCGCGCGTGCCCGACCTCCACACAAAGGTTGACACTTTACAAATACCTCATGCTTTAACTTCGTCACATAGCGGTTCACCATACATGCATGCTACGAGAATCACTAATCTTAACACAAGTATTTCTCAATTTCATAATAACTCCACTAGCATGACTCTAATATCACTATCCTTATATCTCAAAACAATTATCAAGCATCCAACTTCTCATCATATTCAATGCACTTAGTGTGAAAGTTTTTACTACATTGATCTTGGATGTCTACCATGTGAAGGCTAGTTTTATAGCCAAAGCACATTACCATGCTGTTTTAATAGACTCTCAAAAGGATAAAAGTGAACCATGAGAGATCAACAATTTCTACAAAATATGACCACCGCCGTGCTCTAAAAGATATAAGTGAAGCACTAGAGCAAATAACAAACTACTCCGAGAGATATATGTGAAGATCAATGAGTAGTTGATTAGTTATGTAGCTATGTAAAGACTCTCTAACATTTAAGAATTTCAGATCTTGGTATTTTATTCAAACATCAAGTAAAACAAAAGAAAATAGAATTACGCTCCAAGAAAAACACATATCATGTGGTGAATAAAAATATAGCTCTGAGTATAGTTACCGATAGATGAAGACGAAAGAGGGGAAGCCTTCCCGGGGCATCCCCAAGCTTAGGCTTTTGGTTGTCCTTCAATTTTACCTTGGGGTGCCTTGGGCATCCCCAAGCTTAGGCCCTTGCTACTCTTTGTTCCATAGTCCATCAAAGCAATACTCAAAACTTGAAAACTTCACAACACAAAACTTAGACAAAAATCTCGTGAGCTCTGTTAGTATAAGAAAGCAAACCACCACTCATAGGTACTGCAATGAATTCATTCTTTGTTTATATTGGTGTTAAACCTACTGTATTCCAACTTCTCGATGGTTCATACTTCCCAATACTACTCATAGATGCATTGAAATAAGCAAACAACACACGAAAAACAGAATCTGTCAAAAACAGAACAGTCTGTAGTAATCTGCAGGTTTCGCATACTTTGTAACTTCAAAAAATTCAAACTAAATTGGTAAACGTGAGGAATTTGTCTATTAATCATCTGCAAAAAGAATAAACTAAATAGCACGCTCCAGTAAAATCTGATGACCATTCTAGCGAGTGCTAACGATTCTGTTTTTCACAGCAAGATCATATAAACTTCACACAAGTCTTCCCAAAGGTTCTACTTGGCACAAACACTAATTAAAACACAAAACCACATCTAAACAGAAGCTAGATGCAATATTTATTCCTAAAGCAAAATCAAAGAAAACAAAATAAAGTTGGGCTGCCTCCCAACAAGCGCTATCGTTTAACGCCCCTAGCTAGGCATGATGATTGCAATGATGCTCGCATAAAAGATAAGAATTGAAACATAAGGTGAGCATCATGAAGAATATGGCTAGCACATTTAAGTCTAACCCACTTCCTATGCATAGGGATTTTGTAAGCAAACAACTTATGGTAACGATAATCAACTAGCATAGGAAGGGAAAACAAGCATAACTTCAAAATTTTAAGCATATAGAGAGGAAACTTGATATTATTGCAATATGTAGAAGCATATGATCCTATCTCATAATAATTTTCAGTAGCATCATGAATGAATTCAACAATATAACCAGCACATAAAGCATTCTTTTCATGATCTACTTGCATAGAAATTTTACTACTCTCCACATAAGCAAAATTCTTCTCATTCATAGTAGTGGGAGGAGCAAATTCAATAAAATAACTCTCATGTGAAGCATAATCCAATTGAAAACTAAAATCATGATGACAAGTTTCATGGTTATCATTATTCTTAATAGCATACAAGTCATCATAATAATCATCATAGATAACAACTTTGTTCTCATAATCAATTGGAACCTCTTCCGACATAGTGGATTCATCACTAAATAAAGTCATCACCTCTCCAAATCCACTTTCATCAATATAATCATCATAAATAGGAGGCATGCTTTCATCATAATAAATTTGGTCACCCAAACTTGGGGGACTAAACATATCATCTTCATCAAACATAGCATCCCCAAGCTTGTGGCTTTGCATATCATTAGCATCATGGGTATTCAAAGAATTCATACTAACAACATTGCAATCATGCTCATCATGCACATATTTTATGCCAAGCATTCTATGTAATTCTTCTTCTAGTACTTGAGCACAATTTTCCTTTCCATCATTTTCACGAAAGATATTAAAAAGATGAAGCATATGAGGTAACCTTAATTCCATTTTTTTTGTAGTTTTCTTTTATAAACGAAACTAGTGATAAAACAAGAAACTAAAATATTCGATTGCAAGATCTAAAGATATACCTTCAAGCACTCACCTCCCCAGCAACGGCGCCAGAAAAGAGCTTGATGTCTACTACGCACCCTTCTTCTTGTAGACGTTGTTGGGCCTCCATGTGTAGAGGTTTGTAGGACATTAGCAAATTTCCCTCAAGTGGATAACCTAAGGTTTATCAATCCGTGGGAGGCGTAGTATGAAGATGGTCTCTCTCAAACAACCCTGCAACCAAATAAAAAAGAGTCTCTTGTGTCCCCAACACACCCAATACAATGGTAAATTGTATAGGTGCACTAGTTCGGCGAAGAGATGGTGATACAAGTGCAATATGGATGGTAGATATAGGTTTTTGTAAACTGAAAATATAAAAACAGCAAGGTAGCAAGTGGTAAACGTGAGCATAAACGGTGTTGCAATGATAGTAGGCAAGGCCTAGGGTTCATACTTTCACTAGTGCAAGTTCTCTCAACAAGGATAACATAATTGGATCATATTACTAGCCCTCAACATGCAACAAAGAGTCACTCCAAAGTAACTAATAGCGGAGAACAAACGAAGAGATTGTGGTAGGGTACGAAACCGCCTCCAAGTTATTCTTTCTGATCGATCTATTCAAGAGTCCGTAGTAACATTCAATCTATCATAGAGTTCATACTAAAATAACACCTTAAGAAACAAATCAACCAAAACCCTAATGTCACCTAGATACTCCATTGTCACCTCAAGTATCCGTGGGCATGATTATACGGTATGCATCACACAATCTCAGAAACATCTATTCAACCAACACATAGAACTTCAAAGAGTGCCCCAAAGATTCTACCGGAAAGTCAAGACGAAAACGTGTGCCAACCCCTATGCATAGATTCCCAAGGTCACGAAACCCGCAAGTTTATCACCAAAACATACATCAAGTGGATCACATGATATCCCATTGTCACCACAGATAAACACGTGCAAGACATACATCAAGTGTTCTCAAATCCTTAAAGACTCAATCCGATAAGATAACTTCAAAGGGAAAACTCAATCCATTACAAGGGAGTAGAGGGGGAGAAGCATCATAAGATCCAACTAGAATAGCAAAGCTCGCGATACATCAAGGTCGTGCATCTCAAGAACATGAGAGAGAGAGAGATCAAACACATAGCTACTGGTACATACCCTGAGCCCCGAGGGTGGACTACTCCCTCCTCGTCATGGAGAGCGCCGGGATGATGAAGATGGCCACCGGTGAGGGTTCCCACCTCCGGTAGGGTGCCGGAACAGGGTCTAGATTGGTTTTCGGTGGCTACAGAGGCTTTCGGCGGCGGAACTCCCGATCTACGTTATTTTCCGAAGGTTTCAGTATTTATAGCATTTTTTGGCGTAGGGCACAAGTCAGGGGGGGCTTCTGGGCTGTCCATGAGATAGGAGGGCGCGCCCCCCTGCCCAGGGCGCACCCCCACCCTCGTGGGCAGCCCGTGGCTCTCCTGGCCCAACTCTTTTACTTCTGGGGCTTCTTTTGGTCCGGAAAAAATCATCAAAAATTGGCACGTCAATTGGACTCCGTTTGATATTCCTTTTCTGTAAAACCCTAAAAAAGGAGAAAAACAAAAACTGGCACTGGGCTCTGGGTTAATAGGTTAGTCCCAAAAATCATATAAAAGTGTATATAAAAGCCCATAAGACATCCTAGAAGGATAATATAATAGCATGGAACAAAAAAAAATTATAGATACGTTGGAGACGTGTCACGATCCTCGACGCTCGACCCCTCGGCGATCCACGACCCTCTACCATAGTTCCCGACCCTCGACCCCCTCATGTCACGTTTGTCTAGTGTCAAATGATTAAACATAACCATGTCTTCATCATTAGGCGAAAGTAACAGACGCATGATGATGGTACAAAGCTTTTCAAAGTTGTTCTGGAACGGAGTCCGAGATAGGATAATTCGCTTTTTGGTACAAAGTTCAGCAAGAGCCTTCCGAATATCGCTATCTGGAAGGCCTTTGATGAAATTCGTACGAAAAAGCGGATTATCCTATCTAGGACTCCGTTGCAGAATAACTTTGAAGAGCTTCGTACCATCATGCCCCGGTTACTTCCGGCAAATGATGAAGGCATGGATTTCTTCAATACTTTGACACTAGGCAACCTCTCGACCCCTCAGCGATCCTCGACCCTCGATCCCTCGGTGATCCGCGACCCTCTACCCTAGTTCCCGACCCTCGACCCCCTCATGTCACGTTTTTCTAGTGTCAAAGGATTAAACAAAACCATGTCTTCATCATTAGGCGAAAGTAACAGGCGCATGACGATGGTACGAAGCTTTTCAAAGTTGTTCTGGAACGGTGTCTGAGATAGGATAATTCGCTTTTTGGTACAAAGTTCAGCAAGAGCCTTCCGAATATCGCTATCTGGAAAGCATTTGCTGAAATTCATACGAAAAAGCGGATTATCCTATCTGGGACTCCGTTCCAGAATAACTTTGAAGAGCTTCGTACCATCATGCCCCGGTTACTTCCGTCAAATGATGAAGGCATGGATTTCTTCAATACTTTGACACTAGGCAACCTCTCGACCCCTCGGCGATCCTCGACCCTCGACCCCTTGACGACCCTCGACCCTCGAACCCTCGGCCCCTCGACGACCCTCGTACCCTCGACCCTCGACCCCTCGACCCTCGAACCCTCGGCGACCCTC
>LR738713.1:864425725-864465244 GCA_902687465.1 Secale cereale | reverse complement strand
GACCCCTTGACTCTTGGCGACCCTCGACACCTCGGTGACCCTTGACCCTCTACCCTAGCTAGTTCCCGACCCTCGCCCCTCGAACCCTCGGCGACCCCTCCCCGCTCATGTCGAAGTTATCGGGGAGAGGGTATACCGACCCCCCCACCTCATGTCGAAGTTATCAGGGAGGGGGTATATCGACAACGACATACCCGATAAAAAATAAGAAGAGGAAGAAGAAGAAAAAAAGGAGGAGATGAAGAAAAAAAAAGAAAAAAAAAAGAGGAGAAGAAGAAAGGAATAGAGGAGAAATACTTCTCCTCTATTCCTTTCTTCTTCTCCTCTTTTTTCTTCTTCTTTTTTCCTCTTCTATTTATTTCTCCTCTTCTTCTCCTTCTTCCTATACTCATTTCCTTTTTCCTCTCCTTCTTTTTCTTCTTCTTCCTTCATCTTTCTTCCTCTTTCTTCCTTTTCCTTATTTTACTTTTTCCTCTCCACTAACCTATATATGAAAAAAACATCATCACATATATGAAAAAAACTTAATCACATATATGAAAAAAAATCATCACATATATGAAAAAACATCATCACATATATGAAAAAAAAATATCGTCGGAAGGCCACCGGACCGTGGGGCGGCACGACGAAGGCGTCGGGGCAGCGGTGGCGCGGGGCGGGGATGGCGTCGGGGCGACACGGGGAGGTGACGGCGACGGCGGCGTCGGGGCGAGCTCGGGCAGCCTAGCGGCGTCGTCGGGGCGGGGAACTGCAAGATGAAAATGAAAAACGCTAAGTGTTTGCTTATATAGCAAAGCCATTGGTCCCGGTTCGTGGCGCGAACCGGGACGAATGCCCACCTTTAGTCACCAACCGGGACCAAAGGTCTCCTTTCAGGAGCCTAAAGGGCGGGAAGCAGAGGCCTTTGGTCCCGATTGGTGGCACCAACCGAGACTAAAGGTGGGCATTGATCCCGGTTGGCGCCACGAACCGGGACCAATGCCACCCTTTAGTCCCGGTTGGTGCCATCAACCGGGGCAAAACGCCTTGTGCTGCCCTGCGGCCAAAAACTTTAGTCTCACCTCGCTAGTTGAGAGGGGCTCAGAGTGGTTTATAAGCTCCACTGCTGCTGCCCTCTCGAGCTCCTCTCAAATGCAGGCTTACGGGCCTAAATTCACTGTCTCTGCCTATGGGCCTACTGGGCCTTCTGCGGGTCTGAATCCTGGCCCACGGTTGGGTTTCTAGTCATATTCAGGCTGTAGTGGCCCAGTAGGTGGCACTTTTTTTTACTTGTTTTTTGCATTTTTTTTCTTTGTTGCTTTATTTTTTATTTTGTTTCTACTTTCAACAAAATACTTACCGTTGCTATTTTTCTTTATTTTATTAAAGCTTATTTATTTTACTTTATTAAAATTTATTTTGTTTCTACTTATTTATTTTATTTTTATTCTACTTATTTATTTTATTTTATTTTTTGCTTTTTTAATTATTTTATGAAAATTCTTTTTGCTTTCATGATTTGAACAGAAAATACTTTGATAATTTTAGTTGCATAAATGTTATATAATTTTAATTTCAATAATACTAGAGGTTTATAAAAGCTTTTTGGTTGATTCCTTTAGCTATTAGAGTTTCGTTAAAATTTTCTAGTTCATCCTTTTTTCTATTAGAGTTTGATTAAAGTTTTCTAGTTCATTCTTTTAGTTTATTATTTTTTCTATTAGAGTTTCATAAAAGTTTTCTAGTTCATTCATTTAGTTTATTGTTTTTTCTATTAGAGTTTCATAAAAGTTTTCCAGTTCATTTTTTTATATTAGTTCATTCTTTGAGCTAAATGACCCTGAAATTGAAAAGCATTTCAAATGAACTCTGAAAAGGTTGAAAGTTGGCATGGCATCATCATTTCACCCACATAGCATGTGCAAAAAAGTAGAGAGGGTTACGGCAAAAACTGGATGCACTTCGTGTACAAAACGGACTATCTGTTTCGAGGTATCAGGGTTTGAGACGAAAACTCATCTATTACAAAGGGATTTCATTTTTTTTGAACTTATTTGAACTCCAGACTTTTTGTGTGTTCAAAATGCACCATTCAAATCGACATCATCAATTTTCAACCCTTTCTGAATTTATTTGTTATTTTTCATGCATTTACTGATATTTATGAGCTATATGACCCTGAAATTGAAAAGCATTTCAAATGAACTCTGAAAAGGTTGAAAGTTGGCATGGCATCATCATTTCACCCACATAGCATGTGCAAAAAAGTAGAGAGGGGATAATATTCATCGTTTATCAGGGTGCTTGGGTCAGCCTTGACTTTGAAGGGGGGAATTTCATGAAACTTTTCATAATCTTCGGAAATGTCTGTCTTGCCATCCACTCCCATGATGTCGCTTTTTCCTAAAATGTCTGTCACACCCTTTCCAAAGATTACCTATAAATCATTGACCATAGCAAGTACGTGATCACCGGTACGCATGGCGGGCTTCTTCCGGTGATCCGTGTCGCCTTTGAATTGCTTGTCTTTCTTTCGACATTGATGGTTGGTCGGAAGAAATTGACGATGCCCCAGGTACACATTCTTCCTGCATTTGTCCAGATATATACTTTCGGTGTCATCTAAATAGTGCGTGCATGCGTGGTATCCCTTGTTCGTTTGTCCTGAAAGGTTACTGAGAGCAGGACAATCATTGATGGTTACAAACAGCAACGCATGTAGGTCAAATTCCTCCTGGTTGGCTTCATCCCACACACACGTACACTTTGTCCATTCCACAACTGTAAAAGTTCTTCAACTAATGGCCTTAGGTACACATCAATGTCGTTGCCGGGTTGCTTAGGGCCTTGGATGAGTTTTGGCATCATACTGAAATTCTGCTTCATGCACAACCAAGGAGGAAGGTTATAGATACGTAGAGTCACATGCCAGGTGCTGTGATTGCTGCTCTGCTCCCCAAAAGGATTAATGCCATCCACGCTTAAACCAAACCATGCGTTCCTTGTGTCACCTGCAAACTCCTCCCAATAGGTTCTCTCGATTTTTCTCCACTGCGACCCGTCAGCGGGTGCTCTCAACTTCCCGTCTTTCTTACGGTCCTCTGCGTGCCATCGCATCAACTTGGCATGCTCTTTGTTTCTGAACAGACGTTTCAACCATGGTATTATAGGAGCATACCACATCACCTTGGCAGGAACCCTCTTCCTTGGGCGCTCGCCGTCAACATCACCAAGGTCATCTCGTCTGATCTTATACCGCAATGCACCGCATACTGGGCATGCGTTCAAATCCTCGTACACACAACGGTAGAGGATGCAGTCATTAGGGCATGCATGTATCTTATGCACCTCCAATCCTAGAGGGCATACTACCTTCTTTGCTGCATACGTACTGTCGGGCAATTCGTTATCCTTTGGAAGCTTCTTCTTCAATATTTTAGTAGCTTCTCAAATCCTTTGTCAGGCACACCATTCTCTGCTTTCCACTTCAGCAATTCCAGTACGGTACCGAGCTTTGTGTTGCCATCTTCGCAATTGGGGTACAACCCTTTTTTGTAATCCTCCAACATGCGATCGAACTTCAGCTTCTCCTTTTCACTTTCGCACTATCTCCTTGCATCAACAATTACCCGGAGGAGATCATCATCGGGCACAACATTGTCTGGTTCCTCTTGACCTTCAACAGCTTCCCCCGTTGTAGCATCACTATATTACGGGGGCACATAGTTGTCATCGTCCTCTTCTTCTTCATTGTCTTCCATCATAACCCCTATTTCTCCGTGCTTGGTCCAAACATTATAGTGTGGCATGAAACCCTTATAAAGCAGGTGGGTGTGAAGGGTTTTCGAGTCGGAGTAAGACCTCGTATTCCCACAGCTAGTGCATGGACAACACATAAAACCATTCTGCTTGTTTGCCTCAGCCACTTCGAGAAAATTATGCACGCCATTAATGTACTCTAAGGTGTGTCTGTCACCGTACATCCATTGCCGGTTCATCTGCTTGCATTTATATATAATTAAGTGTGTCAAAAACCATTATAGAACATCATGGATAGATAAGTGATCAAATTAATATAAGTTCATCATCACATTAAATTCAAAGTACATACATAGCTCTCCAGAGCATCTAATTAAACCATACATTGAAACTATGTAGAACATTTCAACGCAACAACAAATGCGATCATAATCGCAACCAAGGTAACAATTGATCCAACGGCATAATGATACCAAGGCTCGGTATGAATGTCATATTTTCTAATCTTTCTAATCTTCAAGCGCATGGCATCCATCTTGATCTTGTGATCATCGACGACATCCGCAACATGCAACTCCAATGTCATATTCTCCTCCTCAATTTTTTTAGTTTTTCCTTCAAGTAATTGTTTTCTTCTTCAACTAAATTTAACCTCTTGACAATAGGTGCATCTTGATCTTGTGATCATCGACGACTTCCGCAACATGCAACTCCAATTCTATCTTCTCCTCCTCCGTTTTCCAATTTTTTCTTCAAGTAAATGTTTTCCTTTTCAACTAAATTTAAACTCTCCACAAAAGGGTCGGTTGGAATTTCCGGTTCAACTACCTCCTAGATAAAAACATCTATGTCACGTTGGTCGGCATAATTGTCATAAACACTAAAACAAATAGTTATAAATTAAAGATAATATACCACATCCAAATCATAGACAGGACGAGGGCCGACGTGGGCGGACACCAAAACCATCACACTATATAATAACAAGCAATAATAAAAGTAAGAAAATTAGACAAATATCTATCTAAAGCAATAATAACAAGCAATAATAAAAGTAAGAAAATCATAGACAGAACAAGAGACTCACCACGGTGGTGCCGGCGACGAGATCGGCGCGGGCGATCGACGGCGGTGAAGACGGGGACGGGACGTGACGGACTGCCAAACCTAGTCAAATCTCAGAGAAAATGGAGTTTGGATGCGAGCTTCGAAAGGAGAAAGCTTAACTAGTGTGGCTCGGGCATTTCATCGAACACCTCATGTGCATAGGAGGTGAGCTAGAGAACCACAAAGCTCTCCCCCCTCGCGGGCCAAAAAAAAAACAGAGCAGTGTGGAGTGCTCTGCTCGCCGGCAATGGGGTGTATATAGGCAACCCATTGGTCCCGGTTTGTGACAGGAACCGGGACTAAAGGCCCCCCTTATGTCCCGGTTCCAGCCACAAACTGGGACCAATGAGTGTGGGCCAGGAGCAAGGACCATTGTGATACGTCCAAAACGTATCTATAATTTCTGCTTGCTCCATGCCTCTTTTGTGTGATATTGCTATGATATTTATACACTTCCATACACTTTTGATCATATTTGGACTAACCTATTAACTCAGTGCACCCCAGTGCCAGTTTCTGTTTTCTGCTGTTTTTGTATTTCAGGTTTTCCCATTACGTAAACTGCCAGAAAAATTCCGGGAAAAATATATAAAAAATCAGCGTTCCGGAAGCTTCCATGCGGCCAAAGTAGGGCCGGAAGGGGGCCACCAGGGCTCCAGGCGCCCTGGGGGCGCGGCCCCCCTCCTGGCCGCGCCGGGGGGGGCGCCTGGGCCCCTCAGGCCTCCGTTGATGCCCCCCTTTGGCATATATTTACACCGCGTCCCGAAACCCTCGAGGACGGAACCCTTTTTCGCGATCTCATCTCTGTTCCGCCGCCGCCGCGCTTCCAAGATCGGGAGCACCAGGAGAACTCTTCCCAGCACCCTGCCGGAGGGGAGGATCACCACCGGGAGCCTCTCCACCACCATGGACGCCTCCCGGATGAGTTGTGAGTAGTCTCCCTTGGACCATGGGTCCATGACAAGTAGCTATGTGATGTTCTCCTCCCCTCTTTGTTCTTCACTAATTAGACCTCGTGAGCTGCCCTACATGATCGAGGCACATATGTAATCCTTATGCTATTGCTATGATGAGTTTGCTGGGATCCGATGGATTATGAGATTATGTTCAGATTGTGTGTGAGTAATATATTTGATTTACCTCTTTTATATTTATGTTCTTGAGTAATTCTTGCATGTTCTCCGTTGATGTTTATTGCTTTGGCCAAGTAGTAGGTAGTAACTCCAAGAGGGAACGTTATGCTTGATTGTGGGTTCATGACCCTCGATGACTAGCTTGAGTGACAGAAACATGAGTCTAGGGGATGTGCTGTTGCCACAAGGGGGAAAACAACGGTGCTTGTACTCGCGGGTGCAAGGATTGTTTACTTTACGCAAAGTTCTTTTAATGCAGTTGTTTGTTGCTTTGAGTTTACACTATGGGTGGGACTCGCAACTTAATACCAGCGAGATGTTCTGGATAGATATCTCAAGGTGGATGCTTAGTAGTAGATGCAGATGGATTTCGGTCTACTTGCCTTGGCGTACCGCCCATGCTTTTGAGCCTCTACCTTTCTTTGTAGCATAGTTAGCATTGGTTTGCGCACATAATCCTGTCAATTGCCCAGCTGTAATTCGTTTACCTCACATAGTTGTTTTATCGTCTTTTGGGAGAGAGACATCACTAGTGAACATCATGGGACCCCGGTCCATATTACCATCACTGATCACATCCGCTATTTACTTTCAGTTCCTACTTACTAGTTGAAGTCATACCTATCACTATTATCTCTTGCGTTTGATCCTTTGTAAACGACAAGGCCAGAGGGATTGACAACCTCTCTGTACTTGTTGGGAGCAAAGTTATTTGTATTTGTGTGCAGGTCCGGTCGATCGCTAGTTGCGCCGCTAGCAGTTGACACCTTCTTGTTGAACCTTGGAGTCTCAGGGGAATTCGATCCTTGGTATCTTTGCCAAGGGAAAACTACCGCTACACTGCATCTCAAACCTTCCACTTGGGGTAACCAACGAGGGGCGAGAAGCCATCACATTGGTCCCGGTTCGTGCCTGGAACCGGGACAAATGGGCCCTGACGAACCAGGACAGATGCCCCACGAGGCCCGGTCGGCCCCCTGGGCGCATGAACCGTGACGTATGCCCCCATGGGTCCCGATTCATGACTGAACCGGGACTAATGGGCCTCCCGGCCAGAACCAAAGCCCTGTTTTCTACTAGTGTGTGCAGCTACTATGACGAGGCCAAACGACCAGGTTTAACTCCATTCCGTCTCTTGGCGTTAGTGGTAGTGGGTCCGGAGCTTACATGTGGGACCGCGCAACGACGACAAATCCTAGGGTTCGAACCGGGCACACCTGACACCGATATGTCCCATGCCCCGCCAGGCTGTCCTGCAGCGCCGCCACCAGCTGCGTTGTTGTGGCTGTCTGCTCCACCGCCACCTGCTCGACTGCTGCCTGCTCTGCCCGCCACCTTCCTGCGACGCCAGGGGTGGGGCTCTCGTTCCACCACTGCGCCCACCACCTACTTGACTTGCGGCGTAGCTTCCTTCCGTGCGCCCAGCCAGAGCGCTGATAGGTGGGTGGCTGGTGCACAAAGAGGAAGTAGGAGGGTGAACCCCAGGGCGAAATGGCGAGCGGCGGCGACCCCTGATTATTTGGCGAGGCATGCACCGGGCCGGAGATCCGTCGCGTTCACGACTGGGTTCCCAAGGGTAAGTATCGCCTCATGTTTAGATTGAACTTCCTTGTGCATTTCAACAGTCGATTCGAGTTGGTTTGTGATCGATTTTTCTATTGGTGTGCTGATTGCGTCTCTGTTTTTTGTGGGTTAGGATGGAGTTGCGGTTTGCTTTCTTGGTGCACATTAGAAGGGACCGGTACATCCTGAATGCAAAGAATAAGAAGAAATTGCGAGGAGGTTTCGATTATCTATTGCTAATGGCTTGTAATTGGAGTTTCAGACAATTTGGCGAGGTAATTTGTAGCCAATATCCTTGGGGTTTGCTTGATGAAGTGGAATACAAATACTACGATGGGGGAAATAAATGGGTGACAGTTAGTAATGATGAAGAGCTCGCTACCATGTTTGCCAAGCATACGGAGTAAGAGAATTTTCATGTGAGGCTGCAAATTAATGTGAATGAGCAGGAATTTGGACCTAGGATGGTGGGTGCACCTTCTTGTGCAGAACCATGTCGTCGTAATGGAAGCTCTAGCCAGAACAGTTCAGTTAGTGCACGACGATGTGGTGGCTCGACAAGCGTGGGCACCGGCAAAAGGGACATTTTGAAGTGGAGCCTGATTCCGTTGCTCATATACTCTTGGCATGCTTGCTTGAAATGTATTGTGAATGTTTAAAATTATTCTAAAAACTCTACCTCAACTCTAAGAACTTAAAAACTGCTACTTTTCTTGTTGAGAGTCTAATCACCCCCCTCTAGACACCTCTACTTTGATCCTCTCAATTGGTATCAGTGCTTTGGTCTCCATTGCTTTGGTTTAATCACCACTGGAGGAAGATGGATGAGTCTACGATTGAGAGTATTAGACGTAGGGTGCCAATGCTTGATGGATAATTTTATAAGGAATCGAAAAATGAAATGCTTGAGATCTTCAATGTATATCATTTGAACAAGTATATTGTTAGTCCTTGTGTGCCCCTAATTATGCTTCGAATCCAACTTCCAATGAGAAACTTGACATGATTCGAAATCTTAGAACTGTTGATCTTATCACTAGAGGATTGCCTAGAAACTTGCTTGTATGTTTGCCAACTTTCGAATGTGCTTACACTATATGGAGATTCCTTGAGGAATGATTTCCGGACTACTCTCTGAAAAATCTAGATGTGATCCTTTAAAACTCCATTGCTTTAAATAATATGAACTCTAGTGATCCCAAATTTGATGAATGTTTATTTGAACTTTGTGACCTTATGCGTGCCAAAGGAGATGTAGGAATCATTAGTAATATCATCTCGGAAGTCACTATAATTCATAAAGATGAACATTGTCATGATCACATAACTAATGAATTACTCTCTCTAGGTGTTGATCTATCTCAAGACAATGTTGAACATGGTTATTATGATGAGGATGATGATAGTGACTTTGACCTTGATGAACAAATGAGACATTTTGGTCTTATGGCTAATCTTCGTGGTTCCGCAGCCGGAGGAAAGGAATGGGTGCTTGACAGTGGATGCATGGATCATATGATCGGAGATAAGGACATGTTTGATGAGCTTGCTAGAAATGATGGTCCACGAAAGTATGTTACCTTTGGTGACAACTCTAAGGGTAAAGTTGTTGGCCTTGGTAAGGTGGCCATATCCAACGATAGCTCTATCAAGAATACCATGCTTGTAGAATCTCTCAGACATAATCTTCTTTCCGTGTCTAGATTAGCTGATTTTGGTTTAAATGTGCTATTCACTCATGTTGATTGCCAAGTCTTTCATAGAGATAATCATAATATGGTTTTTACCGGCATTCGTAGAGGTGACCTATACATTGTTGACTTCACTAAAAAAGCCCAACCTCGCACTTGTTTTATTGCTAAATCTTCTAAAGGTTGGTTGTGGCATAGAAGGTTAGGTCACGTCGGCATGAGAAATCTTGATAAGCTTATTAAAGGTGATCATATCCTTGATGTTAAAGATGTTATATTTGACAAGGATAGACTTTGTAGTGCTTGTCAAGCGGGAAAAAAAGTTGGAGGAAGTCATCCCGTGAAGAACATCATGACTACGAGAAGACCACTTGTGCTACTTCATATGGATCTTTTTGGTCCCAATGCTTACAAGAGTCGTAGTGGTAACTCTTTTGGATTGGTCATTGTTGATGATTTTTCAAGATTTACATGGGTGTTCTTTCTTGATGATAAATCGCAGGTCCAAAAGATCTTCAAGAACTTCGCTAGGAAGGCCCAAAACCAATTTGAAGTGAAGATCAAGAAGGTTCGGAGTGACAACGGAACGGAGTTCAAGAACGCCAATGTGGATACCTTTCTTGACAAAGAAGGGATTTCACATGAGTTCTCGGCTACGTACACACCTCAACAAAATGGATTTGTTGAGAGGAAGAACCGGACACTCATACAAATGGTGAGAACGATGCTTGATGAGTACAAGACACCAAGACACTTTTGGGCGGAAGCGGTTGAGACAGCTTGTCATGCTACAAATCGTCTATATCTTCACAAACTTCTCGGCAAGACGGCATACGAACTTCTCACCGGTAACAAACTCCAAGTTGGATACTTTCGAGTATTTGTCTCAAAGTGCTACATTCTTTACAAGCATCATTGTTCAAAATTTCCCCCTAAATCTCATGAAGGTTTTCTACTCGGTTACGGCTCAAACTCTCACACTTACCATGTCTACAATAATTTCACCCGAAGAGACGGTAAATGTAAATTTTGATGAATCTAACGGCTCGCAAGTAGAGGAATTGCCAATTGATGTAGGAGACAAAGACCCTTCGAAGGCAATACAAGACTTGTCTATTGGCAAGATTCGCCCCACGGAGGTAAAGGAGAATACTTCATCCATTCAAGTGGAAGCCTCATCTTCATGACATGGTCAACCACAAGTTGACTTGGAGGCATCCACAAGTGGGACACGCCATGATGAAGGAAACGAGGAAGTACTTCAAGATGAACCTCATCGACCTCCTTCTCCACCTCCACAAGGGGACAACAACACCAACAACAATGAAGAAGGAGAAGAAGAAGAAGATGAAGAGGATGTTCCACCCCGACCCAAGCAAAAGCTCTCACGAGTTAGAGCAAGAATTGCTAGAGATCATCCCGTAGAGAAAATCTATGATGATATCCAAACCGGGAGAATCACTCGCTCTAAATCTCGCCTAGCTAACTTTTTTGAACATTAATCTTTCATATCTAACCTTGAACCTATGAAGGTTGAAGATGCTCTTGATGATCCGGATTGGGTGAACGCTATGCACGAGGAACTACATAAATTAGAGAGAAACCAAGTTTGGACATTGGTTGAGAAGCCCGACAACAACCAAAACATCATCGGTACAAAATGGGTGTTTCGCAATAAGCAAGATGAAGATGGACAAGTTGTATGCAACAAGGCCCGTCTCTTCGCCCAAGGCTACACTCAAGTCGAAGGTATGGATTACGGTGAGACATATGCCCCCGTTGCTAGACATGAGTCCATACGCATCTTACTTGCTTATGACAATCATCATGATATCACTTTATACCAAATGGACATTAAAAGTGCTTTTCTCAACGGTGAAATTGAGGAGGAAGTTTATGTTAAACAACCTCCCGGCTTTGTTAATCCTAAGAAACCTAATCATGTTTACAAACTTCAGAAATCTCTTTATGGTCTTAAACAAGCTCCTAGAGCATGGTTTAAATGCTTGACCAAGTTCCTTATTGAAAAAGGCTTTGAAATTGGAAAAATTGACTCAACACTTTTTACTAAAAGGGTTAATGGTGAATTACTGGTGTGCCAAATTTATGTTGATAATATAATATTTGGTTATACTAACCCCCATTTTAGTGAATGGTTTGGAAAGCTAATGTCGGGAAAGTTTGAGATGTCTATGATGAGTGAACTCAAGTTCTTTGTTGGTTTGCAAATCAAGCAAACTAAGGAGGGTACCTTTGTTTCTCAAAGTATACCAAGGACTTATTCAAGAAGTTCAACATGCAAGAATGCAAAGGTATGACTACACCCATGCCTACTAGTGGACATCTTGACTTGACAAAGGATGGCGAACCAGTTGACCAAAATGTTTACCGCTCTATGATTGGTTCATTATTATATCTATGTGCCTCCCGTCCCGATATTATGCTAAGTGTGTGCATGTGTGCACGATATCAAGCGGCCCCCAAAGAATGTCATCTTAAGGCTGTGAAAAGGATAGTGATATACTTAATTCATACACCAAATTTTGGCATTTGGTATCCTAAGAGGTCCTTTTTTGATCTTGTTGGCTACTCCGACTCGGACTATGCCGATGACAAGGTTGATAGAAAGTCCACTTCAGGTACTTGTCAATTTCTTGGTAGATCTCTTGTGTCTTGATCCTCCAAGAAATAAAACTCGGTATCATTATCCACCACCGAAGCGGAATACATTGCCGCCGGTTCATGTTGTGCTCAATTACTTTGGATGACCCAAACTCTTAAAGATTATGGGATCTATGCGAAACATGTTCCATTGCTTTGTGACAATGAAAGTGTTATTAAGATTGCTCATAATCCCGTGCAACATTCTCGAACAAAGCATATTGAAGTTCATCATCTTTTTATTCGAGATCATGTTGCTAAGGGTGATATCAATCATAAACATGTTCACACCAATAAGCAATTAGCGGTTATATTTACTAAACCAGTTGATGAGAAAGTGTTTTGCTGGTTGAGAGGTGAATTGAACATTATTGATGCCTCAAACTTGGAGTAGTAACTCCATTTGGATACATGCAAGGCATGAGCCTTTGACTAATCCTTGATATTTCTCTTATGATGATGATCATATGTCTTGGATATACTTGTACCCTTGCATGTTATCTAACCCTTGTAGGTACTTGGATAAGCCCAACTCTATGAGATTGCAACTCACTCATTTCTTGAGCGATCTCTAGATCACCAAGTCTCTACAATATGGTGGTTGAAGACAAGGAAGCATGAAACCCTTCAACATATCCTTTGACAATTTCTATATATCAAATTTCATTTGGTATCAAACTTCAGATTGTCATTTTGGATACACAAGTGCTCTTCCTTGCAAAGCTAACCCATGTAGGTAGATGAACTCAAACTATAAGTGGTGCTCCCAATTCTTGATGAGCTACATCAACCTTGAGCATCCCACACAAGTTCAACTACATGATCAAGATCAACACCACCACCCAAGGTATGTCATTCCATCTCAGAGAAGCTTTACCCCAAGTCATGGGTCAAAGCAGCTCAACAAGATGTGAATACATCAAAATGCTTAAAAAATGGCAACCACATTTTGAGCTTAAACGATGAGTATGACCTATGATCAAGTATCTTCACTTGACTCCTAAGTCAATATACTCTAACGTAGGTGACTTTGTCACCGAGCAATTCTAGATGCAGTTCTCTAGTGTTTCTTTGTGCTCTTGCATTTGTGTTTTGCATGCATGTTCCCCTTTCAAAAAAAACTTCATCTAGATTTGTCTACTTTTCTTTTCTTTGTTATTTTCTGCATCCAATTCATTGCAAATCTTTTAGTTAATTCCTTGCAAATCTTTGTGAGATTTTATTTGCCTAGTGAGCTAATATGAAAATTGTTCTCTCTGTGTTGAAGTCGGACACACCGATTTGCCTCTTTCGGTCAAACCGAACCATCTCAGTGCTACCGAAGAAAACAACTCAGTGTTACCGATTTCAATACTGAGGAGACACTTTGTCATTTGCATCCTGCATATTTGTTACAGATCCACTCAATGATTCTTATCCTCTATCAGCATCACATTCTACATATTGCTTTGTACTGTGACTCAAGGACCAAACCTACTTGACTCATAATCCAGAAGAGCCCTTCTTGGAAGTTGATGTCAAAGGGGGAGAGAGAGATCACCTCAAAGCTTACTTACACCAAAGGGAGAGAGACCCTATGGGAGAGAGAAACTTCTTAGTTCTTAGTCCTCCCAGATGCTTGGTATTAAAAGAGGAGAGAAGTGACATGTCTTCTAGAGGAGAAAGACATGCCAGTATTTGTTATGATTATTTGTCTTGCTCTGATTTTCTTTTCCCTATCTTCTCCCATTATCAAATATAAGATTCAGGGGGAGAAAGACATCTAAGGGAAGGAAATCTTCGAATTCATTGCATACCTTTCTGAGGACATGTATATACTTCAATAGAGTACCTAGTACTTACTCACTACATGACATCCCAATCTTGGTACTCTTGCGGTTTGCTGTTCTTGCTCTGTTTAGTAGATGTTTCTGAGTTATCTAACCTTGTTTACTCAGGTTCATCTCTTCCAAAGCTAGCTCAAAACCACAAGGTAAGTATATTCATCACACTCATGTGCATAATGATCTCTGTCTAATGTACATATTGTTTGCAAGAAGGACTCATGAACATGAAGGTACATTTCCTATATCCATTTGCTCTGATGCATAGAGCCAAGATACATGTAACTCATTGCTTGCTCTGACATGCTTATGCATTCACTTGCATCTATATTCCATATTCACATGATTGCATACATGTAGGGGGAGTCTATGAATGATATATGTCTTTCCAAAGCTTTACTTGATATTCTCTATATCTTTATCTAAAGCTTTTATGTATGTTGTCATCAATTACCAAAAAGGGGGAGATTGAAAGCACAAGTGCTCCCTGGGTGATTTTGGTAATTAATGTCAACATATCTCTTGTTGGACTAATACTTTTACCTAGTATATTTCAGATAAGTTCAATAGTGGAGTGGCATGGACAAGAGGATGTGGAACCCCTTCAAGATGATAAGGACAGAAGATTGGCAAAATCTCAAAGCTCGGGAATCTACATTTTCTATTTCAGTGATCCAAGATCACATTGAGTCCATAGGAAAGCGAATACTATTAAAAGGGGATGAGGTGTTGCTTAATGGCTTGCTTGCTCAAAGTGCTTAGTGATATGCTCCAAAGCCCTCAACCACTTTCTCATATCCACATATGTCCTAAGCCTAAAGTCAAACTCGACCCCACCGATTTGAACTATCCGGCGCCACCGAGTTCACTTGACAAAGCCACTACCAAAACCATAATCAGTTCGGTCTCACCGATAGGGATCTCGGTCTCACTGATAGGGATCTCGGTCTCACCGAGATGGGATTGCAAACTCTGTGTCTCCTATTTGAAACATTTCGGTCTAACCGAGATGTGAGAATTGGTCTCACCGAGTTCGCAATGCAAACTCTCTGTTTCCCTTTTGTAACATTTTGGTCTCACCGAAATGAGAAAATCGGTCCCACCGAGTTTGCTTGACCAACCCTCTGTGCGCCTATTACAGAAATCGGTCTCACTGAGTTTATGTGATCGGTCTCACCAAGATTACGTTATGCCCTAACCCAAATGAAATCGCTCCCACCGAGTTGACCAAGTCGGTCCCACCGACAAGCCTAACGTTCACATTTTGACCTAAACCGGTCTGACCGAGTTTCACCATTCGGTCCCACCGAGTTTGGAAATCTGTGTGTAACGGCTAGATTTTGTGTGGAGGCTATATATACCCCTCCACCCACTCTTCATTCGTGAAGAAAGCCATAAGAACGTGCCTACACTTCCAGCATACATTTTCTGAGAGAGAATCACGTACTCATGTGTTGAGACCAAGATATTCCAATCCTACCATATGCATCTTGATCTCTAGCCTTCCCCAAATAGCTTTCCACTCAAATCATCTTTCCACCAAATCCAAATTTGTGAGAGAGAGTTGAGTGTTGGGGAGACTATCATTTGAAGCACAAGAGGAAGGAGTTCATCATCAACACACCATCTATTACCTTTTGGAGAGTGGTGTCTCCTAGATTGGTTAGGTGTCACTTGGGAGCCTTCGACAAGATTGTGGAGTTGAACCAAAGAGTTTGTATGGGCAAGGAGATCTCCTACTTCATGAAGATCAACCCTAGTGAGGCAAGTCCTTCGTGGACGATTGGCATGGTGGGATAGACAAGGTTGCTTCTTCGTGGGTGGAGCCCTCCGTGGACTCGCGTAGCCGTTACCCTTCGTGGGTTGAAGTCTCCATCAATGTGGATGTACGATAGCACCACCTATCGGAACCACGCCAAAAACATCTGTGTCTTCAATTGCGTTTGCACACTCCAATCCCATCCCTTTACTTTCTTGCAACTTGCATGCTTTACTTTTCGCTGCTCATATACTCTTGGCATGCTTGCTTGAAATGTATTGTGAATGTTTGAAATTATGCTAAAAAATCTACCTCAACTCCAAGAACTTAAAAACTGCTACTTTTCTTGTTTAGTGTCTAATCACCCCCCTCTAGACACCTCTTCTTCGATCCTCTCGAGGGGGGCACCCGTGGGGTGGGGTGGGAAGAGAGAGATATAAGTGAGAGAAGAAAGAGAACATTGGGGGAGTTTAAGTGTTCCTCGACCTTTCCCGAGCGTCTATCGGTGCGGCTCTCAGAAAAGGTATGAACCCTAGATCTAGGGTTCATACCTTTTCCGAGAGTTACACCTGGTAAAGGATAAAACCGTAGATCTACGTTACCTTTTTCTGAGAGTTACGCTCAATAAAGGATAATACCTTAGATCTAGGTTAACTTTACTCGGTGTCCCTCCCTCGTCTGTGCAAGGCCTAGGCATGCCACAAAGACATCACAAAGGATTTCCCATCCGTCTACCAAACATGATTTCATGTGCCGCCTTGCTGATCTGCAATTCCGGTGATGAAACCCTACCAGAGCAAGAAATTTCTCGAATATTGCACGCGTGCCCGAAAAATGCAGGGGCGTGGCACGTGTCACGCGGTTGCCCCTTTCAGAGCACGAGAAGTTTTGAGGCCAACGGAGCAACAATACCCGCGCTTCTGTTGGAAATATGCCCTAGAGGCAATAATAAAAGTATTATTATTATATTTCCTTGTTCATGATAATCGTCTGTTATTCATGCTTGAATTGTATTGTACGGAAACAGTGATACATGTGTGAATACATAGACCACAATGAGTCCCTGGTAAGCCTCTAGTTACCAGTTCGTTGATCAACAGATGGTCACGGTTTCCTGACCATGGACATAGGATGTCAGTGATAACGGGATCACATCATTAGGAGAATGATGTGATGGACAAGACCCAATCCTGAGCATAGCACGAGATCGTATAGTTCGTAATGCATAAGCTTTTCAGTGTCAAGTATTTATTCCTTAGACCATGAGGTTGTACAACTCCCGGATGCCGTAGGAATACTTTGGGTGTGCCAAACGTCACA
The DNA here is from genome assembly GCA_902687465.1 of Secale cereale. Classification (NCBI taxonomy): domain Eukaryota; kingdom Viridiplantae; phylum Streptophyta; class Magnoliopsida; order Poales; family Poaceae; genus Secale; species Secale cereale. Next base: position 864,448,446 of record LR738713.1, on the reverse strand, counting down.
ACGTAACTGGGTGACTATAAAGGTACGCATCGGGTATCTCCGAAAGTGTCTGTTGAGTTGGTACGAACCGAGACTGGGATGTTGTCACTCCGTATGACGGAGAGGTACCTCTGGGCCCACTCGGTAAGACATCATCATAATGAGCTCAATGTGACTAAGTAGTTAGTCACAGGATGATGGATTACGGATCGAGTAAAGAGACTTGCCATGACGAGATTGAACAAGGTATCGGGAATACCGACGATCGAATCTCGGGCAAGTACCGTACCGATGGACAAAGGGAATGACATACGGGATTGAGTGAATCCTTGACACATTGGTTCATCCGATGAAGATCATTGAGGAACACGTGGGAACCAACATGGGTATCCAGATCCCGCTGTTGGTTATTGACCGGAGAGTGGTCTCGGTCATGTCTACGTGTCTCCCGAACACGTAGGGTCTACACACTTAAGGTTTGGTAACACTAGGGTCGTAGAGATATATGCACGTGGAAACCCGAAAGTTGTTCGGAGTCCCGGATGAGATACCGGACGTCACGAGGAGTTCCGGAATGGTCCGGAGGTAAAGAATGATATATAGGAAGTCCAGTTTCGGCCATCGGGTGATCTCCGGGGGTCACCGGGAGTGTCCCGGGACCACCGGAGGGGCCCCGGGGGTCCACCGGGTGGGGCCACCCATCCCGGTGGGGCTCCTAGGCCGCAAGGGGAAGTGGCCAGCCCTAATGGGCTGGCGCACCACATGGGCCCTCCTTCCCATGCGCCTAGGGTTGAAACCCTAGGGGGGAGGGGGCGCCACTTGCCTTGGGGGGCAAGGATTCCCCCCCTGACCGCCGCCCCACCCTGCAGATCCCATCTGCAGGGCCGGCGCACCCCCCTGGCCCCCTATATATATGTGAGGGGGGGGGAGAGGGCAGCCGCACCCTTGCCCTGGCGCCTCTCCCCCTCCCGTCACACCTCCGTCTCCTTAACGCAGGGCGCCCGGCGAAGCCCTGCAGGAATCTCCACTGCATCCACCACCACGCCGTTGTGCTGCTGGATCTCCGACGACCTCTCCTCCCCCCTTGCTGGATCAAGAATGAGGTGACGTTGCTGCACCGGACGTGTGTTGAACGCGGAGGTGCCGTCCGTTCGGCGCTAGATCATCGGTGACGAAGAACGCGAAGAGTACGACTATTTCATCCACGCTTCTTCGAAAGCTTCTGCTCGCAATCTCCATAACGGTATGTAGATGCACTCTTATTTGCTCGTTGCTAGATGTCTCCTTAGTTGGATCTTGGTGAAAGCGTAGAAATTTTTTGAATTATGCTACGTTCCCCAACAGCTTCCTGCACAAACCGGACACGTTCCCTCTCGATACCCAGTGACTAGCTCGGAGACGGTGCAGCTTACAAACGGCCTCAGGGGAGGCTTACTCGAAACACGCCCAAACTTTTACCACACCCTACAGGGGCCATGTGATGACACTCGTGCCAGATCCCACGTGATCCTACCATCGTACGATTATCCGAAGATTTCAACGGTTGCATCAGGAATGACACCGAGGTACTTTCGGTAACCCGATGGCAGGCCATGCCCCTCCCACGTCCGTGCAAGGCCTAGGCATGCCACAAGGACATCACAAAGGATTTCCCATGCCGCCATCGGGCATGATTTCATGTGACGCCTTGTCGATCTACAATTTCCGGTGATGAAACCCCAGCAGCGCAATAAATTTCTCGAATATTGCACGCGTGCCCGAAAATGCGGGGGCATGGCACGTGTCATGCGGTTGCCCCCTTTTTGAGCACGAGAAGATTCAAGGCCAACGGAGCAACAGGACCCGCACTTCCTGCACAAACCAGACACGTTCCCTCTCGATACCCAGAGACTAGCACAGAGACGGTGCGGTTTACAAGCGGCCTCAGGGGAAAATAATGGTTGAATTAATAAATAAACGCTGGCATCCACCATTAAGAAGATGACCTATCAATTTGAATCTTCTCTGCCCGAAACAGGTGAAGATTCAAAGTGCTGGTTCATCCCCTTAATAAGAGTGTAATGAATACCGAAGCTTACTGGACTATCCTAATATTTAAACAGGTTATGTTGCTTGTCTCTAGGCGAGGTGGGACTAAAGTTTGATGGTAGCCTTATCCATAGATAAAAATGGGAAATTTCTCTCTTCGAGACCATTGGAAAAGTTCATTGAAGGAGAAAGAAATCGTCCACAGATATTAAAACTATCATATGCCTTGGAAAGTGATACAAGGTGCTCGGAAATGGTCGAAGTAATTGAATAGGAGGATCACTATGACTATAGCCTTTGGTAGAATTCCTAAAGAAGAAAAATTACCCAGAGCATATCTCGGCAACTGTTCCTTTACCGAGAGCCGCTCTCGGTACAGGTATTGTTGTATCACAAAATTAATAGATATTCATAATTGTGAACACCGAAGTTTAATTAAATGGTTGGACTATGGAACAATGTAAAGAGGTAGGCGAGGTGGAACCAAATAGGGAATCGTTAGTTTTCCGAGAGCTGCTCTCGGTAAAGAAGTCAAACCGTGGTTGTGCCGTTAACCGGCGCCGGATGTGCCACATGGCAGAACGTTGCCGTGCGGCACTGCTCGGCTCTTTGCAAAAAGTGCCTTTGCCGGGTGCTGCCTGGTTGCCGAGACATACTCTCGTAATATCATGTGTTTGCCGAGACACTCCTTTTGCTGAGTGTCATTGTCGGCCTCTCTTACCTTGTCAAGTGCCCGTATTTTGGCTCTCGACGTAGACCCTGACACCCGGCGTATACGATAATACGAAATTCCGCTAGTGATTTTTTATAGTTCCGCGGCACCCCGCGCGGGGTATCATCTTGTTTGCCTAATTATTGAACGCATATTATTGTCCTGATATTTAGATCGCCCCGGAGCGCGAGCACGACAACTCTCGCCTAACATAGTACACGTCGAACAGTGTTTCATTTAAACATTGCAAGTCGGCACACATGGACAAGTAGCTAGCGACATCACGTATTTGTCACGGGAGTTAATACGTACAGTACTGTACTGTAGGAGTAGGTAGCAGCTGGAACGCAGCGCCATACCAATCGCTTTCCTCTCCTCCCTGGCGGCTGGAACCCTAGCCGTTGCCAGGGGAGGCCGATCTTCCAACGCCGCTCTTCGGCGGCTCCCCTCCGCCGGCGACCTCGATCGTCGGTGATGGAGGGGGGTCGCCGGATCCATGCGTGTGGATCGATTTTACTCTCTCGTAGTCTAGGTTTTTATATTGTTCATCGTCTTTGTTTCGGCGGCAACGATGACAATGCTAAATAAAGATTCTTCGGATCCTTCCCTGATGAGGCCATCGGTCCTATGGTTGGGGATGGATTTGAAAACCAATTTGTTCAAGCAAGGATGGTGTGGCGGCGGCGACATTCTCGTGGTGGACCTGTGTCCTCGGGCTCCGCCGTTGCGACGGTGTTTGCTCCAGCGTCGGCGCGGAGCTTGGGAGGTAGTCCAGGAGCGGATGCAGATTGTGGTCTGCATCGACGACATCTGGAAGTCGGAGCATGTGCTGGATTCGTGGTTGGTGGATGTCAGATATGTTTTCCTCCTTCGGCGTTGTAGTCGTGGTGGGGTGCTAGATCTGGAGTTCGATGGCGTGTCCGGGGTGTTGCCCCGGTCTGATTCGTTCAACGGTAATGGTTTCACTTTTGGTGAGCCACATTGGAGGTCCGCAAAGCTGCATATCAGCGATGGAGCCGCGTCGAGCTCGGGTGAGGAGGTGATTCGTCATTCTTTTCTTCGGTGGCTATTGTGGTGGTGACGGAGGCAGGTGACGGGCGTTGGTGTCAAGCTCAGAGATGTTCTGCTATCTTTTCAGTTTTGTTATGTCGGTCTTTACGTGACTTGTATTTTGTTATTTATGATATGAATAAGACACGTATTATCGTAAAAAAAACGCAGCGCCAGACTATATGTATAGTTGTATACGCGATGAGAAGAGCTAGCGAGTAAACCCACGAGAGCGAGCTAGCTCACCCCCAAGAATTAATGGCCACTACGGGCAAGAAGCTGCGCGTCCTGCTCATCCCCTTCTTCGCCACCAGCCACATCGGGCCCTTCACCGACCTCGCCGTCTGCCTCGCCACCGCCAGTCCAGACGTCGCCGTGGAGGCCACCCTCGCGGTCACGCCGGCCAACGTCCCTCTCGTCGAGTCGCTGCTCCTCCAGCGCGTCACAGCAAACGTCAAGGTGGCCACGTACCCGTTCCCGGCCGTGGACGGGCTCCCGCAGGGCGTCGAGAACCTCGGCAAGGCGGCGCCTGCGGACGCGTGGCGCATCAACGCCGCCGCCATGAACGAGGCGCTGATGCGCCCAGCGCAGGAGGCGCTCATCCGGGCACAGGCGCCACACGCGGTCGTCACCGACGTGCACTTCCTCTGGAACGCCGGCATAGCCGCAGAGCTCGGCGTGCCGTGCATCACGTTTCACGTCATCGGCGCCTTCTCGACGCTCGCCATCCGCCACATCATCGACGTCGTCGACAACGGCGCTGATAGCGTCGTCGTCCCTCGGTTTCCGGCACCCGGTATACGGATACCGAGGAGCGAGCTGCCGGAATTCCTCAGGAGCCCACGTCCAGCGACGGACGACCGGTTCTATTCGACACTGGCTGACTCCTTCGGCCTCGTCGTCAACACGTCGTCGGACATGGAGCGGCAGTACTGCGAGATGTACCTACGCAACGGCTACGTGAAGCGTGCGTACTTCGTCGGGCCCCTCATGCTGCGGTCATCCCCACAGCCACCGGCCGCCGGCGACTCGTCACGGCGGTGCATGGAATGGCTCGACGCGAAGCCCAGCCGGTCGGTGGTGTACCTGTGCTTCGGCAGCTTCGCCCACGTCCCGGACGCTCAGCTGGACGAGCTCGCCCTCGGACTCGAAGCGTCGGGGAGGGCGTTCCTGTGGGTGGTGAGGGCGGCGGGTCACTGGAGTCCCCCGGAGGGGTGGGAGGACCGCGTGAGAGACATGGGGATGATGGTCACAACCTGGGCCCCGCAGACGGCGATCCTGGGGCACCCGGCGGTGGGGGCATTCGTGACGCACTGCGGGTGGAACTCCGTCCTGGAGACGGTGGTGGCAGGGGTGCCGGTGCTGACATGGCCGATGGTGTTCGAGCAGTTCATCACCGAGAGGCTGCTCACGGAGGTGCTAGGGATCGGGGAGCGGCTGTGGCCCGGCAAGCGGAGCACGAGGCACGAGGAGAACGAGGCGATCCCCGCCCAGGCCGTGGCAAGTGCGCTGACGGCGTTCATGCGTCCTGGCGGGCCATTGAAGTTGGCGAGGAGCAGGGTGATGGACCTCGCCGCCAAGGTTCATGCTGCCATGGCGGACGGAGGCTCCTCGCGATGTGATCTGCGCCGTCTGGTGGATGACCTGATGGATGGACGATGATGTCGTTGGGTTAGCGGAAAGAAAATCTTTTCGACAAGCTTAACTAGCGCTCTATGCATGGGACAGGAAGTGAAATAAAACATGATTCAGAACATGAGCAAATAAAACCAAAATCTCTCCAAAGAGATATTGGTTAGCGAACTGCAAGACAAAACTGCGTGCAAAATTAAATCTTGGCCATTGTTGCCCGAGCACAAAGTTTGTTACGAGTTATCTCGTTTTTTTAAGAAATGGGTACACAGTCTGTCAGGGCTTCCATTATGTTTTTAAGAAATCGGTACGAATTCGAAGAGTAAGGGAAAAAGGGACACAAAGTTTACACATTCAATGGGAGCGACTACAGGTCAGTTGACTGACTTTTTTTCCGGTCAGTCGGCTGACCCAAACTCGTTTCAGTCGAAAGGCAAGAAAGAGTGGAATGAACCATTTTTTTTTGAGACAAACACTATTAGGAAAAGGGCTATAGCTAATATGGACATTAATGGCGCATCATGTATGTGGTGCGCCATTGCTATATAGCAGTGACGCATCAGATACAGGTGCGCCATTATTGACATATTACTAATGGCGCACCTGATGTATGGTGTGTCATTACTAGTTTTGAAAAAAAATGTTAGCATGGATAGTGCGTCATTATTAGTTGACATAGTAATGGCGCACATGTACAAAGTGCGTCATTACTATGTGTATGAGTATGACTGGGTCAAACCTCGGTCAAACTTAGTAATGACACACTTTGCATAGGTGCGCCATTACTAAGTTTGCGTCATTACTATGTCAAACTTAGTAATGGCACCTACACAAAGTGCGCCATTACTAACTTTGACCAACGTTTGACCAAGTCATACACATAGTAATGGCGCACTTTGTGAAGGTGCGCCATTACTATGTGTATGAGTTGAACAAATGCACCCCTATGGACCGTCTTTTCAGTTAAAAAAAAGATGGAAATGTCAAAAAAATAAAAGAAAATAAGTTTCCCACGTGATATGTGGTCTAGTTATTGGGAAATTTACAAATATGAAATTCGACTTTATTTGCAAAATCTCTCTGAAATTTAGTAAAATGGGCATAAATTTTGCATACGAACTCGGATTAAAAAGTTTTTTATATGAAAAATCATCTACTCGAAAAGTTACATTCGAATTGAGGGGGAAAAAGGAAAATAATTCAAACTTACTAGTGGCGCACCATTTGCTAGGTGCACCACTAGTAAAAGAAAAAAAATTGGTTTCGATTTTTTCTTTGGAAATGTTTTTCAAAATATGATACGTAATATGACCGGGAAATTTGAAATATTTTTTCAAAATTTCATCACACTCATGATCATGAACAAAGTCCTAGACATCAACAAGGTTTAATATGATTGATATGATAGATATATCAACGGGCTGGAGTAGTGTGAGGATGGGTGACCTTCCGGAAAGTTTGACCACTTAGTGCGATTTGACTTGAGATTAAGCATACTGACCCGAGATTAAGCCATAGTGACCCGAGATTAAGAAAACATGAAAAAAAAATTAAAAAAAAATTGTTAGTAATGACGCACTTCTATGTGGTGCGCCATTACTAAGTCAGATAGTAATGGCGCACTTGTACGCATACTAATGGCGCACCATTACTATCACAGATAGTAATGGCGCACCTATAGTGCGGCATTAGCATTTGTTACTAGTGACGTGATAATAGTGGCGCACCTGTAGTGCGTTATTAATGGCAAAAACATGTGGGCCACTAATTAGCCTTTTCCTAGTAGTGAAACTCGCCAAGCCTTTATTATCCCGTCACAGTGTTTACAGGGGCGAAACAAAGATTTCCAGTTTGACCTAACCAAATATGGCGGCCAACCTGGAGAGCAAGTGCATGCTTTACAACTTTGTGAGCTTCATATTTTGAGCTCCTAAATTCATGAACTATGTTACAAAAATGAAACTCTGAAGACCTGCCTATAATTTCTTTGATGACAGACCCATAAGCCGCGGACGTGCCCTTCCTCACGTCATCTACCACCGTCTTGCAATCCGATGCAACATGGATATTCTGGACATAGAGATCTGCCGCGATAGATAAAGCTTCCCTTATTGCCACTGCCTCAAGTGTTGCTGGATCGGTGATGTGCTTGACAACAACGGCCGATGCACCGAGAAAATCCCCTTGCTGATCCCTACGTATTGAACCAACTGCGCCATACCTGCTGCGTACGAAGATAGCTGCATCTGCATTTAGCTTTGCACATCCTTGAGCTGGAGGCAGCCAAGTTGACTGTCTTGAGACAGAAACCGTCATTGACCGTTGAAATCGGCAACTCGTTTGCTTTATTTATGTCAAGTAGTTTGTGACGAAGCTGTTGGTGGAGAAGAGAGATTGAAAGATTTCCTCATACTCCAGTGATTGACGTGTTTGCTCAATCCGAAGCACAGCATGCTCCTGTGTCCGTGGACTCCCTGGCCCGTGTATTAGCCTTGAAGAAGAAAGAATGAAAAGAACCGAGCACCGACAATACCCTTTAAGAAGAAGGCAATAAAAACCTGGTAATGGCAAAATTTGCACGCAATTTACCAAGAAAGTGTTGTTATAATATGCAAAAAAAAAGGTATTACCGTTAAAGAAAGAAAATTAAAAATGAAAATTAAAAATGATTTTTTCTAGGGAAGAATAAAACCTTATAAGTAGAAAGATAATAAAATAAAATAATGAAATTTTCTAGTGAAGATTGGAACACTTCAAGGAGAAAGAAAATAAAAATAAATAAAATAAATTAATGAAGTTTTCTAGGGTATACTGAAACACTTTAAGAAGAAATAAAAAAACAAAAACAAAATAATGAAGTATAGTGGCATTGGTACCACCCTTAAAGAAGAAAGGAATTCAAAAAAATAATGATACAATTTGCACACGATTTACACATAAATTGCACTTTTTTAGTTATGTAAGAATAAATATATATAGTGAATTTTACATAAAAATGAAAATTCTAAACAAGGAACGAATAAGTGGCATTGGTATCGTGCTTAAAAACATGAAATGAATTTAAAACTAAACATAATAAAAATATAAAGTTTTCTAAGAGAGAATAAATTAGCGACATTGGTATTACTCTTAAGAAGAAATAAAATAATGAATAAACTTGCACACAACTTTGCACTAAAATTGTAATTTTAATCATATGCAACGAATACACATATAACAATGCAACTTTAACAGTCTAGTATAATTTACACACATATTGTATTGCACTTTCATCCATTCATACACATAATAATAGAAAATTGTATTAAATAAGGAAAAAACAAAGCAATTAGCATTGGTATTACCCTTAAAGAATAAAGAAAATGAAAAAAATACTAAAACATCCATACAATTAGCCCCAAAAAAGCACTTTTTATAATATATAGAATAAATATATAAGTGTCAAGTTTTCGTACTCTGATGTAATTTGTACATGTAGTACTTGCATGTATATATTTTCACGCACTCAACATCCGAAAATACATGTAAAGAAAAAAAAACTCAACTGAAAAATAAAAAAAATAAAGCATACACATGCAGAAAACAAAAATAAACACATGAAAAAAAGTATACACACACCAAATCCAGCCCAAAAAGAAAATCGACTAACCCAAAATAGGTGTCAATCGAATCCAAACAACCCAATACCACCAGCAAAATGTGACAGAAAAAAAAAGCTACACAAATCTTAAAGCACAATCCAAAGGTCAGAAAATAGATTGAATACAAAATAAAAATTCAGCTGACTGAAATCTAGCTAAAGTGCATTTAGTAGTTATTAAGAAAATCAGTACACTAAAAAAAGAGTTAAGATTATACAGGCACAGAAAAATGCAAAAAGCATTCGCCCACCGTGGGGCTCGAACCCACGACCACAAGGTTAAGAGCCTTGCGCTCTACCAACTGAGCTAGACGGGCTGATGGACCAAATGCTTCCAGGGCTTTAACAGATCCGGGGTGTGTTAACAGCAACACAAATGAAGTATTCTGTAGAACACTGGGTAGCTGAAAGCATCTTCAAAAGATGATGATAAGTAAGCTGCTACCGCAAGTATATGAGTACCCTACCACTGAAAGCATCATCACCATGAAGTTTATTTGAGGAACACCGTCAACCGACACAGGTATTGGGCATGAACTGGCTGACCTCAACATCTAAAAGCTCAATCATTTTTTTCTTCTTCTACAAATGACCATATATATTCTGACTGCTTGAAAGTCTCCTCCTCAATGTTTTGTTTCCTGTTTCCGGTATCTATTACACTGTTTTTCGTTTTCTGTTGCCCAAGAAATAGCAATAGAGTATTATTTGAAAAAGTGCTAAACAGAAGAGAACCACATGTGATCCAAATCATGTCGCTTAAGAGTCTACATTGATGTGCTTGATTGCCCTTTTCCCAGTCTTTGGGATATGGAAGTGTTGCACCTGAGCTGTAATCAACTAGAATGGTTGTTCAGAAATCTATTACCGATTGTACTAATAATGTGACCCAGGAAGCTTCTGAAATTACGCTTCTTTGTATGGGAACTATTCTTTTTTTTTTTTGAAAAGGGGGTATTCCCCGGCCTCTGCATCAAAATGATGCATGCGGCCATCTTATTAATAAGCAAGGTCAAGGTCTCCAAGTATGCGGAACAAAATTACAAAGTGCTCAAAGTGAGCTAGAACAAAACGCAAGGACACCACGTTCGGATGCGTTAATGTAAACAGGACCTAAACTCCTATCCTATTACATGACCGCCATCCAAACCGGTTGAAGATAGCCCGAGCTACCATCTCCCAACGGATAGACCCAGTAACCAAACGCTCCCTGGCATCCATCGGAGTGAGTAGCGACCACGTACGGATCAAAGCAGTGGCCCTGTGAATAACCTGCAAAAAATGAACATTTGATGATCTGTTAAAAACCAAGTCATTCCTGCAATTCCATATAGCCCATAGTAACGCACAAACACCCACACGGATATGGCTCGCTAATTCTTTCGCGACTCCATTCAACCACGTTCCGAATAACATGGTAATACTAGTAGGTGGCGTAATATTAAAAGCTATATGGACCGAACGCCATAAAACTTTAGCCATAGGACAATCAAGAAAGAGGTGTTTAATTGATTCATCCTTGTCGCAAAAACTACATCGCAAAGACCCATTCCAGTTGCGTTTGGCTAGATTATCCTTAGTGAGAATTACTTGTTTATGAACAAACCACATAAACACTTTAATTCGTAAGGAAATTTTGACCTTCCAAATGTGATCAGACCTAGGGATAGGCACCGAGTTGATTAAATCTAAATACATCGATTTCACCGAGAACGTCCCGTTCTTAGTTAGTTTCCAATGAATACGGTCTGCTTGCTGAGACAGCTGAACATCCATCAGTCTTCTGACCAAATGGAGCCAGGCTTCCCAACGGTGTCCAACCAGCGCCCTTCGGAATTGAATATTAAGAGGAGTTGACTGTAACACTGATGCAACGTAATCTTCTTTACGTTGAGCAATGTTGTAAAGAGAAGGATATTGAATGGCTAGGGGCGTCTCTCCCAACCATGTATCCTCCCAGAATCTTGTGGAAGCACCATTACCAACTAAGAACTTAGTTCTATGGAAAAAGGCCGACTTAACTTTGATCAGTCCTTTCCAAAAGGGTGAATCAGTTGGTCTAACTGTCACCTGAGCTAGCGTCTTGGTTGTAAGGTATTTATTATGTAAAATCTGGGCCCATGTAGCATGAGTCTCAGAGGATAACTTAAACAGCCACTTGCTGAGTAAGCACCTATTTTTAACCTCCAAATTTTCAATTCCAAGACCTCCTTGATCCTTCGGTCTGCAAATAACGTCCCATCTAGCCAGCCTATACTTGCGCTTCACCTCATCACTCTACCAAAAGAACCGTGATCGATAGAAATCTAGTCTTTTCCTTACCCCTACTGGGATCATGAGAAAGGACAGAAGAAACATGGTCATACTCGTAAGCACCGAATTAATTAGAATCAATCGACCCCCGTATGACAAAAGCTTGCCCTTCCAGCAGCTAAGTTTCTTCTCGAAACGGTCTTCTAGACTCTTCCACTCTTTATTAGATAGTTTCCGATGATGGATCGGAATGCCAAGGTATGTGAACGGTAACGACCCTACCCCGCATCCAAATAGCTGCATGTAAGCTTCTTGTTCATCTTTGGCTCTTCCAAAGCAAAACAATTCACTCTTATGGAAGTTAATCTTTAACCCCGAGAGTTGCTCAAAAAGACAAAGCACAAGCTTCATATTTCTCGCCTTGGCCAAATCATGCTCCATGAAAAGAATCGTGTCATCCGCATACTGAAGAATAGATAGTCCTCCATCCACTAGATGGGGAACGAGACCACCTACCTGATCATTCTCCTTCGCTCTACCAATAAGGATTGTTAACATGTCTGCTACAATGTTGAACAAGATAGGAGACATCGGGTCACCCTGTCTTAAACCCTTGTGAGTCTGGAAGTAATGACCAATATCGTCATTAACTTTTACTCCAACACAGCCTTTTTGAGTGAAGGAGTCCACCTGTTTTCTCCAGGATGGATCGAATCCTTTCATTCTTAAAGCTTGCTGAAGGAACGGCCATTTGACCTTATCGTATGCTTTTTCAAAGTCCACCTTAAAAACTACCCCATCAAGTTTCTTTGAGTGGATTTCATGGAGCGTTTCATGAAGGACAACAACCCCTTCAAGGATGTTTCTATCCGGCATGAAAGCAGACTGGAAAGGCTGCACAACGCTATGTGCAATCTACGTCAATCTATTCGTTCCCACCTTAGTGAACACCTTAAAACTGACATTAAGAAGGCATATTGGTCGAAATTGCTCTATTTGATTCGCCTCTGCTTTCTTAGGAAGTAAAGTTATTGTACCAAAATTAAGGTGAAATAGTTTCAGATGTCCATCGAACAGATCCTGGAACATCGCAAGTAAATCAGCCTTAATGATATGCCAGCACCTTTTATAAAACTCTGCCGGAAAACCATCCGGGCCAGGCGCCTTATTATTCTTCATCTGCGATATCGCATCCAACACCTCTTTCTCCGAGAACGGGGCAGATAAGATCGCGTTTTCATCTGACGCTAATTGAGGGACATCCTGAATTCGGGTCTCGTCTAGAGACACGAAACTATCATCCGGGGCCCCAAACAGCCGCTCATAATAGTCAGTGATGTAAAGTTTGAGATTCTCCTGCCCTACAATCGTTCCCTCATCCTGCTCGAGCTGAAAGATTCTTTTCTTTCGATGCTTACCATTTGCTATCAAGTGAAAGAATTGTGTGTTATCATCCCCTTGGATAACTTCACGCACCTTGGCTCGAAGTGCCCATTTCAATTCTTCCTCACGCAGCAATTCTTTCAGCCTAGATTCAGCCATTACCTTAGCCTCCAGTTCACTGGGCGTAAGGACAGATGACTCAGCCGTAACATCAAGAATCTGAATAAGGTTGATGAGCCTCTCCTTCTCAACCTTATACACACCACTAAGATGCTTAGCCCAACCACGTAAGAACTGCCTTAAATGTCTAATCTTATTCCGCCATCTGTCAATGGCCGATCTACCGCCTGCTTCCTTTGCCCATTCCCTGGCAACCAGGTCCAAGAAACCTTCTCTCTCAAACCACGCTAGCTCGAAGGAGAAAGTATTTTTATTCCCCGTGTATGTTGCCTCTCCAGAATCTACCAAAAGTGGAGTATGGTCCGAAATAGCCCTCGACAAAGCCTGAACGGTGACCAGGGGAAACTTCTGTTCCCACTTCACACTAGAGAGAACACGATCTAGCTTCTCATAGGTTGGGTTTGGTAGTGAATTGGCCCAGGTGAATTGTCTGCCAGAAAGCTCTATCTCTCGGAGATCCAAGCTTTCAATAATAGCATTAAACATAAACGACCATCTGCCGTCAAAGTTATCGTTGTTCTTCTCCTCCCGTCTTCTAATTATATTGAAATCACCTCCCACCAGAATTGGGAGCTGTTCATCTCCACAAATCCGAACGAGGTCCGCCAAAAAGTCTGGTTTGAGCTCAGGTTGCGCAGCTCCGTAAACTGCCACCAGTGCCCACTGGAATCCATCGACTCTGGATCTCACCCTGAACTTTACGGCGAACTCCCCCAAGACCACGTTACGGACTTCTAAAGACTCTCTTCTTACCCCTAGTAAAATCCCACCGGACCTTCCTCTCGGGGGTAAGCAGTGCCAGTCAAAGGCAACACCTCCAGATAAAGTACCCAGAAACTGGGAGGTGAAGTTATCTCTACCAGTTTTGGAGAGGGCTATGAAATCAAGCTTGTGTTCAATCGACGCATCCGCCAAGAATCTACGTTTAGCCAAGTCTTTCAGACCTCTGCTATTCCAGAAAATTCCTCTCATTTTTCATCATGGAATTTCTTGGCAGTCTGAATCCGAACACTCCTCCGTACAGCCGACACTGGATAAATTTTGCGGTTCCATTTACGCTTGTGTTCAGTATGCTCCCCGGCCCGGTCCGTACAACCAGGTTCGGGTACTTGAGCATTCGCAGTATCATCCTGAATGAACTCCTCCCTGACTTCTCCATTACCCTCATCCTCCGACTGAGCGAGAGCTGGATCAAGGTCCGCACAAAGACTATCCAGAACCCTCACCCCTAAAGCATCAATTTCTGAGTTATTTAAAGGCTTAACGGCTGCTAAGTTGGTAATAACTTCGATCGCCCGTTCTGCCTCACGATCAAACAAGTCGTTAACAGATTGAGCAACCTCTTTCCCATTCCCGCCCAACGAAACCCCCAATTGATTTGCATTATTTATAACATCATCTGCAGAAAAATGCAAAATCGAATTGGAAATACAGACTGACATACCTGTCGAGTCCTCCATGTCCCGCAACTTGGCCTGCCGCATGGCACGGCCCATCTGCAGATCATCCACATCCAGCTGGTCCTGCAGACAACTGCTGAGGCGTCTGCCGTCAGTCACGGGATCAGCTATCCCTCCGAAAGCGACGATATCGGCGGTGGAGGGTCCACTCGGGGTAGGGCCTCCTGCCGTAGACCCAAGTACACCCCCACCCACCGGACCACGAGAACCTGAGCCGCCTGCCACAGGTGCCCCGGTAGCAGACCCTGGCGCCAGCAGAGAGTACGCCTCTCGAGACGCAAGATCTCCAGACACAGCCGCACTCGGGCTAGTCGCAACACCTCCAGAGAACACGTCGTCAGCTGGCGACAGAACAGCCGGTATCGGGCATCCAGACCCTGAAGAAGCTCCCCGCTCAGCACATACCTCCAGGGCGCCCTCGCGAAGCTGAACGGCAGGAGGTGGCGTGACACTAGGGGACTCCCCCCTCACACCCTCCTCCCCAGGTAGAGCAACATCCAGAAGCAGCGGTGACAACGGTGGAAGTTCCAGCTCCACCGGATCGTCCAACTCGACCCTGTGGCCCCACAAACGACTGGGGGCCGAAGCCGCCCCAAAAGACCCAAACCGGAGTGAAGACAGAGAAGTGGCAGGAGGTGCTTCCCCCTTCCCTCCAGAGCCTCCGGAGGACTGCTGAGGCTGACCCAGCGTCGGTGTACGTCCAGACATGGCCTGCGCCTCCGCGGCCGACTCACTCAAACCACGCGCATCATCCCCATCAGTCATATCAGTGTCCACATTCCCATCGGCGGACTGAGCAAGAACTGAACTCTCAAGCTCAATCTCAATCTCCAGTTCATACATCAGACCAGCATAGAACCATCTCACAAAAAAAGGAACCAACTCGATATCCAGGACACTCACCAGCAAGCGAGCAATGCCATTAGCTCGCGAGAAAGGCATATCCACCTTCTCAGTTTTACCAATAAGCGAGCCAAGACTCCAAGTAGTCCGAGCGCTCTGAAGGGCCTTCGGGGGCACCCCTAGAAAACGAACCCAAATCTGCGGGAGGGCCTTCCCCTGAGGCTCCGGTTTCTTCCAAGGAGCAAACTCGATGATACAGTTAGTGCTCGCCACCCGACACAAACCATATTTGAGCGCATGATTCAGATCGTCCAAGGATGGGAAATCAACCTTATATGATTGCCCCTCAAGCTTGACCAGCTTCCACTGAAAGTTACCTGGCATCAACTCACTGAGTCTATGCACAATCTGGGCCTCAGACAGTGTCCCGTGTGTGACTTTGACCACCCCTGTAAGCGAAGCCTCCGTCACAGCTGCCTCAGACTCATCAGAAGGAGACTCGAAGAACATAAGATCCGCAGAACAGACTCCGTACACAGCAACCGCCGGCATGGGCCCCTGGAGTTCAGGGCACTCCCCTGAATCATGCATGGGCTTCTGACACGAGTCGCACATCACCGTAGTGCACTCAGCCGTGAAGTGACCTGCCACCCTGCACCGGCGACAGATCATCTTCTCCTTCTTGCGGAGCCATTTAGACAAACGATCCATGGTCGGCTTGTCTACAACCTTATCAGACTGTCCAGCACTCGGGTCCGGAACTTCGACTGAAGCAAGAGCCCGAACCACCTCCACCGCCGCAGTGTTGAGCACCGTAGGGACCACCTCCACCGCAGCATTATTAAGCACTGAAGGCACGTCAGGAACAGTCACGGCTTGCCTCGACGGAGGAGGAGGATGACGCCTGCCCCCTCCTCTACCTCCGCGGAATCTCCCCCGGAAGCGTTGATTTGGACCCGAAGCACCCTCAACAAAGCCGCCTGGTGGTACGTAGAAACCACCTTGTTGCCCATTGCCACGACCAACACCACCATCGCCTTGCCACGCATAGCCTCGGCCACCACCGGTAGAAGACGAGCCCCGATGCTGCCCCTCGCCGTATGCGTCATAGCCATCATCGCCCCATCTTCTTCTGGGGGGGTTACGGTTACCGCCGCCATCCTCCTGGCCGAAGCGTCCCCGGCCCGCCTCCACGGCGACAGAGGCCGCCGCCGCGCCGCGTCCAAGGGGCCGCTGGCCACCGCCTCGCCCGACCCCCGTGCCTCCTCCCTGATGGGGAGCCGTCGGCTGGGCCGGCGCGCCTCGAGCCACGGCCGCTGGTGCGGCTGCAGGAGCACTTGGCCTCCCTGGCGGGTGTCCAGCAGAGCCACGACCTGCCATCGCAAGCGGGCGACGAGAGATGCAGCGAGGGAACCCAGGACAGGCACGTAGAGGACGAGCCCTAACAGGCGTCGGCGGACTCAGAGAAGGAACCGATCGCTCGACCAGAACAACGTCGATACCGCCCAGAGACGTATCATCGCGCTCGTTAACTATACGGGCCGGAACTCCGACTCCGTACCGGTCTCTACCAGGCCCACAAAACTGTTCTCCAGTGCATGTGGGCTGCAACCTCAAGCAACCCATCCTGTCTGGCCCAACTGAGCCCAGGATGGATTTCAAACAAGCGACCCTCGTCGCTCGGATCTCTGGAGCACGGCAGGCCACCGGCGCCGCCGGCGCCGCCGGCACCGCCGACCGCAGTCCGGCCTTCTTTCTCCTCTCTACTCTCCTCCAAGAATACGCTTCTTTGCAAATATATGCCAGCAAAATTATTAACGCGGTATGCATGCAATCGTACGTCCCCTCCGAGCAATGCAGTATCATGAGGACACCATTCTCACAAGCCATGGATGGCGACCCATGCTACTAGTGGGCTGATGGACCTTGGCTGTTCCACATTGTTCAGTTTTTGGTGAGAACATCGCGGAGTGAACAATCATGGCCCTTGGCTCTTCGGACCGCAATGCATTGATGGAGTACATCCAGTCAATCTTTGACACCATGTACACTTGGTACACCTCATAGTGCCGTGACACAGCCGGGTCAAAGGCAAGGAACATACCCTGAATTCTGCGGAGCGGCCATATGTCCGGTGAGCGAAGCAGGGGAGCACACCGTATTGTCGCAGGGTTGCAAATATAAGTATAACCCTTTGTTTCATCATAGAGGAGGAGAAGGCCGTTTCATTGGTCAGTTACATGGGCGATGGGCCCAACCATGCCAAAAGAGAGGATGCCGAAATTCAGGCTTGTGAGCGCCCTCGAGCAGGAGGCCTGCGCCCTGCGGGCCGAGGAAGTAGGACTCGTCCCGGCATCCGGAATGATTGATGAATATAGAAGTGCATGCTTTAGCCAATGCAACCAAAAGACCGATATGATTGAAGACTAGTCAATAAATTTATACGTCAATAGTCAAAACATCGGGAAAGACGCGTGACTTGAAGAAGCGAGGTAGGAGTCCGTGGGCGTCGACAATCGCGCACCATCCATGGCAGGCGGTCCAGGATTGGGCAATGGCACGCGGCGGTAGACGGCGAAGGACGTCGTTGAGCTCGTCGTAGGGAAGGCAAAGGCCGCTGCCATCAGTGGTCGCGTCCATCAGGACTCTACGGGCGTGTTTGGTTGCCTGCATAGAGCCCAACCAGGTCCGCGCGGGAAGTAAGAGGCCTATTTGGTTACCTGGTTTCACTGTTGGGTCTACATGGCACGATTCTTAAAGCAGCCCACGGGCTGGCTCGCTGGAAACGCAGGAATCGGCAGTTTCTCGTGAGCCAGGCCGAGCCGAGCGCAAGCCAGTGGGCCCTTGCACGAGTGGAGACGGGAGGGATGCGAGGTGATTACATGAGGTCTTCTTCAACCTCTAGTAAGCTTCTCTCTAATCTCCTCTCTTTCTTGTCTCTCTGATCTACACAACGGTGCTTCGGTTCGAGATAAGCTCTACACGAAAAAGATGCACCTCGATGCTACTGTTCCATTCAGGAGATCGGTTCGTAGTTTCGTCGGCCGTAAGTTCTTAATCGTGTGTTCCTGTTTGGAGATATTCTGGACGAACTTTGTTAGATTCGTCGCGCACGATCGATCATTTGAAATTTCCTTTGACCAGCAGCCTAATCTCGCAGTTCCTCACAACACTTGTGTTCTAAGTTTTTGGTTTCGACGATCGTAGCTTTCATCTCAATTTGAACAGCAGTCCGCCATGTCGAGCTCCTCTGTCCTCTGCTCAAAGCCCTCCTATTTGTCCCTCTTGACACCGACGGCCTTCCACTTGATCTCCTTGCCTGCGTCCTACAACACTAGAGTCGTTTCCGGCGTCGCTCATCTCGGCCTACTCTCTGTCGTCCTCCTACTGCACTGACGCTGCAATAGCGCGCACACTGCAGTTCGCCGCGCCGCCGACGGGGTCGATCATCTTGGCCTCCTCTATCTCGTCCCACTACACTGGAGTCGTTTCCGACGTCGATCATCTCGGCCTCCTCTCTCGTCCTACCGCACGAACGATACCATGACGCGAGCACTGCATTCTCCTCCTCTATCCACTGTCTTTTGTGCGAACACTGCAACTAGTTTGCCGATGGCGTCGCTCGCCGTGCCGCCGACGGGATCGCTCTCCCACGACTCCATGCTCGTCATGTCGGACACGGCGCCACGGCCTCTGTCCACCGCAGTCGCCATGGTCCGTCGAACACTGCATTTCTTCTTCCCCTTTCTCTGCTAGCTCTTAACCCTGTGTGCTAAGTGCAAGTGCTAGCTCTTAATCATACCCCATGCGGGCAACCAAACAATGTGTAGTTGTATGCGCCGAGACAATGCAGGCAACCAAACAACATGCCAACGTTGATCCCCTAATGCAGAAAGTCCATATGCAGGCAACCAAACAACTCGCAGATGTCGCATATGAGGCTGTTTTTTCAGAGCCAGACTGAGTGAAGTAGGGTATGCAATGCAAGTACTGTAGCACACGGCAACCAAACACACCCTACTTGAATTGCCACACACGAGTCGAGGAAATCAGCTCTGGAGTAGGTGGACCTTAGCTAGCTCCGGGCAGTATATATATCACGGGACGGTTTGTATCCGTATGGTGATCGTGATGGATCGGGCAGTACGTCTGACCGGCGATTTCCAACGGAACTCGGCCAGACGAACACTCTACTTGAATTGCGAGTCTTTCATCCAATAATTTATGTGTTAACAACTTAGGAAACAAACACAGGTCGGCAAAGTAAATGGTAAAATTGAGCATGTGCACATGGAAGTTCCAACATACACACGTGTACATAACACATATAGCCGGCGGAGTAGTAACAACATAAAATGACACATTGGCTGCGGCGTGATTTGAAAAGGAAGGGAGCACTCCGAAAGGGAGATCGGTGGTGAGAGACGCATGATGCACAACGGAGCGGCCGGCCGGCTGCCAGCAGATCAGGCACTCGAGATGGACTCGCATGCGGTCTTGCAGAAGGTCTGGCAGACGCTCAACATCTTGTCGACACAGGTCTTACCCGCCTCCGTAAGCGGCGAGGCGGCGCACACGGCCTGGCACATGGCCGGTGAGATTCCATCGCACCCAGTTCGGCATTTTGTTCGGCATGTGCTCTGAGCATCAGGGCATGCCAATCCACCGCCGGATGGGGCATGTGCTGTCGGTGTCGGGTACCCGAGCCCCACGGTGGTCTGGACCAGCAACATGGCGACGAAGATGGCAACGACGACGGTGCCGGTCTTGAGCACGGAGGCGGCAGCCATTGAGTATATATGCCTTGACGCGGATGAGAGGCT
Source organism: Secale cereale (assembly GCA_902687465.1). Lineage (NCBI taxonomy): Eukaryota > Viridiplantae > Streptophyta > Magnoliopsida > Poales > Poaceae > Secale > Secale cereale. The sequence continues at coordinate 864,428,463 of LR738713.1, read as the reverse complement.
AGCTACCAAGAATGGTCGATATGCAGTAGTGGTGCCCGATTGCTGGTATGAAAGAACAAGGAGCGGGCAATGCTCTTTTATAGGCACAAAATAAAATGCAACTTCTTTTTTTTTTTGAAAACACTAGAATGGCTATCTATCTCTATCATGGAGAAGTAGTGGCTGTCACCCCATTATTACCAAGCTATACATGAATTGAAGTGTATACAATATTTACGTGCTGATCACGTACACCATGTAACGTGTTGACTTTCAGAGATTGTACAGCTAACATGTGATACGGCCGTGTGATCATTATTATATGTGTTATTATTTATCACGACATGGACACATTTCATCTATTCTGTGAAGGTATTCTCTGATTGGTGTACTTATTGCTTTTATTATGCTGCATTTTGGCTGTAACTTTTAGAAAGTGTTTTTTAATTATATAAAAATCATATACCCTTGAAAAGGGGCTGCTAAGCGTGGGCCGGCGGATCTTTTTATAAGATCCGCCTCGCCAGCCGTGAGATCTGACACAATCAAGCGAACCGAACGTCTAGCAACAGAGTGCTTCTTGCGAAACATTTACAAACAAAGGTTATGTTGCAAAAAAAATTGCAACATAGGTTGTGTTGCGGGAATTGTTTTTTGCAAGATAGGTCGTGTTGCAGAATTTTTTTTCCGTCTTCACTTTATTTTTTGCAACAGAGGTATTGTTGCGGAATTTTTTTTGCAACTGAGGTGATGTTGTAGATTTTTTTTCCTTTGTCTTCTCCTTTATGCGGTGTTATGGAAGAAAATTTTGCAACATGACTTATGCTGCAGAAATCTTCCTTGCAACAGATCGATTGTTGCAAAAAAAAAAGAACACCATTGTTGTTCGCCACGAGCTCCCGCCGGATGGTGGTGGTGGTGAGCGGCACCACCTGTCCCCGCCGTCGCGACGCCATGGACGAGCGCTAGAGCTCCGACCACTTTGCCTCATCACCACCCTCCTCACCTTAGATGTATGTCATTGATAGACCTGAGAGAGAAGTTGGAAAGAGATAAGATGAGAGAGATACGAAGAGATCATATGAGAAAGAAAAATATGGGTGGTCCAGTGGGCCACGTGCCAACCCAAGGAAGCGGCGGATGCCCCCGCGTAATGAGAAAAAGGCTTTCGCCCCGCTATATAGATATAGCAACCGTCCGATACAACAAAGAGTCCAATGTTGGGGCAAACAACACAAGCATGCCCAAAAGAAACAAAAGAGAAAGAAGAGGGAAAATAATGTTAACATCGTCGGATCGACGAAAATGATGATAACCCGAAACCGTTGCATCCACCGGAGATGTACCACCTCGCTCCAGGCACCTCGAACCTTCGCATACCAAGCAGCACCTTCATGAAGGAACACGACGACGACGACGCTGCTGCCCGGACAGGTCCTAGGGTTTCCCCCGGTACGCGGAGGGGCGTGGGGAAGGGGAAGACCCTACGCCATTCAGGAAGGAAAGATGGCGCCCATGGGTGTCACCGCGTCGGTGCCGGCAAGCTGGCACGGATTTCTCCCATCCGCCAAACACCCACAACCCCAAATGGTCCGACGCGCTCCACCAGACAAGCCACCCACGAACATGCGCCACCACGGTCTTATCATCACCGCCGCCTCACCATGGTCATCGAAGCGAGACCGACGAGGACGGAACACTAGTAGAAAAAGGGTCAAACGTGAAGCACATTAGTCCCGGTTTCTAACAGAACCGGCACTAATGTGACCATTAGTACCGGTTCGTGGGCAACCTCTAGTACCGGTTCATGCCACGTACCGGTACTAATGATGTTGTGTCAGGCTGTTGTCAGGCTAGGCATCTTTAGTACCGGTTCATGGCATGAACCGGTACTAGAGTATCTTAGTAAGCTGATTTTTAGTCCCACCTCGCGAAGAGAGAGGCACTAGGAGCGGTTTATAAGCCTTGAGTGCACAGACAATGTGGGAGAGGTGTAATCTTCACCTGCACGTTGCTTAGCTTCAAACCTTGAGGAATAGTGTAGACTGCACGGAGCTATGTGCAGTGCTTTGTACACTCTTCCGAAAGGCTTGAAGCTAATTAACGAGCATTGCGCCTTTTTTTAAACTTATTTGAACTCCAGACTTTTTGTGTGTTCAAAATGCACCATTCAAATCCACATCATCAATTATCAGCCCTTTCTGAATTCATTTGGTATTTTTCATTCATTTACTGATTTGTTTTGAGAGAGCTAAATGACCGTGAAATTGAAAAGCACTACAAATTGAACTCTGAAAAGGTTGAAACTTGGCACGGTATCATCATTTCACCCACATGGCATGTGCAAAAAAGTAGAGAGGGTCACCGCAAAAACTGGATGCACTTCGTGTACAAAATGGACAATCTCTTTCGAAGTATCAGGGTTTAGGACGAAAACTCATATGATACAAAGGCATTGCATTTTTTTGAACTCCAGAGTTTTTGTGTGTTCAAAATGCACCATTCAAATCCACATCATCAATTATTAGCCATTTTTGAATTCATTTGGTATTTTCATTCATTTACTGATTTGTTTTGAGAGAGCTAAATGACCGTGAAATTGAAAAGCACTACAAATTGAAGTCTGAAAAGGTTGAAACTTGGCATGGTATCATCATTTCACCCACATGGCATGTGCAAGAAAGTAGATAGGGTCACGGCAAAAACTGGATGCACTTCGTGTACAAAATGGACAATCTCTTTCGAGGTATCAGGGTTTA
>LR738713.1:864374224-864409016 GCA_902687465.1 Secale cereale | reverse complement strand
GGGGGGGGGGGGGGGGGGGGGGGGGGGGGGGGGGGGGGGGAGTCCACGGGAGCCGGAGGATACCGGGCCTCGAAGAGCTCACCGGGTCAACAACACGAAGAAGCTAGCTTTGAGATCACGACATATACACATAGAGGGAATCGGTGTTTGTGATTTGTGTCCAATATAGTTTTGCAAGGACTGCAAGGTTAAAGGAGCGTAAGTTCTTCCTTCCCTCTTAGGATAGCATAGTGGTTTATGCACGAAAGAGGAAACGAAACAAGATTCGGAACATGATCAAATCAAACTAAAATCACAAAGATATATTGCTAGCAAACTGCAAGATATATGAGGGTGACCACATTGTCTTCAGAAATCGAGATAAAGTTTGTTAGTTGTTTCCACGAATCGGTATTAAAAAATTAGCAGGCACAGATATTAAGAACAAATTCGTCTTGGGGGTGCAGGAAATTAAAATCTTGGCTATTCTGGTCCAAGCACCCGAGACCTTGAGGGTGACCAAATTGTGTTAACACATCGGTACAGAGTTTGTTAGTAGTTCTCACGAATTGAACATATAAACCGTCAAGAAGTGCTAGGCACAACCATCGCTCGAGCGCACCGCACCATGCGAAGGGTAAAAACCACCGGAAAAAACGCGAGCGCGCACCGCACCACACGAGCGAAATCCACAGCGAGAGGAAAAAGGCATCGAACCCTAGACCCAATCCACAGCCCCGCGCCCCTCCCTCCTCCCTCCCTCGTCCGCCGCCACTCCCTCCCACCTCCTCCTCCTGCGCCCTAGGAGCCCCGCCGCCGACTGCTACTCCTCCATCGCCTCGCCTCTTCCTCCTCCTCGCCTTCCCATCGCTCGTCTTCAGGCCGCAGCGGTGGTTCCCGATCTGAGCCGTCTTCAGGTGCTTGGAGCGACGGAGGTCGGCTCCCTCCTCCACGGTCGCGCGGCGGGAGAGGAGTCAGCCCCGGTGCTCTGCCTCTCCATCCGTCTCCGCAAGCCATCGTCCGATGCCGTCGTTGCCGGCCATCATCTTGCTCGCTGCCTGCCTGCTTGCTTATGCGTTCGGTTAGGGTAAGGACGTGCATCCCCTTCCAACAGATCGATTTCGCTCGTCGCTCTTCAAGCGTCCTCCTCCTCCCACCTCAGCCGCCTCCCCCGTCCCCCCTCTCCCTCTCCCCCCCATCTCGTCCGCTCCGGGTGCGGAGGCGACCTTCCCGGCGATTGTGGCGCTGGCTCGAGGCGGGCACGCAGCCACCCCTTCTCTCCCTTCCACCGCCGCTCGTCGCAGCTCCGCCTCCCCGCCTAGCAGCGGCCAGAGAAGGACTGCTCCGCCTCCGTGCCTCACCTCCTCTTCCTCTCTTTCTGAGGTCGCCAGGAGCATGGCCTCGATCTGGAGCAGGAGAGGCCGGGAGTGATATGGGAGCAGCTCGGCTGCACGCTGGTGGTGACCGATGCGCTCAGACTTGTGGCCCGGTCTCACTGCCGCACGCAGTCCACCTCTCCCCGCAGGCATGCCGGCCACCTCCCCACCAGACGCACATCTTCCCCATGGGGCCATGGAACACGGTGAGCAGCAGGTAGGAACGTGGGGCGCTGAGAAGGCTGGCTCCGTCCTGCTCTTGTGCCACCGCCCACCCACCCGAGAAGCCCGTCCACACACCCGTCATCCACACCCCTCCTCCTCAGCTCGTTCCCATCTCTGGCAGGCAGGTGAGCTCCTGCTTCCTCTCCCTGTTTCCCTTTGATTTTGTGCTGGCGTTGACTGTGTTTTTATGTTGTTTCTTTGTGAGATATGGCTACTACTTGTGCTGCTAGATGTGTGTGTTGCGGGTTCTGGTGCTGCAAAGCCTGGCTGCTATTTGTCCTGACGCTTTGTGCTACTAGCTGCTGCTGGTTGCTTGTGTTGCTGGTATGTGCTACACTGCTGCTACTTGTTGTTTGTTGCTTCCTTGTTTGGTTATTTATGAAAGTCTTTGTGAAAAGAAAATATTGAAGATAAGGCTATGAGCTGATGAGCTGACCTTCACTTTCATTTTTTATTTAATAACTGATGAAGATGTCATATATTCAGTTGCTAACATTTTCTCTCTATGGTATAAGAGAGGCTTGGGATGCGAAGGCAGTAGCACGCAGCGCCAGGCTGAGCGCACAGACCTCGACGACAAGAGATCAGTACACTTAACAAGCCCCAAAATACTACTATGAGATTAGTTAAATTCAGTTGAAACGAGGAACCTGTAGTGATGCCTTTGTTCTTCAGTTAATTTTTTTTAGTTCGAGGAACCAGTAGTGTCGCCTGTGTTCTTCAGTTAAATTCAGTTGAGACATTATGGTATTTACAACAACTCCATGTTATCTTGTTTTGTGTTGCAGCGAGTTCCACGCATTTTGAAGCTACAACCGCTAGAAACCAAAGTAGTGCATCCAGAGAAATGATCATTGCAGTATTATCCTGCGTGCATGTAAGTGGATAGTGTCAATTCATTGATAAACAAACAGTCAGTAGTTGAGCACCGACATCTTCAAAAAAGTGTTTGAAATCACTTATCAATAGCTATGTGCATCTTCGGTAATAAAAAATAAATAGCTACCCGGCGACGGTGGAGGCGCTGGATTCGATCTGCAGGAGAGAAAGGGAGGTGCGGCTTGGAATGGAAGAGGGTATCCGTCGGCGTCGGCCTGCGCTGGCGAGGTCGGGCACGACCTGGCGATTGGAGTTCAAGCAGGAGAGCGGCCTCGGCAGTGGCACGAGAGGAGCGGTGGTGGCGGCGTCGAGCTGTGAAGAGGCGCCGCCCGAGACGACGGAGGCCGGAGCGGCTGCTCCGGGTCACGATCTGGGGAGGGTACGAGGCAGGGAAGGACGCCGCCATCAGGTCTTCCTTCTGTCCCCTCTGATTCGTATTCTTCCCACCTCCTCCTCCCTTGCCTCCTCACGCCGCCCTCAAATCAGAGGCAACTAGGACAGTGAGCGGGCAAGCTCGAGCCGGTGAAAAGTGCTTTTACGTTTTCTTTGTGTCTCTTGGCCTTAGTTTGTATGGCCAGTTCTTGCCTTGTTGAGATATATGTGTTCTCTAAACTCTTTAGCTATGTAGATAGCGGCTGAATTTATCAAGGATTTGTAGTGCTCATATGTTTGATCCTCACATAACTATGGTTTGCTGTAGATCTGTTTTAAATATGCCTGTCGGCAATTCTGGCATACCCATTCGACATGGGCCGGTTCAGCTTTAGGAGAGGTTCAATGATGGCGCAGGGGCCCTGGTTCCTTGCTGCAAACGTGTGACTCCTTGGCTGTGGTGGGTGTTTTAGCTTTTTAACTAATATTTGTGTGCCAATAATTTGCCAGATTAACTTGTCAAATTAATTGTTTTTTTGTGAGACATGTACGAATTTGGTGCCTGCAGTATAAGGAAAATAGAGTATATTTGGTCATCTTCCCTGCATAGGGAAATTATATTGTTTACTTATATTTTGCTTTCTGAAAATTATGCTTTGCCCTTTGACTATGTAAATGACTAATTGACTATGTCCACTTTTAATTGGCGTGTCTTGTAGAGGAGATGGTCAACAAAGCAAAGATATACCTGGTTATGAAACTTGTCATTGTTGGCAATTTTTTTGACAAAATTGTGAGTTGCTCATACCTTAGTGAACATTGTGGATTATGCCTCCCACTATGACTATGTGCTTATTTTCTTGTGATCTGAGAAAGGAGATGTTTCCAGCAGCTGATCAACACTGCCGACTGTTGTCATACAAGAGGCGTCTATCACCGTAATCTGAAGGTAGTGTGGGGTGGTGGTTACTGATATGCTCTATGGGAAGAAAAGTGGGTTGATAGAATTTTTCTTCTTCCATATGTCATCCTGGAAATCCTATGCTTTATGCTAACGACACTCTCAAGGTGATTTTGGACTAAGCGCTCTATCGCAGCACGTCAGAGTAAGTAATCTGACTCTTGTATGGGAAGAAAAGTTGGCTGATAGCATTTTACTTCTTTCATATATCATCCTGAAAAATCTCTGTTTGATGCTAACAACAGTCTCAAGATGATTTTGGACCGAGCGCAGTACCATAGCAAGTCAGAGTAAGTAAATTGACCTCCTATTCTTTTACCAGCTTGATGGAAATCATTGTGTTGCAAATTCAGTGCTTTTTCCAGCGCATCCGGCTTGTTTTACGTTTCGCTATCTATCTAACAGAGACGTGTGTGATCTCAAATTAGCTGATAGAACTGATGATTATTTTTGCATATATTTCTGCTATCTTTCAAGAGGATGGGCTGCTAAATACGACTCGTGATACTCCCAGTTATGTTGATCCCGAGGTTCTTAATTTACATAAATGCCTTAACTTAGCTATGTATTATTTTTATTAAAGTGAATATTGTTTTCTCATTTTTCAGTACTCTTGGATATACAAGTTAAAAATAACAAAGGTTATGACGGAGCCAAGGCTGATATGTTCACATATGTTGTCATTCGTTGCCCTTTGTTCTGCAACGTCTAGGATCACGGTTCGTGCATTCTACTTGATTCTGTTCTTTGTGTTTTTGTTCATGGTCTACACTGGCGTTTACCATGGTTTCCCTTTCTTTCTATTTTTCAGTCTAGATCTGTGCATGAGAAGTGTTCTTATACGTATTTGCATGCCAACAATTGAAGATTGACTCCTGCTTTAGTATGTACATTTAGTATGTGTTCTTCCTGATGCAGAGTTGGTTAGCCTCCCAGTCAAATTAGCCTATTGTTCTAAGGGCCAGTAGTTCTTTTGTTTGCTGGTTGGTCGTACCTATTAAGAAGCTACTACAAGCAGGTTCATTGTCAGGTTGGTTGGTTGTTTTGATGCTCACTGTTACATGCAGGTTAATTACCTACCCAAGAAAATTAGTCTCGGGTTTCAGTGTCTGGCAGGGTAGGTTCCTTGTCAGGTTCGTTGGTTGTTTTGTTGCTCACTGATGCATGCAAGTTAGATGGCTATTCAGTAAAATTAGCATGTGGTTTCAGTATCCAGTGGGTCTTTTGTTTGCTTCCTTATGCCTCAGCTCTTTTTCTTCGGTTGCTCGCTCGTGCATGCATATTCATTGGTTGTTTTGGTTGCTAATCGGTGCCTGCAAACTAACTAACCATCCAGTAAAATGGAAGTTACACCCAGGTTCCAGTTGGTTTTTTGTTTGCTGCTTGCTCATGTATTCTGAATTCGTGTGTCCTTATTCTTGCTGTTATGCTGTAGATCATTCATGCCCTTGGAATCTCTTTGTAGGCACCTCTTACAGATTGCTTCCCTTTCTCCTTTTGTTTTGCAGATTAAGTTGTTGGTTTCTTCTGCTGCTTTGCCGTCTACCCCCCTAAGTGGTATGTCTATAATACATTTCTAAGTGATATATGTAGTTAGTTTTGCTGGAGAGCCATCAGCATTATCTTCGTGTATGAGGTCATTTTCATCTGTGATTTTCATATTTACTTCTACAGGCTGGTATGATGAATCATACATTGCACTTGCTTACAATGTCTTACTCTTTTTCGTTGGCAACCTCAAACCTCTGTTATTCTCAGATTTTTTTTGTTAACTAACAACCATTGCTTACTTACGATGTCTTCCCCCTTGTTGTCAGTCCACTGATGGAAAATGTTAAGATCCCAACAAAAGTACTTCTCGATGATGCCATAATGAAACATCTTGGCCTTCCAAATGCTATGATGCAATAACTTAGACGATAAGTCATTTTCGATACGGATGGCACGTGAAAAGTGCCTAAATTGAGTGACCATAGCTTTCCATTTTAGCTCATAAACTGGATGGCAAAATAGAATTTGCCCATTTCATATCTATGTTGTCTTATTAGGAAAATAGAGTTTGTTTTATAGCTGACGCTTAATATGTTTCATCGACTGGTGAATGCTCAACTTTAGCTCATAAACTGGATGGCAAATGCTAATTCTGATGGGGCTTTTGCCACTTGTTGTTTTATGGTTGTCCAGACAGCTGATGGCATGCTTCTTCTGCGAATTGTCAATTCTTTTGTACATGGTTCCTCGGCTACTTATGATTTGCTAGACAATGAGAGTATATACATAGCATGCATGGTTTTTACATTGTTTTGCATAGGTTGAGATGCATCAAATGATGTTTTCCTTTTACATTTATGAGTATTATAGAGTCCTTTCTTTTTCCACAGGGGACAGTAGATGTGCCATTTGATTCGAAGGACAAAGAGTTGATCAGAAAGGGGTAGCATTCATGATATATACACAAAAGAGTATAGAACCAAATTATATGTTGTAATTGACTACTATTTCTATTAACTTCTCCTGTACACCATGTTGACGAGTTCATGTATTAAGTACATTTTATTGTGTCACTTGTGTTTACTCTTTTTTTCATTCAAGTTTACAGCTACTCGGAATTCCTAATTGTAGACCTACGATGATCTAATTTGTGGCGTTATTACCTTAAGAAAATATTTTCATTTAATTTCCTTTATATATAGGGGTATAAGTTCTTACCAAATGTACTCAAATATACGGTTATTGAAAAAATGCAAATATTTTCAACACAAACATGGTTTTAAACGGGTCTTTGCGCCATTTGGCGCAACTGGTCATCTAGTTGTTGTAGTAGGCGTAGCAACTAGCGCAAAATGTGCTTATGAAGAAGTTTAAATTCAATGAGAGGACGCTTGAGATGAAGGCCACTTTTGAGGAGTGAAAAATTGAGGTCTTTGGCACGGAACCGGTTCTTTTGCTTTTGGGATTGATGAATTTAAAAAAGTTGTTAATCATTTGGCCCTTTTAGATTTAATGTATGGTTGAATTGCTATTTCTGTAGGTACATTTGTCAAAGTGACGCTGGACCAGAGACAGACATTGGATTTAGTTTTATTCCCCTTTTATGGAAAAGGGCACGGACATGGTGCCCGTGTTTGAATGGCCTCTGCCTCTATCGTTGTCCGTGGACACATCTTGATGTGTCCGTGAACATTTGGGGTCATTTGGTTTGGTGATCCGCGTTGGGGTTGGATTAATGTCGGTGTCAAAATCGGCGGATCTCGGGTAGGGGGTCCCGAACTGTGCATCCGAGGATTGATGGTAACAAGAGACTGGGGACACGATGTTTACCCAGGTTCGGGCCCTCTCGATCGAGGTAATACCCTACTTCCTGCTTGACTGATCTTGATGAATATAGGGTTACACGAGTTGATCTACCTCGAGATCGTAATGGCTAAAATCCTAGGAGTCTAGCCTATGTAATTGTGATTCTGTCTGTACGGACTAAACCCTCCAATTTTATATGCACCGGAGGGACCTAGGGTTGCACATGATCATCTTGCAGAGGAAGGAAATATTACACTCGGACTCTAAGCTTGCTATTTTACACATATGGGAATCCTATCCGGATATGGGGGATAGTCTTTAGTGATAATCTTCACGCCCCACCAGTCCGGCCCATAACGAGTAATCCGGCCACCCGAGGACCCCTTAATCCAGGACTCCCTCAGTAGCCCATGAATCAGTCTTCGACGACGATGAGTCCGGCACGCGTACTATCTTCGGCATTGCAAGGCGGGTTCCTCCTTCCGAACATATTGAAGCAATATTCCCTACACAAAGGAACTATGCCCGGCTCGGCATGATTAGTACAACCCTTAGCCTCGAAAGCAAGGTATCAAAAAACGGACACTGTGTCTTTACTGACACTTTTCAGCGAAGCGTCATGTTTGACCCTTTAATATTTCGAACCGTTTTCTTGGCTCTGGTTTCGCGTTTTGAGGCATAGCCTCATTGGCACATCTTGTCGAATCAGAGATTGTGCCCGCTTATCGTGGGACCCCCATCATGGGTAACCCAACCGTGCGTTACGCATGGTTGTGTTGGGAACCGGCGACTTTCCCGGCCGGAGTGGGGTGACGTTTGGTATTCACCATCTATAAAAGGACGCATATCCTTCCCTTTTCACCTCACGCTCTCCTCAAGTCGTAGCTTCCCAATCTCTCTAGCCCCAGCGCCCACAGCTCTAGCACCCGCAGCTCTCAATTCCTCCACCACTGCCTCCTTTCTCCAGCAATGGCTGGATCCAGCTCCAAGGGCAAGTGGGAGGCTTCTACGGTCACGGAGAAGACCGTGAAGAATCTCCGGAGCGCGGGCTATCCTGCGGATGACATAGCACACCGGATTCCCGATAGGAATCAAGTAATCCCTATCCCTGAGCCGGGTGAGAGGGTGGTATTCATCACTCACTTTATTCAGGGGCTGGGGTTTCCGCTTAACCCCTTTGTCCGGGGCCTCCTATTCTTCTACAGGCTGGATTTCCATGATATAGCCCCGAACTCTATCCTACACACATCAGCTTTCATAGTTGTATGTGAGGCATTCCTCCATGTCCCCCACACTTCGGCTTATGGCTTAAGATCTTCAATCTGAAGCCGAAGGTAGTCGACGGGCAACACGCGGATTGCGGGGGAGCCATGGTGAGTAATCTCCCTAACGCCACTTGGCCAAAGGGGTCCTTTGTGAAGACGGACAAGATCTGGCAGCAGGAGTGGTTCTATATCACCGAACCCTGCGATGCCAAGTTGGCGGCAGCACCCGGATTCAGATCTGGACCCCCAGAGAGGCTTACCTCATGGACCTCCAAGAGCCTTGATTGGGGGTCTCAGACGGAGGTGCAAGTCCTCCAAAATCGCATCTCCAGCATGATGGCAAAGGGCACCCTCCTCACCAACATGATTCAGGTGATGCTCTTCCACCGCATTCTCCCCTGCCAACGCCGGGACTCCCAACTATGGGAGTTCAATCCGGAAGAGCCCCGGACCCCGAAGCGCCTCTTAGACACTACGCACGAAGACATCTGGAAGTAGCTCTTCAAGGCCCAAAAGGAGTGTCCGGAGGATACCGAGGACAAGGGCTTCAACAACGTGTTTTTGGCCTTAGTGGTAATTCTACCGAATATGTACCCCGTCCATATTTCAATTATAATAGGAGTTAGAACTTTTACGTTCCATTCATGCCTGGACGAAGAAAGCAGAGCGAATCAAGTGTCCGGCTCCGCTGCTCGAAGACCCAGTCACGCCTCAGCTAACGGCGATGCTAGTCTGTACAAAAGACAAATTCGTCCTGGGGGCGCAAGAAAAAAAGACACAAAGTTTTCCACATTTGGTTAAGAAATCAGTAGAAACAAAAAACATGCGCCCACCGTGGGGCTCGAACCCACGACCACAAGGTTAAGAGCCTTGCGCTCTACCAACTGAGCTAGACGGGCAGGTGCCCATTTTCTACGAGGGCCTTATAAAATCTTGGTTAATTACAGCAACAGAAGTTTCTCCGTAGAACATGACAAGCTCAGTATAGCTAGGGACGAGAAGAGTGCTTCGAGAAACTGAAAGCATCTTCACAAGATGACGACCAATTGATAATCGTGGAACATCTAAACTTCGACAAGCGGTCGAGGTTATGCAATGGCTGCTGAAACGAAACAAATTTGAGTTCAGCTAGAGAGAAAGATGTAGCTAGCGAACAGTTTAGATCCTCGAGGTAGCTAAACGACCAATTGATAATCGTGGAACATCTATTTCTGCTACAAATGAACAGATCACCCTACGATACAAGAAGAAGATACAAGAGAAACTACTGGTGTTAGTGATTATTGCTTACGGTTTCATATATCATCTATTCCCTCCGTCCCATAATGTAAGACGTTTTTGGACTCTAGTGTAGTGTCAAAAAATGTCTTACATTATGAGACGGAGGGAGTAGTAATGAGCAACAGTAAATATTTCATTAGGTTCATTTGACAGTCACCAACGGTTGTACTACCAGCACAGTTTATGATGGTGCCACAATTTAAGGACATCGGAAGGACACGGTATTTTACTGGCCGGGAGCACATCCGCGTAGCAGGGGCGGTACTAAGGAAAGGCACTTTTGATGCCACTGCCATGGTCCTCGGGCTCTCTTAAAAGCCATTGGCGTAAATATTGCATTCTTGACGTGTTAATGTGGTATGCAACTGCTGTGCCGCCAATATCAAGGAGGAGCACGTCTTTATGCGGATGGAGTCCAATGATACCACCGTAGATCTGCTCCAGTTTCCTTTGACCTGCGACGCTTTTATCCACTTCGATGAAATTGTCCTCATCCTTGTTGCATGCTTCTTCTTCTTCTTCTTCTTCTCTGCTTTTGTTGTTGTTGTTAGTAATTTGTTTGAACTAGCTGATAGGCGCTCTGCTGCTTGCAACCATCTCCCATGTCACCCATGATTCCATTGTCCGTGAGTTATGCAGCATCATATACACGTGCGGGCTGAGGACCTTCGAGGTAGCTGATATGTCTGTCCTCCGTTGTTGCAGATTTCTCCTGGAAGCTGAACCATATTATATATGTAAAAATATAGTACCGTTGGAAACAACTTCCGGATACAAATCGACAATATATAAGGGAGTTGTTTGATACAAAATACAAGGGAGCCAACAAATCAAAGATGGAGATCGGAGAAAGTACTCCCTCCGTTCCATATTACTTGCCGCTTTGTACTAAATCAGCGACAAGTAATATGGAACGGAGGGAGTATATGCTATGGCAGGAGCAGCAGGGCAAGCTTGATATTCCTCCTTCCTTCAGCTGCTTCATATTCACAATGTGGTCATAAAAAGCTGAGACATCATTTTTCTGACGGGAAAGTTAACAATGGGTACAACTACTAAGGCCCATTGACTTAAGTGTGATAAGGTTGTGGCTCAATGCACTGTCGCGCGTGGGTCATGGCTCGTCTCTACCAAGTGTGTGTGGTTGCATCTTACTAGGACAACTACTATGTTGAGAACGAGTACCGCACCATCATGACAGGCTCCTCGAGATCGAAATCAAGGGTTGCATCTATAGCCACTCGTTGGCAATAACTTAGATCAACAACGTTCATGTCACTGGTGTCTACGACACTCTCGTTATGATTGTCGGAGGGGATCAATCACCTCCCTAGATGCTGATCCATCGCCATAAAGAGACGCATTGATGAATGCAAAGCGAGAAGACATGGAATCATTAGCCTTCGAGTTTGTCCGCAATCGTTCGAGTTTGCTCTTGCTTTACTCACGCTACGACTACGGGGATGCTAGAAGTGCAAACAATACACGCATAGTGATAGAGCTAGAATTGATTTGAACTTACAACCACGTGTCTTATACTCAAAGCCTCTCCGCTAACATTGTATTCTATATGAAAATAAATCCCACGAGGGCAAATCTGTTACAATAGAACAATATCAAGGGTTCCAATATGATGTCCAAGGCCGACGAGGATTAGTGCAAATCAATCACGTCCCATAATACTATTTACGCTGTACTCTCCGGGTGAGTGGGTCTAGCACCATGTCTGGCGGAAGGATGAAGGAGGGCCCGTCGTCCCAGTGTCGGCGATGATGATCCTTGAAGACGCTTGGGAAGGACGTGTACAAGGGCTGCAGGAGGTGGAGGTCGTCGATGATGGCGCGCCACGCGCGGCAGGTCGCCCGGCACAGGGCCAGGGTCCGGGGCGACAGGCGGCAGAGGACGTCCCGGAGCAGGTTGTAGGGGAGGCACATGCCGTTAGCGTTGCCGTTGGGGAGATCCATCGCCAGAGAGACGAACCGGGCAGAGCGGAAGAAAACTTGCTGTTGGGAAATCTGGAGTCGATCGATGGACCTAAGCAAGTTCCTAGCTGGAAGATCTAGTTATGAACGAGTATATATATAATATATGATCAAGCCATCAAGTCCTAGCTTGACTCAGACTCGGACTACTCATGTGGGATGTGTACTCGGATCCTACGAGTCATGGCCTCGCGGCAACGGAAAACAATCAACACAATTCAAATACGGAAGTAGTAACTGGCTAAACTGCCACGCGATCTTATAGATCCTAGAGTGAATTGCAAAAAACATCGACACTTCGCAAGGTTTGCAGGAACCACACATTTACGAAATTGTGCCAAAAAACACTATTTTTTTCATAAAACACTAGTTGACAGCTTTAGACGTTTTGATGACGATTATGACAAGCGGGTCCCGCTTTTGCTGACGTGGCGTAACTGTTCAACGCTAGACGTTGTTAGAGATATTTTTTACCCAAAACTCCCTCACTTCTTCTAAAAACACACCGGCCCGATGTCGGCCTCCCTCCGCTGGCCGCCAGCGTCTCCGTGCCCTCCGGATGCTACCCCGATGGGACGGACGACGGAGGAGAAGGCGCCGCGGATGACACGCTGGGCAAGGAGGACGCTGGCTCCGAGGAGGATGGCGGCGCCGAGCAGGAGCACGGCAGCGCCGTCGCCACGGCGGCCGTGGATGACCCGCATGCCAAGCCCGATCTGGACGAGCCTGTCTCCGGTGGCGAGGACTCCAAGAGCGACACGGCGGCGGTGGACGAGGACCAGAGCAACGAGGCGGCGGCGGTGGACGAGGAGCAGAGCCCGATCTGGACGAGCGTGTTTGCAAATGCCTCGCGCCACGGTGGAGGAGAGGAACCTGGACGGCGGCATCAAAGAGGAGAGCATCGCGCGGCAGCTGCTTTTCGGCCCCCCTGCGCCTCGCGGCGGAGGATGCCCGTGCCGGGCTGCTCGTCGCCAGCTCCACGTCGTGCCCTCCGCCGCCCGCCGACGAAATCAGCAGCTGATCTGGTGTCCGGCTAGCCATAAGGCTGCTGTTGCCGTTCCTCCGGCGCCCGCGGCAGCTGCTGCTCCGGCGGCAGGACAGCCCGTGGGCCCCCAGGTGTGGATCTTCTTGCAGGTATTTTTTATATTTTCTGAAATAAATCTCCGTTGATTTTCAGGCGATTCTGAGAACTTTCTATTTCTGCACAAAAACAACACCATGGCAGTTCTACTGAAAACAGCGTCAGTCCGGGTTAGTTCCATTCAAATCATGCAAGTTAGAGTCCAAAACAAGGGCAAAAGTGTTTGGAAAAGTAGATACGTTGGAGACGTATCAACTTCCCCAAGCTTAAACCTTTGCTTGTCCTCAAGCAATTCAGTTGATAAACTGAAAATGATAAAGAAAAAACTTTGACAAACTCTGTTTGCTCTTGTTGTTGTAAATATGTAAGCTAGCATTCAGGTTTTCAACAAGATCATGGACTAACCACATTCACAGTAACTTTCAGGTCTCAAGACTACTCACATCAATGGCATAATTAACTAGCGAGCAATAATAATAATCCTCGGATGACAACACTTCTCAAAACAATCATGATATGATATAACATGATGTTATCTCGCTAGCCCTTTCTGAGACCACAAAACATAAATGCAGAGCACCTTTAAAGATCAAGGAATGACTAGACATTGTAATTCATGGTAAAAGAGATCCAGTCATAATCATACTCAATGCAAATTAATAGTAATACATGCAACGACAGAGGTGCTCTCCTACTGGTGCTTTTTGATAAGAGGATGATGACTCTGCATAAAAGTAAATAGATAGACCCTTCGCAGAGGGAAGCAGGGATTTGTAGAGGTGCCAGAGCTCGATTTTAAAATAGAGATTGAATAACATTTTGAACGGTATACTTTCATTGTCAACATAACAACCAAGAATCTCGATATCTTCCATGCTACGCACATTATAGGCGGTTCCCAAATAGAATGGTAAAAGTTTATACTTCTCCAACCACCAACAAGCACACTCCACGGCCAGCCGAATCCACAGGTTACCGTCCAAACAAGCAACAGCCCTGTGGGAGTTTTGTTTAATTATTATGATTTTAAGCATGGGACTGGGCATCCTGGTTACCAGCCATTTTCTCGTGAATGATGAGCGGAGTCCACTCATCGTGAGAATAACCCACCTAGCATGGAAGATATAGACAACCTAGTTGATACATGAGCTGTTCGAGCATACAAAACAGAATTTCATTTGAAGGTTTAGAGTTTGGCACATACAAATTTACTTGAAACGGCAGGTAAATACCGCATATAGTAAGGTATAGTGGACTCATATGGAATAACTTTGGGGTTTATGGAAGTGGATGCACAAGCAGTAATCCCGCTTAGTACAGGTGAAGGCAAGAAAGAGACCGAGAAGCGACCAGCTAGAGAGCAACAACGGTCATGAACATGCATTAAAATTAATCAACAATGAATGCAAGCATGAGTAGGATATAAATCACCATGAACATAAATACGTGAAGGCTATGTTGATTTGTTTCAACTACACGCGTGAACATATGCCAAGTCAGATCACTTAAATCGTCCAGAGGAGGATACCACCCATCATACCACATCACAACCATTTTAATATCATGTTGGCACACAAGATAGACCATTATAAACTCTCAGCTAATTAAGCATGGCATAAGCAGCTATGATCTCTAATTGTCATTGCAAACATGTTTCATTCATAACAAGCTGAATCAAGAACGACGAGGAATCATATTTACAAAAATAAGAGAGGTCGAGTTCGTACCAGCTTTTCTCATCTCAATTAGTTCATCATATATCATCCTTATTGCCTTTCACTCGCACGACAGAACGGTGTGGATAATAATAATAGTGCACATGCATTGGACTAAGCTGGAATCTGCAGACATTTGATACAAGAGAGAAGACGAGGTAATATGGCTCAAGATTAAATCAACAATAAAGCATAAGAGAGCCAGTAAGCATATTAATCACGGTATTCTACTCTTAACCCCGAAAGAAAAGAAAAGAAACTATTTACATGGGAAGGCTCCCAACAAGCAAAAAAAGAATGGGAAATCTTTTTGGGTTTTCATTTTTAGTTACTACTACAAGCAAGGAAAGTAAACTAGCTAGAAGCTACACTAATATTTTTTTAATTTTTCTGGGTTTTTCTAGCACACAAAAAAAGAGTAAGAAAAAGAAATTGAAACTAAGCGTGGATGGTACAGTGAAAGAGTGTGAGCACCGACAACTAGAATAAGTGTGTGAACATGAATGTAAGTCGGTGAGAAACACGTACTCCCCCAAGCTTAGGCTTTTGGCCTAAGTTGGTCTATGGTCAGTATTGGCCTGACCGATATCCAAAGTTGTAGTTGGGGTCGTACTGAGATGCAACAGATGCTGCATGCTGAGCTGCAGCTCGAAGGCGGTTTGCCTCCGTCATGTCATAATAGGCATTTGCCTCCTCCATAGTTATAGTGTGTCTTCCTTTTTCCTGAGAGTTAAACAAAGTAGGGGCAAGAAGAACAATAGGGATGGCATGTTGCCGGTGAAAGATTAGTCGATATTTGAGAGTTTGATTATCCCACTCTATAAACCGGTGACTAGCCATAGCATTACAGTCTAAATAAACAACAGGTAAGGGGTCATCGTACGGGTGCACAGACACACCAAGATAGCGGGCTATGCGAGTAGCATAGATCCCACCAAATAAATCTCCATTAGAACCATTATGGTGTAGCCTACGTGCAACAATAGCTCCCAGATTATATTGCCTATCACCTAGTACAGCACTTCTGAGAACGCTAAGATCAGGGACTCACATGTGACAAGCCTCATCTTTACCATTTAAGCATCTACCGATAAAAAGAGCAAAGTAATGAATAGCAGAAAAATGTATGCTCCCAGTGGTGGCTTGTGTGATGTCCCTCGATTCCCCCACTGTAATACTAGCTAGGAATTCTCTAAATTCAAATTTACGAGGGTCACTCATACTGCCCCACTGTGGGAGCTTGCAGGCCTCATTAAAATCCTCTAAGTCCATGATATAAGATTTATCATATAGATCAAACAAGACAATGTGAGAATTACGTGAAAAAAAATAAAAAAACATGCGCCCACCGTGGGGCTCGAACCCACGACCACAAGGTTAAGAGCCTTGCGCTCTACCAACTGAGCTAGACGGGCTGATGGACAAAATTCTTCCAGGGCTTTAACAGATCCGAGGTGTGTTAACAGCAACACCAATGAAGTACTCTGTAGAACACTGGGTAGCTGAAAGCATCTTCAAAAGATGATGATCAATAAGCTGCTACCGCAAGTCAATGAGTACCCTACCACTGAAAGCATCATCACCATGAAGTTTATTTGAGGAATGCCATCAACCGACACAGGTATTGGGCATGAACTGGCTGACCTCAGCATCTAAAAGCCCAAGCATTTTTTTCTTCTTCTTCTAGAAATGACCATATATATTCTAACTGCTTGAAGTCTCCTCCTCAATGCTTTGTTTCCTGTTTCCGGAATCTACTACACTGTTTTTCTTTTTCAGTTGCCCAAGAAATAGCAAAAGAGTATTATTTGAAAAAGTGCTAAACAAAAGAGAACCACATGTGATCCAAATCATGTCGCTTAAGAGTCTACATTGATGTGCTCGATTGCCCTTTTCCCAGTCTTTGGGATATGGAAGTGTTGCACCTGAGCTGTAATCAACTAGATTGGTTGTTCAGAAATCTATTACCGATTGTACTAATAATGTGACCCAGGGAGCTTCTGAAATTACACTTCTTTGTATGGGAACTATTCTTGAATGTCAATTACGCTTCTTTGCAAATATGCCAACAAAATTATTAACGCGGTATGCGTGCAATTGTACGTCCCCTCCGAGCAATGCAGTATCATGAGGATACCATTCTCACAAGCCATGGATGGCGACACAGGAAAAAGAAAAATCTATGGGGAAACAACGCAGGGCTCCTGCCCCCGCATCGCCCCCGTCTCGGGCGACTCGAGCGGCTCTTCCAACCCTAGCCGCCAGGGTCACCACCATCTCCCTCCCTTCCCTCCGCCGCCGCCGGAGGACGCCGCTGGGCTAAGCCCCGGGGCTGACGGCGGTGGCGGAGGCTCTTCTCCCTGGATCGCGTCGGAGGGGGTGGGGTGGGACCTCCACACGCGTGACGGCGCAGCGGCGATCTGATCCATGGTAACGCGACGGCGTGCTCTGGGCGGAGGCCTTGGGCGGCGACGCGGTTGCCTGGTGGCGAGCCGGCGGCGGCGGCGGGAAGAGGTCGCCGTGGAGGACTGGGCTGGCTAGATCTGGATCTTGGGGCGGCGGCCCTGGACGGCGGCGGCGGGTGAAGCTCGGGCTTCCCGCGGCGGCATGGCGTGGTGAAGTCCATATCCAAGGCGGATCTGTGTAAGCAATCTCGTGGTTTTGCCACGGATTGGTTCCGATCAGAGACGGTGATGAGCGTGCGGGATCCATCTCGGCGTCTCTCGCGGTTTGGCGAGGTGGGGTTGGAGTCCTCCTCCCAGACTCCTGTGGTGGCGCATCCAGGCAGTGGCCGGTGTGCCAGGGCTCCTACGGTGGCACTGCTATTGCGGTTGATCGCCGGATCTAGGCGGCTAGATCTGGGGCTTTGAAGGCGATCGAGACAGTGCACATGTTGTCGGTTGGATTTCTTGGGACGGATCCGAGTGAAAACTTTGTCTTCGGTCGTTGGCCAGAGCCGGTGATGACGATGCTCTTATCATTGTTTTCCTTCATGAAGGCATCATCGAGGTACAAATACCAAACCCACCCAATACTTTGGGGGAAACCCTAAATCAGTTGATCGGATGACGACGGCATTCATATGTCGTTACCCCCTTGGCGGCGGCATTCTTGTAGTTGCACTCGGGCTCGAGGGACCAGCGGATGGCTTCTTCGGTGGAGCGGTGTTTCTTTCTACATATTCATGGCAGCGGCTTTTGGCGGCATGGAGCAGCGGAGTCTTGGCGTCACATGTGTGGTGATGGACACGCGCAGGAGGCCGACGTTGTCTGGCGTCGTGGTGGCGTCGGCAGCAGCTAGACCGGGCAAGGTAGATGCAGCAGTACAACTCTGAAGATGGATTGGTGGCAGGTGGCTGCGGCGGCGTCATACCCGCCAGGCGTCCTGGTTGAGGAGCACGCCGGACTAGTAGGTGCCCATACCCGGCAGGCGTCTTGGTTGGGACCTCAGGTCTTAGATGTTATGTTTGGCTGCGAAGTCTATTTAGTATTAGGCCTAGACTATCAGTGCCCCGTCATCAACTGGATAAGAGTAGCGGCAGATGTTGCTTAGATGATGGCTCTTTGGTCTTACTGTTGTATGACTTTGTAAGGTCTTATGTTAATAATCTTTACCTAATAATAAAGGACGGAGGCCTTCATAGTTCTCCATCCGTCACCCCTTTATGCCCGTTAATTTTATGTTAACTATAAAGATCGATGGTTGAGATTTAAAGTTGATGGCTTCTCGCCCCTCGTTGGTTACCCCAAGTGGAAGGTTTGAGATGTAGCGTAGCGGTAGTTTTCCCTTGGCAAAGATACCAAGGATCGAATCCCGTGAGACTCCGAGGGTCGACAAGAAGGTGTCAATAGCGCCAGAGACTTTTGCTTGACAGGACCTGCACACAAATACAAATAACTTTGCTCCCAACGAGTACAGAGAGGTTGTCAATCCCTCCGGCCTTGTCGTTTACAAAGGATCAAACGCAAAATATAATAGTGATAGGTATGACTGCAACTAGTAAATAAGAACAGGAAGTAAATAACGGGTGTGATCAGTGATGGTAATATGGACCGGGGTCCCATGATGTTCACTAGTGATGTCTCTCTCCCAAAAGACGATAAAACAGCCAAGCGAGGTAAACGAATTACAGCTGGGCAATTGACAGGATTATGTGCGCAAACCAATGCTAACTATGCTTTAAGAAAGGTAGAGGCTCAAAAGCATGGGCGGTACGCCAAGGCAAGTAGACCGAAATCCATCTGCATCTACTACTAATCATCCACCTTGAGATATCTATCCAGAACATCTCGCTGGTATTAAGTTGCGAGTCCCACCCATAGTGTAAACTCAAAGCAACAGACAACTGCATTAAAAGAACTTTGCGTAAAGTAAACAATCCTTGCACCCGCAAGTACAAGCACCGTTGTTTTCCCCCTTGTGGCAACAACACATCCCCTAGACTCATGTTTCTGTCACTCAAGCTAGTCATCGAGGGGCATGAACCCACAATCAAGCATAACGTTCCCTCTTGGAGTTACAACCTACTACTTGGCCAAAGCAATAAACAGCAATGGAGAACATGCAAGAATTACTCAAGAACATAAATATAAAAGAGGTGAATCAAATATATTACTCACACACAATCTGAACATAATCTCATAATCCATCGGATCCCAGCAAACTCAGCATAGCAACAACATAAAGATTACATATGTGCCTCGATCATGTAGGGCAGCTCACGAGGTCTAATCGATGAAGAACAAAGAGGGGAGGAGAACATCACATAGCTACTGGTCATGGACCCATGGTCCAAGGGGGACTACTCACAACTCATCCGGGAAGCGTCCATGGTGGTGGAGAAGCTCCCGGTGGTGGTTCTCCCCTCCGGCAGGGTGCCGGGAAGAGTTCTCCTGGTGCTCCCGATCTTGGAAGCGCGGCGGCGGCGGAACAGAGATGAGATCGCGAAAAAGGGTTCCGTCCTCGAGGGTTTCGGGACGCGATGTAAATATATGCCAAAGGGGGTCACCAGAGGAGGTAAGGGGGGCCCAGGCGCCCTCCCGGCGCGGCCAGGAGGGGGGCCGCGTGGGCAGGCTGCCTGGGCTGCCCCTGGCTCCCCTCTGGCCCCACTTCTGGCGCGTAGAAGCTTCCGGAGCGCTGATTTTTTATATATTTTTCCCGGAATTTTTCTGGCAATTTAAGTAATGGGAAAACCTGAAATACAAAAACAGCAGAAAACAGAAACTGGCACTGGGGTGCACTGAGTTAATAGGTTAGTCCAAATATGATCAAAAGTGTATGGAAGTGCATAAATATCATAGCAATATCACACAAAAGAGGCATGGAGCAAGCAGAAATTATAGATACGTTTTGGACGTATCAACATCCCCAAGCTTAATTCCTGCTCGTCCTCGAGTAGGTAAATGACAACAAGCATAATTTCTGTGGTGACATGCTATCAACCATATAAGAACTTTTCACAGTCACATGACAAATGCTTATTGAAATAATGAATCTTTAGTAATTATGTTGCCTCATGAGAATATCACAAAGAACTGAAAGTTTTACAATATGATACTGAAACACCCAATAGATTTGTAGTGAGCATGGTGTGCAAACATGACAAAGTGATACCTCGCTTGCCCCCTTTAGTGAAGCAAAACATAAATGCAGGAGCACCTCCGAAGTTTAAGTGACAACTAGATACAATGATTTCAGAATAAACGATATCATAATCATGCAGAAGACAATGGTACTTTGGGACAATGCACATTACACTCAGAATGACAATCATGCTCTCAATAGTTGGTGCTTTGAAGAAAGAAGGTGGAGACTCTCGAACCGTGGATTTTGATGGCAAGGTTGAAAACCCGTGGTTGGAAGCAAAGACTAAACATGTACCAGAGCTCTTGGTTTTTTAAAAACAGAGGTAAAAATGATTTTTGGGAGATGCATATTTCGTCAACGAATGCTAGTAGATAACTCAATTACTTCTCGAGCTGGACAAGTTTCGAGGAACGGCTCCCGCACGGGGACGATCACATCCCCTCAATCTCCTTTGTTTATCACTGCCAAAAGTTTTCTGATTTCTCATGAACAAAGCGTGAAGGAGGGTTTGTTTGTTGTATATTTTTTTTATGAGCCGGGCGCACTCATGCCAGTTCCTTCTTTTATTAGGGGTTTGCAGATTAGACATGCAATCCCGGGGTAAAACTTGTCCAACTTAAAAAGATCATGAATTAACTACTACTTCCTCATGAGCTAAATCAGAGGCACAAAAGAGAAATGCTTTTGAATAATTTTGAGATGGTACAAGAAAGTCTTCGTTAGGAATGACAAGTAAATACCATATATAGGAAGGTATGGTGGACTCATATGGCATAACTGGTTTCAAGGATTTTGGATGCACAAGCAGTCAGTCCGCTTAGTACAGGTGAAGGCTAGCAAAAGACTGGGAGCGACCAACTAAGAGAGCAATGACGGCCATAATCATGCAGAGCGACAAAGCAACATTGAATCGGGCATGGAAGTTATATCGCTACTCAGAAATTAAAGATCATCAAGGCTTGATAGACTTTCTTTACAGTCTTAAATATGCGTGAGCATATGCCAAGTCAATCAAAATAAATTCTTGGAGGAAGATATCACTAAACCATACCACATCATAGGCAAACAAATCATGCTGGTACTTCAATAACACATTAAGAACCCCCAGCTATTTGAGACTAACCATAAGAAAACATGAACTACTAAGCACCATTATGCACATAGCATTTTTATCATAGACATATCAACCAGTGCCACAGAAGCCAACTCTCTTAACAAGATAAGCATAATAACTCAAGAGAGTTCCAGAAGCAACCAACTAAACAAAAGCTCTTTAAAAAGAAAATCATGAAAACTAAGAGCTAAACATGACAGTAGCTATTGAAAGACAAAGAACATACACAGCAAAGATAATCATGAAAATCCTATATTGTGTTCTAGGTTGAAGTGGAGCGTGTTTCTCTCCGACACAAAGAAAGCTGGGTTCTAACTCGTTATGAAAAGCAAGCAAAGCTAAAGAAAACTAAAAATGAAACTAAAAGCAAGACGCTCCAAGCATATCACATAACGCATGAAGTGATTAAAATATAGTGGAACGAAAGACGAACTGATAATTGTTGATGGAGAAGGGGATGCACGGGGGCATCCCCAAGCTTATACGCTTGAGTCTTCTTGAATATTTCTTGGGGGTGCACGGGGGCATCCCCAAGCTTGAGCGTTTGACCCTCCTGAATCTTTTTATCATCTTCCCTCGCACACTTGAAAACTCCCATCATATATAACTCATCATAATCTGATTAGCGAGGTTAGTACCCGTAATAAAATATTTTTTCCTTGCTGGAAATAAGGATAATCTTGAAGATCTACTGTTTCTCAAGATTGCCAAAAGATTTTTGCAAAGAAAAAGCAAGCTCAAGGTTTGCAAAACGAAGAAAAGGCAAAACAGGACAGAATCTGTGAAAAACAGACCAGCAGGTAGTAAATAATTTTTTTGGTGCACTTCTGCAACTCAAATCAAAAAACTCAGAACAGACGCCCGAAAGCCAATTGTATAGAGCACTCTGTCGAAAAAATTCAGACCAAAAAGATGATCTGGTGATTTTATACGAATTTTTCTGTCCAAGGACAGAATCTGTTTCCTGGACAGCACGTCACAACTTTTGAACTTTCTTGCAATCAGAGGCTAAACTTGGCACAAAGCCGAAAAGAAAAGATACAATGATGATGCTACTGTAGTAACAAACATCAAGACCACTAAAACTGAAAGAACAAACTGAAAGCAAAGATAACAAGGGTTGTCTCCCTAGAGCTCTTTCTTTATAGCCATAAAGATAGGCTTACGACTTTAATGATGCTCTCGTAGGAATAAGAGTTGAAGAACAAAAGAGAGCATCAAGAAGCAAATACCAAACACATTTAAGCCTAACATGCTTCCTATGCATAGGAATATTGCAATACAATAATTCATTGAAGCACAAAGCAATAAGCATAGGAAGACAAAACAAGTGCAGCTTCAAAACCTTCAACATAAAGAGAGGGAACTTGATATTATTGAAATATCTATAAGCATATGTTCCCTTCTCATAATAATTTTCAGTGGGATCACGAATAAACTCAACAATATAAGCATCACATAAAGCATTGTTACCATGATCCACATGCAAAAAGGTATCATTACTCTTCATATAAGCAAAATCTTTCTTATTAGGAATAGTGAGAGTAAAGCAATCATAACCATCATGGTAATCATTGTATTTAGGAGGCATATCATAATCATAATAAATTTTATCCTCAATAGTAGGTGGACTGAAATCATCATATTCATCATTGTAATCATATATAGGAAGCAAAGTATCATCAAAGTAAATTTTCTCTTCAAAAGTTGGGGGACTAAAAATATCATGTTCATCAAACGTGTCATCCCCAAGCTTAGAGCTTTCCATGTCATTAGCAATATTGATATTCAAAGAAAGCATACTAATAACATCACCACCATCATGATTGTTATGCAAATAATAAAGTTCCATAGGTTTTTTAATTTTCTCTTCAAACACATCATGTCCCAAAGCAAGGTAGAGCTTATAAAGCTCTCTCATATTTTTGTTGTTTTCCATTAAGCAAAACTAGTGAAAAGACATAAAGAAAACTGAAAGGTAAACTAACAAGACTAAAAAGCAAAGATAAAAGATAGCGTGCAACTCCCCTATCTTGAAGAGTGGAGTCCCCGTCAACGGCGCCATAAAACTTTGCTTGATGGCTTCTCGCCCCTCGTTGGTTACCCCAAGTGGGAGGTTTGAGATGTAGCGTAGCGATAGTTTTCCCTTGGCAAAGATACCAAGGATCGAATCCCGTGAGACTCCGAGGGTCGACAAGAAGGTGTCAATAGCGCTAGAGACTTTTGCTTGACAGGACATGCACACAGATACAAATAACTTTGCTCCCAACGAGTACAGAGAGGTTGTCAATCCCTCCGGCCTTGTCGTTTACAAAGGATCAAACGCAAGAGATAATAGTGATAGGTATGACTGCAACTAGTAAATAAGAACAGGAAGTAAATAACGGGTGTGATCAGTGATGGTAATATGTACCGGGGTCCCATGATGTTCACTAGTGATGTCTCTCTCCCAAAAGATGATAAAACAGCTAAGCGAGGTAAACGAATTACAGCTGGGAAATTGACAGGATTATGTGCGCAAACCAATGCTAACTATGCTGTAAGAAAGGTAGAGGCTCAAAAGCATGGGCGGTACACCAAGGCAAGTAGACCGAAATCCATTTGCATCTACTACTAATCATCCACCTTGAGATATGAAGGAAATATGCCCTAGAGGCAATAATAAAGATGTTATTTGTATTTCCTTATATCATGATAAATGTCTTTTATTCATGCTAGAATTGTATTAACCGGAAACTTAGTACATGTGTGGATACATAGACAAAACAGTATGTCCCTAGTATGCCTCTACTAGACTAGCTCATTGATCAAAGATGGTTATGTTTCCTAGCCATAGACATGAGTTGTCATTTGATCAACGGGATCACATCATTAGGAGAATGATGTGATGGACAAGACCCATCCGTTAGCATAGCACTATGATCGTTTAGTTTTACTGCTATTGCTTTCTTCATGACTTATACATGTTCCTATGACTATGAGATTATGCAACTCCCGAATACCGTAGGAACACCTTGTATGCTATCAAACGTCACAACATAACTGGGTGATCATAAAGATGCTCTACAGGTGTCTCCGAAAGCATTCGTGGTGTTGGCATAGATCAAGATTAGGATTTGTCACTCCGAGTGTCGGAGAGGTATCTCTGGGCCCTCTCGGTAACACACATCATAATAAGCCTTGCAAGCAAAAGACTAATGAGTTAGTCACGAGATGATGTGTTATGGAACGAGTAAAGAGACTTCCGGTAACGAGATTGAACTAGGTATAGAGATACCGACGATCGAATCTCGGGCAAGTAACATACCGATGACAAAAGGAACAACGTATGTTGTTATGCGGTTTGACCGATAAAGATCTTCGTAGAATATGTAGGAGCCAATATGAACATCCAGGTTCCGCTATTGGTTATTGACCGGAGATGAGTCTCCGTCATGTCTACATAGTTCTCGAACCCGTAGGGTCCGCACGCTTAACGTTTGATGACGATCGGTATTATGAGTTTATGAGTTTTGATGTACCGAAGGTAGTTCTGAGTCCCGGATGAGATCACGGACATGACGAGGAGTCTCGGAATGTCCGAGACATAAAGATTGATATATTGGACGACTATATTCGGACACCGGAAGTGTTCCGGAAAAGTTTCAGATTTAACTGGATTGCCGGAGGGGGTTACCGGAACCCCCTACGAGGGGGGGTGGTCCATAGTGGGCCTTGAGGAAAGGAGAGAGGCAGCCCATAGAGGCTGGCCGGCGCCCCACCAGGGGATCCTAGTTGGACTAGGATTGGGGGGCGCCACCTCTCCCTCTCTTTCTTTTTCCCTCTCTTCCTTCTTGGTGGACTCCTACTAGGAATAGGATTGCAATCCTATTCCTAGTAGGATTGCCCTAGCCGCACCATAGGAGGCCGGCCGGCCCTCCCCTCTTGCTCCTTTATATACGGGGGCAGGGGGGCACCCAGCGACACACAAGTTGAATTGTTCCAGCCGTGTGCGGTGCCCCCCTCCACAGAAACACACCTCGGTCATACCATCGCAGTACTTAGGAGAAGCCCTGCGCCGGTAGATACATCATATCCGTCACCACGCCGTCGTGCTGACGAAACTCTCCCGTGAAGCTCAACTGGATCAAGAGCTTGTGGGACGTCATCAGGCTGAACGTGTGCTGAACACGGAGGTGCCGTACGTTCCGTGCTTGATCGGTTGAATCGCGAAGAAGTTCGACTACATCAACCGCGTCACTTGACGCTTCCGCTTCCGGTCTACGAGGGTACGTAGACACACTCTTCCCTCTCGTTGCTATGCATCTGGTAGATAGATCTTGCGTGATCGTAGGAAAATTTTAAAATACTACGTTCCCCAACAGTGGCATCATGAGCCAGGTCTATGCGTAGATGATATGCACGAGTAGAACACAATGAGTGGTGGGCGATACTAGTCATACTGCTTACCAGCATGTCATACTTTGCTTCGGCGGTATTGTGAGATGAAGCGGCCCGGACCGACATTACGCGTACGCTTACGCGAGACTGGTTTCACCGTTAAGAGCACTCGTTGCTTAAAGGTGACTGGCGGGTGTCTGTCTCTCTCACTTTAGCTGAATCAAGTGTGGCTACGCCCGGTCCTTGTGAAGGTTAAAACAACACATACTTGACGAAACATAGTTGTGGTTTTGTATGCGTAGGTAAGAACGGTTCTTGCTAAGCCCGTAGCAGCCACGTAAAACTTGCAACAACAAAGTAGAGGACGTCTAACTTGTTTTTGCAGGGCATGTTGTGATGTGATATGGTCAAGACATGATGAGTTATATGGTTTTGTATGAGATGATCATGTTTTGTAATGTTATCGGCAACTGGCAGGAGCCATATGGTTGTCGCTTTATTGTATGAAATGCAATCGCCATGTAATTGCTTTACTTTATCACTAAGCGGTAGCGATAGTCGTAGAAGCAATAGTTGGCGAGACGACAACGATGCTACGATGGAGATCAAGGTGTCGCGCCGGTGACGAAGGTGATCATGACGGTGCTTTGGAGATGGAGATCAAAAGCACAAGATGATGATGGCCATATCATGTCACATATTTTGATTGCATGTGATGTTTATCTTATTATGCTTCTTATTTTGCTTAGAACGACGGTAGCATTATAAGATGATCCCTTACTAAATTTCAAGGTATAAGTGTTCTCCCTGAGTATGCACCGTTGCGAAAGTTCGTCGTGCCGAGACACCACGTGATGATCGGGTGTGATAAGCTCTACGTTCAAATACAACGGGTGTAAGCCAGTTTTGCACAAGCAGAATACTCGGGTTAAACTTGACGAGCCTAGCATATGCAGATATGGCCTCGGAACACTGGAGACCGAAAGGTCGAGCGTGAATCATATAGTAGATATGATCAACATAAGATGTTCACCATTGAAACTACTCCATCTCACGTGATGATCGGACATGGTTTAGTTGATTTGGATCACGTGATCATTTAGATGACCGAAGGGATGTCTATCTAAGTGGGAGTTCTTTAATTAATATGATTAAATTGAACTTTAACTTATCATGAACTTAGTCCTGATAGTTTTTGCATATCTATGTTGTTGTAGATCAATGGCCCGTGCTACCATTCCTTTGAATTTTAATGCATTCCTAGAGAAAGCTAAGTTGAAAGATGATGGTAGCAATTACATGGACTGGGTCCGTAACTTGAGGATTATCCTCATTGCTGGACAGAAGAATTATGTCCTTGAAGCACCGCTAGGTGACAAGCCCCCTCCCGCTAATGTAGACGCTTTGAACGTCTGGCAGTCGCGGTCTGATGACTACACGATAGTTCAGTGTGCCATGCTTTACGGCTTAGAACCGGGACTTCAACGATGTTTTGAACGTCATGGACCATATGAGATGTTCCAGGAGTTGAAGTTAATATTTCAAGCAAATGCCCGGATTGAGAAATATGAGATTTCCAATAAGTTCTACAGCTGCAAGAGGGAGGAGAATAGTTCTATCAGTGAACACTTGCTCAGAATATCTGGGTACTACAATCATATGACTCAACTTGGTTGCAAAGTTGACGAGGATAGTGTTATTGATAGAGTTCTTCAATCACTGCCACTAAGCTATAAAGGCTTCGTGATGAACTATAATATGCAAGGGATGCAAAAAACAATTCCCGAGCTCTTCGCTATGCTTAAGGCTGCGGAGGTAGAAATTAAAAAGCAGCATCAAGTGTTGATGGTTAACAAGACCACTAGTTTCAAGAAAAAGGGCAAGGGAAAGAAGGGGAACTTCAAGAAGAATAGCACGACAGTTGCTACTCCCACGAAGAAACCCAAGTCTGGAGCCAAGCCTGAAACTGAGTGCTTCTACTGCAAGGGGACTGGACACTGGAAGCAGAACTGCCCCAAGTATTTGGCGGATAAGAAGGATGGAAAGGTGAACAAAGGTATATGTGATATACATGTTATTGATGTGTACCTTACTAATGCTCGTAGTAGTACCTGGGTATTTGATACCGGTTCGGTTGCTAATATTTGTAACTCGAAACAGGGACTACGGATTAAACGAAGATTGGCTAAGGACGAGGTGACGATGCGTGTGGGAAATGGTTCCAAAGTCGATGTGATCGCCGTCGGCACGCTACCTCTACATCTACCTTCGGGATTAGTTTTAGACCTAAATAATTGTTATTTGGTGCCAGCGTTGAGCATGAACATTATATCTGGATCTTGTTTGTTGCGAGACGGTTATTCATTTAAATCAGAGAATAATGGTTGTTCAATTTTTATGAATAATATCTTTTATGGTCATGCACCCTTGAAGAGTGGTCTATTCTTATTGGATCTCGATTGTAGTGATACACATATTCATAATATTGAAACCAAAAGATGCAAGGTTAATAATGATAGTGCAACTTATTTGTGGCACTGCCGTTTAGGTCATATTGGTGTAAAACGCATGAAGAAACTCCATAGTGATGGACTTTTAGAATCACTTGATTATGAATCACTTGGTGCTTGCGAACCATGCCTCATGGGCAAGATGACTAAAACTCCGTTCTCCGGAACTATGGAGCGAGCAACAGATTTATTGGAAATCATACATACTGATGTATGTGGGCCAATGAGTGTTGAAGCTCGCGGCGGATATCGTTATTTTCTGACCTTCACTGATGATTTAAGCAGATATGGGTATATCTACTTAATGAAGCACAAGTCTGAAACATTTGAAAAGTTC
The DNA here is from genome assembly GCA_902687465.1 of Secale cereale. NCBI lineage: Eukaryota > Viridiplantae > Streptophyta > Magnoliopsida > Poales > Poaceae > Secale > Secale cereale. Next base: position 864,380,676 of record LR738713.1, on the reverse strand, counting down.
AAAGAATTTCAGAGTGAAGTAGAGAATCATCGTAACAAGAAAATAAAGTTTCTACGGTCTGATCGTGGAGGAGAATATTCGAGTTACGAGTTTGGTCTTCATTTGAAACAATGTGGAATAGTTTCACAACTCACGCCACCCGGAACACCACAGCGTAATGGTGTGTCCGAACGTCGTAACCGTACTTTATTGGATATGGTGCGATCTATGATGTCTCTTACCGATTTACCACTATCGTTTTGGGGTTATGCTTTAGAGACAGCTGCATTCACGTTAAATAGGGCACCATCTAAATCCGTTGATACGACACCTTATGAACTATGGTTTGGCAAGAAACCAAAAAGTTGTCGTTTCTTAAAGTTTGGGGCTGCGATGCTTATGTGAAAAAGTTTCAACCTGATAAGCTCGAACCCAAGTCGGAGAAATGTGTCTTCATAGGATACCCAAAAGAGACTGTTGGGTACACCTTCTATCACAGATCCGAAGGCAAGATATTCGTTGCTAAGAATGGATCCTTTCTAGAGAAGGAGTTTCTCTCGAAAGAAGTGAGTGGGAGGAAAGTAGAACTTGATGAGGTAATTGTACCTTCTCCCGAATTGGAAAGTAGTACATCACAGAAAATTGTTCCAGTGATTCCTACACCAATCAGTGAGGAAGTTAATGATGATGATCATGAAACTTCGTATCAAGTTTCTGCTGAACGTCGTAGATCAACCAGAATACGTTCCGCATCAGAGTGGTACGGCAACCCAGTTCTGGAAATCATGTTACTAGACCATGATGAACCTACGAACTATGAGGAAGCGATGATGAGCCCAGATTCCGCAAAATGGCTTGAGGCCATGAAATCTGAGATGGGATCCATGTATGAGAACAAAGTATGGACTTTGGTTGACTTGCCCGATGATCGGCAGGCCATCGAAAATAAATGGATCTTCAAGAGGAAGACCGACGCAGACGGTAATGTTACTGTTTACAAAGCTCGACTTGTTGCGAAAGGGTTTCGACAAGTTCAAGGAGTTGACTACGATGAGACTTTCTCACCTGTAGCGATGCTTAAGTCTGTCCGAATCATGTTAGATATTGCCGCATTTTATGATTATGAAATCTGGCAAATGGATGTCAAAACTGCATTCCTGAATGGATATCTTAAAGAAGAGTTGTATATGATGCAACCAGAAGGTTTTGTCGATCCGAAAGGTGCTAACAAAGTGTGCAAGCTCCAGCGATCCATCTATGGACTGGTGCAAGCATGTCGGAGTTGGAATATACGCTTTGATGAGGTGATCAAAGCTTATGGTTTTATACAGACTTTTGGAGAAGCCTGTATTTACAAGAAAGTGAGTGGGAGCTCTGTAGCATTTCTAATATTATATGTGGATGACATATTACTGATTGGAAATGATATAGAATTTCTGGATAGCATAAAAGGATACTTGAATAAGAGTTTTTCAATGAAAGACCTCGGTGAAGCTGCTTATATATTAGGCATCAAGATCTATAGAGATAGATCAAGACACTTAATTGGACTTTCACAAAGCACATACCTTGATAAGATTTTGAAGAAGTTCAAAATGGATCAGTCAAAGAAAGGGTTCTTGCCTGTATTACAAGGTATGAAGTTGAGTAAGACTCAATGCCCGACCACTGCAGAAGATAGAGAGAAAATGAAAGTCATTCCCTATGCCTCAGCCATAGGATCTATCATGTATGCAATGCTGTGTACCAGACCTGATGTGTGCCTTGCTATAAGTCTAGCAGGAAGGTACCAAAGTAATCCAGGGGTGGATCACTGGACAGCGGTCAAGAACATCCTAAAATACCTGAAAAGGACTAAGGATATGTTTCTCGTGTATGGAGGTGACAAAGAGCTCGTCGTAAATGGTTACGTCGATTCTAGCTTTGACACTCATCCGGATGACTCTAAGTCACAAACCGGATATGTATTTTTATTGAACGGTGGAGCTGTCAGTTGGTGCAGTTCCAAGCAGAGCGTCGTGGCGGGATCTACGTGTGAAGCGGAATACATAGCTGCTTCGGAAGCAGCAAATGAAGGAGTCTGGATGAAGGAGTTCATATCCGATCTAGGTGTAATACCTAGTGCATCGGGTCCAATGAAAATCTTTTGTGACAACACTGGAGCAATAGCCTTGGCGAAGGAATCCAGGTTTCACAAGAGAACAAAGCACATCAAAAGACGCTTCAATTCCATCCACGATCTAGTCAAGGAGGGAGACATAGAGATTTGCAAAATACATACGGATCTGAATGTTGCAGACCCGTTGACTAAGCCTCTTCCACGAGCAAAACATGATCAACACCAGGACTCCATGGGTGTGAGGATCATCACTTTGTAATCTAGATTATTGACTCTAGTTCAAGTGGGAGACTGAAGGAAATATGCCCTAGAGGCAATAATAAAGATGTTATTTGTATTTCCTTATATCATGATAAATGTCTTTTATTCATGCTAGAATTGTATTAACCGGAAACTTAGTACATGTGTGGATACATAGACAAAACAGTATGTCCCTAGTATGCCTCTACTAGACTAGCTCATTGATCAAAGATGGTTATGTTTCCTAGCCATAGACATGAGTTGTCATTTGATCAACAGGATCACATCATTAGGAGAATGATGTGATGGACAAGACCCATCCGTTAGCATAGCACTATGATCGTTTAGTTTTACTACTATTGCTTTCTTCATGACTTATACATGTTCCTATGACTATGAGATTATGCAACTCCCGAATACCGTAGGAACACCTTGTGTGCTATCAAACATTACAACGTAACTGGGTGATCATAAAGATGCTCTACAGGTGTCCCCGAAAGCATTTGTGGTGTTGGCATAGATCAAGATTAGGATTTGTCACTCCGAGTGTCGGAGAGGTATCTCTGGGCCCTCTCGGTAACACACATCATAATAAGCCTTGCAAGCAAAAGACTAATGAGTTAGTCACGAGATGATGTGTTACGGAACGAGTAAAGAGACTTGCCGGTAACGAGATTGAACTAGGTATAGAGATACCGACGATCGAATCTCGGGCAAGTAACATACCGATGACAAAAGGAACAACGTATGTTGTTATGCGGTTTGACCGATAAAGATCTTCATAGAATATGTAGGAGCCAATATGAACATCCAGGTTCCGCTATTGGTTATTGACCGGAGATGAGTCTCGGTCATGTCTACATAGTTCTCGAACCCGTAGGGTCCGCACGCTTAACGTTTGATGACGATCGGTATTATGAGTTTATGAGTTTTGATGTACTGAAAGTAGTTCGGAGTCCCGGATGAGATCACGGACATGACGAGGAGTCTCAGAATGTCCGAGACATAAAGATTGATATATTGGACGACTATATTCGGACACCGGAAGTGTTCCGGAAATGTTTCGGATTTAACTGGATTGCCGGAGGGGGTTACCGAAACCCCCTACGAGGGGGGATGGTCCATAGTGGGCCTTGAGGAAAGGAGAGAGGCAGCCCATAGAGGCTGGCCGGCGCCCCACCAGGGGATCCTAGTTGGACTAGGATTGGGGGGCGCCACCTCTCCCTCTCTTTCTTTTTCCCTCTCTTCCTTCTTGGTGGACTCCTACTAGGAATAGGATTGCAATCCTATTCCTAGTAGGATTGCCCTAGCCGCACCATAGGAGGCCGGGCGGCCCTCCCCTCTTGCTCCTTTATATACGGGGGCAGGGGGGCACCCAAAGACACAAAGGTTGAATTGTTCCAGCCGTGTGCGGTGCCCCCCTCCACAGAAACACACCTCGGTCATACCATCGCAGTACTTAGGAGAAGCCCTGCGCTGGTAGATACATCATATCCGTCACCACGCCGTCGTGCTGACGAAACTCTCCCATGAAGCTCAACTGGATCAAGAGCTCGTGGCACGTCATCAAGCTGAACGTGTGCTGAACACGGAGGTGCCGTACGTTCGGTGCTTGATCGGTTGAATCGCGAAGAAGTTCGACTACATCAACCGCGTCACTTGACGCTTCCGCTTCCGGTCTACGAGGGTACGTAGACACACTCTTCCCTCTCGTTGCTATGCATCTGGTAGATAGATCTTGCGTGATTGTAGGAAACTTTTAAAATACTACGTTCCCCAACAAGATATCTATCCAGAACATCTCGCTGGTATTAAGTTGCGAGTCCCACCCATAGTGTAAACTCAAAGCAATAGACAACTGCATTAAAAGAACTTTGCGTAAAGTAAACAATCCTTGCACCCGCAAGTACAAGCACCGTTGTTTTCCCCCTTGTGGCAACAGCACATCCCCTAGACTCATGTTTCTGTCACTCAAGCTAGTCATCGAGGGGCATGAACCCACAATCAAGCATAACGTTCCCTCTTGGAGTTACTACCTACTACTTGGCCAAAGCAATAAACAACAACGGAGAACATGCAAGAATTACTCAAGAACATAAATATGAAAGAGGTGAATCAAATATATTACTCACACACAATCTGAACATAATCTCATAATCCATCGGATCCCAGCAAACTCAGCATAGCAACAACATAAAGATTACATATGTGCCTCGATCATGTAGGGCAGCTCACGATGTCTAATCGATGAAGAACAAAGAGGGGAGGAGAACATCACATAGCTACTGGTCATGGACCCATGGTCCAAGGGGGACTACTCACAACTCATCCGGGAAGCGTCCATGGTGGTGGAGAAGCTCCCGGTGGTGGTTCTCCCCTCCGGCAGGGTGCCGGGAAGAGTTCTCCTGGTGCTCCCGATCTTGGAAGCGCGGCGGCGGCGGAACAGAGATGAGATCGCGAAAAAGGGTTCCGTCCTCGAGGGTTTCGGGACGCGATGTAAATATATGCCAAAGGGGGTCACCAGAGGAGGTAAGGGGGGCCCAGGCGCCCCCCCCGGCGCGGCCAGGAGGGGGGCCGCGTGGGCAGGCCGCATGGGCTGCCCTTGGCTCCCCTCTGACCCCACTTCTGGCGCGTGGAAGCTTCCGGAGCGCTGATTTTTTATATATTTTTTCCCGGAATTTTTCTGGCAATTTAAGTAATGGGAAAACCTGAAATACAAAAACAGCAGAAAACAGAAACTGGCACTGGGGTGCACTGAGTTAATAGGTTAGTCCAAATATGATCAAAAGTGTATGGAAGTGCATAAATATTATAGCAATATCACACAAAAGAGGCATGGAGCAAGCAGAAATTATAGATACGTTTTGGACGTATCAAAAGTACGTCTAGACTTGATGAAAATTACCCATGAATGCCACCCATAAGTGAGAAAAAAACGATTGCTTTTTCTTCGTGTCCCTCAAAGAGAACAATTCATAAAAAAGAGAACAATTTATCAACGTTAGGCACTATACGTCAGGGGAGTCGAACTCGCCTCTTAAGCCCAGGTCGAGCCCAACTAAAACTGTGACACTCGGAAGAGGGATGCTCGCAGCGTCTCTGGCTGGCCTCGGTGGATCAGCTAGTGCATCCGGCGCGGCCGATGCACATACGAATCCTATGGCTCGTGGTGGTAGCACGTGATGCACTTACCCAGCTGGGCCATGGCATGTGGGCGCTCGGGGCACGGTTGCTAGCAGGGCATCGTAGCGATGACTAGGAGCGGTGCGGCGACTCCTGCTGGTAGTCGTGAATCTCACGACAGTGCATGCGGGATGAAGGCCAGTGTACGAGAGTGAGTGATGCACATCTTCCGGCATAGGGGCTTGGCACACCAGCAGTAGCCAACAACACAGTGGGCGGCCAAGGCACGTCTGCAACACTACGGCTCGCGGTGGCATGCTGGCATGATGGTGCGGGTCTGCGACCCGGCGATGGCGGCAGGCATGGCTCGTGCGACGCGATGGTCATAGTACGCGATGCTCGCGGCGTGCCAATCCAAGCGCGTGGTTGGCAGCGTCAGCTGGCCATGGCGACGACCTTTAGGAGTGATGCGACGACTCCTGCTTATAAGCATGCAGCTTGCGTCAATGCACACAAGGCGAAGATCGACAGGCGAGAGTGCGCGATGTGCATCTGCCGGCAGGGGCACGGCAAACCAGTGGCAGCCGGCAACGCAGTGGGCGGCAACATAAGACCACGAGCCTAAAACTAGCGATGGCGCGAGCAAGCACGACAGTCTGAGAAGCCAAAGCACAGTGACATGCTCGACGAGCACTTGCGTGTGCTCCTTTTTTTATCTCCCGTCGCAACGCACGGACATTGTTGCTAGTAATTAATAAAATGATTGTATGCATCGTCCAGATGCAGAGGCCGAGGGTATTACTTCTTTTTTACTCCCTCCGTTTCAAAATAAATGACTCAACTTTGCACTAAAATTAGTACAAAGTTGAGTCATCTATTTTGGAACGGAGAGAGTAAAAAAAAGGATGGCGACCCATGCCACTAGTGGGTTGATGGCCAATTAATATCCCACGCAGAGTAGAGGTGGTTTTGGGGGGGGGGGGGGGGGGGT
>LR738713.1:864363598-864374214 GCA_902687465.1 Secale cereale | reverse complement strand
GGCTATTGCCCTGGCACGAACTCTCGCTCCCATTGTTCAGTTTTTGGTGAGAACACCGTGGAGTGAATAATCATGGCCCTTTGGCTCTTCGGGCAGCAATGCATTGATGGAGTACATCCGGTCAATTTTTGACACCATTTACACTTGTTACACCTCATAGTGCCGTGACACAGACGGGTCAAAGGCAAGGAACATACCCTGAATTCTGCGGAGCGGCCATATGTTCGGTGAGCGAGGCAGGGGAGCGCACCGTATTGTCATAGGGTTGCACACATATGTATCACTCTTTGTTTCATCATAGAGGAGGAGAAGGCCGCTGCAGTGGTCAGTTACACGGGCCCAACCATGCCAAAAGAGAGGATGCCGAAATTCAGGCTTATGAGCACCCTCGAGCGGGAGGCCTGCGGGGCGAGGAAGTAGGACTCGTCCCGGCATCCGAAATGATTGATGAATATAGAAATGCATGCTTTAGCCAATGCAACAAAAAGACCGATATGATTGAAGACTAGGCAATATATTTATACGTCAATAGTCAAAACATTGAGGAAGACGCGCGACGTGAAGAACCGAGGTAGGAGTCTGTGGGCGTCTACAATTGCGCACCATCTGTGGCAGACGGTCCGGGATCGGGCAATGGCACGCGGCGGTAGGCAGCGAAGGACGTCGTTGAGCACGTCGTAGGGAAGGCAAAGGCCGCTGCCATCAGCGGTGGCGTCCATCAGGACTCTACTGGAATTGCCATACACGAGTCGAGGAAATCAGCTCGGGAGTAGGTGGACCTTACCTAGCTCCGGGCAGTATATATATCACCGGACGGTTTGTATCCGTATGGTGATCGTGATGAATCGGGCAGTACGTCTGACCGGCGATTTCCAACGGAACTCGGCGAGACGAACACTCTACTTGAACTGCGAGTCTTTCATCCAATAATTTATGTGTTAACAACTTAGAAAACAAACACAGGTCGGCAAAGTAAATGGTAAAATTGTGTATGTGCACATGGAAGTTCCAACATACACACGTGTACATAAACACATATAGCTGGCGGAGTAGTAACAAAATAAAATGACACATTGGCTGCCGCGTGACTTGAAAAGGAAGGGAGCACTCTGAAAGGGATATCGGTGGCGAGAGACACACGATGCACAACGGAGCGGCCGGCCGGCTGCCAGCAGATCAGGCACTCGAGATGGACTCGCATGCGGTCTTGCAGAAGGTCTGGCAGACGCTCAACATCTTGTCGACACAGGTCTTACCCGCCTCCGTAAGCGGCGAGGCGGCGCACACGGCCTGGCACATGGCCGGTGAGATTCCATCGCACCCAGTTCGGCATTTTGTTCGGCATGCGCTCTGAGCATCAGGGCATGCCAATCCACCGCCGGCGGGGGCCTGTGCTGTCGGCGTCGGGTACCCCAGCCCAACGGTGGTCTGGACCAGCAACATGGCGACGAAGATGGCAACGACGACGGTGCCTGTCTTGAGCGCGGAGGCGCCCGCCATTGAGTCCTTGACGCGGATGAGAAGCTAGCTAGAAGGAATAGTTGATATGCAGTAGTGGTGCCCGATTGCTCGTATGAAACAGGAAGGAGCGGGCAATGCTCTTTTATAGGCACAAAATAAAACACATTTTATTTTAACACTGGAATCGCTATCTATCTCCAGCATGGAGAAGTAGTGGCTGTCACCCCATTATTACCAGCTATATATGAAGTGTATACAATATTTACGTGCTGATCATGTACACTAACGTGTTGACTTTCAGGGATTGTACAGCTAATATGTGATACGTCCGTGTGATACATTTCATCTATTCTGCAAATGGTATTCTCTGATTTGTGTACTTATTGCTTTTATTATGCTGCATTTTGGCTGTAACTTTTAGAAAGTGTTTTTGAATTATATAAAAATCATATACCATTGGAAAGATATATTGATTCGCCACAACTTCTTTGTGCTTAGTATTGTCACAACCTCTTACGGTTTACAAACAATTAGCTCCATCGTCCCCAGCTTGGCGAAGTACTAGCTGTCAGTTTCTCTATGATTACTGATCAGTTAGTTACCTGCGTATATACATGCTAATTGATCATGTACACCATGTGAGGTGTTGAGTTCAAGAGATTGTACTTTGTACAACTAACTGCAGATCCGCTCATGTGATGATGACTATAATAATTATACGACCCAGTGTGCAGTTATCAAATAATGGTAAGTGGTTGAGGCACCGCAAGACCAACCTGACTGCAGAAGCAATCCTTCAATTCACCAACCTTTGGAACAATCTACAAGGAGTCCAGCTCCTCCTCCCGAGAGAGCAAGAAATCATATCCTGGAGATGGACAACGAACGGCGTGTACAGCGCTGCCTCCACAAGCAGGCTACTTTTCGCTGTTAACATCAAGCAGGCCTTTTTAAGATTGCCCCTTCTAAGTGCCAGTTCTTCATCTGGTGGCGATTCATCTTGCTCTCTTGCGCAAGGGCTTCGGCTTCCGATTCTCGATGCTCTAGACATGCCTCGCGACACAGCCCAAGGACCTTTTGATGACACTCTTCTTGGCTTGGCGACGAAGTCTTGGGCGACACTTGTTTGATTTAATCCGAGTTTCGAGGTGCATAGTCGATCATATGAGAATCAAACTATCACACGAGACACGACACCAAGATTTGTTAACGAGGTTCAACTCGTTTAGACCTGGGGCCTGACTATGATCGCCCCTCCCCAATACACCGTCACAACACCACACACCGGTCACCTGGGCACCGGCACACACCGTCGGCTCCCTTGCATGCCTGATATTATAGTGCCACAGGTTACATCATCATGCGTTTACCCCCACCGGGCGAGGAAGTACGACTCTCCCGGCATCCGAAGTGATTGGTGAAAACACCAGGGAAGACGCGCGACGTGAAGAAGCGTGGTAGGAGGTCATAGGCGTTGACGATCGTGCACCACGCGCGGCACACAGTCCGGAACCGGGCAACGGCATGGGGCGGGAGGCAGCAAAGGACGTCGCAGAGCAAGTCGTAAGGAGGCACAGACCATTTCCGTCGGTGACGGCTTCCATAAGGGCGCTGGCTTCCTTCGCCGCCGGCCACCGAACCTGATTGATTCACCAATCACCACACACGAACGAACGGAACGAGGAAACTGATTATTGACGATCTGGAGTCGATCAACCTAGGTAGCTTACTAGGTTCGTATCCGTATCGTAATTGTGGTCAATCGAACGAGGCCTATTTGGACTCGGGCTCAGTACTGTTTTTTTTTTTTTTTTTTGCATGGAATTTAGAGCTTTATTCAAACAAAAGCGTTCTCTGAACAGTCAGGTAGAAGGCTGCTGATCAGAAAGCTGGGAGTCTTCGTAAGCCAGCTTTCAGTCACAGCCACCGTGCAAGCACGTTTTGCACAAAGGTGAGCTGGACCATTGGCTGATCTGCTTACATGTTGGATTACAAAAGAATGAAAACTAGCTGAAAGCTCTTCAATTTCTAAGATAATGGGTGCCACAACTGAACGATTGTTGAGGCGAGTATTCCCGAGGTTAACCACCTCCAGGCTGTCGGTCTCCAACACCACATGCTCGAACCCTCTGAGATTTGCAAAGATTACTCCGTCCCGAACTGCAAGGGCTTCTGCTATCACGGGGTCAGTAACTCCAGGGTGAGGTTTGCACCAGGCACCCAATAGGACCATAGGTGATCTTGCCACACCGCCAGCTCCACTTTTCCCTTCATCACGAACGACCGCTGCGTCGGTGTTTATCTTGACCTGCTCTGGTTCCGGAGGGCGCCAACCGTGGCCAGGTAGAACGTTTACATGTTGCATGGGAATATCAAGAAGGGCCAGAGCTTCCCGAGTGATCATCATTGAGCTGGCCAGATTTACCTTGTCCCCATCATGGGTCCGTCGATTGCGTGAAGTCCAGATGGACCACATCACAGTGATGATCGTGGCTCGTTCTCTAGCTGAGAACCTTGGTTTACATAATATGTCGGATGCCCAAGTTGTGGGATGTAGCCTTGGTAACTTGATATCTAGGAGCTGACGTGCTTCGTCCCAAAAACCTCGGGCGTGTGAACAGAACATAAGAGCATGCTGAAGATCTTCGTCATGTGCCTGACAAAGCTTGCAAGTGTTGATGTCTCGGATATGTCGATATTTGAGCATGCATTCATCCAGCAGTATACCAGTACTGTGACTAGAGATTTTGTACCAAAGCAAGGGAAGAACACTGTCCTAGCAACATCTTACATCCCACGTTCCATCATCGTGTACTTTCTCAGTTGAGTTTTGTGTCCTTAGACGAGTCAAGGGTTGAGGATATCCCTCAATTTGTACCTTTATATATTTATTAGGTCAAATTTTAATCTTAAATTTAACTAATAAAATATAAATTATATCTTAAAATAGAGTACCGTTGGAAACTTCTTCCTAATACGAATATACAACATAATTTTTGGGATACAAAATTTACATTTTGTTTGTCAAATCTATGATCAATGTTTGATACAAAATACGAGGAAACTAACAAACCAAGATGGAGGAACTATATGCTATGACAGGAGCAGCAACGCAAGCGTTCATTATCCTCCTTCCTTCAGCTGCTTCTTGTTTAGAATGTGGTCATAGAGAACCGAGACATCATTTTGACAGAGGGTAGGAGGTGAGATGGCGTGCGAGTAAATCGGTGCCGCGAGCGGCGCCACAGACGTACGATGGCGGGTGTCCTTCGCCGCCGATCTCATGGCACACAAGCTCACGTTCGACGACGACGTGCTCCTCCTAAGCCGGGATGCTCTTCGCCTGTTCCTTATGGACTCGCAGGGGATCATGGTGGGTGCACGCTTTTTTGCGTGCGGCATAGACCATCGACATCGGCGATATGGTTTCACTCCCGTGCCATTTCGCTAAGGTACGTGATCCACTGTCGGCGGCGAACCAAAGTCTAGCGGGATCTCGCGCTGCATTGTACGGTGGGGCGGCACATGCTGGAGCGACACGATACGAGGCGGGCCTGAGGTCCACCAACCGCCCACCAATGGCAGATGCGCGCCACGTGGGGGGGGGGGGAGGGATCCGTTCCTCCATTCACCCCACCAGTCTAGCAAAGCCGATATAAATCCCCTCCCTCACCCCGTGCTTGACCTAGAGATATCATTCTCCCACTTCTGGGCGGCGGCGAGGAACCCTAGATCTAGATCATCAGAGTCGTTTGGGTGGTGGACAGGCAAGGTAGGCGGAGGTCCCCGGTCGTTCGCTGCTGTAGCTGCTTCTCCTTTTATGGTGGTGAAGGGGGGACGCAGCTACCATGGCGAGCGGCACGATGGGACTGGCGCGGACCGTGTGGGTTGAGGGATGGGCTGGAACTTTGGCCGTGGCAATGTCCGTGGAGGGGAACGGAGCAAGTTCACATGGAAGCGCGGCATTGATGGCGACCGTACCAACTCCGCTTCGTCCAACGTGGCCTCAGCATCGGGCGGCACATCCCGGTGGGATGAGGCGGCGATGCAGAAGCACCGGGAGACCCAGGATGGAGGGGTCTGGGTGCAGAAGAATCAGGCATCATCGGACTCAGGGGGCGCCAGTGCTGGCCAACAAGCTCCTCCACTGTAGCACCGGCCTCATGGGAAACAGAATCAGTTGCCTCCTTCCAAAAACCCAGATCTGTGCTTTATTTGCAAATCTACTGAACATCCTCCTGCTCGTTGTCCACAAGCCTTTTGCGAGAGATGCAATAAACTTGGTCATCTAGCCTCTGTTTGTGTGGAATTCCTTCCTTGGGAATGCATGGCTCCCATGTGTGCTTTTCAATCTAAAGGGCATGGGTTCTACTACTAAGGACAGTATAATCGCACCTAATTCCTGCCCTCACAACGATTTGGATTTTCGGCCATCCGTTTTCGCGATCTGTGAGTTTCTGGCTGTCAGATTTAATGTGAGAAGCGATATGTTTCGCAGTGTGGCTAATCTGGCCCATCTGTCGTGTGGCCTGCTGCTCCATGGGCCAAACGGACAAATCTGGTGCATTGGGCCTCTTCGGCCAGCCCATCCGTAGCCCATTCACCAAACCACCAGAAACCCTCCCAAAAAATTAAGAAGTGACAAGACCTGGAATGGCGTAGGTCGCTGCGAGAGGAAGGCGATTCGACTCGAGAGGAGGCCGGCTTTGAGCCTTCGACAGTCCGTGCGGGAGAGATCGAGAAGGGGAAGGGACATGGCTCGGGCGCTCGATCTGCGAGGGAGGGAGTAGGGGTCCCAACAGTCGCGGGAGTCCGGTGAAAGGGATGGGGTGTCTGCTATGCTTCGCGGTCCCCTCGCGGCTGTCACGTTAGAGACCCATCACCGTCGAGGAGGCGCTCCGCCTGCGCGTGGCCGGAGTCGCCGCCGATGTCGTCGCCTCCACCGTCGTCCCCGCCCAGGCCGCGGACACCGCGCTCGCCATGGGCACCGACCGCGCCGTTGATACATCCAAAACGTATCTATAATTTCTGCTTGCTCCATGCCACTTTTGGGTGATATTGCTATGATATTCATACATTTCCATACACTTTTGATCATGTTTGGACTAACCTACTAATCCAGTGCACCCCGGTGCCAGTTTCTGTTTTCGGCTGTTTTTGTATTTCAGGTTTTCACGTTACGAGATCTGCCAGGAAAAATCCAGAAAAATCATATAAAAAATCAGCGTTCCAGAACCTACCTTGCGCCCGAAGAACAGCCGGGGGGGGGGGGGCACCAGGGCTCCAGGCGCCCTGGCGGCGCCCCCCCCTTGGGCCGCGCCGGGAGGGCGTCTGGGCCCCCCGAGCCCCGTCTGGTGCCCCCCTTCGGCATATATTTAGAGCGTCCTTCGAAACCCTCGGGACGGGAACTCTTTTTCGCGATCTCATCTCTGTTCCGCCGCCGCCGCCGCTTCCAAGATCGGGAGCACCAGGAGAACTCTTCCCGGCACCCTGCCGGAGGGGAGGATCACCATCGGGAGCCTCTCCACCACCATGGACGCCTCCCGGATGAGTTGTGAGTAGTCTCCCTTGGACCATGAGTCCATGACCAGTAGCTATGTGATGTTCTCCTCCCCTTCTTGTGCTTCACTAATTAGTCCTCGTGAGCTGCCCTACATGATCGAGGCACATATGTAATCCTTATGCTGTTGCTATGATGAGTTTGCTGGGATCCGATGGATTATGAGATTATGTTCAGATTGATCTTGAGTAATTTATTTGATCTACCTCTTTTATATTTATGTTCATAAGTAATTCTTGCATGTTCTCCGTTGTTATTTATTGCTTTGGCCAAGTAATACGTAGTGACTCCAAGAGGGAACGTTATGCTCGATTGTGGGTTCATGCCCCTCGATGACTAGCTTGAGTGACAGAAACATGAGTCTAGGGGATGTGCTGTTGCCACAAGGGGGAAAACAACGGTGCTTGTGCCCGCGGGTGCAAGGATTGTTTACTTTACGCAAAGTTCTTTTAATGCAGTTGTCTGTTGCTTTGAGTTTACACTATGGGTGGGACTCACAACTTAATACCAGCGAGATGTTCTGGATAGATATCTCAAGGTGGATGATTAGTAGTAGATATTGATGGATTTCGGTCTACTTACTTTGGCATACCGCCCATGCTTTGAACCTCAACCTTTCATGTAATGTAATCAGCATTGGTTTGCGTTCGTGGTCCTGTCAATTGCCCAGCTGTAATTCGTTTACCTCACATAGCTGTTTATCGTCTTTTGGGAGAGAGACATCACTAGTGAACATCATGAGACTCCGGTCCATATTACCATCATTGATCACATCCGCTATTTACTTTTCGCTATTATTTACTATTGCAAACATTATCTATCACTACTATCATTTGCGTTTAATCCTTTGTGAACTACAAGGCCGGAGGGATTGACAACCTCTCTGTACTCGTTGGGAGCAAAGTTATTTGTATATGTGTGCAGGTCCACGTTGATTGCTAATCCGCGCCGTTAGCAGTTGACACCTACTTGTTGAACCTAGGAGTCTCTGGGGATTGGATCCTTGGCATCTTTGCTAAGGGAAAAATTTCCACAACACTGCATCTTTCACCTTCCACTTGGGGTAACCAACGAGGGGTTAGAGGCCCATCAAGGAGTATTTTCTGGCGCCGTTGCCTTGGACTCCACTCTTCAGGATAGGGGAGTTGCACGCTATCTTTTACCTTTGCTTTTAGTCTTGTTAGTTTACCTTTCAGTTTTTGCTTTAGTACCTTTTATCAAAAATCACAAAAACTGTTATCTCGTTCTTTAGTTGTCATTATGTCGGGTCCTTTTGTCTTTGACGAGGCAGAAGTTCTCACCTTTAAACAAATAGGTAGGGAAAGTTTGAAAGATGCTTGGTATAGAATTAATGATTCACAAAAAAGAGCCACCAAGAAGCAACCTACTACTATCTTGCTTAGAAATTTTTATGTTGGAATTACTTCTTGGAATAGGTTTATTCTAGATACTGCTATCAATGGGAATTTCCTAGAGGCCCCAGTTTGGGAGTCTCTTAGTATTATTGAAAATCTTGTTGGGAATCTCCCTGTTGTTAGCATTCGAGAGGACATCACCCTAGCTCACATTATGAAAAAACTTGAAAAGATAGAGCTAGAGATGCCAATCATTAATAAGATAAATGAGTTGGATCGTAAGATCCAAGGGAATTTGAATATACTTGATAGCTCCATGCATAAATTTTTTAAAATTTTGGAGACCGTCAAATTCCATGACTTGGACTCTTCTAGGATAGACAAGATTGAGGATATCTTTGATACTCTAGGAACCACCTTCTCCTCAATCAAAACCAAAAAGGTAGAAACTCAGGCAAAGAGGGAGCCTAAGTTCGTTCACGTTCCAAAGGCTCCCCGTTCTAAAAGTAATCCATCTATTGCCAAAGGGGTTGAAACTGTAAAGACTTTGGAAGAAACGCCTCTCTGTGATGAATTTATAAATGAATCTTCCCTTGACTTTTATCCTTTTGGTCTTCTACCTAGAAGTATCTCTATGAGGCCCTTATTTGAGAGTCCTCTTAAGACTAGTTGTATTATTGAAGAGCTTTTTGATGATCTTGATGATGGTTCAATTGATACAACTTGATCTATATGCATTATGCCTAGCTTAAAGGCATAAAAGAAAGCGCTTTTGGGAGGCAGCCCACATGAATAAATTTTTATATTTTGCTTTTGTTGTGTCTTGATGTTGTTTACTACTGTAGCATCATCATTGTATCTTTGCTTTTCATATTTGTGCCAAGTATAGCCTCTGATTGCTAGAAAGTTCAAAAGTTGTGAGGTGCTGTCCAGGAAACAGATTCTGTCCTTGGATAGAAAAATTCGTATAAAATCACCAGATCATCTTTTCGGTCTGAATATTTTCGACGGCGTTCTCTATATAATTGTCTTTCGTGCGTCTGTTCTGAGTTTTTTGATTTGAGTTGCAGAAGTGCCCCGAACAAATCAATTACTACCTGCTGTTCTGTTTTTCACAGATTCTGTCCTGTTTTGCCTTTCCTTCATTTTGCAAACCAAGAGCTTGCTTTTTCTTTGCAAAAACCTTTTGGCAATCTTGAGAAACAGTAGAACTTCAAGAATATCTTTATTTCCAGCAAGGTATAATTATTTTATTAAGGGTACTAACCTCGCTAATCAGATTATAATGAGTTATGTATGAAGGGAGTTTTCAAGTGTGCGAGGGAAGATGATAAAAAGATTCAGGAGTGTCAAGCGCTCAAGCTTGGGGATGCCCCCGTGCACCCCCAAGAAATATTCAAGGAGACTCAAGCGTCTAAGCTTGGGGATGCCCCCGTGCATCCCCTTCTCCATCAACATTATCAGTTCGTCTTTCGTTTCGCTATATTTTTATCACTTCATGTGTTAAGTGCTATGCTTGGAGCGTCTTGCTTTTAGTTTTCTTTTTAGTTTTTCATAACGAGTCGGAACTCAGCTTTCTTTATGTGGGAGAGAAACACGCTCCACTTCTACCTAGAACATAACATAGAATTTTCATGTCTACCTTTGCTGTGTGTGTTCTTTGTCTTTTAATAGCTACTATCATGCTCTGCTCTTAGTATTCATGCTTATCTTTTCAAAGAGCTTTTGTTTAGTTGGTTGCTTGAATTCTCTTTAATTAACATGCTTATCTTATTAAGAGAGTTTGCTTCCGTTGCATTGGTTAATATGTCTATGATAAAGATGCTACGTGCATAATGGTGCTTAGTAGTTCAGGTTTTCTTATGGTTAGTCTCAAATAGCTGGGGGATTCCCAATGTGTTATTGGAGTACCAACATGATTTGTTTGCCGATGATGTGGTATGGTTTAGTAATATCTTCCTTCGAGAATTTATTTTGATTGACTTGGCGTATGCTCACGCATATTTAAGACTGTAAAGAAAGTCTGTCAAGCCTTGATGATCTTTTATTTCTGAGTAGCGATATAACTACCATGCCTGATTCAATGTTGCTTTGTCGCTCTGCATGATTATGACCGTCATTGCTCTCTTAGTTGGTCGCTCCCAGTCTTTTGCTAACCTCCACCTGTACTAAGCAGACTAACCTTGCAATACATAGCTCATGGGAAAGTAGCTTAAAAACTATTGTGGTAAAGAATATGT
>LR738713.1:864320268-864363588 GCA_902687465.1 Secale cereale | reverse complement strand
CCATCAACTGTCACACTTTTGTTGAATATCATGTGAGTTGCTATGCATGTTCGTCTTGTCTGAAGTAAGGGTGATTTGCCATGGGTTGAATGAATATGCATATTGTTAGAGAAGAACATTGGGCCGCCAACCAAAGCCATGTATCATGGTGGAAGTTTTAGCTTGGACATTAATCCTCAATCTCTTATGAGAATATGCTTATGCATTAAAGAGGAGTCCATCATCTATTTTCTATGTTGTCCCGGTATGGATGTCCTCAAGTTGAGATCTATCAAAAACGAGAAATCAAATGCGATTTATCTCCTTGGACCTTTGTACAGGTGGCATAGAGGTACCCCTTTGTGACACTTGGTTAAAACATATGTAATGCAATGATAACCCATGGAAATCCGAGCTAATTAGGACAAGGTGCGAGCACTATTGGTATTCGATGCATGAGGCTTGCAACTTATAGGATGTCTTATGCATGGCACATATGAAGTACTACTACCGTTGACAAAATTGGTTCTATGTTTTCAAAATAAAAAGTTCTAGCACATAACCATTCTTTTACTTTTATGTTGAGTCTCCACCTTCTTTTAAAAAGCACCAACTACTGAGAGCATGATTGTCATTCTGAGTGTAATGTGCATTGTCCCAAAGTAGCATTGTCTTTTGCATGATTGTGATATCGTTTATTTTGAAATCATTGTATCTAGTCATCACTTAAACCTTGAAGGTGCCCCTGCATTTATGTTTTGCATCGCTAAAGGGGGCAAGCTAGATATCACTTTATCATATTTGCACATCATGTTCATTACAAATCTTCTTGATGTTTCAGTTTCATGTTGTAAAACTTTCAGTCATTTGTGATTTACTCATGAGGCAACTTAATTACTATAGAATCATTGTCTCAGTAAACTTTTGTCATATGACTATGAATAAGTCCTATATGGTTAATAGCATGTCACCACAGAAATTATTCTTGTTATCATTTACCTACTCGAGGACGAGCAGGAATTAAGCTTGGGGATGTTGATACGTCCAAAACGTATCTATAATTTCTGCTTGCTCCATGCCACTTTTGGGTGATATTGCTATGATATTCATACACTTCCATACACTTTTGATCATGTTTGGACTAACCTACTAATCCAGTGCACCCCGGTGCCAGTTTCTGTTTCCGGCTGTTTTTGTATTTCAGGTTTTCACGTTACGAGAACTGCCAAAAAAAATCCAGAAAAATCATATAAAAAATCAGCGTTCCAGAACCTACCTTGCGCCCGAAGGACAGCCGGGGGGGGGGGGCACCAGGGCTCCAGGCGCCCTGGCGGCGCGCCCCCCTGGGCCGCGCCGGGGGGCGCCTGGGCCCCCCGAGCCCCGTATGGTGCCCCCCTTCGGCATATATTTAGAGCGTCCTTCGAAACCCTCGGGACGGGAACTCTTTTTCGCGATCTCATCTCTGTTCCGCCGCCGCCGCCGCTTCCAAGATCGGGAGCACCAGGAGAACTCTTCCCGGCACCCCGCCGGAGGGGAGGATCACCATCGGGAGCCTCTCCACCACCATGGACGCCTCTCGGATGAGTTGTGAGTAGTCTCCCTTGGACCATGAGTCCATGACCAGTAGCTATGTGATGTTCTCCTCCCCTTCTTGTGCTTCACTAATTAGTCCTCGTGAGCTGCCCTACATGATCGAGGCACATATGTAATCCTTATGCTGTTGCTATGATGAGTTTGCTGGGATCCGATGGATTATGAGATTATGTTCAGATTGATCTTGAGTAATATATTTGATCTACCTCTTTTATATTTATGTTCATAAGTAATTCTTGCATGTTCTCCGTTGTTATTTATTGCTTTGGCCAAGTAATACGTAGTGACTCCAAGAGGGAACGTTATGCTCGATTGTGGGTTCATGCCCCTCGATGACTAGCTTGAGTGACAGAAACATGATTCTAGGGGATGTGCTGTTGCCACAAGGGGGAAAACAACGGTGCTTCTGCCCGCGGGTGCAAGGATTGTTTACTTTACGCAAAGTTCTTTTAATGCAGTTGTCTGTTGCTTTGAGTTTACACTATGGGTGGGACTCGCAACTTAATACCAGCGAGATGTTCTGGATAGATATCTCAAGGTGGATGATCAGTAGAAGATATTGATGGATTTCGGTCTACTTACTTTGGCGTACCGCCCATGCTCTGAACCTCAACCTTTCTTGCAATGTAATCAGCATTGGTTTGCGTTCGTGGTCCTGTCAATTGCCCAGCTATAATTCGTTTACCTCACATAGCTGTTTTATCGTCTTTTGGGAGAGAGACATCACTAGTGAACATCATGAGACTCCGGTCCATATTACCATCATTGATCACATCCGCTATTTACTTTTCGCTATTATTTAGTATTGCAAACATTATCTATCACTACTATCATTTGCGTTTAATCCTTTGTGAACTACAAGGCCGGAGGGATTGACAACCTATCTGTACTCGTTGGGAGCAAAGTTATTTGTATCTGTGTGCAGGTCCACGTTGATTGCTAATCCGCGCCGTTAGCAGTTGACACCTACTTGTTGAACCTAGGAGTCTCTGATGATTCGATCCTTGGCATCTTTGCTAAGGGAAAAACTTCCACAACACTACATCTTTCACCTTCCACTTGGGGTAACCAACGAGGGGTTAGAGGCCCTCAGCCGTCCACGTTCTCCATGACCCTGAGCTGGCCCGTCTTCTCCTCGAGCCCCCCCCCCCTAGCCGTCGCCAATTTCCTCCGCGCCCTCGCACTCTAGGAGAGCCCCGGCCTCGTCATCCTCGGGAAGCAGGTAGTCGCCGCCTCAGATTGGCCTCCAGTCTTTCAGTTTTGCCTAATCTTCCATGCCTCTCAAGTGTTGTCTGAATCTCAAAATTTAGCTGGATAATATTCACCCAAAACTTTGAGATATTGATTGCTAAGTGCATGGCTAACATGAGAAATAGGAGCCAACTTAATCCTCTGCATTAGGTCTACTCATTATGCTGAATCAAGTGTTCTATTATTTTGAGATGCTAGGTAGCTGTGTTATTTATATTGTTGAACACTCTTAGCTACTTAAGTTCAGAATTGAGATAATTTCTTGTCCCTTGAAGATCGTCATCCCTGCTGCTTCTTGATAACCCACAATTGTAGGGGATCGCAACAATTTTTGAGGGTAGAGTATTCAACCCAAATTTATTGATTTGACACAAGGGGGGCCAAAGAATACTCTCAAGTATTAGCAGTTGAGTTGTCAATTCAACCACACCTGAAAGACTTAATATCTGCAGCAAAGTATTTAGTAGCAAAGTAATATGGAAGTAACGTTAACAGCGATAAAAGTAACGGTAGTATTTTTGTAGTGATTGTAACAGTAGCAACGGTAAAGTAAATAAGCAACAAGCAATATGTGAAAAGCTCGTAGGCATTGGATCAGTGATGGATAATTATGTCGGATGCGATTCCTCATGTAATAGTTATAACATAGGGCGACACAGAACTAGCTCCAGTTCATCAATGTAATGTAGGCATGTATTCCAAATATAGTCATATGTGTTTATGGGATAGAACTTGCATGAGATCTTTTGTCCTACCCTCCCATGGCAGCGGGATCCTAGTGGAAACTAAGGGATATTAATGCCTCCTTTTAATAGAGTACCGGACCCAAGCATTAACACATAGTGAATACATGAACTCCTCAAACTACGGTCATCACCGTGAGTGGTCCCAATTATTATCACTTCGGGGTTTCCGGATCATAACACATAGTAGGTGACTATTGACTTGCAAGATAGGATCAAGAACACACATATATTCATGAAAATATAATAGGTTTAGATCTGAAATCATGGCACTCAGGCCCTAGTGACAAGCACTAAGCATAGCAAAGTCATAGCAACATCAATCTTAGAACATAGTGGATACTATGGATCAAACCCTAACAAACCTAACTCGATTACATGGTAAATCTCGTCAAACCCATCACCGTCCAACAAGCCGATGATGGGATTACTCACGTACGGCGGTGAGCATCATGAAATTGGTGATGGAGGAAGGTTGATGATGACGACGGCGACGATCTCCACTCTCCGGAGCCCCGAACGGACTCCAGATCAGCCCCCCCGAGAGAGATTAGGGCTAGGCGGCGGCTCCATATCGTAAAAAGCAATGAATCCTTCTCTCTGATTTTTTTTCTCCCCGAAAGTGAATACATGGAGTCGGGATGATGTCGGTGGAGCCTTAGGGGGCCACGAGGTAGGGGGCGCCCAAGGGGGCGCGCCCCCACCCTTGTGGACAGGGTGTGGCCCCCCTGGTCTGGTTCTTTCCACAATTTTTTTTTATATATTCCAAAATAAATCTCCGTTGAATTTCATGTCATTCCGAGAACTTTTATTTCTGCACAAAAATAACACCATGGCAGTTCTGCTGAAAACAGCGTCAGTCCGGGTTAGTTCCATTCAAATCATGCGAGTTAGAGTCCAAAACAAGGGCTAAAGTGTTTGGAAAAGTAGATATGTTGGAGACGTATCAACTTCCCCAAGTTTAAACCTTTGCTTGTCCTCAAGCAATTTAGTTGATAAACTGAAAGTGATAAAGAAACACTTTAACAAACTCTGTTTTCTCTTGTTGTTGTAAATATGTCAAGCCAGCATTCAAGTTTTCAGCAAAGATCATGAACTAACCACATTCACAATAACTTTTAGGTCTCATGTCCACTCATATCAATGGCATAATCAACTAGTGAGGAATAATAATAAACCTCGAATGACAACACTTTCTCAAAACAATCATAATATGATATGACAGGATGGTATCTCGCTAGCCCTTTCTGATACCGCAAAACATAAATGCAAAGCACCTTTAAAGATCAAGGACTGACTAGACATTGCAATTCATGGTAAAAGAGATCCAGTCACAATCATACTCAATGTAAATTAATAGCAATACATGCAAATGACAGCGGTGCTCTCCGGCTGGCCCTCCTTAATAAGAGGATGATGACTCAACATAAAAGTAAATAGATAGGCCCTTCGCAGAGGGAAGCAGGGATTTGTAGAGGTGCCAGAGCTCAATTTTTGAAATAGAGATGAATAATATTTTGAGTGGTATACTTTCATTGTCAACATAACAACCAAGAATCTCGATATCTTCCATGCTACACACATTATAGGTGGTTCCCAAACAGAATGGTAAAGTTTATACTCCCCCAACCACCAATAACCACACTCCACGGCCATCCTAATCCACGGGGTACCGTCCATACCAACAACAGCCCTAGGGGAGTTTTGTTTAAGTATTATGATTTGAGCAGGGGACTGGGCATCCGGTTACCAGCCATTTTCTCATGAATGATGAGCGGAGTCCACTCATCGTGAGAATAACCCACCTAGCATGGAAGATATAGACATCCCTAGTGTATACATGAGCTATTTGAGCATACAAAACAGAATTTCATTTGAAGGTTTAGAGTTTGGCACATACAAATTTACTTGGAACGGCAGGTACATACCACATAGGAAGGTATGGTGGACTCATATGGAATAAGTTTTGGGGTTTATGGAAGTGGATGCACAAGCAGTATTCCCGCTTAGTACATGTGAAGGCTAGAAAAAGACTGGGAAGCGACCTGCTAGAGAGCGACAACAGTCATGAACATGCATTAAAATTAATCAACAATGAATGCAAGCATGAGTAAGATATAAATCACCATGAACATAAATGTCGTGGAGGCTATGTTGTTTTTGTTTCAACTACATGCGTGAACATGTGCCAAGTCAAACCACTTGAATCGTTCAAAGGAGGATACCACCATATCATACCACATCACAACCATTTTAATATCATGTTGGCACGCAAAGAAGACCATTATAAACTCCTAGCTAATTAAGCATGGCATGAGCAGCTATGATGTCTAATTGTCATTGCAAGCATGTTTCATTCATAATAGGCTAAATCGGGAACGATGAACTATCATATTTACAAAAACAACAGAGGTCGAGTTCATACCAGCCTTTCTTATCTCAATCAGTCCATCATATATCGTCATTATTGCCTTTCACTCGCACGACCGAACGGTGTGAAAAATAATAATAGTGCACGTGCATTGGACTAAGCTGGAATCTGCAAGTATTTAATACAAGAGAGAAGACAAAGTAATATGGCTCATGGTTAAAACAATAATAAGGCATATGAGAGCCACTAAGCATTTTCATCATGGTCTTCTCCTCTTGACCCCCAAAGAAAAGAAAATAAACTATTTACACGGGAAAGCTCCCGACAAGCAAAAGAAGAACGAGAAATCGTTTTGGGTTTTCTTTTAATTACTACTACCACATGCATGGAAAGTAGACTAGCTGAAAGCTACAACTAATTTTTTTTCTTACGGTTTTTCTAGCACACAAGAAAAAGACTAAGAAAAGAAATGAAACTGGCATGGATAGTACAATGAAAAAGTATGAGCACTGACTACTGGAATAAGTGTGTGAACATGAATGTAATGTCGGTGAGAAATACGTACTCCCCCAAGCTTAGGCTTTTGGCCTAAGTTGTCTATTGCCACGGATCAAAGCTACTCTCTCCGGTGTACGGAGGAGCGTCCTCTTGGTGCCACTGGTTGGCAATCTCATCCGGATCCCACCGATATATAAACCGACTGTCGATAAGGGTCAAGTGGTGGCTCCGGCTCCGGCTTTGAGGCTTGTGCTTGGTTCCAGTACGCATAAACGGACTCCGGCAAAACGAGGTACGTGTCTGAAAGTAAATCAAACAAAGATGGTGCAGGCAAGGTAATAATCTCACAATATTTTTCATCAAACATCAATTTATACTTAAGCAATTTCTTCTTATCCTTAACAATAAAATCATGTGCTATCATACTTTTATAATTTAGATAAGCCGGGGCTAGCAACTTTTCTTCCTTCTCATGATGCCTAATAGGTATTCTAAAGTGTTCAGCAAGGCATGAAGCAAAGATGCCTCCAAATATAGGACCCTTTGTACGGTTCAGACTTAATCATTTAGCAACAATAGTGCCCAAGCTAAAAGTTGTATCTTGAAACAAAGCATGGCGTAAAATAACAATATCAGGGGCACTAAGGTTTCCACTGTTCTCGCGACCTATTAAGCATCTACTAGCAAATATCGCAAAGTAACGTAGAACAGGAAAATGTATACTTGTACTTCTTGCCCCTGAAACTTGTCTCGTTTTGCCTACAGCTATCATATCGATAAACCCCTCAACATCTTTACGATGTGGTTCCTCAAGACTACCGGCAAAGGGTATCTTACATACTTGACAAAATTCATAGAACGACATCTCCTTAACCTCATCATATAAATGAAACTCCACTGAAGGTGGTGATTTCTTAGCATGAAAATGAAAGTTTTGCGGGAAAATTTTAGTGAGCAAGAGATACTGTTCACGCTGGTAGTTGAGGAAGTCGGTGAGGCCTGCATTCTCCGCCAAATAATAGAAGTCTTCATAAATCCCGATGTCTTCCAAGAACTCATTGCAAGGCCATTCACACAGCCGTACTTCCATAGTGTGAGGAAGATTGTATTTGGGCTTCTTATTCTCTTCCTTTTGCTTATCCTTTGAGCTTTGACTAGAAGAGCCTCTCAACAATCTCCTCATCATTTTCTTCCTCTGAAAATTTCTGAAATTTTTAGTGACTCAAAATAAAAGTGAACCAAATTCAACAAGAATGATAGCAACCACTCCTACAAGTGCCTAGAGACTATATCATGCATTATAACTACTTGGGACCCAACATATTTGACATGCAAGTTCAAGAACATGGTCACCTCAGCAGCAAAAATTTGGAATAAATAAAGCACTAGAACAAAAACTAATTGGACCATTGGAGGAGTCACATACCGAAGAACAATCTCCCCAAACAGTTTTGGGAAAGGAGCTTTGCGCAAGGAGATAAAAAATGGCAGCAAGATGAGCTAGAACTCGTGGTTGAGCTGGTTGGCGATTTTTTTGGGAGGAAGAAGGAGTGTGTGGGTGCTGGACTAAGTGGAGGGGGCCACGTGGGGCCCACGAGGCAGGGGGCGTGCCCTGCACCCTCGTGGTCAGGTGCTGGCTCCCCCTACTGTGTTCTCAGTGCCAAATATTCTTAAATATTATGGAAAAAACTCATATTTCACTTTCAGGGCATTTGGAGAACTTTTATTTTCAGGGTATTTTTTTATTGCATGGATAATTCAGAAAACAGACATAAAATAATATTTTTGCTTTATTTATTCTAAATAATAGAAAATAAAAGAGGGGTATAGAAGGTTGTGCTTTCTAGATTCAACCATCTCATGTTTGTCAAAAGGAATCCATTAACAAGGTTGATCAGGTCTTGTTAATAAACTCTTTCCGAATAACATGAAGCCGGAGAATTTTCGAATAACACTAGATTACCTCAATGGGGATATGTATATCCCCAACAATAAGAATATCATTTTTCTTCTTGATAGTAGGAAGAGGAAATTCAAAACCTCCAATAATAATCGTTGAAACTTTTCCAATCGAATTGATACTGTGGACCTGAGGTTGTTTCCTTGGAAAGTGTACAGTATGCTCATTACCATTGACATGAAAAGTGACATTGCCTTTGTTGCAATCAATAACAGCCCCTGCGGTATTCAAAAAGGGTCTACCAAGGATAATTGACATACTATCGTCATCAGGAATATCAAGGATAACAAAGTCCGTTAGAATAGTAACATTTGCAACCACAACAGGCACATCCTCACAAATACCGACAAGTATAGTAGTTGATTTATCGGCCATTTGCAAAGATATTTCGGTAGCTGTCAATTTATTCAAATCAAGTCTACGATATAAAGAGAGAGGCATAACACTAACACCGGCTCCAAGATCACACAAAGCAGTTTTAACATAGTTTCCTTTAATGGAGCAAGGTATAGTTGGTACTCCTGGATCTCCTAGTTTCTTTGGTATTCCACCTTTAAAAGTATAATTGGCAAGCATGGTGGAAATTTCTACTTCAAGTATCTTTCTTTTATTGGTAATAATATCCTTCATATACTTAGCATAAGGATTTGTTTTAAGCATATCAGTCAAACACATGAGCAAAAAGATAGGTCTAATCATTTCAGCAAAGCGCTCAAAATCCTCATCATCCTTTTTCTTGGATGGTTTAGGAGGAAAATGCATGGGTTTCTGAACCCAAGGTTCTCTTTCCTTGCCGTGCTTCCTAGCAACAAAGTCTCTCTTATCATAATGTTGATTCTTTGATTGTGGGTTATCAAGATCAACAGCAGGTTCAATCTCTACATCATTGTCATTGCTAGGTTGAGCATCATCATGAACATCATTATTAACATTGTAACTAGGTTCATGTTCACTACTAGATTGTGTTTGAGCATCAGAGATAGAAATATCATAGGGATTCTCAGGTGTGTCAACAACAGTTTCACTAGGAGCATGCAAAGTCCTATCATTTTACTTTTTCTTCTTCTTAGAAGGACTAGGTGCATCTAGATTAGTTCTCTGAGAATCTTGCTCAATTCTCTTAGGGTGGCCTTCAGGATATAGAGGTTCCTGAGTCATTTTACCACCTCTAGTCACAACTCTAATAGCATCATCATTTTTCTTACTATTTAATTCATTGAGCAAATCATTTTGTGCTTTAAGTACTTGTTCTACTTGAGTGGTAACCATAGAAGCATGTTTACTAATGAGTTTCAGTTCACCTTTACTCTATACATATAATCACTCAAGAGTTCAATCATATGAGCATTACGTTGTAATTGTCTACCAACATAAGCATTGAAGTTTTCTTGTTTAACAATAAAATTATCAAACTCATCTAAACATTGGCTAGCAGACTTATAGCGAGGAATATCACCTTCATCAAATCTATAGAGAGAATTTACCTTTACTACCTGTGTCGGGTTATCAAGACCATGTATTTCTTCAATAGGTGGTAAATTCTTAACATCTTCAGCTTTAATACCTTTTTTTCATAGATTTCGTTGCCTCTTGCATATCTTCAGGACTAATAAATAGAACAACCCTTTTCTTAGGAGTTGGTTCAGGAAATGTCCAATTATTTTCATTGGCCAACATATTATTTAATAGCAATTCAGCTTGATCGGCAGTTCTTTCCCTGAAAACAGAACCAACACAGCTATCCAGGTGGTCTCTGGAAGCATCGGTTAGTCCATTATAAAAGACATCAAGTATTTCATTTTTCTAAAGAGGATGATCAAGCAAAGCATTAAGTAATTGGAGAAGCCTCCCCCAAGCTTGTGGGACACTCTCTTATTCAGTTTGCACAAAATTATATATGTCCCGTAAGGTAGCTTGTTTCTTATGAGCGGGAAAATATTTAGCAGAGAAGTAATACATCATATCCTGGGGACTACGCACACAACCAGGATCAAGAGAATTAAACCATGTTTAAGCATCACCCTTTAAGGAGAACGGAAATAACTTGAGGATATAATAATAACGAATTCTTTCCTCATTGGTGAATAGGGTGGCTATATCATTTAATTTAGTAAGATGTGCCACAACAGTTTCAGATTCATAACTATGGAAATGATCAGATTCAACCAGAGTAATTAACTCAGGATCGACAGAGAAATCATAATCCTTATCTATAATAAAGATAGGTGAAGTAGCAAAAGCAGGGTCATATTTCATTCTAGCATTCGAAGACTTTTCTTTCAGCTTAGCTAACAATTTCTTAAGATCATATCTATCATTGGAAGCAAGAAAGTCTCTAGGAGTTTCTTCATCCATAACATAACCCTCAGGAACAATAGGCAATTCATATCTAGGGGGAGAATCTTCATCATCACTTTCATCAATATTATCAGTTTCAATATTTGCATTCTCCCTAACCTTAGCAATTTGTTCATCAAGAAATTTACCTAATGGCACATTATTATCAAGCATAGAAGTAGTTTCGTCATACATAGCAGAAGTAGCATCATCAAGAACATACGACATATCAGATTCAATAGCAGGAGTAGGTGTCGTAAGTTTACTCATAACAGATGGTGAATCAAGTGCAGAGCTAGATGACAGTTCCTTACCCCCCCCCCCTCGTAGTTTAGGGATAGATCTTGGTTTTTCCATCTCTCATGTTCTTCATAGTGATCAACAGATATAAATCCCAAGTAACTCAAAGAATATAGCTATGCTCCCCGGCAACGACGCCAGAAAATAGTCTTGATAACCCACAAGTGTAGGGGATCGCAACAGTATCCGAGGGTAGAGTATTCAACCCAAATTTATTGATTCGACACAAGGGGAGCCAAAGAATACTCTCAAGTATTAGCAGTTGAGTTGTCAATTCAACCACACCTGAAAGACTTAATATTTGCAGCAAAGTATTTAGTAGCAAAGTAATATGGAAGTAACGGTAACAGCGATAAAAGTAACGGTAGTATTTTTGTAGTGATTGTAACAGTAGCAACGGTAAAGTAAATAAGCAACACGCAATGTGTGAAAAGCTTGTAGGCATTGGACCAGTGATGGATAATTATGTCGGATGCGATTCCTCATGTAATAGTTATAACATAGGGTGACACAGAACTTGCTCCAGTTCATCAATGTAATGTAGGCATGTATTCCGAATATAGTCATATTGTGCTTATGGGAAATAACTTGCATGACATCTTTTGTCCTACCCTCCCGTGGCAGCGGGGTCCTAGTGGAAACTAAGGGATATTAAGGCCTCCTTTTAATAGATTACCGGACCAAACATTAACACATAGTGAATACATGAACTCCTCAAACTACGGTCATCACTGGGAGTGGTCCCGATTATTGTCACTTCGGGGTTGCCGGATCATAACACATAGTAGGTGACTATTGACTTGCTAGATAGGATCAAGAACTCACATATATTCATGAAAACATAATAGGTTCAGATCTGAAATCATGGCACTCGGGCCCTAGTGACAAGCATTAAGCATAGCAAAGTCATAGCAACATCAACCTTAGAGCATAGTGGATACTAGGGATCAATCCCTAACAAAACTAACTTGATTACATGGTAAATCTCATCCAACCCATCACCGTCCAGCAAGCCTATGATGGGATTACTCACGCACGGCGGTGAGCATCATGAAATTGGTGATGGAGGAAGGTTGATGATGATGACGACGACGATCTCCACTCTCCGGGGCCCCGAACAGACTCCACATCAGCCCTCCCGAGAGAGATTAGGGCTAGGCGGCGGCTCCGTTTGGTAAAACGCGATGAATCCTTCTCTCTGATTTTTTTCCTCCGAAAGTGAATATATGGAGTCGGGGGTGATGTCAGTGGAGCCTCAGGGGGCCCACAAGGCACGGGGGCGCACCCCACCCTCGTGGACAGGGTGTGGTCACCCTGGTCTGGTTCTTTCCGCAGATATTTTTTATATATTCCAAAATAAATCTCCGTTGAATTTCATGTCATTCCGAGAACTTTTATTTCTGCACAAAAATAACACCATGGCAGTTCTGCTGAAAACAGGGTCAGTCCGGGTTAGTTCCATTCAAATCATGCAAGTTAGAGTCCAAAACAAGGGCAAAAGTGTTTAGAAAAGTAGATACATTGGAGACATATCACTTCCGTCAAACTCGTCATCCACATTAGCTCTTGTCCTGAAAGTGCATTATATCGACTAGAGGGGGGGGTGAGTAGGCGATTTTTATGAATTGTTCACTGAGGAATTTGCGGGTGAGGAAATTCGTTAGAGAAGAACTACTTGCAGCGGAATAAGTACTCAGAAGTAAACATAGCAGAACACAAGCATGGTCATCATGATGAAATGAAGACAAGCACAGAGTACAAAAAGCGTAAACACAGGATAACACAGAATGAAGACAAACAGACTGAATAAATTGAAGTGAGAAAATTGAGAAAGTCTTCAGTCAAAGTCTTCAAACAGATATGAACAAGCACACAACACAGATATGAGGAATTGAAAGAGTTGAGGAAATAGAACCAGTAAGCTTGGTGAAGACAATGATTTGTTAGACCAGTTCCAAGTGTTGTGTCAGTTGCACATCTGGTTAGGGCCGTTAGGTATTTAAACCTAAGGACACACAGTCCCGGACACCCAGTCCTGGACACACAGTCCAAGACACCAAGTCCTCACCGTATTCCCCTTGAGCTAAGGTCACATAGACCTCGCCCAATCACTCGTGGTAAGTCTTCACAGGTGAATTCCGAACCTTCACAAACTCGGTCACTCGGCGATCCACAATTCCTCTTGGATGCTCTAGACCATGACGCCTAACCGTCTGGAAGAAGCATAGTCTTCAAAGCTAACAAGCGTTCGATCCACGCAGGATCAATCTCTTCAGTGATGCTCAATCACTTATGGGTTTGTAGTTGTTTGGGTTTGGTTTTGGGTTTTTCCTCACTTGATGATTTTCGCTCAAAGTCCTCGGAGGATGGTTGCTCTAATGACAAGTGTCAGTTTCTCTCGGAGTAGCCAACCAGCTAGTGGTTGTAGGGGGCAGTTATTTATAGCCTAGGGAGCAGCCCGAAATGATAATACATAAATGCCCTTATGATATGACCGTTAGGTAGGTAGATATTTTGGGACAGCTGGCGCGTAGCACAACAACGGTCGAAAATTTGAGTATCAAATTCCTCAGGGCTATCATGTTCATCACTTTGTAGGCAATTTGCACTGGCAAATTCCTAACTCTTCAGTTAGAACAAATTCCTCAGAGACCAGAAGAACTTCATCTCTGTCACCGAAGAATATGACTGAACTGTATGAGATTTCCAATGGCTTCAGTCGAAGGGATTGGTAGGTGTAGGATTTTGAGTTGAGAATCACATGGAAATTTTTTCTTAGTATTTCCTCGACCCCCTTTAACAGTACGGTGTTTCCTATGACTCAATAAAGAGAAAATGAAACTACGAAAACTAGTCTTCACACTTCATGTTCCTCAAATGAATACCAAGTCTTCAAGGTCACACCAATTTCTTCACTTTCAAAGTCTTCAGAAATCCAAAGTCTTCAGTCGAAGAACTTCATTTTTAGGGGTGGACTTTCTTTGTAAATATCAAACTCCTCATAGACTTATAGACATGTGTACACTCATAAACACATTAGTCCCTTAACCTATAAGTCTTCAATACACCAAAATCACTAAGGGGCACTAGATGCACTTACAATCTCCCCCTTTTTGGTGATTGATGACAATATAGGTTAAGTTTTCAACGAGGATAAACATATGAAGTTTAAATACTGATTTTGAGGAATTTGATTGCAAGATATAGAAGAACTCCCCCTGAAGATGTGCATAGTGAGGAATTTTCTTTTGAAGCAATGCACACTTGAAGAGTAGAATCATGGAGATCTCCCCCTATATCATGTAATTCATACACGCATTTGACATATAATATGAAGAATTTGAAATGCATGATGAAATATGGTGACTGATGTAATTCAGCATGCATGCATAAACATTAATGAGGAATAAGCATGCAGAAACACCACAACAAACGTATCAGGTCACAATAGAGTTTAAGTTTACAACTCGATCCAACAAAGTCATTAGAAGAACGAGAGTTGTAACTTAAAAAAACGCCCATATAGATAGACCCGCTTGAAGACTAACTCAAATTTCTCCCCCTTTGTCATCGAATGACCAATAGGATTGAAATTGAGGACTAACGCCCCTGAAGAATCTCAAGATGATGGAGGAGCGCCAACGTTGTTGGGGTCGATGGTTGATGCAGGGCCTACCGCAGTGTCGTCCAAGTCTTCATTCTCATCGGTTTCACGCGATGAAGAATAGGAGCTGGCCATCAAGGGAGGAACTTTGACCTTCTTGTATTTCTTCGATGGAGGAGCAGACCCGTCAAAGTCATCCTTGAGACCCATTTTCTTCAGATCTTCTTCGCTATAAAGATGAGACAGAACAGCCCATGAACGATTGAGGTTTTCATGGAGGTAGTAATGGTTTTTCTTCACTGCGTTGTGTGTAGAAGTCATGTTGTGAAGAATTGAACCAAACTGACGCTTGACCCATTTGTGATTGCGATCAACCTTCTGGTGAAGACTGAGGAGAAGCTCACGATCAGTCATCACCCTGGGAGTTGTTCCTTGATGATTTTGCTTGGGTGCATTGGCGGCAGAATCATGAGTTGCAGAGTCATCATTGGTGGAGTAGGATGCAACTTTGCGAAATTGACCATCCAATGGACGAATGCCTTCATCAAAGACAGCAGTGGCCTTGCCCTTGTCATCAGCTGAGGAAAATGTCCGTTTGAGGACTTCAATTGGGGGCAAGTAGCTGCAATGATTCAGTGTGTCAGCTTTGTATTTTACTGAAGACCTTATCTTGATGAATCTCATAATCCACTAAGCATAAGGCTTCAGGTTGAAAGGGAACAATGCAACATTTTCCATAGTCCTCATGAAGAAATCATGAAAGTTGACGGGAACTCCATGGATGATGTTAAACAACAGATTCTTCATGATGCCAACAACGTCTTCATCATTTGAGTCGTGGCCCTTGATAGGACTCAATGTCTTCGTCAGAATGCGATAGACAGTCCGAGGCAGAAATAGCAATTCCTTCACGAGGAATTTGGTCCTTGGGGCTGGACCTGGCTTCAAAGGCTTCATTAGCACTTGCATATAATGATCTGTAAGTTCAGTTTCATCGTACATGCAATGAGCTGCTTCATTGGGAGGACTGAGAGGCAAAGCTTGAAGTAATTCAGTGGCTGGTGCCTTGTAATGAGTATTTTAGGACATCCAGTCCAGCACTCATGAATTCACATCTTCAGAGTTTCCTGTGATGTGCAGCGTCGCATAGAATGGAAGAATGAGTTCTTCATTCCAATCATAGATATCAGTGCAGAAACCCAACAGTCCAGCGTCGTGAAGAACACTGAGGACTGGCACGAAGCACGACAGAGATTGCATATCCACGTGAGGAATGTGTGCATGATCGACGACTTTGTCTTTGTTGAACAACACTGAGGAATAGAAATTTGCCTAACTAGCAGTCCAGAAACGCCTCTTCCTAATGCGAGCAGAGTCATAAGGATTGTAGTCAGTGAAGAATACGTGCTCGCCGAAGAAATCAACCTTCTTGAAAGTATGCTTTCATGAAAATGGATCCTTTGGCTTGGATTGAGGAGTGTCAGTCAATTGCATCACAACCTCAGGATTCGCAATCTCAGGTTCTTCAGGCTGAGAATTTCTGGTTCCTCTTGAGTGGCAGTCTTCATGGACTCAATAGCAGTAGCAGTTTCTTCAGCACTAGTGGTTGCAATGTCTTCATGTACAGAAGGTGTGGGATGAGTTTCTTCAGAGCCCAATGGATCAGTTTGTGCTGGGGACTGAGGAATTTGTTGCAGCGGCGTGAACAGAGGGGAGTTGTGTTGCTGACTATCCCAAATTTCCTCATTCATCAACGGAGTGGCACTCCCAATGTCCACATCCAAGCCTTGTTCATCCAATTCTTCAATGCTGGCCTCTTCAGCAGTAAACTGAGGCATAGGTGAGGAGATGATTGGGGTTGAATGGATTGCATCCACTTCAATTTCTTCATCCGTCTGCTCTGAGGAAGCAGCAGAGGGAAAGTCTTCTTCTGATTCACTTGGAATCACATATTCTTCATCAAAAGGAACAAGGTCCTTTGATGGCATGGATGAAATAGGAATGGCACCAATTGGGTTATCAACTGAGCTTGTCAAAGGATTCTTCTTCTTCGGAGCTGAAGAATCTCATGAAGTTGATGCCTTCTTTTTCTTCACAGATGCACGCTCTGCAGCCTTTGTCTTCTTCACATCTGATGCAAATGGAAGGATTGGAGTTGGAGTAGGCGCAGGAGGAGTAGAGGAATCTGGTTGAATTTCTTCAGGCACAACTGTTGCAGCTGCCCTGACTTCTTCATTTTCTTCAGGCACAGCCTTTGGAGCTTCAGCTGGCGTGACATTTTCTTCAGGCGCAACACTAGAGGTTGCCCTGGCAATTTCTTCAGCGGCTGGAATGCAGTCATCAGCCCTGGTATTTTCTTCAGCAGCCTGATATTTTTCAGCGATGCTGGCATGTCCTTGAGTAGACCGAGCAGATGCTTCAGCCTGAGGAATTTCAATGTGTGTTTGATGAGCAGCACTTGAAGAAAAACCTTTAGTCAAATTCACAAATCTGACTTTGGCGCCCATCGAGTCTGCGCGATATGCGTCGAATTCATCATTGAGGGTTTTGATTTCACCCTGAATCTTTATAAGTTCTTCAGTTGTCATGTTGACAACATTCTTCTTCAGGAAGCGCTCCTTCCTGTACTGCGCTTTCTTCGTCTGCATGGCCTTTTCAAATTTCCATTTTTCTTCGCCGATGAAGGCGGTCAGCATGTGACTTTGGCCAGGAGTCAGGTTGAAGTCAGGCATAGGAGTGTTGGGATCCTTGTGCCAGAGATCAATGGTCAAGGATCACTTTCGGATCCAAAAGCAGTGGTACTTCGCTTCCTTTGGCTCTAGCGGCCCTTTCTTGCCTGTCTATGATGTTTTGAACAAGTTCTTCATCATCAGCTTCGTCATCCGACGGCACTTGGAAAGCGACTTGCTTCTTGTGAGGACTTGGGCGAGAACCTCGTCCAGCATTGGTCTTTTTCTTCAGCAGAGAGGGACAAGATGAGGAACTTGGTATTGCTGAGGAACTTGGAGCAGCTGAGGAACTTGTTGAGGCTCCTAAAGCAATGGATATGCCCGCTGTCCTTTGACATGTGGCAAGATGCACTGGTGCAGAGGATTTTGTCGGAGCATCTGAAGACTTTGGCGGAGGAGCTGAGGACTTTGGAGGAGCAGGAGCAGCTTGAGGAATTTATCGTGAGGGCTTTGAAGAATCTAGCCGTGAGGGCATTGCTGAGGAACTGGGCCTTGAGGGCATTAGAGATGAAGCACTTGGCTTATGAGCAGGCTTCTTTGCCATGGCCTTCTTTGGCTTGGAGGCAGAGGCCTCAGCAGTGGCAGCAGCAGCAGAGTCTTCATTGAATTTCCTCACTACTTCTTTTGCTTGTTTGGCCAACTTGGCCTGGCGCTTGGCCCATTCATCAGGATAATCCTCACCGCGCTTGAGGCTAGTGGGATCTGCAACTTGGGCATGTGCCAATGGAGGTCTTGGGCATGGAGGGTTGAGTGCGAATTTCTTCATGTACTTGGGAGTAACATATCTGTACTCCCTCCACTCTCTTGCCATCTCCTCTCTACTTTTTGTATGCGCACCTTGCGCTGATTCTTGTCATCTTTTCCGTACTTTGCCTCATCAGGAGTGCAATAGTTAGCATATACGTCTTCAGGGATTTCTAAAGCAGTGTTGACCTCAGGCCTCTTTCCTCCCTTTTGTGGCTTCTTTCCATCAGCCATTTTCTTCAGACGAGGAATTTGAACAATTGAATTCTGTGAAGAGTATGCAACTTTTCTTCGAGGAACGCTGCAAATGATTTAAGTTGATGAGAACCTAGTGATTCAGTAGCGGACATGAGTACCTGTGAACATAGTATAGTTGCGAGGAATTTGGAGAGGTCATATGCGTTCTCAGAAGGTTTTGTAAAAAGAACAAGTTT
Organism: Secale cereale; assembly: GCA_902687465.1. Taxonomy (NCBI): domain Eukaryota; kingdom Viridiplantae; phylum Streptophyta; class Magnoliopsida; order Poales; family Poaceae; genus Secale; species Secale cereale. Next base: position 864,345,045 of record LR738713.1, on the reverse strand, counting down.
GAGGAATTTGACCAGATGATTCTTGAAGAATTTCACTAAGCGTTCTTTGTCTTAGGTTCCAGAGTTGTATAGATAGAAAATCCACACAATTGAGGAATCTTGAAGAAAAACATAGCTTAGAGAAATCGAATCAAGAACAGATGACATGTGAGGTGTTTTGTGTGTAAAGATTTGAGGGAAAACACCTTTCAGAATTTTTGTAGAAAACATTCGAATCAAAGCGGGCAGTAAAAGTAACTTTTAATTACCCTGGATGAAGAACACAACGAACTGTGAGGTGGAGAAGTGAAGTTCGTCTGTGCAGATGATGGCTTCTCGCCCCTCGTTGGTTACCCCAAGTGGAAGGGTTGAGATGCAGTGTAGCGGAAGTTTTCCCTTGGCAAAGATACCAAGGATCGAATTCCCCTGAGACTCCAAGGTTCAACAAGAAGGTGTCAACTGCTAACGGCGCCAGATACTTAGCAATCAACTTGGACCTGCACACAGATACAAATAACTTTGCTCCCAATGAGTACAGAGAGGTTGTCAATCCCTCCGGCCTTGTCGTTTACAAAGGATCAAATGCAAGAGATAATAGTGATAGGTATTGCTGCAACTAGTAAGTAAAAACAGGAAGTAAATAGCGGATGTGATCAGTGATGGTAATATGGACCGGGGTCCCATGATGTTCACTAGTGATGTCTCTCTCCCAAAAGACGATAAAACAGCTATGTGAGGTAAACGAATTACAGCTGGACAATTGACAGAATTATGTGCGCAAACCAATGCTAACTATGCTGCAAGAAAGGTTGAGGCTCAAAAGCATGGGCGGTACGCCAAGGTAAGTAGACCGAAATCCATCTGCATCTACTACTAATCATCCACCTTGAGATATCTATCCAGAACATCTCGCTGGTATTAAGTGGCGAGTCCCACCCATAGTGTAAACTCAAAGCAACAGACAACTGCATTAAAAGAACTTTGCGTAAAGTAAACAATCCTTGCACCTGCGAGTACAAGCACCGTTGTTTTCCCCCTTGTGGCAACAGCACATCCCCTAGACTCATGTTTCTGTCACTCAAGCTAGTCATCGAGGGGCATGAACCCACAATCAAGCATAACGTTCCCTCTTGGAGTCACTACCTACTACTTGGCCAAAGCAATAAACAGCAACGGAGAACATGCAAGAATTACTCAAGAACATAAATATAAAAGAGGTAAATCAAATATATTACTCACACACAATCTGAACATAATCTCACAATCCATCGGATGCCAGCAAACTCAACATAGCAACAGCATAAGGATTACATATGTGCCTCGATCATGTAGGGCAGCTCACGAGGTCTAATTAGTGAAGCACAAAGAGGGGAGGAGAACATCACATAGCTACTGGTCATGGACCCATGGTCCAAGGGAGACTACTCACAACTCATCCGGGAGGCGTCCATGGTGGTGGAGAGGCTCCCGGTGGTGGTTCTCCCCTCCGGCAGGGTGCCGGGAAGAGTTCTCCAGGCGCTCCCGATCTTGGAAGCGTGGCGGTGGCGGAACAGAGGTGAGATCGCGAAAAAGGGTTTCGTACTCGAGGGTTTCGGGACGCGGTGTAAATATATGCCAAAGGGGGGCATCAGCGGAGACCTGGGGGGCCCAGGCGCCCCCCCGGCGCGGCCAGGAGGGGGGCCGTGCCACCAGGGCACCTGGAGCCCTGGTGGCCCCCCTCCGGCCCTACTTCGGCCGTGTGGAAGCTTCCGGAACGCTGATTTTTTATATAATTTTTTCGGGATTTTTCTGGCAGTTTACGTGATGGGAAAACCTGAAATACAAAAACAGCAGAAAACAGAAACTGGCACTGGGGTGCACTGAGTTAATAGGTTAGTCCAAATATGATCAAAAGTGTATGGAAGTGTATAAATATCATAGCAATATCACCCAAAAGAGGCATGGAGCAAGCAGAAATTATAGATATGTTTTGGACGTATCAACATCCCCAAGCTTAATTCCTGCTCGTCCTCGAGTAGGTAAATGATAACAAGCATAATTTCTGTGGCGACATGTTATTAACCATATAGGAACTTTTCACAGTCACATGAGAAGTGCTTACTGAGACAATGAATCTGTAGTAATTAAGTTGCCTCATGAGAAAATCACAAAGAACTGAAAGTTTTACAATATGATACTGAAATACTCAAAAGATTTGTAATGAGCATGGTGTGCAAATATGATAAAGTGATATCTCGCTTGCCCCCTTTAGTGAAGCAAAACATAAATGCAGGGGCACCTCCAAGGTTTAAGTGACGACTAGATACAATGATTTCAGAATAAACGATATCACAATCATGCAAAAGACAATGCTACTTTGGGACAATGCACATTACACTCAGAATGACAATCATGCTCTTAATAGTTGGTTCTTTAAAAGAAGGTGGAGACTCTCGAACCGTGGCTTTTGTTGGCAAGGTTGAAAACCCGTGGTCGGAAACAAAAACTAAACATGTACCAGAGCTCTTGGTTTTAAAAACAGAGGTAATAATTATTTTTTTAGATTATGCATGTTCCGTCAACGAATGCTAGCAGATAACTCAATCACTTCTTGAGATGGACAAGTTTCGAGGAACGGCTCCCGAATGAGGATGATCACATCCTCTTAATCTCCTTTGTTTATCACTGCCAAAGTTTTCTGATTTCTCATGAACAAAGCGTGAAGGAGGGTTTGTTTGTTATATTATTTTTGAGCCGGGCGCACTCTTTGCCAGTTCCTTCTCGTATTATGGGTTTGCACATTAGACATGCAATCCCGGGGTGAAGCTTGTCCAACTTAAAAAGATCATGAATTAACTACTACTTCCTCATGAACTAAAACAGAGGCACAAAAGAGAAATGCTTTTTTGAATAATTTCGAGATGGTACATGAAAGTCTTCGTTAGGAATGGCAGGTAAATACCATGTATAGGAAGGTATGGTGGACTCATATGGCATAACTGGTTTAAAAGAATTTGGATGCACAAGCAGTCAGTCCGCTTAGTACAGGAGAAGGTTAGCAAAAGACTGGGAACGACCAACTAAAAGAGCAATGACGGTCATAATCATGCAGAGCGACAAAGCAACATTGAATCAGGCATGGAAGTTATATCGCTACTCAGAAACTAAAGATCATCAAGGCTTGATAGACTTTCTTTACAGTCTTAAATATGCGTGAGCATACGCCAAGTCAATCAAAATAAATTCTTGAAGGAAGATATCACTAAACCATACCACATCATAGGCAAACAAATCATGTTGGTACCTCAATAACACACTGAGAACCCCCCCCCCCCAGCTATTTGAGACTAACCATAAGAAAACATGAACTACTAAGCATCATTATGCACATAGCATTTTATCATAGACATATCGACCAGTGCAACAGAAGCCAACTCTCATAATAAGATAAGCATGAAAACTAAAGAGAGTTCCAGCGACCAACTAAACAAAATCTCTTTAAAAAGATAAGCATGAGAACTAAGAGCTAAACATGATAGTAGCTATTGAAAGACAAAGAACACACACAGCAAAGATAGACATGAAAATTCTATGTTATGTTCTAGGTTGAAGTGGAGCGTGTTTCTCTCCCACACAAAGAAAGCTGAGTTCCAACTCGTTATGAACAGCAAGCAAAGCTAAAGAAAACTAAAAAGGAAACTAAAAGCAAGACGCTCCAAGCATAGCACATAACACATGAAGTGATAAAAATATAGTGGAACGAAAGACGAACTGATAATGTTGATGGAGAAGGGGATGCACGGGGGGCATCCCCAAGCTTAGACGCTTGAGTCTTCTTGAATATTTCTTGGGGGTGCATGGGGGCATCCCCAAGCTTGAGCGTTTGACACTCCTGAATCTTTTTATCATCTTCCCTCGCACACTTGAAAACTCCCTTCATACATAACTCATCATAATCTGATTAGCGAGGTTAGTACCCAATAAAATAATTGTTCCTTGCTGGAAATAAGGATATTCTTGAAGGTCTACTGTTTCTCAAGATTGCCAAAAGGTTTTTGCAAAGAAAAAGCAAGCTCAAGGTTTGCAAAATGAAGGAAAGGCAAAACAGGAAAGAATCTGTGAAAAACAGACCAGCAGGTAGTAAATGATTTTTTCGGGGCACTTCTGCAACTCTAATAAAAAAACTCAGAACAGACGCCCGAAAGACAATTGTATAGAGCACACTGTCGAAAAAAATTCAGACCAAAAAGATGATCTGGTGATTTTATATGAATTTTTCTGTCCAAGGATAGAATCTGTTTCCTGGACAGCACGTCACAACTTTTGAACTTTCCTGCAATCAGAGGCTAAACTTGGCACAAAGCTGAAAAGTAAAGATACAATGATGATGCTACTGTAGTAACAACATCAAGACACAACAAAAGCAAAATAAAATTTTATTCATGTGGGCTGCCTCCCAAAAGCGCTTTCTTTTATGCCTTTAAGCTAGGCATAATGCATAGAGGAATCAATAATCATCATAATAATCGGAGTTATAAATTGCTTCAAATGGTTCCTCAACAAGTTCACTCTTGTTCCTTCTAAGAAAGGGGTACACACCTTTTGCCTTCCCGCGTAAGCGGATTTGTCCCTTACCTATATCGATGAAGCCTTTTACTGCTCGGAGGAAGTCCCTTCCAAGCACTATATTTCCTTGGTTTGGCTTCATGAGGAAGAAATCAATCATTGCAATCCCTTTAAGGAATTTAACTGGCACGTCTTTTATTCTTCCCTGGATTTCAGAAATATCTCCATTAGTGTGTTCATGATAAGATGATAATCTATCCATGTTAAATTTTAAAGAATCATGAACAATTTTTGGCATAGTAGAAACCATAGATCCAATATCACAATAAGCAAGGAAGTCTTGATTAGAGATGCTAATCCTAACCAAAGGCTCCCAATCATTGTCTATTTCCAAAATATCTCTCTTATTGGGTTTGGGTTTCTCTACCTTCATCAAGTCTAGAGCATCCATTCTCTTCTCAATAGTAGCAAGTCTATCTATAACAGTATCAAAATTATGATCATAAACAAAGTAACTAGATAGACCATGTATAATTTCAAGAGCTCTAGCTTCATCACACTCTAGGAAATATCCTTCAGCTATAATATCAAGAGAGTGTTTACACCATTTAAAAAGACCATGGTAAAAATTTCTAAGCACAATTTTTATAGGTATCCAAGGCATAATTCTCCTATGTGCATCAGAAATTCTGTCCCATGCCTTCTTCATATTTTCTCCATCCCTTTGATGGAAATCTAGGACTTCTGATTCCCTCAAAGCACCAAATCCTAACATGCTTTACTAAACAGAAAGGACTACCAGCAAATAATTAAAATATTTTTTTATGATTTTCGATAAAAGATACTAAAGCAAAAACTGAAAGGTAAACTAACAAGACTAAAAAGCAAAGGTAAAAGATAGCGTGCAACTCCCCTATCTTGAAGAGTGGAGTCCCCGGCAACGGCGCCAGAAAACTTTGCTTGATGGCTTCTCGCCCCTCGTTGGTTACCCCAAGTGGAAGGTTTGAGATGCAGTGTAGCGGAAGTTTTCCCTTGGCAAAGATACCAAGGATCGAATTCCCCTAAGACTCCAAGGTTCAACAAGAAGGTGTCAACTGCTAACGGCGCCAGATACTTAGCAATCAACTTGGACCTGCACACAGATACAAATAACTTTGCTCCCAACGAGTACAGAGAGGTTGTCAATCCCTCCGGCCATGTCGTTTACAAAGGATCAAACGCAAGATATAATAGTGATAGGTATTGCTGCAACTAGTAAGTAAAAACAGGAAGTAAATAGCGGATGTGATCAGTGATGGTAATATGGACCGGGGTCCCATGATGTTCACTAGTGATGTCTCTCTCCCAAAAGACGATAAAACAGCTATGTGAGGTAAACGAATTACAGCTGGGCAATTGACAGAATTATGTGCGCAAACCAATGCTAACTATGCTGCAAGAAAGGTTGAGGCTCAAAAGCATGGGCGGTACGCCAAGGTAAGTAGACCGAAATCCATCTGCATCTACTACTAATCATCCACCTTGAGATATCTATCCAGAACATCTCGCTGGTATTAAGTTGCGAGTCCCACCCATAGTGTAAACTCAAAGCAACAGACAACTGCATTAAAAGAACTTTGCGTAAAGTAAACAATCCTTGCACCCGCGAGTACAAGCACCGTTGTTTTCCCCCTTGTGGCAACAGCACATCCCCTAGACTCATGTTTCTGTCACTCAAGCTAGTCATCGAGGGGCATGAACCCACAATCAAGCCTAACGTTCCCTCTTGGAGTCACTACCTACTACTTGGCCAAAGCAATAAACAGCAACGGAGAACATGCAAGAATTACTCAAGAACATAAATATAAAAGAGCTAAATCAAATATATTACTCACACACAATCTAAACATAATGTCACAATCCGTCGGATCCCAGCAAACTTAACATAGCAACAACATAAGGATTACATATGTGCCTCGATCATGTAGGGCAGCTCACGAGGTCTAATTAGTGAAGCACAAAGAGGGGAGGAGAACATCACATAGCTACTGGTCATGGACCCATGGTCCAAGGGAGACTACTCACAACTCATCCGGGAGGCGTCCATGGTGGTGGAGAGGCTCCCGGTGGTTGTTCTCCCCTCCGGCAGGGTGCCGGGAAGAGTTCTCCTGGCGCTCCTGATCTTGGAAGCGCGGCGGCGGCGGAACAGAGATGAGATCGCGAAAAAAGGGTTCCGTCCTCGAGGGTTTCGGGACGCGGTGTAAATATATGCCAAAGGGGGGCATCAGCGGAGACCTGGGGGGCCCAGGCGCCCCCCCCGGCGTGGCCAGGATGGGGCCGCGCCACCAGGGCGCCTGGAGCCCTGGTGGCCCACCTCCGGCCCTACTTCGGCTGTGTGGAAGCTTCCGGAACGCTGATTTTTTATATAATTTTTCCGGGATTTTTCTGGCAGTTTACGTGATGGGAAAACCTGAAATACAAAAACAGCAGAAAACAGAAACTAGCACTGGGGTGCACTGAGTTAATAGGTTAGTCCAAATATGATCAAAAGTGTATGTAAGTGTATAAATATCATAGCAATATCACCCAAAAGAGGCATGGAGCAAGCAGAAATTATAGATACGTTTTGGACGTATCAGCAGATCTTCCACGCCCTAACTTGGCAGAGGAAGACAGCTACGGCGGTGGCGGAGTGAAGAAATCCGCGGCCGGTGCGAGTACGACGGCGACGAGGTCGAGGCAGTGAAGCTCTTCCTCACCGGCAACGATGAAGTAGCGGCGGCGCTAGGGTTGGAGAAGCTCGAGCGAGAGCAGAGATCGAGCGGAGTAAAAAGTGAAGTGAGGGAAGGGGAGGGGTATTTATAGAGGAGATGAATAATCGTTCTCCCGAAGAATTTGGACGAACGTGCCCCTGACCCTTCTCATTTTCACGACATGTGTCACCCACGTACTGAGTAGTGGAGATCGTGTGAGATCGTGGGTGAATAGATAAGTGTTGTCGTGGGATGCGGAACGATTTGAGCGGCAAAACCGAAAATTTTGGATAGGATAAGTTTTAACGTTACGTTCGCAAATTTCTCAGCTGTCAAGGACACAATGAAGATTTTGAACGAGTTTCAAATAAAACGCACATGAAGAATTTGTGAATAGAATGGGTTGAGTTTAGCATGGAGGGGGAAAGGTCCAATCACATTCACTTAGCAGAAAAATCAGCTTGTAGAATTAGAAATAAGTGAATGTTGTAGAGGACATAAAGTCACACATATATATAGCCAATGAAGAAAAGAGACGGAAAAGGTGAAGAATATGCAAAGTTGAAGAATATGAACAACTGAGGAATTTCAACCAGACCCTACGTCTGGCAATCTTTAAAGTCACACAACTTTGCCCTAACTTATTAAAGTCACACATAAAGTCACACCCTTCATAAAGTCACACATAAAGTCACACAACTCAGTTGTCGCTCCCCGTGCAGCTCGATTGCCGCTCCCCGTGCAGCTAGCTTGGGCATCATCAGCGGTCCTCAGGGCATCAGCCTGCAGTGCACATGGCGTGTTTGTGTTCTGGCGGCACCTACGGGAGTGGGTGGTGGCGGACCTCCTACCGACGTGGATGCATTTTCTCATCCTCGAGCTCCTCCAACTCCTCCCCACCCTCTCTTGTGCTTCTATGTGGTTTGCTAGCTCGATGTGGTTGTCTGGAGATTTGCAGCTTGTGCCCGCACCGATTTTCATTTACTTTATTTTTTTGTTTCCTACAGAATGCGGGGAACAAAATAAAACATTGAATGCAGTTCGCTCGCGTTGTCCTTCCATCATCGTGCAAGTTTGTTCAGTTCATCTAGGTGGTTCGCTTTGTAAAAAAATATAATTTCCCATGAGAGGTTCACTTCTTTGTCTAATGCACTTTCTGAGACTAAGGAGGTGTGGGCGTTTGCAATTTGTGTAGCAGCTCCTTATCCCTATGCTCCATCTGCAGTGCACTTGGTCATTGTGTGATGAAGAAAAATGTGTATACTGAATTTGGTGTGTTCTTTTGGGTACCGAATTAGGTGTGTTCTCGTGTGTACTATTTGTGTCCCTTTTTAAGTGATGCCGTTCACTTGCCCCCAACATGAAAATGCAAAAAAAAAATAGCGGAATCTCAAAAAAAAATTGTTACCAAAACAACACAAAAAAGTAATGCGGTTCACTTGGTGATCAAAAAACAAAAACACATCGGAAAGCAGCTCACTTCTCAACACTTCTCAACGCGCGCAAAAAATTAATGAGGTTCACTTTTGGTAGTGTTCCGCTTCACTTTGGGGAGTGTTGCGGTCCACTTTCCTTCGAAAAAAAGTTGGAAAAAAGACAACAAAACTCCTCTGAGAAAAATCTACGTCCAACAAAATAAATCATGAGGTTCGATTGACTGTCTGATGCAGTGCGTTCTTCAGTTTGAAGCAGTGCGCTTTTCTGTCCGATGCAGTGCACGCGTCGATTTTATTTGTCGCGAAAAACATAGTTTCCGTGTTTTTGTAATTTCAAAACTGATGTTAAACCGTAATGAATTAGAGGCAGTGTTCTACATGAGAAAGTAGCGTCTCGGCGATATCTTTCCAACGGTATATCATTTGGATCATTTCGGCCAACGTTTTGTAAAAATTTCATGAAAAAACGGCCGCTGCCGTTCGTAGTCAGCCACACGATTTTCAAATTTAACTAAAAACCGTAAGGAATCTTAAAAACATTTCAACATATGAAAGTTGCGCCTCGTTCGTAGCTTTCAACGGTATATTACACGCCTTGTTTCGATAAACGGTTAGAAAATTGGAGTGAAAACAGTACCGAAAATTTGAAAAAATTCGAAAAAAACAATTCCGCGATTTAGTAAATTCAAAACTGCTCTTAAACCGTAGCGAATTAGAAAAAATAATAGATATGAAAAAGATGCGCGCCGACGATATCTTTCCAACGGTGTATCATATGTTTCATTCCGACGAGCGGTTTAGAAAAAAATGCCAAAAAACGCTCGCTGTCATTCGTTATGACCGCACGATTTTCGAAACTGCTCTTAAACTATGATGAATTTTGAAAAGTGTTCAACATGGCGAAGTTGCGTCTACTCCATAGCTTTTCAACGGTATATTACACGCATAATACCGATAAATGGTTAAAAAACTAGAGCAAAAAAGATACCGAAAAAACAACACGTACAGTTTTTTCAAACATGAAGTTCGCTCGTCTCTGTGTTGCGGTGCGTATAGCTTTCCAATGCAGTATTACAATGCAGCATTATGAGAATAATATTATGAGAATAATATTATCATAACACTTCCGAACCACAAAATATTATGAGCAAATATATACAGCCGGTCTATTCTCATAACATTATGAGAATAATATTCTCATAACACTTCCGAACTGCATTGTAATACTGCATTGGAAAGCTATACGCACTGCTTCCTTCTTCTGTTCCGAACCACATAGAGGGACAGTAGCAAACCTTCATGGAGCAGCATTTCTGGCTAGTTTGATCGATTTCTATTGTTTTATTTGTGTGTGCGCTGATTTAATATGTGATTAAACACGCAATTCAGCGAGAAAACGACGGAAATCGTTTGATTTGGCGGATCTGCCTCTGTTTTTCCGCTCGTGCAGGAGCTTCGCATCCTGCTGGCGGTTCATATTCGATTTTATAGCGTGGTCCTAGTGTGTTACTAATTTCGCGTTCATGTTTGTGTTATTCCGCGACAGATTAATTTGCTAATAGGATTGAAATTTTAGTATAATTGGTCGAGTATCTCTCTGTTCTAGCGCAAGAATGGAAAGTTCTCTGTCCTTCCCCGTCTGGATTGATATTGTTGTGTTTTTTCTGCAATTTTCTGTTGTTTTCAGCAATTCTGTGCTGCCTTGCTCCTATCCGTATGAATTGCAGCGGATTAAGTTGTTAATTTTGAAGAATTTAACTTTTGTCCATGTTTTTTGTGTTCTTGCGGGCGCCATTGGCTCTGGTCGCTACTCAAGATGTTTTTTGAGATTTTGCGCATTATATAGTTGTTAGAACTGCATTGCAGGCTGTGTTTTTCGACTGCGAATCGTGGAGGGGTGAACTGCAGTAATATGCAATGCGCGGTGAATATTGTAGCGCGGTGAACTGCACTAATATGCAATGCGAGCCTGTATGAACTGCAGTACAGCCACGGGGGGTTGGGGGACTAGTTTAATAAGTTTTTTTGCTTGCTCAAGCGCGGTGGACTGCAGTAATATGCAATGCGAAATGCACATTGTTATGTTACCGCACTGCTTTATTTGTCGTTTTTTTTTGGGTTGTGTCTGTACATATATATATTGGTGGGTCAATTGGCTCCCCTCCCACCTTATCCCTGGCGGCTCCCATCTCACCTTATCCCTGGCGGCGAACATTGCCTGCTCTTTTTGCCACTCTTCCTTGATATGTCTTTTTACCAACCAGACCCTATGCCTGGCAATTGATTGCGCGTGCGGCTGCCTGACAAGGTTGGAGCCCATGCTGGAGACATGCGTTTTTTCTGAAGGGTTGGTTCTGAACCAGAGGCAGCGGCACAGCGCGCTCTGTTCCCTTCTCTATTCTTCAGGTATTGGATTTCGGGCTCCATTCGTCCATCAGATGACTGACGATGATGTCAGTGATTCATGGGTATGTATTTCTCGCATAGTCTTTTTCATGTGTTGTTTGTAGTTAACACTATCTGAATATTTGTAGCAGTATTAGTTTCTGAAGAAATATTTTTCACTAAGTATAAGAGAACTGCTTTTCACATAGTAGTTTTATTATGAACATTGTAGGAGCAGCAACAATTGTGTCTAGTCAATATTATTATATGTTGACATCAATATATTTTATGAAGATTGTAGCAGCAATTTAGTTTCTGAAGATTGTAATCTTTTTCTTATTTGTTCTTATTTTTTCTGTTCTTGTTGTTTTGTATGCAAAATTCCCTTCTGATCTAGTCAGGGTTACAGAAAGCTGTGTTAATTTGGTCTTGGTTAGCAAGAATGGATATCATGATGTTGATGTTATGTATTCTGTTGGCTCTGATGATTGTTTGGTTCTCAAAGATGGCTGGAGGGAATTTGTGGAGGAAGCTGATCTTCAGGCTGGGGATGTTGTCATGGCTATGTTTTATAGGCATGCAAAGTGTTTGGAAATCAAGTTAAATTTGCTTTAGATCAGTCTTGCTTGAGCAGCAGCAGCATGAGACAATTTTGTTGTAATAATTTGACATTTTTGTGTGGCTTCTAGTTTATTTCCTATAAGAAATCTGAGTATAAGTGAACTGCTTTTCACATATAGTTTTTCATGTGCATCCTATCAGCAGCAGCTGTTGAAGCAATCTACAGACTGGAAACACCCACTGAGCTTTCTTTTTTTTAATCCACATACGGAACTAGAGTTTTTAATAAAAGAGGACTGCATCAACCATTATAATAGCAGCAGTTTTGTGAAAGAATACTCTCTGTGAACTGCTTTCATAGATAGTTTTTTATGTGTATCCTAGCTATAGCAGCAGTTTGAAGCAATATACATACTGAAAACAGACTACTGAGAACTGCATATTGTTGATAGATACGAACCAAGGTTCTGCGCTCATAATTAACAAAGTACATCATCAAGCAAACTAATGCAACATAAGCAAACATTGTGCCAAAGCAAATTACAAGAAAGCAAACTAATCTACATAAGCAGAAGGAAACAAATCGAGCACTTGCGATAGGAATCCTTGGCTATCAGCATCTGGCCTACTTCACCAGTTCCACCCGTTGGAGGTGGAGGTGGAAGTTGATCCCCCCTTGCCCGCCACCCTCCAGGATGACCTCGGGCGCTTCCTGGTCTTCTCTTTTGTAGAGCGGGCGAGGCCTTTCTGCACTGTGGTGATTCGGTTCCATACCTCGAACGCAGTGTAGGCGTCCTTGGCAGCATACTCAACGCGCCTCGTGCTGAGAATCGAAGTCCACTGGCTATGGTCATGGTCTGTCATCTTTTTCTTCATGTCTGCGTATTCGTCGCCGATGATGGCAACAGATACATCGCCAAGTGAGTCCAGTGGCTTCGTTCCATCAAGCACCCTCCAGTTCGCCTGAATGTCGACGAAGTTGGGGATGTGGAGGTTGCAGCGTGAAAGCTTCTCCTTGTCCTGGTCGATGCAGAAACCAGCGAACTCGTACCTAAGTGAAGTGAACCGCAAGTTATACTTTTCGGAACTGCATACAGAGACATATAGAACTGCAACACAGATGAAAAGGAGAGACCCATCAGCCTGCAACTATATTTTACTCAGCAGAAAGAATTGCTTACCTTGGGTCGCCGAGGAACCTGTCGAAGGTGATGCATCTCTCGCCCATTGTAGCACATACTTGGAAAAGCATCACTGGGTGGTATTTGCCGATGGAGAGTTGAATCAGGGCTGCTCTGCTCTTGTTGGGTGTGTACTCGAGGTCGATGCCGATGATCTTCTGGCGGCGCCTCTGGAGAACTGCCTTGTACTCTTCGACGTACATCGCCATGGCGTCCACGTCGTTGGTGTAGATCACCTTGAGCTTGGTCTTTCCGTGCGCCAGGACATCGTCGTAGGTCTTGGTGTACGGCATGGCTGGAAAGAGGAGGAACAGGAGGAGGAAGCGCAGCGTTGTGTGTTTCTGCGAACGATCAGGGTGATGGAGCGCGAGATTTAAAAGGGAGCGGCAGCAACTTCTGCCGAGGCCACGATCTCGTCCTCCAACCATCATGGCGATCGTGTGTTCGTGATGATCGTGGCCTTCGCGCATCTTGCAACCGTCCTCCAACTGCATCTTTTTTTTTGTTAATTTGTTCAGTGGAAGGCGGAAGCGGACATTGTGTACAAGCGGACTGTAGTTGCCGAAGCGCCTGAAATGTTTTGTGAGCCTCTTGCTAGGGCGGCTCCAATTCGACGGGGTCGTGGTTTTGCTAGGGCGGCTGCTGGAGGTTTTTCTGGCGAGGCTTCTGCTGATCGCAATAAATTTGTTCAGGTCGATGAGCTTCTCGATAGGGTCATCAATTTAACTTGTGATTTCCCAACATCCGGTTCCAGGATGAGGAATATTGCTGGATTGTTTCCTGAAGGCAAAGGCCCTTCTGAAGCAGAAATCGAGGCCGCTCATAACTTTGACCGTGGGCAGCTTGAATTCCTTAAGCAGACAGTTACGAATATCAGGTCTTCATTTGTTCAGTTTAAGCAGTCTCAGGATGACAAGTGTGCTAGGTATGAGCAGGAAGCTGAGGCATTTGTGAAGGAAATGAACAGGCATGAAGATGTTGTCCGGCCTTCTTTGCCTGACCCCGCAGCTGTGGATGTATGTCTTTTTTTCATATGTGAACAGTTTTTTTTACCCATATTTGTTATGTATTTTTTCTATGTGTTTGTGGCATTGACTATTTGTTTTTCGCATCCTTTTGTTCTTTTCGCACTGTGGAGGAGAATCTTCTAAGGCTAACGCTTGTCGTGATGATGACCACCAGGACCACTACGGTGTTGATTCTGATTATTTGTTTGACAGGCCATTGTCCCCCGTTGACGAAGCTGCCAAAGAAAATCCTCTTGACGAAGGCGTCATCGACAAGGTTTGATTTCTTCCTTTTTTTGTTACAGTGAACTTCATTGTTTAATTTTTTGTAGTGTCCAAAACAAACAATCATATTTTTGCACCAGCAGTGGCAGCGAACTGCAGTTTTTAACTTTTTTGTAGTGTGCACTAGTAGTGGTAGTGCACTGCAGTTGTTGTTTAGAGAAGAAGTATCATCTTTTTAGCAGTGAACTGCATGATCTGGTGTTGGTTTTTTAGTTGTAGAACTGCGGATTTGGATAAAAGTTTTATTTATGTTTTTTGTTTTTTAGGATGCCGAATCAAACGTGGAAATACATGGGAAGGAGGCAGAGGGTGACGCTGGCAAGGACGAGGAGGCTAACAAGTCTAAAGAGATGGAAGGCGACGCTTCTCTGGTGAGTATAGAGAATTTTGCATTTTGTGTTTTATTTTTTATTTTTCATGGGAGCTTCATGGTCCGTTCTATTAGTGAACAACATTCTATCTTTTTTGTGTAATGTGTTTTATTTTTTAACTCATCAGAACTGCGGATTAAATGTTGAAATCCAAGCGGAGCGCATCATTGAGGATGATAATGTGGAAGGGAGAGGAGGGGAGGAGCCTAATGCGGAGGTTGATAAGGCAGAAGGTAGAGAAGGAGGGGAGTGTCCTGTTGAGGCTGATAAGGCACAAGAGAGAGAAGGAAGGGAGGATATTGTGGATTGTGATAAGCATGAAGAGAGAGAAGGAGCTCCTTGTGTTACAGTAGAAATTGCAGAAGAGACAGAAGGAACTCCTAGAGTCGGATTTGATGCTGCGGGGACATCCGCTGGCATTGATGGTATTGGTGGGCCTACTGTTTTGTTGCTTGGCGATGAGGTGCCTGAGAAATTTTGTGTCGCCCCTCGCGCCCCCGAGCAATCTGTTGGCAATTTGGCTTTCCCAGCCGAGACAACCAAAGTCCCAGCTGAGACAGTTTCGATTGGTTCTGAAGAGGAACAGCCAAGACTCTCTCTGGACATGAGCAATCAAGCGCCGCTTGACGA
Source organism: Secale cereale (assembly GCA_902687465.1). Taxonomy (NCBI): domain Eukaryota; kingdom Viridiplantae; phylum Streptophyta; class Magnoliopsida; order Poales; family Poaceae; genus Secale; species Secale cereale. Next base: position 864,329,933 of record LR738713.1, on the reverse strand, counting down.
TGATATTACCGGGCTGGATCATTTGACGCTCAGCGAAGATGTATATGAGCAGCCGCAGGAAGTTTATTCTGAAACCAAAGGTAAGCGAACTGCATTATTTTTGTTCTTTCTCGGGGGCGAAATGGACCGTCTGTGTTTTATTATCTGATATCGTTCCCACTCTGTATGCAGATGAGGAATTACCTGTTTTTACTCCTTTGAGTATTGATCCAGCTCTTATGAGAAGATACAATGAGTTATATGACGCTGTTACGAGGGCTAGGAGGGATAAGAAGAAGAAGTATGACATTTTTTGTCTTACACCCCGGTTATTTAATATGTTATTTTTTTAGGGACACCCATCTTATCACTTTTTGCTGGGCTTTTCTTCTTCTTGTCTGAAGGCATCTAGTTGCGTTAAAGGGCGAGTTTGGTGATATTACTATCGGTCATGTTGGCGAGTCTTTTTGGTCGTATGGAATGCTGAGCACGCGCCTCGCAAACATTGGCGTCTCTATGTTAGCTGAGAGGTTCAAAGGATCTCAAACGATGATTGTCCCGTACAACCTATGTGTAAGCATTTTCATTAATTTATATTTATCCCTCGTCCAATTTTTATTTGTGCTATAAGCATTTTCATTAACTCTCTGGTTTTTTCTTTTTTGCAGAATTCCATTTGGAACGACGGTGCCACAAATAGGGCTTTGAAAAAGATGTTTTCTTCAAGCGCAGAGGAACGTGTGGACAAGAAAAACTTGGTAACGCATTTTGACCATTTTCGTCATCTTGAAAATAAGTTTTCTGTTTTTCTATTTTCTCATTTGGTTTGTTTTATTCTTTTTTTATTTCAGATTATGTTTGCAACATTTGACCCTCCTCCCGCAACAATGAAGGACGCGATAGGCCACTACTGCTTGGTCACTTTAAACCTGCGAGAGAAGCATTTTGAGTTTCTCGACTCATTGAACGAAGCCGACAGCGCTCCTGCAAATCTTGTCTTCAGGAAAATGGTCAGGAACATCAAAAAAGTTTGGAAAGATGGCAGCGCAAGCTGCGATGAGCCGTTGAACCCTCCCACCCTTGACGGCTTTGCGCTGACTCATATTAAAGTCCCGCAACAGGGAAACGGGTTTGTACTTGTTCTCCTTTTTCTTTTTCCTCCTTCGTTTTTTTGTGTAAGTGAGTTGCATTGTTTTTACTAAATTAGAAGCACTTTTTCCCTTGAGCGAACTGCATTACTAATGTGTTATTAGTTGTTCTCCCTCGGTTTTTTGTGTGTATGGAGCTGCATTGTTTTACTAACATCAGTAACACTTCATTATTGAGTGAATTGCATTAGTAATGTGTTTATGTTGGTTTTCTTGCAGGCATGATTGTGGATTTTACATGTTCCAATTCATGCAGACCTGGGATGGTGAAACGATTGCCAAGTTTGGGAAGGAGCACATTGGCTACATCAGGAAGGCGATGCTCTATAGTTGGCTGACCTCGTCGCATTGCTGTCTTGACCTGACATCACTTTTAATTTTTAAAGAAGGTTATTACATCTTTTTCAGTCACACACCCTTTTTATTAAGTGAACTTCATTGATACAGAAAGGGGAGGTCCACTACTTTTGTTAAGCTTTTTAGTAGAACCCCATTCGCATGTTAAAATGACTTTCGTTAGTGAACTTGATGATTCTTTTCATTTTGCTCATTATCCATTTTTTTGTGCAGGATTTGACGAAGGCGCACACCAAGGTGGTATTTCCTTGTTTGAAACACAGGTTCACACTCCAACGATTCAGAAATTTGTCCATGATGAACCCCCCGTTAAGCTTGTAAAAGAACCGGTGTGTAAGAGGTTGAGGAGTGGCGCCGGCACTTCGAATGAAAAAGCTCTTGAGAAATCTCCTGTCAATGTCAAGCATGGAAAGAAAGCAGTGAGCCCTCCGAATGCCGAAGATAGTGATGATGATTTTGAGAGGCCACCACCAGTGCCTAGGAGGACCAGGAGCGCAGCTGTGGAACGCCCAACGGACAGCGAGGCTCTAGTTCTATCAAATAAGAGGCATGTGCAGAACCCATCAAAGTTTCGATCTCCTGTACAGAAGTTGAAGCCTGCGAGATTCAGCTATCTTGCGGAGATGAGGAAAGTCTTGCAACTCATCACGAGCACACCATTCAGGCAGAAATACAGCGAGCCAGTTCTTTTTTCGTTAGTTTTTTCGCTTTTTGATTTTTAATGTGTGTAATGTTTTTCTGTGTTTTTTCTTTTGTGCTCCTAACCCCCCCCCCCCACCTTTGCCGTTTCTTTTGTGCAGGTGCGCGCTTTTCATGCACAGGAATCCTATCGAAGTCTACACTGTGAATGTGGACTACATGTTCTTAACTTTCACCAGAGGTGGTTTTATGGACTCGGAATTGATGGATCATATTATCAGGTACTAGAAGAATGACGAGCATATGAATGTGGTTTATCGATCTGGCGAACGCGTTCTGCTGTCCCCTTTGTTTATCACGGTATTTCTCTTTTTTCCATTTTTTTTTATTTTTTTCTGCTCGAGTGAACTGCAGATAATAGTGTATAATAATTTGTTTTAGAATGTATTGAACTGCACACATTTATTTTTTTGTGTTTAAGCCATGTATTTTAAATGAAACAAATTATGGGGAGAATTGTGAACTGCATACTGTTTTAGAGAAGCGTGATCCGTTTTTTCGTTAAGCGTCAGAGCGAACTCTAAGGGGGAACTGCATTAACGTTCTTTTGTGAATTACCCACACGCAGTATGTGCTTCAAATGAATGATCACGCGGATAGAGATGAAGATGGAAACGTTGTGTTGCCTTTTGTCCACGACAAGTTTAACGTTGATGATGCAGCAAAGCAGTTCAAACTTTATGTTCGTGATGACGAGAACCTTCTTGATTGCAAATTAGTAAGTTATCAGATTTGCTTTGTTCAGCCTTATGTACTTATTTTCTCTCCCAATTTTTTCCAGTAATCCTTTTTCACTCATCAAACCCATAACAAATTTGATGAAACAAAATCAGATTATGTTACCACGGATGAAAGACCAGCATTATTCGCTATACACGATGAATAGGCACCGCGAGACCCTTGACATTCATGACACTAGGAGGTACAGCGGACCGGTTGATGAAACGACGAGGTGGCATAAGTCTGAATAACACAGCGACCGCACTGAAATGGTAATTTTTTTCCTTTTTCACCTTCTTGTTTTCATGCATGCGCGTGTTGAACAATATTGTTGTGATGTGTATTTTTGTTTTTTTATTTCCGCCAGATGATCAGGATGACTGCATTGTTGAAGAAGGTTTACGGAGAAAAGGAGTACAAGAGAAAGGAGTCGATAGACTGGGTCGATGTTTCAAAGAAAGCTAGCTTTTTGGGCTCCCCTAAGCAGGGCCCCAACGAGTGCGGCTTTTTTGTTCTGATGATGGCTTAGTTTTATGACGGCAAAAGCTTTGTTGTGAAATTCGCAAAGCGTAATGTAAGTATCTTTTTTTAACCCAATAATAATCCCTCATTCTTTGATATTTTTTTGTCAGTTCTTTTTTGTAGATGATGTTGTATATTTGTTTTTTTTGCTTCATCGCAGGAAGCTGCTGTTGAGGATTGGAAGGCTGAGTTTTTCTCCCAGATTCTGTTCCACCCTGAAAACATGGTCGTAGTCACCGAGTTCCCGGAGGATCTAAGAAATCTCTGCATTTCTCTTGGCTTTTCTCAAAAACTGGATTCGCAGGAGCAGGATAAGGCATAAATGATAGCAGATCTTTTTTATGTGTGTTGATGTCTTTTCGTGTCTGCTCCAAAACTTTCTGTAAACAGTATGTATGGTCGCTGTGTGTAGTTCTCGATCTGCAAAACTGTTCACACCATGCTGTGTGCTTTTGTATATACCGGTCTAGTTAGTTTTTGTGTTTTTCTTTTTGTGGCAGACAGGGACAATGTCAAATATGTACATAATGGAGCTTTCAGTCAATCCCTCCTTGTGAATTGTAACATGTTCGCAGCGCACTGCATTCACATATATGAGTAGCAGCCAAGTTTTTTTAAATATACGCATCCGCACTGCATTTCACCTTATCACATGGGACAGCAAAGACGAATTCAACGTATTTGTCGTCGAGTTTCAAAATTTTGGAAAAATTGTATTATAAGACAGAAAATCAACCGTGCCCGCTAAGCGAGAGCTCAAATATTTACATTTTTTGCACTAAGCGCACTGCACTGTATACTCGAAGCGGACTGCACTGTAAGCTTTAAACGCAGCACACACGCACTGCACTGTACGTGAAGCCTAGTCTGACTCTATATTTTTTTCTTTTCTAACTGCATTCTATATTGATTCACTGTCATCTCAGATTCTATACGACGAAGAGAACGGCATTCTCAAAATGACATTTTGATCTCAAGTTTTTCATACAGAAGAGAACCGCATTCTGAGAATGACATTCTCATCTTATTTCTTGAATATAGAAGAGAACTGCATTTTATCAAGCATACCCACCCGCAGCACATTGATCACAAAGTATATATGGCATATGTTATATCTATTCATTTTGAACTTCAATATTACATGTTGAATTCTTTTTTTTTTGCAGTCCATTGAACACAAGATATATCTTATATACGATACGATATATATAAAGGATGAAGTTAATATATTTTTAAAAGGTAAAACTGTATATGTGTTGATCTATGTCCTTTTCCTGCTGCTTCTTCTCAAATTGTGCACTGCATTTGTTTTAATGGTTGTTGCTGCTTCTGTTTTGCTCTTGTTGTTCGCATTACCCCTCGTAACGCGACCGTGCGACTACGATGCTTGCCTACGCGCTAGATTCTACGTTCTGTATCTCCCCCTCGTTTTTGATGATGGTTCTTCTATGTCTTCTTCTTCTTCTTCTTCTTCCTCTTCTTCCTCTTCTGCTTCCTCATCTTCCTCTTCAGTTACATCAGCTTCGCTCGCTTCCTCGTTCTCTTCTCTGTCAGCATCTTCTTCGTCATCTTCTTCATCTTTTTTTCTGTTCTATTTGGACAAGGTCTTGCGTTATGCTTCTCTCTCTTGTTGCAGACGCTACATAGTCTTCTCTTTGTCATATCATCTTGTTGGTCAGCTTGGTGATTTGTGGTGGCATTTTCAGCCTGGATTTTTTTCAGCCTCTCCTTACATGTTCTTGAGTTGTGTCCCGCAATCTTGTTGCATGATTTACACATCCTTACCCCCAGTGGTCTTCCTCCGCTGTCCAGTTCTGGCGCAGGCCTGCTATTTTTTTTCAGGACTTTTTTCTTTTGCTGCAGCTTTTTTATTGGCTGATTTGCTCTCTTTCTTTCTCCCTTTTGTGTTTGAATTAGGTGGGGGAAGAATTATGTCATCCATATTATGAGCTGCACCATCAGAGGCATGTTCGCGCTCCTTTCCTTGTTCTTCACCCTGCGCATCCATGATGTTCTCTGCTTCTTCTTCTTCGTTTATTACGTCGACTTCTTGTATGAGTTCTCTCATCCCAGCTAAAGCTCTGTTGTACCCTCTATCCGATTTGACACCCCTGTTTGCCAGGTCCATCGCTGTTTCTGCAAGTAGTCTCCTACGGCAGAACATCGAACTCCCATCTGGAGCAGATTGCTCATAGTCTCTGCGGTCAAAAGTTGGATTTTGGCGTGCGTTCCGTGTGTATCTCTTCAATATGTACTCTTCAGGTATCTTGTCCACCCGCAGTTGATCTAACATGCAAATGATGTGCACGCAGAACAGGCCTGCAGCAAAAGAATTTTTTGGGTTATTCGTGTCAGCAAACTTCACATAAATATGCAACATTTTTTCAATTTTGGTTTTGTGAACTGCATTATAAATATGTCCTGGCTTTTCTGTTCTAGTGAACTTCACTAAGGTTTTTTTTGTTTGTTTTTCATCTCTTTTTTGCTAACAGCAATAAGTGAACTTCATTATGTTTTTTGTGTGCTTATTTTTTTGTTTCCTGTCTCACTGACCTGTGTGTGTCCACAGCTTGCATTCGCATTCGTAGATACCGTTCGTCACATCAGCAACTACCTGGAACTCGTGTCTTGCCCAATCAAAATCATCAGACCGGTTGTAGTGGCGCACCAAATATTTCGTCGGGTTGTCAGTGGACTGCTCTGATCTGAATGCAGTGCTGCGATAGTGCGTTTGCTTGAAGTCAGCAAAGACCGCCCTGGTGTAAATCTTGGAGAGCTGAACCTCGAAACCAAACTGAGTAGTAGTCTTTATTTCCATCTGTGAAACAAAGAAAACCAGTTAAGTAGTTGTCTTTCACAGCTTAAATCAAGAAAGCGAGTAGTGTTTTATTAATTGCTCATCCAGCTTAAAAACTTTGCTCTATTTATATACCTCATTAGCTATGGTCTCCGCGTGCTCGACGCCCTTCCTTGTCTGGATGCACCTGTCCACCTGCGACGCAAAGATGTGTAGGTCGTGTCTTTCCTTGACAAAGTTCCTCTTCAAGATCCGGTTCATGCTTTCACTTCTCTGTGTCGACGTCATCCGTGCACATAACACCTCCTTGTAGTAAGCTGATATCCATTCTTTTCGGTCTGTCCAGAGCGCCTTCATAATTTCATCATTTTGCAGGTTATACTTGTCCATGAGCTCATGCCAAGCGCGTTCAAACTCTGATGGCATCAGCGGGTGGTTGAGAACGGATGTCAGCTCATCCTTGAATGTCTCATTCGTTTTGTACAGCAAGGACAGGTGATCCTTGTATTTTTTCAGTATATGCCAACGGCATAACTTGTGCAGCGTGCCTATTAGCGTACCTTTTATTGCGGCATCCATGGAGGGGCATTGATCTGCATGTTTTTTGAAAAAAATCAAGCAGTGAGTTATTGAGAGAACTGCATATCCTTTTCTGCTTTTTTCTTATTTTTTTCATTGGATGGAAGAAATGGACTACAAAACTTGGCAGTGAACTGAAGTGTTATTTAAACCCATTCTTTTTTTAGCATACCTATAAGTATGCAGATTGGCTGCTTGTTGTTCATGCAACGCAAGAACGTCCGGAACACCCACTCGAAAGTCGGTATTGTTTCGTCTCTGATGAGAGCCACAACAAATATTGTACTTTGGAGGTGGTGGTTGACTCCAACAAAGACGGCCAGAGGCATGTGGAACTTGTTGGTCTTGTAGGTCGTGTCAAATGTGACACAATCTCCAAAATCTTCGTACGATCCCCGGCAGCTCGCGTTCGCCCAGAATATGTTTCGCACACGGTTATCGACATCTTTGTCGTAATCATAGAAGAACTCCGGGTTTATTTGCTGCATCTTCTCAAAGAAAGCCAGGAGTTTCTTCACATCGTCTTCTGTTTCCTCCCTCGCGAATTGGTGCTTCCTGCAGTTTGAAATAATAATATACTTGCATCATTAGAGACATACAAAAAATGCACAAGCGAACTACATGAAATGGACGAGATATCGTTTTTTTGTTTAGTGAACGTACATGTTCACCCAGTCACGGCTGGTGCGCCCCATAAAGTGCAGCCCTCCTGACATCCTTGACTGGGTTGACATCATCTGCGTGTGCGTCAGGTTGTCGCTCTACATGTCCTTCAATAGTTTATCAAGTAACGGATCATCCGTCTTATGCCAGTGCATGTGCAGAAGCATAGCCGGGCTGTCAATCATCCTGTGGTTGTGATTAAGCTCAATCTCTGCTATCACAAACACATCCTTGATTTTTATCAATCTCATTCTCACCTTGCAGCCAGTATTGTTTGATGTTTTATCTCGCTTTCTGTCATAATCAGTGACAGTTTCCTTGCTTCTGCCTTCCTTTGAGCACACTATGCATCTGTTTGTTCTGTATCCGCCGTTTTTGCATGTGCCAAAGCCTGCATGCCTCGCATACGTGTTGTAGAATTCTCGCGCCGCAGCGTGTGATGTGAATTGCATACCTTTCATAGGCACAAGTTCTTGGAGCCTGTTCTCATTCTGCACACACAATATGGAATGTTTTTTTGTTAATGAGAATGCGCAAGCTGAAAAAATGCGTAAGTGAACTGCAGTAGGTAGGCAAGGAAGCTTACATGCGTGTACTGTTTTTTCTCTAATGGTGTTTGCAGCTCACCAATGTTTATTGGGCATGGAGGGGTGACAACAGATCTGTGTAATTTAGGATCGCGAGGAGGCATAAGTGTTGAGAACTTTACTTTTTTGGTTGCTTGCGGCTCTCCTTGATTCTGCTTCCGATTCTTTTGGTGCGCAGTAGGCGGCCTAGGTGGAATTCCACTATCTCTTTGTCGACGAATCGTTTGCTCATGAACTTGCCGAACTTGCTGGGTTTCAACATTGGCTTGTGGAGGTTCTATATCATCTGTTCTGATCTGCTGGCCAAATGTTTCAAAGACACGCGTGTACCTTAGCTGCATAACTGTTATGATTTGCTCTTCATCATCATTCCCTTCATCATCTTTCTGCGCATGCTCCCCCATGAAGACCAGATCGTCGTCGTCCTCCTCATCTTGCGTGTTTTTTGCTTCACTGCCTTCTCCATCTCGAATGATGTTTGGTTCACTGTTTTCATATTTATCCTCTACATCTTCCTCCATGGAGTACGCAGTTCTGTTTGTTGTGTTAAAGAAACCCCTAGGTATTTCAGGTGTTATCCATCCAGGCATCTCCCACTCTTCTCTTCCAATGCAGTTTAGGGGCTTTGGGTCGTAAATGAATCGAGGTATCTTCTATTTTGGAGGCATAGTAATTTCCTACACAGTATTAAGCCAAAGCTTTTTATGCACGTCAACAGTGAAATGAACTGCATCTTTCGTACTATATATCATTATATTTTGCAACTGTAGAAATTGCACTTCAATTTGTCATTCTATAGCAGGGGCACTCGGAGTTAACATGAAGAAACAATGCACTTCAGATTTAGGCACAGCGCTCTACATATGTAAGTCATGGTGGACTGCAAATTTGAGCCATATAGCATTTTTATTTTTTCGAAGTATCTTTTTCTGTTTTCTACTAGGAGATACATGGGACTGTAGTCGACCCAAGAGGGGCACTGCATGGGGATAAAAAGGGCACTGCAAACTGGATGTGGGGGTTGGGTATGTAATTTTCTTACATTATATGCAGTTCTCTCCTTCTGCAGATGCAGCTCTGGCTGTTGTTGGCATGCAGTCCACCTCCGCTGTAGGAACTCATGGGCTTTTTCAACTTTTGCCATTGTCGCGGGAGAAGGCTGGATGGGCACCATTGCAGTTCGCATCCACGACGACTGCGATGGAGAAGGCATCCTTGCAGTTCTCTTTCCCCTGTCATGCATAACCGAGGCTGGATGCTTCAGCGGCGGATCCCCCAGGTGGTGTTGGGGCAAAGGTGAGGGGCGGCGTCGCTTCCTAAACGCCGCCGCGGAAGAATCCTCGCCGACGGACTGCATCGCCGGCCGCTCAGCGTGCGCTCTGCGCTACTGGCCGCGGAAGAAGGCGGGGAGGGGTGGGGGTCGCCGCCGGCCGCTGGAGCGCTGCCTCGAAAGAAGGCGGGGATGGGTGGGGGTCGCCGCCGGCCGCCGGGGCGCTGCCGCGCAAGGAGGCGGGGAGGGGAGGGGGACGCCGCCGGCCGCCGGGGCGCTCCCGCGCTAGGAGGCGGGGAGGGAGGGGACGTCGCTGGCCGCCGGCCGCCGGGGCGCTCCCGCGC
>LR738713.1:864270719-864318350 GCA_902687465.1 Secale cereale | reverse complement strand
TCCCGCGCTAGGAGGCGGGGAGGGAGGGGGACGCCGCTTTCCGCCGGCCGCCGGTGTGCTCCCGCGCTAGGAGGCGGGGAGGGGAGGGGTGTTATGAGAATAAGGGTTTTGTTAGGAGAATAAGGTCTTAAGGGGTGTTATGAGAATAGACCCACCCTATATATATATATATATATATATATATATATATATATATATATATATATATATATATATATATATATATATATATATATATATATATATATATATATATATATATATATATATACAGCCGGTCTATTCTCATAACATTATGAGAATAATATTCTCATAACACTTCTGAACTAAATTGAAATACTGCATGGGAAAGCTATGCGCACTGCTTCCTTTTTCTGTTGCGAACCACATAAAAGGGCAGTAGGAAACCTTCATGGAGCAGCGTTTCTGGCTAGTTTGATCGATTTCTATTGGTTTATTTGTGTGTGCGCTGAATTAATATGTGATTAAACACTGAATTCAGCGAGAAAACGACTGAAAACCTTTGATTTGGCGGATCTGCGTCCGTTCTTCCGCTCGTGCAGGAGTTTCGGATCCTGCTGCTGGCTGTTCGTATTCGATTTTATAGCGTGGTCCTAGTGTGTTACCAATTTCGCGTTCTTGTTTGTGTTATTTCGCCACAGATTAATTTGCTAATATGATTGAAATTTTAGTATAATTGGTCGAGTATCTCTCTGTTCTAGCGCAAAAACGTCAGTTCTCTGTCCTTCCCCGTCCGGATCGAAATTGTTGTGTTTTGTATGTAATTTTCTGTTGTTTTCGGCAATTATGTGCTGCCTTTGATCCTATCCGTATGAATTGGAGCGGATTAAGTTGTTAATTTTGAAGAATTTAACTTTTTGTCCATGTTTTTTGTGTTCTTGCGGGCGCCACTGGCTATGGTCGTTACTCAAAGATGTTTTTCGAGATTTTTTTGCACTATATAGTTGTTAGAACTGCATTGCAGGCTGTGTTTTTCGTCTGTGAATCATGGTCAAGAGCGGTGGACTACAGTAATATGCAATGTGCGGCGAACTGTAGTAATATGCAATGCGCGGCGAATATTTGTAGCGCGGCGAACTGCATTAACATGCAATGCGAGCCTGTATGAACTGCATTACAGCCACGGGGGTGTGGGGGACTAGTTTAATAAGTTTTTTTGCTTGGTCAAGCGCGGTGGACTGCAGTAATATGCAATGCGAAATGCACATTGTTATGTAACCGCACTGCTTTATTTGTCGTTTTTTTTGTGTTGTGTCTTTACATATATATATATTGGTGGGTCAATTGGCTCCCATCCCACCTTATCCCTGGCGGCTCCCATCTCACCTTATCCCTGGCGGCGCCTCTCTTCCTTGATCTGTTTTTCTCCCAACCAGATCCCTACGCCTGGCAATGGATTGCGCGTGCGGCTGCCTGGCAAGGTTGGAGCCCAAGCTGGAGACGTGCGTTTTTTCTGAAGGTTTGGTTCTGAACCAGAGGCAGCGGCACAGCACGCTCTGTTCCCTTCTCTATTCTTCAGGTATTGGATTTCGGGCTCCATTCGTCCATCAGATGACTGACGATGATGTCAGTGATTCATGGGTATGTATTTCTCGCATATTCTTTTTCATGTGTTGTTTGTAGTTAACACTATCTGAATTTTTGTAGCAGTATAAGTGCACTAAGTATAAGTGAACTGCTTTTTCACACAGAAGGTTTATTATGAACATTGTAGGAGCAGCAGCAATTTTGTCTAGTCAATATTTATTATTATGTTGACATTAATATTTTTTATGAAGATTGTAGCAGCAATTTATTTTCTGAAGATTGTAATCTTTTTCTTATTTGTTCTTATTTTTCTGTTCTTGTTGTTTTGCTTGCAGAAATTCCCTTCTGGTCTAGTCAGGGTAACAGAAAGCTGTGTTAATTTGGTCTTGGTTAGCAAGAATGGATATCATGACGTTGATGTTATGTATTCTGTTGGCTCTGATGATTGTTTGGTTTTCAAAGATGGCTGGAAGGAATTTGTGGAGGAAGCTGGTCTTCAGGCTGGGGATGTTGTCATGGCTATGTTTTATAGGCATGCAAAGTGTTTGGAAATCAAGTTAAATTTGCTTTAGATCAGTCTTGCTTGAGCAGCAGCAGCATGAGACATTTTTGTTGTAATAATTTTACATTTTTGTGTGGCTTCTAGTGTATTTTCCTATAAGAATTCTGAGTATAAGTGAACTGCTTTTTGACATATAGTTTTTCATGTGCATCCTATCAGCAGCAGCAGTTGAAGAACATACATACTGGAAACCCCCACCGAGCTTTTGTTTTTTAACCCACATACGGAACTAGAGTTTTTTAATAAAAGAGGACTGCATCAACCATTATAATAGCATCAGTTTTGTGAAAGAATACTCTATGTGAACTGCTTTGATAGATTGTTTTTTATGTGTATCCTAGCTACAGCAGCAGTTTGAAGCAATATACATACTGAAAACAGACTACTGAGAACTGCATATTGTTGATAGGTAGAAACCAAGGTTCTGCGCTCATAATTAACAAAGTACATCATCAAGCAAACTAACGCAACATAAGCAAACATTGTCCCAAAGCAAACTACAACGAAAGCAAACTAATCTACATAAGCAGAAGGAAACAAATCGAGCACTTGCGACAGGAATCCTTGGCTATCAGCATCTGGCCTGCTTCACCAGTTCCACCCGTTGGAGTTGGAGGTGGAAGTTGATCCCCCCTTGCCCCCCACCCTCCAGGATGACCACGGGCGCTTCCTGGTCTTCTCTGTTTCAGCGCGCGCGAGGCCTTTCTTCATTGTGGTGATTCGGTTCCATACCTCGAACGCAGTGTAGGCGTCCTTGGCAGCATACTCGACGTGCCTCGTGCTGAGAATCGAAGTCCACAGGCTGTGGTCGTGGTCTGACATCTTTGTCTTCATGTCTGCGTACTCGTCGTTGATGATGGCAGCAGCTACATCGCCAAGCGAGTCCAGTGGCTTCGTTCCATCAGGCACCCTCCAGTTCGTCTGGATGTCGACGAAGTTGGGGATGTGGAGGTTGCAGCGTGAGAGCTTCTCCTTGTCCTGCTCGATGGAGAAGCCAGCGAACTCGAACCTAAGGAAAGTGAACCGTAAGTTATACCTTTCGGAACTGCATACATAGGCATATAGAACTGCAACACATACTCGGCAGAAATAATTGCTTACCTTGGGTCACCGAGGAACCTGTCGAAGGGGATGCATCTCTCGCCCAATGTACCACATACCTGAAAAAGAAGCACTGGGTGGTACTTGCCGATGGATAGTTGAACCAGGGCCGCTCTGCTCTTGTTGGGTGTGTACTCCACGTCGATGCCGGTGATCTTCTGGCTGCAAAGAGGAGGAAGAGGAGGAGGAAGGGGAGGAGGAAGGGCAGCGTCGTGTGTTTGTGCGGACGGTCAGGTTGATGGAGCGCGGGATTTAAAGCGGAGCGGCAGCAACTTCTGCCGAGGCCATGATCTAGTCCCCCAACCGTCTTGGCGATCGTGGGTTCGTGATGATCGTGGCGTTCGGGCGGCTTGCAACCGGCCGGATAGAGGAGCGAGGGCGTGGCGCTTCGGGCGATAGTGGGCGCATTTATTTTAGGGCAGGCGAACCGAATCGTTTCCCGTAAGCGAACTGCATTGCTTCAGAAGCGGAATCGTTTTCCGTAAGCGAACTGCATCGCTTCAGAAGCCGAGTCGTTTTCCGTAACCGAACTGCATCGTGTTACAACCGAGATGTTTTTTTATATTTTGTCTATGACCTGTGGGCCCTTTTATTCATTAAGTCTCTCTTTTTTCTTCTACTTTTCTTGCAGCCCCCCTTGCCCCCTTCCGCTTCCTCTCCCCCGAGCCCGCACAGAAATCCCCCCGCCCTCGTGCTCTCGTGGTGGAGAGCGACGACGCCCGCAGCCGCCGCCGTCTGTAGGGGCTCTCTCGTGGTGGACAACGTCGACGCCCGGAGCCGCCGCCGTCCGTAGGGCGCTTCCTCCGCCGTGGCCGTCCGCACCCGCCTCGTCCGACCGTCACATCGTCCCACGGTGAGCCCCAAATCGCCCCCAATCCATTCCAGATCCTGTGCTAGGGTTATTTTTCGAGCCAGCATTCTATTCTTAAGGTTGTTTTGTATGCTTGAAATTGCAACGCCCTATGGATTGAAAGTTTTTCTCTGCCTGCTTTTGGGGTTTGCTGTCTAGGGTTTAATTATTATCCCTTGCTGATTGCAGGCACAACATGGCTTCTTCCTCCCCAATTGATGCGTCACCAGTTAGAACGGCTTCCCCATCTGGTAACTACATCAAAGTGAACTGCATTTTTCATACAGGGTCAATTTACTCCCTTGTTGAACGAAATAGTGCACTGCATCTTAGATTCCTTTTTTAGCAAGGCCCATTTTTTCAGACATGTGGCAAACTGATATGAACTGCCTCAAGTTAATTGTTTTTACTTTTTTGGAATGACATTAAGTTAGTTGTTATGTTTTAATTGTTAAACATAAACTGCTAAAAGAGCACTGCATTTTGGACATTGCTTTGTATTTTTTTTTGTCTATCCACTATGCGGTTGCCAAATTGATATGAACTGCATTGAGTTTTAGTTTTTGCCTCTCACAGAACTGCATGAATTTGTTTTGTTTTGTATATCTAAGCGCACTTCTTTTTTATATGTGGTCAATTGGTCACTGAACGAATTAGTGCACTGCATCATATATCCCTTTACCAATGTCCATTTTCAGACACGCGTCAATATGATATTCAAGCGACATGAACTGCATTTTAGGTTTACTGTTATGTTTTAAGTGTTAAACATAAACTGCTGAAAAGAGCACTGCATTTTCTACATTTGTGTTTTCCTAGTTGATATGAGCTGCATTTAAGTTTAGTTCTGCCTCTCACACACATATCTTTTCTTATGTTTTTTCTCACCCACAGTTTTATCTCCTGGTGGGTCAGGGGGGTGGTCGTGTTAACTATTTGATTACATGTTATTTCACAGCCGATGTTGTCGGTGGCGGTACATCTGATCAGGGCAGCATTCCACCTGAATTGAGTGAAACCCAGTCGGAATCTGTTGATGGCACAGAGCCAGTTACACGGGATTGGATGGTCCCTGATCAGATTGCAGCTGATGTTGAGAGGAGAAGGCAGAGAGCGATTGCGCTCGGTAATACTTTCGTGAAGGCTCATAGGGCGAAGCAAGTAAAGTTAGGGGAGGGTAAGGAGATAGGAAGGAGGATTGTAGATTCAAAGAAGTCTGCTAAGTTTGCCTCCGCAAAGAATCCTGTGAAGAGGAAACTCAACACTGTTGCAGAGCAAGGTTTAAGTTCTCCACGCCGGAGCCCGCGTGTTGATTACTCAAAGAGACCTAATTACGCCGAGGTTGATGTGGGTGGGATTCAAGGAAAGCGGAGACGCGCGGACGATCACTCTGGTGTTGATTCTGAGCGTCGATCTAAGCTTGCGCGGGAAAATGCAGCTGAAGAAGCTCTGGACAGTGATTCTGATGAGGAGGATGTTGATGTTAGTAAGGTATACGCTGTTTATTTACTTTTTCTTCTGTTTTTAAGTTGTTTTGGCATGAGTTTGCTGATGTGAACTGCATTTTTTATTCTTTTTTTTGTAGACTGCTAAGAGCACCAAGAGGAAGAGGTCTGAAGATGATATTGCGCATGAATGGCGTTTTAACAGGACTGTTCGGCTGTCCATTCCAAACGTAATCAAAGCTGTCGCTTTGCTGGGTGAGGCGCACAGAACTTTAGTGCGGCAAGCAGGTTTTGGCATTGTCTTTGACCTGAAATTAGAGAAGAATGTTTCTCGTGTTTTGATGTGCAAGCTGATGGGAAAGATCGACCCTGATACGATGAGATTGGACTACGGGCCAAACAAGGTTCTGGAAATCAATCGTAAGGCTGTCCATCACATTTTTGACTTCCCTATGGGTTCTCACACTGCTCCCAGGCCTGCTGCCAGCGGGCATGATGATTCGCTGACTAATCTGAAGGATGAACTCGGTTTCAACCATTCTCGTAGCATAGATGCGAAGGACCTGCTTATTTTACTACGCACGCTGGATGTGGACCCTGCGAAGGTTAATAAGACCGTGAAGGTTTTTTTTCTCATTGTTTTCCAGTGCTTGCTTTGTCCCAGCCCCGCAACTCGGTCGTCCAGGGTAGCTGCTATGGTTGAAAACTTGGATATTGCATCTATGGCTAGCATGGACTTTTGTCAGCTTGTTGTCGACGAGCTGCAGGCCGCTGTGTACAAGTGGAATTCTAAAGGGAGCAAGCAGAACTGCGCTGAGGGTTGCACCATCGTGCCCCTGTTCATGTACCTAGATTCGTTGAATCTTCGAAAAGTATCGGTTATGGATAAACGCACGCCACGCGCCGCAATACTATCCCATGTGCAGTTGAAGAAGATTCACAACGCTGACATCATTGTCAGGGGAATGATACACCTGGACTCTTACAAGTTTGGCAAGCTGCCGGTGAGTGCATAGCCAGCCTTTGTTTTTGTTTTATTCCTTTTTTTCGTGCATGCTAAATGTGAACCTCTTATGTACTTTTTTTGTGAACTGCATCTCTTTTCTTTTTGTTAATTTTTTCAGTGGAAGGCGGAAGCGGACTGCAGTTGCCGAAGCGCCTGAAATGTTTTGTGAGCCTCTTGCTAGGGCGGCTCCAATTCGACGGGGTCGTGGTTTTGCTAGGGCGGCTGCTGGAGGTTTTTCTGGCCATGCTTTTGCTGATCGTAATAAATTTGTTCAGGTCGATGAGCTTCTCGACAGGGTCATCAATATAACTAGTGATTTCCCAAAAATTCTGATTATTTGTTTGACAGGCCATTGTCCCCCGTTGACGAAGCTGCCAAAGACAATCCTATTGATGAAGTCGTCATCGACAAGGTTTGATTTCTTCCTTTTTTTTGTTACAGTGAACTTCTTTGTTTATTTTTTTGTAGTGTCCAAAACAAACAATAATATTTTTTGCACTAGCAGTGACAGCGAAGTGCAGTTTTTAACTTTTTTTGTATTTCGTGCACCAGTAGTGGTAGTGCACTGCAGTTGTTGTTTAGAGAAGAAGCATCATCTTTTTTAGCAGTGGACTGCATGATCTGGTGTTGGTTTTTTAGTTGTAGAACTGCAAATTTGGATAATAGTTTTATTTATGTTTTAAAGTTTTTTAGGATGCCGAATCAAACGTGGAAATACATGGGAAGGAGGTAGAGGGTGACGTTGGCAAGGACGAGGAGGCTGACAAGTGTAAAGAGATGGAAGGCGACGCTTCCCTGGTGAGTATAGAGAATTTTTGCATTTTTGTGTTTTATTTTTTATTTTTCATGGGAGCTTCATGGTCCGTTTTATTAGTGAACTGCATTCTATCTTTTTTGTGTAATGTGTTTTATTTTTTAACTCATCAGAACTGCGGATTAAATGTTTAAATCCAATCGGAGCGCAACATTGAGGATGATAATGTGGAAGGGAGAGGAGGGGAGGAGCCTGATGCGGAGGTTGATAAGGCAGAAGGTAGAGAAGGAGGGGAGTGTCCTGTTGAGGCTGATAAGGCACAAGAGAGAGAAGGAAGGGAGGATATCGTGGATTGTGATAAGCATGAAGAGAAAGAAGGAGCTCCTGGTGTTACACTTGAAATTGCAGAAGAGACAGAAGGAACTCCTAGAGTCGGATTTGACGATGCGGGGACATCCGCTGGCATTGATGGTGTTGTTGGGCCTACTGTTTTGTTGCTTGGCCATTAGGTGCCTGAGAAATTTTGTGTCATCCCTCGCGCCCCCGAGCAATCTGTTGGCAATCTGGCTTTCCCAGTCGAGACAACCAAAGTCCCAGCTGAGACAGTTTCGATTGGTTCTGAACAGGAACAACCAAGACTCTCTCAGGACATGAGCAATCAAGCGCCGCTTGACGATGATATTACCGGGCTGGAGCACTTGACGCTTAGCGAAGATGTATATGAGCAGCCGCAGGAAGTTTATTCTGAAACCGAAGGTAAGCGAACTGCATTATTTTTACTCTTTCCCGGGGGCGAAATGGACCGTGTGTGTTTTATTATCTGATATCGTTCCCACTCTGTTTGCAGATGAGGAATTACCTGTTGTTACTCCTTCAAGGGTTGATCCAGCTCTTATGAGAAGATACAATGAGTTACATGACGCTGTTACGAGGGCTAGGAGGGACAAGAAGAAGAAGTATGACATTTTTTGTCTCACGCCCCGGTTATTGAATATGTTATTTTTTTAGGGACACCCATCTTATCACTTTTTGCTGGGCTTTTTTCTTCTTGTCTGAAGGCATCTAGTTGCGTTCAAGGACGAGTTTGGTGATATTACTATCGGTCAGGTTGGCGAGTCTTTTTGGTCGTATGGAACGCTGAGCACGCGCCTCGCAAACATTGGCGTCTCTATGCTAGCTGAGAGGTTCAAAGGATCTCAAACGATGATTGTCCTGTACAACGTATGTGTAAGCATTTTTCATTAATTTATATTGTATCCCCTCGTCCAATTTTTATTTGTGCTATAAGCATTTTCATTAACTCTCTAGTTTTGTCTTTTTTGCAGAATTCCATTTGGAACGGCGGTGCCACAAATAGGGCTTTGAAAAAGATGTTTTCTTCAAGCGCAGAGGAACGTGAGGACAAGAAAAACTTGGTAACGCATTTTGACCATTTGTCGTCATCTTGAAAATAAGTTTTCTGTTTTTCTATTTTTTCTCATCTGGTTTGTTTTATTCTTTTTTTTTTCAGATTATGTTTGCAACATTAGACCCTCCTCCCGCAACAATGAAGGACGCGATAGGCCACTACTACTTGGTCACTTTGAACCTGCGAGAGAAGCGTTTTGAGCTTCTCGACTCATTGAACGAAGGCGACAGCGTTGCTGCAAATCTTGTCTTCAGGAAAATGGTCAGGAACATCAATAAAGTCTGGAAAGATGGCAGCGCAAGCTGCGATGAGCCGTTGAACCCTCCCACCCTCGACGGCTTTGCGCTGACTCATATTAATGTCCCGCAACAGGGAAACGGGTTTGTACTTGTTCTCCTTTTTTCTTTTTCCTCCTTCATTTTTTTGTGTGTAAGTGAGCTGCATTGTTTTTACTAAATTAGAAGCACCTTTTCCCTTGAGCGAACTGCATTACTAATGTGTTATTGGTTGTTCTCCCTCGGTTTCTTGTGTGTATGGAGCTGCATTGTTTTACTAACATCAGTAGCACTTTCATTACTGAGTGAACTGCATTAGTAATGTGTTTTGTGTTGGTTTTCTTTGCAGGCATGATTGTGGATTTTACATGTTCCAATTCATGCAGACCTGGGATGGTGAAACGATTGCCAAGTTTGGGAAGGAGCACATTGGCTACATCAGGAAGGCGATGCTCTATAGTTGGCTGACCTCGTCGCATTGCTGTCTGGACCTGACATCACTTTTAATTTTTAAAGAAGGTTATTACATTTTTTCAGTCACACACCTTTTTTATTAAGTGAACTTCATTGGTACAGAGAGGGGAGGTCCACTACTTTTGTTAAGCTTTTTAGTAGAACCCCATTCGCATGTTTAAAATGACTTTCCTTAGTGAAGTTGATGATTCTTTTTCATTTTGCTCATTATCCAATTTTTTGTGCAGGCTTTGACGAAGGCGCACACCAAGGTGGTATTTCCTTGTTTGAAACTCAGGTTCACACTCCAACGATTCAGAAAGTTGTCCTTGATGAACCCACCGTTAAGCTTGTGAAAGAACCTGTGTGTAAGAGGTTGAGGAGTGGCGCCGGCACTTCGAATGAAAAAGCTCTTGAGAAATCTCCTGTCAATGTCAAGCATGGGAAGAAAGTTGTGAGCCCTCCTAATGCTGAAGATAGTGATGATGATTTTGAGAGGCCACCACCAGTGCCTAGGAGGACCAGGAGCACAGCTGTGGAACGCCCGACGGACAGCGAGGCACTAATTCTATCAAATAAGAGGCCTGTGCAGAAGCCATCAAAGTTTCGATCTCCTGTACAGAAGTTGAATCCTGCGAGATTCAGCTATCTTGCGGAGATGAGGAAAGTCTTGCAACTCATCACGAGCACACAATTCAGGCAGAAATACATCGAGTCAGTTCTTTTTTCGTTAGTTTTTTTGCTTTTTTGATTTTTAATCTGTGTAATGTTCTTATGTGTTTTTGCTTTTGTGCTCCTAACCCCCCCACCTTCGCCGTTTCTTTTGTGCAGGTGCGCGCTTTTCATGCACAGGAACCCTATCGGTGTCTACACCGTGACTGTGGACTACATGTTCTTAACTTTCACCAGAGGTGGTTTTATGGACTCGGAATTGATGGATCATATCATCAGGTACTGGAAGAATGACGAGCGTATGAATGTGGTTTATCGATCTGGCGAACGCGTTCTGCTGTCCCCTTTGTTTATCCCGGTATTTCTCTTTTTCCCTTTTTTTTCTTTTTTCTGCTCGAGTGAACTGCAGTAAATAGTGCATAATAATTTGTTTTTAGATTGTACTGAACTGCATACATTTTTTTGTGTTTAACCCATGTATCTTAAATGAAACAAATTATGGGGAGAATTGTGAACTGCATACTGTTTTTTAGAGAAGCGTGACCCGTTTTTTTATTAAGCGTCGGAGCGAACATCTTAAGGGGAACTGCATTAACGTTCTTTTGTGAATTACCCACACGCAGTATGTGCTTCAAATGAATGATCATGCGGATAGAGATGAAGATGGAAATGTTGTGTTGCCTTTTGTCCACGGCAAGTTTAACGTTGAAGATGCAGCAAAGCAGTTCCAAGTTTATGTTCGTGATGGCGAGAACCTTCTTGATTGCAAATTAGTAAGTTATCAGATTTGCTTTTGTTCAGCCTTATGTATTTATTTTCTCTCCCAATTTTTTCCAGTAATCCTTTTTCACTCATCAAACCCATAACAAATTTGATGAAACAAAATCAGATTCCGTTACCACGGATGAAAACCAGCATTATTCGCTATACACGATGAATAGGCACCGCGAAACCCTTGACATTCATGACACTAGGAGGTACAGCGGACCGGTTGATCAAACGACGAGGTGGCATAAGTCTGAATACCACAGCGACCGCAATGAAATGGTAAATTTTTTCCTTTTTCACCTTTCTTCTTTTTTTTCATGCGTGCGCGTGTTGAACAATATTTTGTTGTGATGTGTATTTTTGTTTTTTTATTTCCACCAGATGATCAGGATGACTGCATTGCTGAAGAAGGTTTGTGGAGAAAAGGAGTACAAGAGAAAGGAGTTGGTAGACTGGGTCGATGTTTCAAAGAAAGCTAGCTTTTTGGGCTCCCCTGAGCAGGGCCCCAATGAGTGCGGCTTTTTTGTTCTCAAGATGGCTCAGTTTTATGACGGCAAAACCTTTGTTGTGAAATTCGCAAAGCGTAATGTAAGTATCTTTTTTTAACCCAATAATAATCCCTCATTCCTTGATATATTTTTTGTCAGTTTCTTTTTTTGTAGATGATGTTGTATATTTGTTTTTTTTCTTCATCACAGGAAGCTGTTCTTCAGGATTGGAAGGCTGAGTTTTTGTTCCAGATCTTGTTCCACCCAGAAAACATGGTCGTAGTCATCGAGTTCCCGGAGGATCTAAGAAATCTCTGCATTTCTCTTGGCTTTTCTCCAAAACTGGATTCACAGGAGCAGGATGAGGCATAAATGATAGCAGATCTTTTTCTATGTGTGTTGATGTCTTTTTTCGTGTGTGCTTCAGAACTTTCTGTAAACAGTAATGTATGGTCGCTGTGTGTAGTTCTCGATCTGCAAAACTGTTAACACCATGTTGTATGCTTTTGTATATACTGGTCTAGTTAGTTTTTGTGTTTTTATTTTCGTGGCAGACAGTGACAATGTCAAATATGTACATAATGGAGGTTTCAGCCAACTCCTCCTTGTGAATAATAACATGTTCGCAGCGCACTGCATTCACTCATATGAGTAGCAGCCAAGTTTTTTTTAAATATACGCATCCGCACTGCATCTCACCTTATCACATGGGACTGCAAAGACGAATTCAACGTGTTTGTCGTCGAGTTTCAAAATTTTGGAAAATTGTATTAGAAGACAGAAAATCAACTGTATCTGCTAAGAGAGAGCTCAATTTTTTACATTTTTTTTGCACTAAGCGCACTGCACTGTGTACTCGAAGCGTACTGCACTGTAAGCTTTAAACGCACCACGCACGCACTGCACTGTACGTGAAGCCTAGTCTGACTCTACATTTTTTTCTTTTCTAACTGCATTCTATATTGATTCACGGTCATGTCAGATTCTATACGACGATGAGAACTGCATTCCCAAAATGACATTCTGATCTCATGGTTTTCATACAGAAGAGAACCGCATTCTGAGAATGACATTCTCATCTTATTTCTTTTCATATAGAAGAGAACTGCATTTTATCAAGCATACCCCCCCGCAGCTCATTGGTCACAAAGTATGTATGGCATATGTTATATCTATTCATTTTTGAACTTCAGTATTACATGTTGAATTCTTTTTTTTCTTGCAGTCCACTGAACACAAGCTATATATATTATATACGATATGATATATATAAAGGATGAAGTTAATATATTTTTTTAAATGTAAAACTGCATATGTGTTGATCTACGTCCTTTTCCTGCTGCTTCTTCTCAGATTGTGCACTGCATTTGTTTCAATGGTTGTTGCTACTTCTGTATTGCTCTTGTTGTTCGCATTACCCCTCGTAACGCGACCGTGCGACTGCGATGCTTGCCTACGCGCTGGATTCTGCGTCATGTCTCTCCCCCTCGTTTTTGATGATGGTTCTTCGATGTCTTCATCTTCTGCTTCTTCTTCCTCGTCTTCTTCTTCTTCTTCCTCATCTTCCTCTTCGGTTTCATCCAGTGGCGGAGACAGGGGGACCAGCAGGGGCCCTGGCCCCCCCTAACATTATTGTATTAAGCTTAATATGCATGCTAATAGATGTACAATGGTTGCAAAAATGATGTATTCTTATGATCTGGCCCTCCCTAGCAAGGATTTACTACACTTGGCCCTCCTCATACTATATTCCTGGCTCCGCCACTGGTTTCATCAGCTTCACTCGCTTCCTCGTTCTCTTCTCTGTCAGCATCTTCTTCGTCATCTTCTTCATCTTTTTCTTTTGTTCTATTTGGACAAGTTCTCGCATTATGCTTCTCTCTCTTGTTGCAGACGCTACATAGTCTTCTATTTGTCGTATCATCTTGTTGGTGAGCTCGGTGATTTGAAGTGGCATTTTCAGCCTGGATTTGTTTCAGCCTCTCCTTACATGTTCTTGAGTTGTGTCCCGCAATCTTATTGCATGATTTACACATCCTTACCCCCAGTGGTCTTCCTCCGCTGTCCAGTTCTGGCTCAGGCCTGCTATTTTTTTCAGGGCTTTTTTCATTTGCTGCAGCTTTTTTATTGGCTGATTTGCTCTCTTTCTTTCTCCCTTTTGTGTTTGAAACAGGCGGGTGAAGACTTGTGTCATCCATATTATGAACTGCACCATCAGCAGCATGTTCACGCTCCTTTCCTTGTTCTTCACCCCGCGCATCCATGATCTTCTCTGCCTCATCTTCTTCGTTTATTACGTTCACTTCTTGTATGAGTTCTCTCATCCCAGCTAAAGCTCTGTTGTACCCTCTATCCGATTTGACACCCCTGTTCGCCAGGTCCATAGCAGTTTCTGCAAGTAGTCTCCTACGGCAGAACATCGAACTCCCATCTGGAGCAGTTTGCTCATAGTCTCTGCGGTCAAAGGTTGGATTTTGGCGTGCGTTCTGTGTGTATCTCTTCAATATGTACTCTTCAGGTATCTTGTCCACCCGTAGCTGATCCAACATGCAAATGATGTGCACGCAGAACAGGCCTGCAGCAAAAGAATTTTTTTGGTTATTCGTGTCAGCAAACTTCACATAAATATGCAACATTTTTTCAATTTTTGGTTTTTGTGAAATGCATTATAAATAGGTCCTGGGTCTACTGTTCTAGTGAACTTCACTAATGTTTTTTTTTCATCTCTTTTTTGCTACCAGCAGTAAGTGAACTTCATTATGTTTTCTGTGTGCTTATTTTTTTGTTTTTCTGTCTCACTGACCTGTGTGTGTCCACAGCTTGCATTCGCATTCGTAGATACCGTTCGTCACATCAGCAACTACCTGGAACTCCTGTCTTGCCCAATCAAAATCATCAGACCGGTTGTAGTGGCGCACCAAATATTTCGTCGGATTGTCAGTGGACTGCTCTGATCTGAATACAGTGCTGCGGTAGTGAGTTTGCTTGAAGTCAGCAAAGACCGCCCTGGTGTAAATCTTGGACAGCTGAACCTCGAAACCAAACTGAGCAGTAATCTTTATTTTCGTCTGTGAAACAAAGAAAACCAGTTTAGTAGTTGTCTTTTCGCAGCAAAAATCAAGAAAGCAAGTAGTGTTTTTATTAATTGCTCATCCAGCTTAAAAACTTTTGCTCTGGTTATATACCTCGTTAGCTATGGTCTTCGCGTGCTCGACGCCCTTCCTTGTCTGGATGCACCTGTCCACCTGCGACGCAAAGATGTGTAGGTCGTGTCTTTCCTTGACAAAGTTCCTCTTCAAGATCCGGTTCATGCTTTCACTTCTCTGTGTCGACGTCATCCGTGCACAGAACACCTCCTTGTAGTAAGCCGATATCCCTTCTTTTCGGTCTGTCCAGAGCGCCTTCATAATCTCATCATTTTGCAGGTTATACTTGTCCATGAGCTCATGCCAAGCGCGTTCAAACTCTGATGGCATTAGCGGGTGGTTGAGAACGGAGGTCAGCTCATCCTTGAATTTCTCATACACTTTGTACAGTAAGGACAGGTGATCCTTATATTTTTTTCAGTATATGCCAACGGCATAACTTGTGCAGCGTGCCTATTAGCGTACTTTTTATCGCGGCATCCATGTAGGGGCATTGATCTGCATGTTTTTGAAAAAATCAAGCAGTGAGTTATTGAGAGAACTGCATATCCTTTTTCTGCTTTTTTTTCATTGGATGTAAGAAATGGACTACAAAACTTGACAGTGAACTGCATTGTTATTTACACCCATTCTTTTTTTTCAGCATACCTGTGAGTATGCAGATTGGCCGCTTGTTGTTCATGCAACGCAAGAACGTTCGGAACACCCACTCGAAAGTCGGTATTGTTTCGTCTCTGATGAGAGCCACAACGAATATTGTACTTTGGAGGTGGTGGTTGACTCCAACGAAGATGGCCAGAGGCATGTGGAACTTGTTGGTCTTGTAGGTCGTGTCAAATGTGACACAATCTCCAAAATCTTCGTACGATCCCCTGCAGCTCGCGTTCGCCCAGAATATGTTCCGCACACAGTTATCGACATCTTTGTCGTAATCATAGAAGAACTCCGGGTTTATTTGCTGCATCTTCTCAAAGAAAGCCAGGAGTTTCTTCACGTCGTCTTCTGTTTCCTCCCTCGCGAATTCGTGCTTCCTGCAGTTCGAAATAGTAATATACTTGCAGCATTAGGGACATACAGAAAATGCACAAGCGAACTGCATGAAATAGACGAGATATCGTTTTTTCTTTTAGTGAACGTACCTGTTCACCCAGTCACGGCTGGTGCGCCCCATAAAGTGCAGCCCTCCTGACATCCTTGACAGGGTTGACATCATCTGCGTGTGCGTGAGGTTGTCGCTCTGCATGTCCTTCACTAGTTTATTGAGTAACGGATCATCCATCTTATGCGAGTGCATGTGCAGAAGCATAGCCGGGCTGTCAATCATCATGTGGTTGTGATTGAGCTCAATCTCTGCTATCACAAACACATCCTTGATTTTTTTCAATCTCATTCCCGCCTTGCAGCCAGTCCTCTTTGATGTTTTTTCTCGCTTTCTGTCATAATCAGTGACAGTTTCTTTGCTTCTGCCTTCCTTTGAGCACACTATGTATCTGTTTGTTTTGTATCCGCCGTTTTTGCGTGTGCCGAAGCCTGCATGCCTAGCATACGTGTTGTAGAATTCTCGCGCCGCATCGTGTGATGTGAACTGCATACCTTTCACAGGCACAAGTTCTGGGAGCATGCTCTCATCCTGCACACACACAATATGGAAAGTTTTTTTTTGTTAATGAGAATGCACAAGCTGAAAGAATGCGTAAGTGAACTGCAGTAGTTAGGCAAGGATGCTTACATGCGTGTACTGTTTTTCTTCTAACGGTGTTTGCAGCTCACCGATGATTATTGGGCATGGAGGGGTGACAACAGATCTGTGTAATTTAGGATCGCGAGGAGGCAGGTGTGTTGAGAAGTCTACTTTTTTGGTTGCTTGCGGCTCTCCTTGATTCTGCTTCCGATTCTTCTGTTGGGCAGTAGGCGGCCTTGGTGGAATTCCACTATCTCTTTGCCGACGAATCGTTTGCTCATGAACTTGCCGAACTTGCTGGGTTTCAACGTTGGCTTGTGGAGGTGCTATATCATCCGTTCTGATCTGCTGGCCAAATGTTTCAAAGACACGCGTGTACCTTGGCTGCATAACTGTTATGATTTGCTCTTCATCATCATCCTCCTCCTCATCTTTCTGCCCGTGCTCCCCCATGAAGACCAGATCGTCGTCCTCCTCCTCATCCTTTGGGTTTTTTGCTTCACTGCCTTCTCCATCTCGAATGATGTTTGGTTCACTGTTTTCATCTTTATCCTCTACATTTCCTCCATGGAGTACGCAGTTCTGTTTGTTGTGTTAAAGAAACCCCTCGGTATTTCAGGTGTTATCCATCCAGGCATCTCCCACTCTTCTCTTCCAATGCAGTTCAGGGGCTTTGGGTCGTAAATGATTCGAGGCATCTTCTGTTTTTGAGGCATAGTAATTTCCTGCACAGTATTAAGCCAAAGCTTTTTTATGCACGTCAACAGTGAAATGAACTGCATCTTTCGTACTATATATCATTATATTTTTGCAACTGTAAGAAATTGCACTTAAATTTGTCATTCTACAGCAGGGGCACTGTTAGTTAACATGAAGAAACAATGCACTTCAGTTTTAGGCACAGCGCTCTACATATGTAAGTCATGGTGGACTGCAATTTTGAGCCATATAGCATTTTTTATTTTTCGAAGTATCCTTTTATGTTTTCTACTTGGAGATACATGTGACTGCAGTCGACGCAAGAGGGGCACTGCATGGGGATAAAAACGGCACTGCAAACTGGATGTGGGGGTTGGGTATGTGATTGTCTTACATTATATGCAGTTCCCTCCTTCTGCAGATGCAGCTCTGGCTGCTGTTGGCGTGCAGTCCACCTGCGCTGCAGGAACTCATGGGCTTTTTCAACTTTCGCCATTGTTGCGGGAGAAGGCTGGATGTGCACCATTGCAGTTCGCATCCACGACGAATGCGATGGAGAAGGCATCCTTGCAGTTCTCTTTCCTTTGTCATGCATAACCGATGTTGGATGCTTCAGCGACGGACCCCCCTGGAGGAGTTAGGGCGAAGGTGAGGTGCGGCGTCGCTTCCTAAACGCCGTCGCGGAAGTATCCTCGCCGACGGACTGCATCACCGGCCGCTCGGCGCGTGCTCTGGGCGCGGAAGAAGGCGGGGAGGGGTGGGGGTCGCCGCCGGCCGCCGGAGCGCTGCCGCGCTAGGAGGCGGGGAGGGGTGGGGGTCGCCGCCGGTCGCCGGGGCGCTGGCGCGCTAGGAGGCGGGGAGGGGAGGGGGAGGACGCCGGCCGCCGGGGCGCTGGCGCGCTAGGAGGCGGGGAGGGAGGGGGACGCCGCCGGCCGCCGGGGCGCTCTCGCGCTAGGAGGTCGGTAGGGGAGGGGACTCCGCTCGCTGGTGGCCGCCGGGGCGCTCTGCGCTAGGAGGTCTTTAGGGGAGGGGGAGGGGTGTTAGCAGAATAAGGCTGTTGTTAGGAGAATAATGTCTTAAGGGGTGTTATGAGAATAGACCCACCCTATATATATATATATATATATATATATATATATATATATATAGCCAATGAAGAAAAGAGACGAAAAAGGTGAAGAATATGCAAAGTTGAAGAATATGAACAACTGAGGAATTTCAGAAAAACTCAAATTGATGATTTTCAACTTTGGTGGTGGCGTGACCAACCGTATAAGAATGATGATTTCAGACACCGCGTACAATTGCCGTAGGGTTCTGAGAATAAAATTCTTCATTAATTTCTTCACACTTAGAGCGTTATTCTTCATTGATTGAAGAAAAACATTTCTTCATGTGTTGCACATCTAAGTCATCAATTTTGCATAAGTGTTAGGATGAGTGTCCTATTCAAAGAACATTCGAAGATTCTAAGATATTTAGCTCACACTGCAACTTGCTAAATCTCTTCTCATCCAAGGGCTTTGTGAAGATATCGGCTAGCTGTTCTTCAGTCTTCACATGCTCAATAGAAATGCCGCCCTTCAACACATGATCACGAAGAAAGTGATGACGAATCTGAATGTGCTTTGTCCTCGAGTGCTGAAGTGTGTTGTGAGAAATCTTGAAGGCACTCTCATTATCACAGAAGAGAGGCACATTCTTCACGTTGACGCCATAGTCCTTGAGAGTTTGCTTGATCCATAACAATTGAGCACAGCAAGAGCCCGCGGCAATATACTCAGCTTCAGCAGTAGACAATGATACGCAGTTCTGTTTCTTCGAGGACCAACAGACCAAAGATCTTTCGAGGAAATGACATGTACCAGATGTTGACTTGCGGTCCACACGATCACCAGCATAGTCAGAGTCTGAATATCCAATGAGATCAAAATCCGAGCCCTTGGGGTACCATTATCCAAGTGTTGGTGTGTGAGCTAGATATGAAGAATATGTTTAACAGCCTTACGGTGTGATTCCTTCGGTGTAGCTTCAAAATCGGGCACACATGCAAACACTAAGCATTATATCTGGCCTAGATGCACATAAGTACAATAAAGAGCCAATCATGGAGCGGTATACCTTATGATCGAAGTCAATACCATTTTCATCAGTGCATAGGTGGCCATTTGTGGGCATAGGAATTTTGACACCTTTGCAATCTTGCATGCCGAATTTCCTCAGTAGATCCTTGATGTATTTCTCCTGAGATATGAATACGCCATTGCGTAGTTGACGAATTTGAAGACCTACGAAGAATTTCAACTCTCTCATCATAGACATTTGATATTCTTCACTCATCATATAGGCAAATTCATCACTATAACGTTGGTCAGTACAGCCAAAGATAATATCATCAACATATATTTGGCACACAAATAATTCACCATCATAAGATTTAGTGAAAAGAGTAGGATCAAGTGAAGCGGGTTTGAAGCCTTTATTCATGAGGAATTCCTTCAAAGTATCATACCATGCCCGAGGGGCCTGCTTGAGGCCATAGAGGGCCTTATTGAGTCTGAAGACTTTGTCAGGATTCTTTGGATCATCAAAACCTGGGGGTTGAGCAACATATACTTCTTCCTCAAGCTTACCATTGAGGAATGCACTTTTCACATCCATTTGATATAGAATGATATCATGATGGTTAGCATAAGCAAGTAATATGCGAATAGCCTCAAGTCTAGCAACAGGTGCAAAAGTTTCATCAAAATCAATTCCTTCAACCTGTGTGTAGCCTTGAGCTACAAGCCGTGCCTTATTCCTTATCACAAGGCCATTTTCACTTTGCTTGTTGCGATAGATCCACTTTGTGCCAATGATATTATGCTTGCGAGGATCTGGACGTTTGACCAGTTCCCAGACGTTGTTGAGCTCGAACTGATGTAATTCCTCTTGCATAGCTTGAATCCACTCAGGCTCCATAAATGCTTCATCTACCTTAGTGGGTTCTGTGATAGAGAAAAAAGCAAAGTGCCCACAAAAGTTAGATAAATGTGAAGCTCTTGAGCGTGTGAGAGGACCTGGTATTTTGATGTCGCTGATGATTTTCTCAATCTGCACTTCTTTTGCAACGCGAGGATGAGCTGGTTGTCGTCAAGGAATTTGATCAACATTTTCTTCAGCACCATTTTCTTGAGCATTTTCTTCAGATGCATTAGCTCGACGTTCTTCAGGTTCTGGAATGAATTCTTCGGCAGATTCTTCGGTAGGAATGACATCCTCGGTAGCCTTGAATTTGATAGATTCCTCAGGTGCTAGTTCATCAATCACAGAAGGTAGGTGCTCTCTTTGCGAGCCATTAGTTTCATCAAACCGCACATCTACAGTTTCAACAACCTTGTGAAGAACATTGTTGAAGACTCTGTAGGTGTGTGAGTCCTTTCCGTAACCAAGCATAAGCCCTTCATGTGCTTTCGGTGCAAATTTTGAGTTGTGGTTGATGTCTACACACGCTTCTACTCTTGTAGACTATGTTGGGCCTCCAAGCGCAGAGGTTCGTAGGACAGCAGCAATTTCCCTCAAGTGGATGACCTAAGGTTTATCGAACTCAGGGAAGTAGAGGTTGAAGATGGTCTCTCTCAAGCAACCCTGCAACTAAGATACAAGAAGTCTCTTGTGTCCCCAACACACCTAATACACTTGTTAGATGTATAGGTGCACTAGTTCGGCGAAGAGATGTTAAATGGCAAGTGATATGGATGGCAAAACAAAGTAATATAAATCTGTAATAAAAAGTGCAGCAAGCAAACAAGTGGTAAACGTGAGCACAAATGGTATTGCAATGGTGGAAACAAGGCCTAGGGATCATACTTTCACTAGTGGCAACTCCCAACAACATTAACATAATCGAATCACATGATATTTCCCATAAAACATGCAATGGAGACGCATCCGGAGGTCATTCCTTCGTGGTTAAGAGAGGACGATAATTATGTAGGGCTACAAAAGCACACCTCAAAGTTCGTAGTTCTCAATCTAAGGATTTCCCAATGTCACCGCGGCCATCCAAAGAGAGTCCCACAATCACCACAACATATCTAAAGGATAGTCAAAGACAAGCACCAAGAGACTCTCAATCTTCAATCAACACACAAGAGAGGAAATCACTCATGAAAATATTTTTCTAATCCATGTCCAATAGACCGCTGTCACCTTGGTCTCGGGGATTATACTAGATAAAGACAAGTGAGTACATCAATCCAATACATAGAGGAAGGGGAAATATCATGGGATCACCCTAGATTAACATAGCCTATGATCACAACGAAGATCACATCATGGGAGAGAGAGATAACCACATAGCTACACGTACGAGCCCTCGGACCGGAGAAGACTACTCACACATGGACATGGTGAGGAGGAGGTTGATGATGGTGTTGATGGAGAGGTGCAGCCCCGCGAGGAGGAGACGGCCGGCGGCAGCCACGGAGGCGGCGGCGGCGGCCCTTGGGGGCGCGGCGGCGGCGGCGGCCCTAGGGGGCAGCGGCTCGTTGGCCCCCCTTCTTCCTTGTGGATGGTGCTGCAATGGTGCTGGTCCTCCCCTCCAAGACGGCGGCTCGGGAGGAGGAAAATTCGTGGCCCTTGGTGACCTAGGTTTCTCTCTTTATATAGACTATCGGATTCCCGTCATCAGATTTTGGGCCTCAGTAATACGGGCTTTACTCGGCCATCCGGACTTCGATTTGGACGAATTTTATATTCAGAAGCATCGCCCCGAAATTCCCCACAACTTTCGCAACTAGACTTTTTCCGTTTGACGTCGTCTTCGGGCCGGAACGTGACCATCTTTAAAAAACGTTCTCAGACAGATTTCAGGAAAGTCAGAGTCCTACTCCAATACGACTCCTTTTGCGTTTTTGTCAATTTCCAAGTAATTCCTACACAATAAAATGTAAAACAAGAACATTGTGCACTTTTGCAACCATTAGTAGGTTAGTACAAATATGATCAAAAGTGTATGGAAGTGCATAAATATCATAGCAACATCACACAAAAAGGGCATGGAGCAAGCAGAAATTATAGATACGTTTTGGACGTATCAACATCCCCAAGCTTAATTCCTGCTCGTCCTCGAGTAGGTAAATGATAACAAGCATAATTTCTGTGGTGACATGCTATTAACCATATAAGGACTTTTCACAGTCACATGACAAGTGCTTACTGAGACAACGAATCTGTAGTAGTTAAGTTGCCTCATGAGAGAATCACAAAGAACTGAAAGTTTTATAATATGATAATGAAACACTCAAATAGGTTTGTAATGAGCATGGTGTGCAAATAAGATAAAGTGGTACCTCGCTTGCCCCCTTTAGTGAAGCAAAACATAAATGCAGGGGCACCTCCAAGGTTTAAGTGACGACTAGATACAATGATTTCAGAATAAACGATATCATAATCATGCAAAAGACAATGGTACTTTGGGACAATGCACATTACACTCAGAATGACAATCATGCTCTCAATAGTTGGTGCTTTAAAGAAGGTGGAGACTCTCGAACCGTGGCTTTTGTTGGCAAGGTTGAAAACCCGTGGTCGGAAACAAAAACTAAACATGTAACAGAGCTCTTGGTTTTAAAAACAGAGGTAATAATTATTTTTTAGATTATGCATATTTCGTCAACGAATGCTAGCAGATAACTCAATTACTTCTCGAGCTGGACAAGTTTCGAGGAACGGCTCCCGAATGAGAACGGTCACATCCTCTTAATCTCCTTTGTTTATCACTGCCAAAGTTTTCTGATTTCTCATGAACAAAGCGTGAAGGAGGGTTTGTTTGTTGTATAATTTTTTAATGAGCCGGGCGCACTCTATGCCAGTTCCTTCTCGTATTATGGGTTTGCACATTAGACATGCAATCCCGGGGTGAAGCTTGTCCAACTTAAAAAGATCATGAATTAACTACTACTTCCTCATGAGCTAAAACAGAGGCACAAAAGAGAAATGCTTTTTTTGAATAATTTCGAGATGGTACATGAAAGTCTTCGTTAGGAATGGCAGGTAAATACCATGTATAGGAAGGTATGATGGACTCGTATGGCATAACTGGTTTAAAGGATTTTGGATGCACAAGCAGTCAGTCCGCTTAGTACAGGCGAAGGTTAGCAAAAGACTGGGAGCGACCAACTAAAAGAGCAATGACGGTCATAATCATGCAGAGCGACAAAGCAACATTGAATCAGGCATGGAAGTTATATCGCTACTCAGAAACTAAAGATCATCAAGGCTTGATAGACTTTCTTTACAGTCTTAAATATGCGTGAGCATACGCCAAGTCAATCAAAATAAATTCTTGAAGGAAGATATCACTAAACCATACCACATCATAAGCAAACAAATCATGTTGGTACTCCAATAACACATTGAGAACCCCCCAGCTATTTGAGACTAACCATAAGAAAACATGAACTACTAAGCATCATTATGCACATAGCGTTTTTACCATAGACATATCGACCAGTGCAACAGAAGCCAACTCTCTTAACAAGATAAGCATGATAACTAAAGAGAGTTCCAGCGACCAACTAAACAAAAGCTCTTTAAAAATTAAAGCGTGAAAACTAAGAGCTGAACATGATAGTAGCTATTGAAAGACAAAGAACACACACAGCAAGGATAGACATGAAAATTCTATGTTATGTTCTAGGTTGAAGTGGAGCGTGTTTCTCTCCCACACAAAGAAAGCTGAATTCCAACTCGTTATGAAAAGCAAGCAAAGTTAAAGAAAACTAAAAAAGGAAACTAAAAGCAAGACGCTCAAAGCATAGCACATAACACATGAAGTGATAAAAATATAGTGGAACGAAAGACGAACTGATAATTGTTGATGGAGAAGGGGATGCACGGGGGCATCCCCAAGCTTAGAAGCTTGAGTCTTCTTGAATATTTCTTGGGGGTGCATGGGGGCATCCCCAAGCTTGAGCGTTTGACACTCCTGAATCTTTTTATCATCTTCCCTCGCACACTTGAAAAATCCCTTCATACATAACTCATCATAATCTGATTAGCGAGGTTAGTACCCTTAATAAAATAATTGTTCCTTGCTGGAAATAAGGATATTCTTGAAGTTCTACTGTTTCTCAAGATTGCCAAAAGATTTTTGCAAAGAAAAAGCAAGCTCAAGGTTTGCAAAATGAAGGAAAGGCAAAACAGGAAAGAATCTATGAAAAACAGACCAGCAGGTAGTAAATGATTTTTTCGGGGCACTTCTGCAACACAAATCAAAAAACTCAGAACAGACGCCCGAAAGCCAATTGTATAGAGCACGCTGTCGAAAGAATTCAAACCAAAAAGATGATCTGGTGATTTTATACAAATTTTTCTGTCCAAGGACAGAATCTGTTTCCTGGACAGCACGTCACAACTTTTGAACTTTCTTGCAATCAGAGGCTACACTTGGCACAAAGCTGAAAAGTAAAGATACAATGATGATGCTACTGTAGTAACAACATCAAGACACAACAAAAGCAAAATAAAATTTTATTCATTGTGGGCTGCCTCCCAAAAGCGCTTTCTTTTATGCCTTTAAGCTAGTCATAAGACTTTAATGATGCTCTCGTAGGAATAAGAGTTGAATATCAAAAGAGAGCATCAAGAAGCAAATACCAAACACATTTAAGCCTAACATGCTTCATATGCATAGGAATATTGCAATAGAATAATTCATTGAAGCACAAAGCAATAAGCATAGGAAGACAAAACAAGTGCAGCTTCAAAACCTTCAACATAAAGAGAGGGAACTTGATATTATTGAAATATCTATAAGCATATGTTCCCTTCTCATAATAATTTTCAGTGGGATCACGAATAAACTCAACAATATAAGCATCACATAAAGCATTGTTACCATGATCCACATGCAAAAAGGTACTTTTACTCTCCACATAAGCATCTTTGGGGAGCCCATGGTTAGGACTTTTTAGCATTAACGTTTTCAGTATCCCCCAAGCTTGAGCTATGCTCTCTCCGTCATGAGACCTAAAGTTATAGATATAGTTCCTGTCTCGATGAATTTCATGAAGAGGATAAAACTTAGTATAAAAGAGAGACACAAGCTCTTGCCAATCAAGCAAGTGCGAGTTATCGAGAAGCTTATACCAATCTAAAGCTTTATCTATAAGTGATACGGCGAACAATTTCCTCATGACAAACTCCCTTGATACACCTGCAAGCTTAAATAATGAACATAGTTGTGACAGATATAGCAAGTGTTCACCGGGATGTCTGTCTCCTGCATAACGATTAGCCAAAACATAATCGATAATACCAGCTGGTATTTTATAGGGCACAATTTCAGTAGGGGAGGAGCAACCACCACAGGTGTGGGGCGTCTTCCCGCAAGCAACGATCCAATAGCAAGGTTGTCCATAAGGATAACTAGTGAAACTAAAAACAAGAAACGAAAAGATTTAATTGCAAGATCTAAAGTTATACCTTCAAGCACTCACCTCCTCGGCAACGGCGCCAGAAATAGCTTGATGTCTACACACGCTTCTACTCTTGTAGACTATGTTGGGCCTCCAAGCGCAGAGGTTTGTAGGACATCAGCAATTTCCCTCAAGTGGATGACCGAAGGTTTATCGAACTCAGGGAAGTAGAGGTTGAAGATGGTCTCTCTCAAGCAATCCTGCAACTAAGATACAAGAAGTCTCTTGTGTCCCCAACACACCTAATACACTTGTTAGATGTATAGGTGCACTAGTTCGGCGAAGAGATGTTAAATGGCAAGTGATATGGATGGCAAAACAAAGTAATATACATCTGTAATAAAAAGTGCAGCAAGCAAACAAGTGGTAAACGTGAGCACAAATGGTATTGCAATGGTGGAAACAAGGCCTAGGGATCATACTTTCACTAGTGGCAACTCCCAACAACATTAACATAATCGAATCACATGATATTTCCCATAAAACATGCAATGGAGACGCACTCGGAGGTCATTCCTTCGTGGTCAAGAGAGGACGAGAATTATGTAGGGCTACAAAAGCACACCTCAAAGTTCGTAGTTCTCAATCTAAGGATTTCCCAATGTCAACGCGGCCATCCAAAGAGAGTCCCACAATCACCACAACATATCTAAAGGATAGTCAAAGACAAGCACCAAGAGACTCTCAATCTTCAATCAACACACAAGAGAGGAAATCACTCATGAAAATATTTTTCTAATCCATGTCCAATAGACCGCTGTCACCTTGGTCTCGGGGATTATACTAGATAAAGACAAGTGAGTACATCAATCCAATACATAGAGGAAGGGGAAATATCATGGGATCATCCTAGATTAACATAGCCTACGATCACAACGAAGATCACATCATGGGAGAGAGAGATAACCACATAGCTACACGTACGAGCCCTCGGCCCGGAGAAGACTACTCACACATGGACATGGTGAGGAGGAGGTTGATGATGGTGTTGATGGAGAGGTGCAGCCCCGCGAGGAGGAGACGGCCGGCGGCAGCCACGGAGGCGGCGGCGGCGGCCCTAGGGGGCGGCGGCGGCCCTAGGGGGCAGCGGCTCCTTGGCCCCCCTTCTTCCTTGTGGATGGTGCTTCAATGGTGCTGGTCCTCCCCTCCAAGACGGCGGCTCGGGAGGAGGAAAATTCGTGGCCCTTGGTGACCTAGGTTTCCTCTCTTTATATAGACTCTCGGATTCCCGTCATCAGATTTTGGGCCTCAGTAAAACGGGCTTTACTCGGCCGTCCAGACTCCGATTTGGACGAACTTTATATCCAGAAGCATCGCCTCGAAATTCCCCACAACTTTGGCAACTAGTGTTTTTCCGTTTGACGTCGTCTTCGGGCCGGAACGTGACCATCTTTAAAAAACGTTCTCAGACAGATTTCAGGAAAGTCAGAGTCCTACTCCAATATGACTCTTTTTGCGTTTTTGTCAATTTCCAAGTAATTCCTACACAATAAAGTGTAAAACAAGAACATTGTGCACTTTTGCAACCATTAGTAGGTTAGTCCAAATATGATCAAAAGTGTATGGAAGTGCATAAATATCATAGCAATATCACACAAAAAGGGCATGGAGCAAGCAGAAATTATAGATACGTTTTGGACGTATCAGTGGCGAGGATCTCTAATCAAACATTCAGCACCGAAGACTTTGAAATAACTCACATTGGGTTTCTTGTCAGTGAGGAGTTCATAGGTAGTCTTCTTGAAGAATTTGTGAAGATATACTCTCTTGATGATGTGGCACGCAGTATCAATTGCATCAATCCAGAAACGATGAG
This sequence comes from Secale cereale, assembly GCA_902687465.1. Classification (NCBI taxonomy): domain Eukaryota; kingdom Viridiplantae; phylum Streptophyta; class Magnoliopsida; order Poales; family Poaceae; genus Secale; species Secale cereale. The sequence goes on along the minus strand of LR738713.1, from coordinate 864,291,213 downwards.
GCATTTTGTATTCATCAAGCATAGTGCGAGCCATCTCAACAAGAGTCCTGTTCTTGTGCTCCACGATGCCATTCTGCTGAGGAGTATAAGGAGCAGATAACTCATGAGTAATACCAAGTTCATCAAGATAGTCATCGAGACCAGAATTATTGAACTCAGTTCCATTGTCACTTCTGATGTGCTTGATCTTCACACCAAAGTTGGTTGAAGCCCTCGAGGAAAATCGTTTGAAGACTTCCTGCACTTCATGTTTGTATGTAACAATGTGTACCCATGTGTATCAAGAGTAATCATCAACAATAACAAAGCCATATTCAGATGCATCATTTGAAACTGCAGAATAATGGTTAGGACCAAAGAGATCCATGTGAAGCAATTCAAATGGTCGAGTAGTAGTCATGATGGTCTTCGCTGGATGCTTGGCCTTGGTCATCTTTCGAGCTTCACAGGCTCCGCATAAGTGATCCTTGAGGATTTTGACATTCTAAATGCCAATGATGTGCTTCTTCTTTGCAAGCATGTGCAAATTCCTCATGCCTGCATGACCAAGTCATCGATGCCGTAGCCAGCCTTCTGAAGCTCCTGCAAGTAGACACACAGCTGGTTGAGGTCCTGTAGAGAAATCAACAATATACAAGTCTCCTCTTCTAAAGCCTTCGAAGACTATGGATTTGTCAAATTCCATGATGACAACACAACAATGCTTGCCAAAGGCAACAACCATATCAAGATCGCAAAGCATTGAGACAAACATGAGGTTGTATCCTAAGGACTCGACAAGCATTACTTTGTCCATGTGTCGATCCCTAGAGATCGCAACCTTACCTAGACCCAATATCTGACTTTTGCCTTTGTCAGCGAAGATGATATGCTTCAGATGAGATGGAGATAAGAGAGCATCCATCAATAGATTCTTGTCACCAGTCATGTGATTTGTACATCCACTATCGAGGACCCACTCAGTGGCTTTGGGTTGATCATCCTGCAGATGAATTAGTGCAGCTTACAAACTCCTGTACTTCATCGGTGAAGAATATGACATCAATTCATCAGATAAATTTCATCAAGTAATGCAACAGATAAAACATTATGAGGACGTGAGAAATAAGAGCTCATTTCTTCATGATTAGCTTGCGTCCTTTCAGGCACTTTTCAGGTCTCCAGCAAATTTTTCAGACGTTTGAGCACGTCTGGAGACCTGACACTGTAGAAGAGATTAGTTCTTTTTCTTCACCACCCACATCTGAAGGGGTGGCAAAGAGTTCATCACTCTGCGAGCTCCATACGAGAAAGGTGGTATAGAAACCAGCCCATTTCGTTTCACATAAGAGGAGTTAGGATAAGCATATGAATAAGCAGAGTAATTCTTCGAGGACTTATGAACATAATGATTAGAAGAATAATGCTCATATTTATAGCCCTTAGCTCTTCCCTGCGAAACAGAGTTGTTAGCACGATGATATTCATATGAGGACTTTGATCCTTTTGAGGAATTTGGTCCGTATGAGGATTTAAATCCATCTGAAGATTTTGATCCATATGAAGAATTGGATCTAGGGTTCCTATTCCTCACACGAGGTGTCATGAGGACATTTACTTGAAGATTTTCAGGGTGCCTCTTAGGGACCCAGATTTTCTTCATAGGGGGGCCATTCCTGCAGTTAGTGCCAACATATCTAGCAAATACTACACCATTCTGATTTTTGAACAGTTTATAGTTGGAGTCAAGTGACTCATCAGAAGAATGAGGAGATTCACATGTAAAGCAAGATAGATTGGATGGATCAACTGGAGGTTCCTTTGCGGCAACCCATGAGGTTTTGGGGTACTGCTCAGGCTTCCAATATGAACCATCAGCATTAAGTTTCCTCTCAAAGGCAATACCCTCTTTCCTAGGGTTCCCGTTGAGGATCTTCTTTTTAAGCACATCACAAAGAGTCTGATGCCCTTTGAGGCTTGTGTACATGCCTGTCATGTACAATTCCTTCAGCCCTGCATCATCAGTGATACTAGCAATGTCCTCAGATGAGGAATTAGTGATAGCAGATACAGTTGAAGAATTTGTAACATTAGAAGCATTTGAACATTCAGGTGAAGAATTAGCAGTTTCACGTTCAATGCATTTAAGGCATGGTGGAATTAATTCTTCCTGAGAAGCGCTGATTTGTTGAGCAAGTAATGAATCGCGCTCCTTCTGAAGATCTTCATAACTCACTCTTAACTTTTCAAGATCTTGCTTCCTTTGAAGAAATTCATAGGAAAGCTTCCCATGATCAGATAAGAGAGTGTTATGATTAACTTGCAGGTTATCATACTTGGACTGAAGTCTCTGAAGATTTTCAGTCTAGATTTTAGATCGATCCATTTCTTCACCCAACATATCATCACTTTTATCTAGCATGTTTTGAACTCTTTCAAGAGCCTTTTATTGTTGCACAACAATCTTAGCAAGTTTAGAATAGTTGGGCTTGAGGTTTTCATCAGATTCATTCTCACTAGATTCAGAGGAGGCATATTTGAGTACCTTGGCACCCTTTGCCATGAAGCAATAGGTGGGAGCATAGTCATCATTGCCTTCATCAGCCTTGTTGGTGAAACCATTTTCTTCAGGGTCGAAGATAGACTTGCTGACGAATGCCGTAGCGAGAGCTAGACTCGCCACTCCAGACTCGGACTCCTAAGATTCCTCCTCTTCCTCATGATCCTCAGATTCAGCTTCAGAGTCCATTTCCTTGCCAATGAATGCACGAGCCTTCTTGGAGCTGCTCTTCTTCTGAGACTTTGAGGATTTTGATGATGAAGATTTTGACGATTTCTTCTTCTTCTTTGCGTCATCAGAACTGTAATCCTTGTATTTCTTCTTCTTAGATTCCTTTTCCCACTGAGGACAATCTTGAATGTAGTGACCAGGCTTCTTGCATTTGTGGCATAGCCTCTTGTTGTTGTCACTGGATGAGGAATCATTTCTCCTTGAGAATTTTCCAAAGCAATCATGTCTTGAAAATCGTTGGAATTTCTTCACGAGCAGTGCTAGCTCCTGGCTTAGTTCTTCAGGATCACCAAGGCTACTACCAGAATCTTCACCTTCAGATTCAGAGACGGCCTTGGCCTTCAGGGCACGTGATCTGCCATAGCTCGAACCATAGAGATCTCTCTTCTCAGCAAGCTGGAACTCATGAGTATTTAGCCTTTCGAGGATATCAGCGGGATCAAGTGACTTGTAATCACCACGCTCTTGTATCATCAATGCCAGAGTATCAAATGAGGAATCAAGCGATCTCAGCAATTTCTTCACCACCTCATGGTCGGTGATGTCAGTGGCATCAAGTGCTTGAAGCTCATTTGAGATGTCAGTGAGGCGATCGAAGGTTTACTGAACATTTTCATTGTCAAGTCTTTTGAAGCGGTTGAAGAGATTGCGAAGAACATCAACTCGAGAGTCACGTTCTGTTGAGACTCCTTCATTGACTTTGGACAGCCTATCCCAGATAAGCTTAGCAGTTTCCAAAGCACTCACTCTTCCATACTGTCCTTTGCTCAGATGGCCACAAATGATATTCTTCACTTGAGAATCGAGGTGATTGAATCTCTTCACATCAGCAGCATTCAGAGAAGGTGAGACTGTGGGAACACCATTTTCCACAACATACCCGAGATCGTTATCAATTGCCTATAGATGCATTCGCATCTTATTCTTCAAGTAGGGGTAGTCCGTCCCATCGAAGGTAGGACACCCAGTAGAGACCTTGATCATATCTGCGGTCGACATAACTAAAACTCTAGGTGGTTAAACCAAAATCACACAGAACAAAGGAGTGCCTTGATCTGATACCAATTAAAAGTGCATTATATCGACTAGAGGGGGGTGAATATGCGATTTTTATGAATTCTTCACTGAGCAATTTTCGGGTGAGGAAATTCCTTAGCGAAGAACTACTTGCAGCGGAATAAGTACTCAGAAGTAAACATAGCAGAACACAAGCATGGTCATCATGATGAAATGAAGCCAAGCATAGAGTACAGAAAGTGTAAACACAGGATAAGAATGAAGACAAACAGACTGAAGAAATTGAACTGAGGAAATTGAGAAAGTCTTCAGTCAAAGTCTTCAAACAGATATGAACAAACACACAACACAGATATGAGGAATTGAAAGAGTTGAGAAAATAGAACCAGTAAGCTTCGTGAAGACAATGATTTGTTAGACCAGTTCCAACTGTTGTCTCAGTTGTACATCTGGTAAGGGCGGCTAGGTATTTAAATCTGAGGACACAGAGTCCCGGACACCCAGTCCTGGACACACAGTCCAAGACACCAAGTCCTCACCGTATTTCCCTTGAGCTAAGGTCACACAGACCTCGCCCAATCACTCGTGGTAAGTCTTCACAGGTGACTTCCGAACCTTAACAAACTCGGTCACTCGGCGATCCACAATTCCTCTTGGTTGCTCTAGACCATGACGCCTAACCGTCTGGAAGAAGCACAGTGTTCAAAGGTAACAAGCGTCAGATCCACGCAGGATCAATCTCTTCAGTGATGCTCAATCACTTATGGGTTTGTAGTTGTTTGGGTTTCGTTTTGGGTTTTTCCTCACTTGATGATTTTCGCTCAAAGTCCTCGGAGGATGGGTTGCTCTAATGACAAGTGTCAGTTTCTCTCGGAGCAACCAACCATCTAGTGATTGTAGGGGGCAGCTATTTATAGCCTAGGGAGCAGCCCGACATGATAAGACATAAATGCCCTTCAATGATATGACCGTTAGGTAGGTAGATATTTTGGGACAACTGGCGCGTAGCACAACAACGGTTGGAAATTTGAGTATCAAATTCCTCAGGGCTATCATGTTCCTCACTTTGGAGGCAATCCGCACTGGCGAATTCCTAACTCCTCAGTCAGAACAAATTCCTCAGAGACCATAAGAACTTCGTCTCTGTCACTGAAGAATATGACTGAACTGTATGAGATTTCCAATGGCTTCACTCGAAGGGATTGGTAGGAGTAGGATTTTGAGTTGAGCATCACATGGAAAATTTTCCTTAGTATTTCCTCGACCCCCTTTAACCATACGGTGTTTCCTATGACTCAAGAAAGAGAAAATGAAACTACGCGAAAACAAAAGTCTTCACGCTTCATGTTCCTCAAATGAATACCAAGTCTTCAAGGTCACACCAATTTCTTCACTTTCAAAGTCTTCAGAAAGTCTTCATAAATCGAAAGTCTTCAGTCGAAGAACTTCATTTTTGGGGGTGGACTTTCTCTGTAAATATCAAACTCCTCATAGACTTATAGACCTGTGTACATTCATAAACACATTAGTCCCTTAACCTATAAGTCTTCAATACACCAAAATCACTAAGGGGCACTAGATGCACTTACATGTCCATTGTTTTTCTCATCAGCGAGTTCCTTGGATTTTACCATTTCTTTTGTACTACATCCGTCACTTTTAGGTCCTCCAGATCAAGACCGCAATTTTCGTGATTGGTCCTATTTTACAGATTAAGAATTGAAATTGTATGTCGATATGATGAACCATTGAGTTTCTAACAAATCCCCCCTTAAATTCATGTGCTTGTATTATATTCACGTATGTGTAACATGCACAATGATTTGCCCTTGGGTTCCTAATCTGCACTCTATAATTGCGTAAAAACATCAAGGAAGGTGTTTCATCTATTCGAGTAACTTTTCATGACACACATAATTGTTGTTTGGATTGCAGACATGCAAATGAAATTAAGCAAGTTGATGCTCTTTTGTGGTACATGTTTTGGAGATGGCTCTGCGCCTCCGCCGCCTTCACCATCCTGCTTCTGGTCTTGCAGAGCCTCTCGACTAAAGGGTGAGCATGCTTCCATCCTATCAAAACCGCTGTCGTGAGACCTGCGGACCACCCCTGCATGAGACTCATTGAATTTTGTTTCTTCATGTGAACTGACTGATTCCTTATCTTCAGCTCCGTCATATTTGCATGTATTAATGTTACTTTGCAGTCGAAGGAGAGATCAACAGAACATTGTTACCCTAACAAACTCTTTGCTGCTATGTGCTTCAGTCATATAAACTACATGTTTCTCTAGAGATGGAAATTGTACTTGATTCAAATTGACAATAGTACCTTTGCTTCAGCTAGGTAGTTGCATTTGGTGTCAATCAACGGAATTCGTTGTTTCCATTTGGTTCCATCCAGGGCCAATTAGTTAGTTGTAAGTATTTCTAAACTTCAAATATGATTTTGAAAAGTGTAGCAGATCATAAATTTGAGACATATGTTATCACATCAGTTGGTGACTTTCTTATATTGTGTGTGGCATATACCGAGAAAGATGCACAACTTCATTTATGCAATATGTTTTTCTAAGATCCCTCTGCCCCATTCTTCATCAGGGCTTTGTTTCCCCTTCCCTGTTACACTTTAGGTTTGACATTTGTAGTGTTGCTCCCCTTCTTATACTATTATTTATTGTACTTCTCGTGCAAATTGTAATATCATCCATTTTGGTTGCAATAAAACTTTCTATCCATGCATGCTAATAAGATGGTGTCATATTCTATGTTTGTAGAGTGACATTTTTATTTCAGGCAAATAGAAATGAGTTTCGGAGATAACCCTAAAAATAGAAATGAGTTTCAAAGATAAAGGTTGAGCTTTGAGGAAAGAGGCCTTGACAAGGTGCATGTGTATTTTGGAAGTCTAATTTAACTTTAATTTTGAATCAGATCTTGAGCATCTCCATAACTTCTGCATACCACTTTGAGACTATTTTTCTGATTCCAGTGAAGTCTATTTAACCGTTTGTTACTAACCATTATAGAATTTACTCCATAATTTCAGTGTTTTTGTGATTCAATTTGTTAGATAGAGGTAACCGCTTGGCATGAGTCGTTAGCTATCTAAAAAACAGATAAAAAGAGAGGTTGTGATGTACTAATTTATTAGGTTTAGTTACCTAAGATAGATTCGTTATCGCAACTTAATCACACTTAATAGTGCACCTTATATTTTTTTTGTTCAATTGGCCAATGAAGATAAATGTTTCATTCCCTTAGTGAAAACCAAGGGAAGTATTGTGTTCTCAGTTGTACCATTCTTGGATAGTACCAAGGGAAGGGCTCATTGTAACAAATCAAGTTGTATATCACTTTTGGATTAATCTATGTATGAAATTGCATCCTGATCAAATAGTATTTATTATAATAAAATTATAGGTTATGCTTTTGCGAACTGTACTTGCATTGTTTTTGCTAATGTATGAAATTTGTAATTTCTAAGAATGGTTGTCTATTTATTTGTTTGTGCGTTATATGAAGATACATTTCCCCACTTGGTAATTTGTGAGTGATCCTTAAAGTTTGAACTCATTCGTCTTTCGTATTTTGATGATTTTACGGAATTATTCCAAATAATTTTTGTGCCCTCTCTTCCTATCTACTTCGACTCTTAACTTCTGTGGTCCCCTATCATCGCCTTATTTCTGTGCAAATTCATTAAATTCCATTCTTTGGTGACCAACAAAGAAATAGGTAAATGTATGCAAATTTAACTCTCATGTTTAGTGCATTTATACATATTATTGTGGTTCCTATCATTCTATTGGAAAAATAGATGGGCGCAGCAACGCGCGCCTTGGATGATCTAGTATACATGATTCTTGCAGTGGTTGTCAGATGAAGGAGAGACCCAATAGTATCGTGGTTACTATCATTGAAGGGGAGACCTCCACACATCAGTTGGAACTTGACCTTACTGATTACCTGGCCACGGGCTGGCGCTGCTCTACTCATGCTATTGGCCCGGGGGTTTTTGTGGTGAGATTTCCCAATCCTAGAGTTGTGGCTCTAATATGCAATGTGGGAAGAGTCACTCTTAAAAAAAGTGGTGCAGTGATCCACGCCACACAATGGTCGTCTGTTGTAGGATCGAGAGGGGTTATGGAAACTACCTGGGTTAAAGTACGTAATGTTCCCCTAGATAAGAGAAGTGAAATAAACTTGGCATATGTCACCTCTTTGGTTGGTGTTCCCATGGAAATCGATGTCGCTACGTTACACCGCCCTAGTTCTGTTCGTGTTAGAATGGGGTGCCGAAATGTTGATGAGATACCCATCATTGCTGAAGTAGTCCTTGATGGAAATTTCTATGATTTCTTTTATGAGGTTGAAAGGATTTTGATGAGGGGTCCTGATAGGGAAAAATGTACTTTTAAAGCTTCGCAGAACCCTGATAACAATACAACAAAAGATGTGACAACGCATGCGGCTTCCGGAGCTAAGCTGGGCAGCTCCTCTACTGGGCTTGGGCGAAACTTATCCCCCATTCCCCAGGGAGAGAAGCGGGACCCCATTCGGGAGTCGCAAGAGAGCATGTAGTCAGATGATTCGCTGCATACCACTCTTCTTATCGATTCCATGGCTCAAGATCAGAGATCGGAGGATGAAAAAGTGATGGAGGTAACCGAGTATGATGAGCCTGCTTTGATTGGCAACAATTAATACAGAGTGGAGTCGTTTGAGGAATATGTGGGAGTTGATGTGATTTCTAATCCTCCTTTGGCCACTAAGGAAAATCTGTGCTTTAGCCTACGTACTGTGCAGAGCAAACTAGAGAGAGTGGACGACAAGGCTGTGGCAGTGAGGAAGAAAAGGTACATGGAAGGTATATCCAAAAGCCCCAACTCTTTTGATGCTCTAGACAATCCTATGCTTATTCTTAGGGCTGTTAAAATGGGACTAGTATTGATGTTCTTGGGGAGCTTGAAAAATGTCGTAATATGGAATCCCAAAAAGAAAAGAATAGTCACCCTGATGTGATAGAGAAACCTATGGTTCTAACTAATGCTAAAGGGGATCAAACCCCATTAAATTTGAAATGGGGTGAGGAAAATGACTTAGAGGAAGAAAATTTTATTGTTGTTAAGTCTAGAAAGACGAAGGAGAAAAAAGTGACTGTGGTTATTTCCAGAGCTGTTACTAGAAGTAAAAAAAAAACAATGTTTCCTTGAATGAAAGTAAAGGTAGCCATACTCTGCTTCCTAGTATGGTTACCAAGAGGGCCAAAAAATAAAGTGATTAAATGAATGGCCTATTTTGGAATTGTAGGGGGGCAGGTAAAAGAGGAATGACTACCTACTTCTCAGACCTTATTAAAGATCATTCCCTCGATTTTATGGGCCTCCAGGAAACTATAAAAAGAAATTTCATTCTAAGTTCATTAGGAAGATAGATCCCTTTGATAGATTTGATTGGAACTGGTTCCCTTCTGTTGGTAAGTCAGGTGGTATCCTGTGTGGGGTAAAGAAAGAAACCCTTGAGATTATCTCACGGGTGGCTGGGAGTTTCCTTCTTCAAGCTAAGATGTATGATGTAAAACGTAAGTGTGTTTGGGCTCTCATAGTAGTCTATGGAGCAGCCCAATATGAGAGAAAAGATGAATTTCTGGCAGAACTAGTATCTCTCTGCTCCCAAATTCATGTCCCCTATATAGGCGGAGACTTTAACATCCAGCGTGATAGCAGGGTGGAAAACAAAAATATGGCTCACTCACATTTTGTAGATAAGTTCAATTCTGTTACACAGACGTTGAAATTGAGAGAGATTCATATGGGAGGGGGTAAATACACCTTAACCAATAAATGGAAACATCCCACCCTGGAAAAATTGGATCGAATCCTTATGAGCTTCGAGTGAGAAGACATGTTTCCTTTAGCCACAAATATTTGTATTTGGGAACGGAGGAAGTACATAATAAGAGCATCTTCACTCGTTCGGCCCCCCAAGGCACCCGCCGGCGCTTTTTTGGCCCTTCCCCCGGCGCAAATTTGGCACTGGGGCGATCTTGGCCCAGCCACGACCCCATGTCCCAGCCCCAAGACGTCGTGGAATTTTGAAATACCACTTCCCGCTACAAAAGTGCCATAGTTCGACGACCACTCGCCATAGCTCGCCGATCACCATCAAAGTTCGGCGTAGCAAAAAAAAAAGAGGGAGGCGAGTACATCAAATGGCGGCCGCGTCGATGTCCTCGGCGGAGCCGTCCTGGGTTTCTGCATTGGCTTCGGCGTCGGCGTCGGCGTCGGCGTTGGTGTTCGTAGGTGGCGTCCGCAGGCTGCTGGGCATCGAGGTAGGCGACACGTCGTCGCTGGGGCTCGCCGGCGGGGTCGACGTGTTCGTCGTGGCCGTTGGCGTGTCCGTCGGTAGGCCGTCCAAGATGAGGCCGCGCTCCGGCAAGTACCACTCTCTGACCGGCCCGTCCATCGCCGACATCTCCGACACGTCCGCTGCCATCAGGAATGCCAAATCGGTGTTCCTCTTCTTGGCGGCGACATTCGTCCGGAGCAGGTCGAGTTTGATCTGGCCCGTCGAAATGATCGCCGACCATCGCGCGTCTTCTTTCGCCTCCCTCTCGACGGCATGGCTCTTGGCGTCGGCGATGCATTGCTCGAAGGACGCCTGCAGACGCTCGGCGGAAGGCGCGGCATCCCTTGCCGCCTTGGTCTTCTTGTTGCCAGCAGGGCGGCCGGCCGACGCCCCAGGTGTCGGCGCGTCCGACTGGTACGTCTCCCTCGCCTTGCCCAGCGTACGCCGGACGCCTGTCCACTTCTCGCACTTTTCGATCCGGGAAAACACGTGGAGGTACTTGAACTCATGCTCGGCGCTGCTGTCCTGCCGAAACATGGCGAACATGTGCAGCATCTGCGCCGAAAAAGCACTACGGTCGGCGAGGCATACGTGGATACGCCGAAAGAAAACTATGGTCGCCGGCGTGTCCATACCTTTCCCTCGACGCTCTCGCCGCTCTCTGGCCGAGCAGCCACCTCCTCGACGATCCCGTGCCATTTGTTGCACGCCGCCTGGATGAGCGCCCAGTGATTCGCCATGGCCTTCGCGCCGCGGTTCATGTGGATGCCGGCGAAGTACGGGTCGACCAACTTCCGCTCGTCGAACTCCGACTTGATGCGCTCCCGGTACGTGTCGGCGCTCTGGTTCGTGCCGGTGATCGCGTCGAGGCAGACGATCTTCCATGCTTTGGCGAGGCACTCGTCCTCTTTGGACGTCCACTTGATACGCGGCTCGCCGGTCCTGGCTCCGCGCTTTCTTTTCTTCCCCTTCCTCGCCGTCGCAGGCGCCTGCTCCTCCTCCTCATCCTCCTCAGCCTCCTCCTCCTCCTCGGCGAACTCGTGCCCGTCGCCCATCTCGCTGGCGTCGTAGAGCACCTCCTCCGGCGAATGGAATCCAGGGGAAGCGGCGGCCGCAGCCGATCCGCTCGTGATGATGTCGTCCATGTCGGCGTCCGTCCCTTCGTCGCCGCCGTGCTACGACGATGAAGCCTGCGAGTAGAGTAGGGCGCCACGCCGCAGCGTTGGCTGCGTTGGCGTTGGGGAGGCCGCGAACTTCGACGGCGAGTAGTTGTAGGGGGGGTACTGCACGCCGGCGAACGCGGGGGAAGGCGTGCGATGACCGTGGGGGAAGGTGATGTTGGGGTTGAACCCACTGTGGGCATCGTCGTCGGCACAACTAGGGGACGGCGCGCACCCCCACGACTACGGTGAAGGCGTGAAGCTCACCGACGACCCGACGCCCTGATGACCAGGAGGAGGCATCATCAGGACGCTCTGCCGCCGCCGACGCTGCACGCTCTTTCTGCTTGTTGGACCTGTTCCGCCGGTCGGTGGTGGCGGCCGCCCGGCGAACGATCTCGGCCTTCCACTCGGCGTTCGACATCCCAGGCGGCTTTGACGGTGGCGCCCTCGGCTTCCTCTGCTTCGGCGGCGGGGCATCTGCATCCGCGGCGACGGCAGGCCTGGGGGCTGTGTACTTCTTCGGCGCCATGGCGGCGGCGAGAGGAGAGGAAGACGTGTAGAATGGCGGGAGAAAGGGGGGAAATGGAAGGAAGTGGTGGGGGAAACGGTGGGAAAAGGAAGGCTCTCGCCGACAAGCAGGACCCACGCGCCTTTTCTCTTCGCCCGGCGTCCCCAGGCGCCCCCCATCGCGCAGGGTTCGCCCTGGGTCTGCCGGCGCCAGTTTCGGTCCAATCCGGCGAAAAACTGAGTCCTGAGGGCGTGGCTGGGCTATTTTTCGGCACCGGCGCCGAAAAAGTGGCGTGGAGCGGCCTGTTGGGGGCACGGCTAGAGATGCTCTAACACGCACAATCTGCATCGGTATCGCGATCGTGATGGATCGGGTAGCATGTTGGAAGTCGGACTCGGAGTAGGCAGCAACGCCCGTATGTCCTAATTACTGGCGATTTTATACGGAGCACAGCCAGGGGAACGTACAGTCTAGTTGCAGCGTTTCATTATGATGTTTAGTATGCTTGATTACTTCCTCTGTCGGCGGCTTCACGTTCACAATGTATATCCTGATCCGGCGTCTGTATTGATGTTAAAAAATAAAAGCAGGAACTGGCACCATTTTGTTAGAGAAAAAATAGCCGTGCCAGTAATTTCTTTTGGAAAAAAAAATATATGAATTGCCAGTCTCTCATCCCATGCTTACAGTGTTAACAAGATAGGAAACAAATACACAGGTCGGCAAAGTAAACGGTCAAATTGGACACGTGCATGTGAAAGGATCAACATACATACGTATACGTAGCACACTTAGAGTAGTAGCAAAATAAAACCACATAGTACTGCTGCATGATTCGAAGGAACTTTAAGGAAGGGAGCACACTCAAGGTAGATCGACGACGATCGAGGAGTTCCGGGATAACACGTGCACCCAGGATCGATGCACAACAGAGCGGCCAGCAGATCAGGCGCTCGAGATAGACTCGCACAGGTTCTTGCAGAAGGTTACGCAGACGCTGAAGACCTTGTCGACGCAGGCCGTACTCGCCGCCGGCAAGATGGCACAGACGGCCTGGCACATGGCCGGCGAGGTTTTGTCGCACCCGGCAAGGCATTTTGTTCGGCAGGCAATCTGGGCATCAGGGCACGCCGATCCACCGCCAGCGGGCGCCGGTGCCGGGTACCCCAGCCCCACGGTGCTCTGGACCAGCAACATGACACAGATGGCGACAACGGCGGCCGTCTTGAGGGTGAGCACGGAGGCGGCAGCCATTGGGGATGGATGCGCCTTGACACACGCGAATGAGAGGCTAGCTACAAGGAAAGAAATAATTTCGGGGAAGCTCGATCACCAGAATCAGAACCAATAGTTGGACTGCTCGTACTGTATGAAAGAAGGAGCGGGCAATGCTCTTTTATAGGCAAGAAAAATCGAACGCAAAAACAAATAATAACATGAGAATCTCTAGATCTCCAGCATGGAGAAGTAGTGCCACCCCATTACCAACCTATATATGAAGTGGACATATATAATACGTGTGCTGATCACGTACATCATGTAATGTGCTGACTTCCATGGATTGTGCAACTAACATGTGATACGCTCATGTTTTTTTTTCCGGATAAACTTTCAATCTATTCATCATCAATCATGATAGTATAACGAACACTAGAAATAATGAAAAATTATATCCAGATGTGTAGACCACCTAGCGACGACTACAAGCACTGAAGCGAGCCAAAGACGCGCCACTGTCATCGCTCCTCCCTTGCCGGAGCAGGGCAAACCTTGCTGTAGTAGACAGTCGGGAAGTCGTCGTGCTAAGACCCCATAGAACCAACGCACCAGAGCATCAACCGCCGTCGATGAAGAGTTTAGATAAGAAGGATCCAACCCGAAGACACACGAACAAAGACAAACGACGAACAGATCCGAGCAAATCCACTAAAGATAGACCCACCGGAGACACACGTCCACACGCCTACCGACGATGCTAGACGCATCACCGGAACGGGGGCTAGGCAAGAAGACCTTTATTCCATCTTCAGGGAGCCGCCGTCGTCTCATCTTTCTGAGTAGGACACAAATCCTAACAAATCTCGAAAAAAGATCTAAAAACGGAGGCCTCCCACCGGAAAGGACCGGATCCACTCCGCTCCCATGGCCCTAAGGCCACGGGAGATGGGGCGGACCGGCGCCGGCGCCGGCGTGAGGCAGAGTAACCCTAGCTTCTTGAGTAGGCGGCGGCTGGCTAGGGCGTCTGCAGTGGCTGTTGCGGAGCGTTATTGGTGTTATTATTATTGTTGTTACTAATATTATCACAACATACAGATACACACACATTTCATCTATCTGCAAATCGTATTCTCCGATTTGTGTACTTGTTGCTTTTACGCTGCATTTTGGCTATAACTTCTAAAGAGTGTTTCCGGTAATGCAAATCGTATATCGTTAGAGAAGATATATTGATTCACCCGCAAAAAAAGGGAACATATTTTGATTAGCCACAACTTTTTTGTACATTGTACTTTTGCAAATTTCTTATGGTTTACGAGCAGTTTTACAACTCCATCTCCATCTTGGTTAAGTAATAGCTGTCGGTGTTGCCTAACTCCAGATCCACTCATGTACACCATGTGATCTGTTGACTTCAATGGATTGTACAGCTAGCTGCAGATCAGCTCAGGATGTAACAACAACTACTACTACAACAGAAACAACAATAATTTTGTACATACAAGTTCTTTCTGCTAGAGGGTACTTTGCGCGTTTCTACGGGAATTGGTTTGGGTTGATAACATAATAACTAAAATTAAAAATACATATGACTTATTATATTTGAATGTGTCTAGTTCTAACAGTTTTTTTTAATATAATTAGAATAATCAGATGGAAAATATTTTCCCATGCGTGGTTAAATGTTGTTGTGGGCCTTTTCGCCATGCATGATTACATGTTGAGGTGGGCCTCATATCATTCATAATTTTATTGTGTGGTGGCATGCTTGCATGTTGACATAATTAAGTTAGAGAAAATGACTATTTTTGGTATATAGGATTTTGCAACATCTGTTTTCTACATTGTGTGCTCACTGTGTTGATGATTTGTTTTAACTATCAAACACATTAAGCTACCCGTGAAGAGCGCCTCCTCGGCCATGCCACGTAAGATTTCTACATTGACAAACAATAGAAAAAACGAGCATCGATTGGGTAGCGTGGTTGTTGTCTCAGACTTTCAGTTGATCCACCAGATGCGCCGGGTGTGTTGGTGATGCAGAGGTTGTGTGAGCTTCTCTCTTTTCCACGCACTCACGCAACCTCCTCCTCTTCCCCTCCTTGTCCCACCTCCCCCTTCTCCTCGACCCTTCGCCTCCTCTCACAGCTTTCGCCTCTCCATCTGCCATCACACCGACCTCCACCGGCTCCCGCGCCAGTGAGCTCATGGTTACGCTGCCTCTGCCCTACGATGTCGTCTACGTCAATCTAAAGCCCGCGGAGAACGGAGAGGAGGTGGGGGTGGGGATGAAGGTTGTAAGGAGACGGGAGGTGCTGCAGTCGGTCCGGGTCGGACAGGCGCTGGGGTCGATGCAGTGCGTCGGCACAGGCGCCGTTGTCCTGTACTCATCAGATTCAACCTTGCTCTCGCGCCCGCGCTGGCTGTTGACGGAGCAGCCGTTGAAGGGATGCTCGTTCTCGCCGACCACTGGAGCTGCCCCGCGGTGCTCAGCCTATGCAACTATGCCGTGATGGTGAGTCCATCGTCCATTCATTCCTCTTTGACTCGCACACATTCAAATTCATTGTCATTTTCCATGCATGTTTAATCCATAAGCATACATGTGTATTCTTTTGTCAGAGAAAAAATAGCCGTGCAAGTAACTTCTTTTGAAAAATAATAATATATGCTTACAGTGTTAACAGTGTTAACAACATAGGAAACAAACACACAGGTCGGCAAAGTAAACGGTCAAATTGTACACGTGCACGTGAAAGGATCAACATACGTACGTATACGTAACACACTTAGAGTAGTACTCCCTCCGTCTCAAAATAAGTGACTCAAAAGTGACTCAACTTTGCACTAACAATAGCATAATAAAACCACATAATACATAACGCGCGCACCCAGGATGCACAACAGAGCGGTCGGCCGGCTGCCAGCAGATCAGGGGCTTGAGATGGACTCGCACAGGTTCTTGCAGAAGGTTACGCAGGCGCTCAAGACCTTGTCGACGCAGGCCGTACTCGCCGCCGGCAAGATGGCACAGACGGCCTGGCACATGGCCGGCGAGGTTTTGTCGCACCCGGCAAGGCATTTTGTTCGGCAGGCAATCTGGGCATCAGGGCACGCCGATCCACTGTCGGCGGGCGCCGGTGCCGACGGCGTCGGGTACCCCAGCCCCACGGTGGTTTGGACCAGCAACATGACGCAGATGGCGACAACGGCGGCCGTCTTGAGGGTGAGCACGGAGGCGGCAGCCATTGGGGATGGATGCGCCTTGACACACGCGAATGAGAGGCTAGCTACAAGGAAAGAAATAATTCCGGGGAATCTCGATCACCAGAATCAGAACCAATAGTTGGACTGCTCGTACTGTATGAAAGAAGGAGCGGGCAATGCTCTTTTATAGGCAAGAAAAATCGAACGCAAAAACAAATAATAACATGAGAATCTCTAGATCTCCAGCATGGAGAAGTAGTGCCACCCCATTACCAACCTATATATGAAGTGGACATATATAATACGTGTGCTGATCACGTACATCATGTAATGTGCTGACTTCCATGGATTGTGCAACTAACATGTGATACGCTCATGTTTTTTTTTCCGGATAAACTTTCAATCTATTCATCATCAATCATGATAGTATAACGAACACTAGAAATAATGAAAAATTATATCCAGATGTGTAGACCACCTAGCGACGACTACAAGCACTGAAGCGAGCCAAAGACGCGCCACTGTCATCGCTCCTCCCTTGCCGGAGCAGGGCAAACCTTGCTGTAGTAGACAGTCGGGAAGTCGTCGTGCTAAGACCCCATAGAACCAACGCACCAGAGCATCAACCGCCGTCGATGAAGAGTTTAGATAAGAAGGATCCAACCCGAAGACACACGAACAAAGACAAACGACGAACAGATCCGAGCAAATCCACTAAAGATAGACCCACCGGAGACACACGTCCACACGCCTACCGACGATGCTAGACGCATCACCGGAACGGGGGCTAGGCAAGAAGACCTTTATTCCATCTTCAGGGAGCCGCCGTCGTCTCATCTTCCTGAGTAGGACACAAATCCTAACAAATCTCGAAAAAAGATCTAAAAACGGAGGCCTCCCACCGGAAAGGACCGGATCCACTCCGCTCCCATGGCCCTAAGGCCACGGGAGATGGGGCGGACCGGCGCCGGCGCCGGCGTGAGGCAGAGTAACCCTAGCTTCTTGAGTAGGCGGCGGCTGGCTAGGGCGTCTGCAGTGGCTGTTGCGGAGCGTTATTGGTGTTATTATTATTGTTGTTACTAATATTATCACAACATACAGATACACACACATTTCATCTATCTGCAAATCGTATTCTCCGATTTGTGTACTTGTTGCTTTTACGCTGCATTTTGGCTATAACTTCTAAAGAGTGTTTCCGGTAATGCAAATCGTATATCGTTAGAGAAGATATATTGATTCACCCGCAAAAAAAGGGAACATATTTTGATTAGCCACAACTTTTTTGTACATTGTACTTTTGCAAATTTCTTATGGTTTACGAGCAGTTTTACAACTCCATCTCCATCTTGGTGAAGTAATAGCTGTCGGTGTTGCCTAACTCCAGATCCACTCATGTACACCATGTGATCTGTTGACTTCAATGGATTGTACAGCTAGCTGCAGATCAGCTCAGGATGTAACAACAACTACTACTACAACAGAAACAACAATAATTTTGTACATACAAGTTCTTTCTGCTAGAGGGTACTTTGCGCGTTTCTACGGGAATTGGTTTGGGTTGATAACATAATAACTAAAATTAAAAATACATATGACTTATTATATTTGAATGTGTCTAGTTCTAACAGTTTTTTTTAATATAATTAGAATAATCAGATGGAAAATATTTTCCCATGCGTGGTTAAATGTTGTTGTGGGCCTTTTCGCCATGCATGATTACATGTTGAGGTGGGCCTCATATCATTCATAATTTTATTGTGTGGTGGCATGCTTGCATGTTGACATAATTAAGTTAGAGAAAATGACTATTTTTGGTATATAGGATTTTGCAACATCTGTTTTCTACATTGTGTGCTCACTGTGTTGATGATTTGTTTTAACTCTCAAACACATTAAGCTACCCGTGAAGAGCGCCTCCTCGGCCATGCCACGTAAGATTTCTACATTGACAAACAATAGAAAAAACGAGCATCGATTGGGTAGCGTGGTTGTTGTCTCAGACTTTCAGTTGATCCACCAGATGCGCCGGGTGTGTTGGTGATGCAGAGGTTGTGTGAGCTTCTCTCTTTTCCACGCACTCATGCAACCTCCTCCTCTTCCCCTCCTTGTCCCACCTCCCCCTTCTCCTCGACCCTTCGCCTCCTCTCACAGCTTTCGCCTCTCCATCTGCCATCACACCGACCTCCACCGGCTCCCGCGCCAGTGAGCTCATGGTTACGCTGCCTCTGCCCTACGATGCAGTCTACGTCAATCTAAAGCCCGCGGAGGACGGAGAGGAGGTGGGGGTGGGGATGAAGGTTGTAAGGAGACGGGAGGTGCTGCAGTCGGTCCGGGTCGGACAAGCGCTGGGGTCGATGCAGTGCGTCGGCACCGGCGCCGTTGTCCTGTACTCATCAGATCCAACCTTGCTCTCGCGCCCGCGCTGGCTGTTGACGGAGCAGCCGTTGAAGGGATGCTCGTTCTCGCCGACCATTGGAGCTGCCCCGCGGTGCTCAGCCTATGCAACTATGCCGTGATGGTGAGTCCATCGTCCATTCATTCCTCTTTGACTCGCACACATTCAAATTCATTGTCATTTTCCATGCATGTTTAATCCATAAGCATACATGTGTATTCTTTTGTCAGAGAAAAAATAGCCGTGCAAGTAACTTCTTTTGAAAAATAATAATATATGCTTACAGTGTTAACAACATAGGAAACAAACACACAGGTCGGCAAAGTAAATGGTCAAATTGTACACGTGCACGTGAAAGGATCAACATACGTACGTATACGTAACACACTTAGAGTAGTACTCCCTCCGTCCCAAAATAAGTGACTCAAAAGTGACTCAACTTTGCACTAACAGTAGCATAATAAAACCACATAATACATAACGCGCGCACCCAGGATGCACAACAGAGCGGTCGGCCGGCTGCCAGCAGATCAGGGGCTTGAGATGGACTCGCACAGGTTCTTGCAGAAGGTTACGCAGGCGCTCAAGACCTTGTCGACGCAGGCCGTACTCGCCGCCGGCAAGATGGCACAGACGGCCTGGCACATGGCCGGCGAGGTTTTGTCGCACCCGGCAAGGCATTTTGTTCGGCAGGCAATCTGGGCATCAGGGCACGCCGATCCACTGTCGGCGGGCGCCGGTGCCGACGGCGTCGGGTACCCCAGCACCACGGTGGTTTGGACCAGCAACATGACGCAGATGGCCACAACGGCGGCCGTCTTGAGGGTGAGCACGGAGGTGGCAGCCATTGGGGATGGATGTGCCTTGACACGCGCAGATGAGAGGCTAGCTACAAGGAAAGGAATAATACCGGGGAAGCTCGATCACCAGAATCAGAACCAATAGTTGGACTGCTCGTACTGTATGAAAGAAGGAGAGGGCAATGTTCTTTTATAGGCAAGAAAAATTGAACGCAAAAAAATGATAACATGAGAATCTCTATATCTCCAGCATGGAGAAGTAGTGTCACCCCATTACCAACCTATATATGGAGTGCTGATCACGTACACCATGTAATGTGTTGACTTCCAGGGATTGTGCAACTAACATGTGATACTCTCATGTTATTATTGTTGCTGTTACTATTATTATGACAACATACAGATACACACACATTTCATCTATCTGCAAATCGTATTCTCCGATTTGTGTACTTGTTGCTTTTACGCTGCATTTTGGCTATAACTTCTAGAAAGTGTTTTTGAATTATGAAAATCATATACAAGAAAGCTCATCAGTCAAATCACAAAAGAAAACAAACACTAAAAGGGGAAGCTTTTGGTTTTTCTGCCTTTTTGAGTTTTATTTACAGTCTACTGTTGGAGATTTACAAGGGAGTTACGTGGAGAGATTTCCAATGTTTCTAGAAAAAACGTGGAGAGATTTCCATCGGATAACATAGGGTTACGTGGAGGAGGCCTAAACCAATTCAGGGAAGGTTCTCGAAGCATCTCTCCTCTAAAAAAATCTGGGATCGCAGCTTTGCCACAAGACTATCTCCCCCTTTGATCTTGGAATCCGATAAAATCCGAACATTCGGATTTTAAGCATTTCATCCCGAACGTTTTTGCATGCCAACTTGAGTTTATAAGGGATGGCAACTTTGTCCTTTTTCCTTCTTTTGTCAGAAAATTGCCATGTTTCTCTAATCTCACGCAAACTATAGTTGCCATCTAAAACGTTCTGGTTGCCATGCTTAAATCCCGAACGTTCGGGAGTTATCATTACTGTTGATCTTCTCCCTGAGGCGCCCCCCCCCCCCCC